>JAPPVO010000014.1:1742173-2367173 GCA_030407325.1 Camellia japonica
GCGCGAGTGGCAAACTGAACAAAACAGTGCGATGCGCGCATCGAGTGTAAAATGCACAAAACAGTGCGATGCGCAAAGCAACGCGAGTGTAAACTGCACAAAACAATGCGATGCGCAAAATTAAAATTGCGCGAGTGTAAACGGCACAAAATAGTGCGATGCGCAAAATTGCGCGAGTGATAAACTGCCCAAAATTGTGCGATGCGCAAGAAACCGCGAGTGATAAACTACACAAAACAGTGCGATGCGCAACACAGCGCGAGTGTAAACTGCACAAAATAGTGCGATGCGTAAAACAGCGCGAGTTATAAACTGCGCAAAACAGCGCGATGCGCAAAACAGTGCGAGCGATAAACTACACAAAACAATGCGATGCGCAAAATAGCACGAGTGTATACTGCACAAAACAGTGCGATGCGCAAGAAAACGCGAGTGATAAACAGCACAAAACAGTGCGATACGCAACACAGCACGAGTGCGATGCGTAAAATAGCGCGAGCGATAAACTGCCCAAAATAGTGCGATGCGCAAAACAGCGCGAGTGACAAACTGAACAAAAGAGTGCGATGCGCACATCGAGTGTAAAATGCACAAAACAGTGCGATGCGCAAAATAACGCGAGTGTAAACTGTACAAAACAGTGCGATGCGCAAAATTAAAATTGCGCGAGTGTAAACTGCACAAAACAGTGCGATACGCAAAATAGCGCGAGTGATAAACTGCCCAAAACAGTGCGATGCGTAAGAAAGCGCGAGTGATAAACTACACAAAATAGTGCGATGCGCAACACAGTGCGAGTGGCAAACTGCACAAAACAGTGCGATGCGCAAAATAACGCGAGTGTAAACTGCACAAAACAGTGCGATGCGCAAAATAGCGCGAGTGATAAACACCACAAAACAGTGCGATGCGCAAGAAAGCGCGAGTAATAAACTGCACAAAATAGTGCGATGCGCAACATAGCGCGAGTGTGAACAGCACAGAATAGTGCGATGCGCAAAACAGCGCGAGTGTCAACTGCACAAAACATTGCGATGCGCAAAATAGCGCGAGTGATAAACTTCACAAAACAGTGCGATGCGCAAAAGAGCGCGAGTGTAAAATGCACAAAACAGTGCAATGCGCAAAATAACGCGAGTGGAAACTGCACAAAACAGTGCGATGCGCAAAATAGTGCGAGTGCAAATTGCGTAAAATAGTGAGAGTGCAAATTGGACAAAACAGTGCGATGAGCAAAATAGCATGAGTGATAAACTGCCCAAAGCAGTGCGATGCGCAAGAAAGCGCGAGTGATAAACTGCACAAAACAGTGCGATGCGTAACACAGCGCGAGTGTAAATTGTGCAAAACAGTGCGATGTGCAAAACAGCGCGATTGATAAACTACACAAAACAGTGCGATGCGCAAAACAGCGCGATTGATAAACTGCACAAAACAGTGTGATGCGCGCATCGAGTGATGAAGTGCACAAAACAATGCGATGCGCAAAATAGCGCGAGCGTAAACTGCACAAGACAATGTGATGTGCAAAATAGCGCGACCGATAAACTGCACAACACAGTGCGATGCGCAAGAAAGCGCGAGTGATAAACTGCACAAAACAGTGTGCTGCGCAACACAGCGCGAGTTATAAAAAGCACAAAATAGTGCGATGCACAAAATAGCGCGAGTGTAAACTACACAAAACAGTGCGATGCGCAAAATAGTGCGAATGTAAATTGCACAAAATAGTGCGATGCGCAAAATAGCGCGAGTGATAAACAACCCAAAACAGTGTGATGCACAAGAAAGCGCGAGTGATAAACACCACAAAACAGTGCGATGCGCAAAATAGCGCGAGTTATAAACACCACAAAACAGTGTGATGCGCAAGAAAGAGCGAGTGATAAACTGCATAAAACAGTGCGATGCGCAACATAGCACGAGTGATAAACTGCACCAAACAATGCGATGCGCAAAGTAGCGCGATTGTAAAGTGCACAAAATAGTGCGATGTGCAACATAGCGCGAGTGATAAACTGCACAAAATAGCGCGATGCGCAAAACAGCGCGACTGTAAACAGCACAAAACAGTGCGATGTGTAACACAACGCGAACGTAAACTGCACAAAATAGTGCGATGCGTAAAATAGCGCGAGTGATAAACAGCACAAAATAGTGCGATGCGCAAAACAGCGCGGGTGATAAACTGCACAAAACAGTGCGCTGCGCGTATCGAGTGTAAAATGCACAAAACGGTGCGATGCACCAAATAACGCGAGTGTAAACTGCACAAAACTGTGCGATGCGCAAAGTAGCGTGAGTGTAAACTGCACAAAACTGTGCGATGCACAAAACAGCGCGAGTGATAAACAACACAAAACAGTGCGATGCACAAAACAGCGCGAGTGACAAACTGCACAAAACAGTGTGATGCACAACACAGCGCGAGTGATAAACTGCACAAAACAGTCCGATGTGCAAAATTGTGCGAGTGTAAACTGCACAAAACAATGCGATGCGCAAAATAGCACGAGTGTATACTGCACAAAACAGTGCGATGCGCAAGAAAGCGCGAGTGATAAACAGCACAAAACAGTGCGATACACAACACAGCACGAGTGCGATGCGTAAAATAGCGCGAGTGATAAACTGCCCAAAATAGTGCGATGCGCAAAACAGCGCGAGTGACAAACTGAACAAAAGAGTGCGATGCGCACATCGAGTGTAAAATGCACAAAACAGTGCGATGCGCAAAATAACGCGAGTGTAAACTGCATAAAACAGTGCGATGCACAAAACAGCGCGAGTGACAAACTGCACAAAACAGTGCGATGCACAACACAGCGCGAGTGATAAACTGCACAAAACAATCCGATGTGCAAAATTGTGCGAGGGTAAACTGCACAAAACAATGCGATGCACAAAATAGCACGAGTGTTTACTGCACAAAATAGTGCGATGCGTAAAACAGCGCGAGTGATAAACAGCACAAAATAGTGCGATGCGCAAAATAGCGCGAGTGATAAACTGCACAAAACAGTGCGATGCACAAAACAGCGCGAGTGACAAACTGCACAAAACAGTGCGATGCACAACACAGCGCGAGTGATAAACTGCACAAAACAGTCCGATGTGCAAAATTGTGCGAGTGTAAACTGCACAAAACAATGCGATGCGCAAAATAGCACGAGTGTATACTGCACAAAACAGTGCGATGCGCAAGAAAGCACGAGTGATAAACAGCACAAAACAGTGCGATACGCAACACAGCACGAGTGCGATGCGTAAAATAGCGCGAGTGATAAACTGCCCAAAATAGTGCGATGCGCAAAACAGCGCGAGTGACAAACTGAACAAAAGAGTGCGATGCGCACATCGAGTGTAAAATGCACAAAACAGTGCGATGCGCAACGCGAGTGTAAACTGCACAAAACAGTGCGATGCGCAAAATTAAAATTGCGCGAGTGTAAACTGCACAAAACAGTGCGATACGCAAAATAGCGCAAGTGATAAACTGCCCAAAACAGTGCGATGCGTAAGAAAGCACGAGTGATAAACTACACAAAATAGTGCGATGCGCAACACAGCGCGAGTGGCAAACTGCACAAAACAGTGCGATGCGCAAAATAACGCGAGTGTAAACTGCACAAAACAGTGCGATGCGCAAAATAGCGCGAGTGATAAACACCACAAAACAGTGCGATGCGCAAGAAAGCGCGAGTAATAAACTGCACAAAATAGTGCGATGCGCAACATAGCGCGAGTGTGAACAGCACAGAATAGTGCGATGTGCAAAACAGCGCGAGTGTCAACTGCACAAAACATTGCGATCCGCAAAATAGCGCGAGTGATAAACTTCACAAAACAGTGCGATGCGCAAAAGAGCGCGAGTGTAAAATGCACAAAACAGTGCAATGCGCAAAATAACGCGAGTGGAAACTGCACAAAACAGTGCGATGCGCAAAATAGCGCGAGTGCAAATTGCGTAAAATAGCGAGAGTGCAAATTGCACAAAACAGTGCGATGAGCAAAATAGCGTGAGTGATAAACTGCCCAAAGCAGTGCGATGCGCAAGAAAGCGCGAGTGATACACTGCACAAAACAGTGCGATGCGTAACACAGCGCGAGTGTAAACTGTGCAAAACTGTGCGATGTGCAAAACAGCGCGATTGATAAACTACACAAAACAGTGCGATGCGCAAAACAGCGCGAGTGATAAACTGCACAAAACAATGTGATGCGCGCATCGAGTGATGAAGTGCACAAAACAATGCGATGCGCAAAATACCGCGAGCGTAAACTGCACTAGACAATGTGATGTGCAAAATAGCGCGACCGATAAACTGCACAACACAGTGCGATGCGCAAGAAAGCGCGAGTGATAAACTGCACAAAACAGTGTGCTGCGCAACACAGCGCGAGTTATAAAAAGCACAAAATAGTGCGATGCACAAAGTAGAGCGAGTGTAAACTACACAAAACAGTGCGATACCCAAAATAGCGCGAATGTAAACTGCACAAAACAGTGCGATGCGCAAAATAGCTCGAGTGATAAACAGCCCAAAACAGTGTGATGGGCAAGAAAGCGCGAGTGATAAACACCACAAAACAGTGCGATGCGCAAAATAGCGCGAGTGATAAACACCACAAAACAGTGTGATGCGCAAGAAAGAGCGAGTGATAAACTGCATAAAACAGTGCGATGCGCAACATAGCACGAGTGATAAACTGCACCAAACAATGCGATGCGCGAAATAGCGCGATTGTAAAGTGCACAAAATAGTGCGATGTGCAACATAGCGCGAGTGATAAACTGCACAAAATAGCGCGATGCGCAAAACAGCGCGATGCGCAAAACAGCGCGACTGTAAACAGCACAAAACAGTGCGATGTGTAACACAGTGCGAACGTAAACTGCACAAAATAGTGCGATGCGTAAAACAGCGCGAGTGATAAACAGCACAAAATAGTGCGATGCGCAAAACAGCGCGGGTGATAAACTGCACAAAACAGTGCGCTGCGCGCATCGAGTGTAAAATGCACAAAACGGTGCGATGCACAAAATAACGCGAGTGTAAACTGCACAAAACTGTGCGATGCGCAAAGTAGCGTGAGTGTAAACTGCACAAAACTGTGCGATGCACAAAACAGCGCGAGTGATAAACAGCACAAAACAATGAGATGCGCAAGAAAGCGCGAGTGATAAACTGCACAAAACAATGCGATGCGTAAGAAAGCGCGAGTGATAAACTGCGCAAAATAGTGCGATCCGCAACACAGTGCGAGTGTAAACTGCACAAAACAGTGCGATGTGCAAAACGACGCGAGTGATAAACTGCATAAAACAGTGCGATGCGCAAAACAGCACTAGTGATAAGCTGCACAAAATAGTGCGATGCGCTCATCGAGTGATAAACTACACAAAACAGTGCGATGCGCACAATAGCGCGAGTGATAAACTGCACAAAACAGTGCGATGCACAAAATAGCGCGAGGGTAAACTGCACAAAACAGTGCGATGCGCAAAATAGCGCAAGCGTAAACTGCACAAGACAGTGTGATGCCCAAAATAGCGCGACTGATAAACTGCACGAAATAGTGCGATGCGAAAGAAAGCGCGAGTGATAAACTGCAGAAAACAATGCGATGCGCAACAAAGCGCGAGTGACAAACTGCACGAAACAGTGCGATGCGCAAAATAGCGCGAGTGTAAACTGCACAAAACAGTGCGGTGCGTAAAATAGCGCGAGTGATAAACACCACAAAACAGTGCGATACGTAAGAAAGCGCGAGTAATAAACTGCACAAAATAGTGCAATCCGCAACATAGCGCGAGCGTGAACAGCACAAAATAGTGCGATGCGCAAAACAGCGCGAGTGTCAACTGCACAAAACATTGCGATGCGCAAAATAGCGCGAGTGATAAACTTCACAAAACAGTGCGATGCGCAAAAGAGCGCGAGTGTAAAATGCACAAAACAATGCGATGCGCAAAATAACGCGAGTGGAAACTGCACAAAATAGTGCGATGCGCAAAATAGTGCGATTGCAAATTGCACAAAACAGTGCGATGAGCAAAATAGCGCGAGTGATAAACTGCCCAAAACAGTGCGATGCGCAAGAAAGCGTGAGTGATAAACTGCACAAAACAGTGCGATGCGTAACACTGCACGAGTGTAAACTGCGCAAAACAGCGCGATTGATAAACTACAAAAAACAGTGCGATGCGCAAAACAGCGCGAGTAATAAACTGCACAAAACAGTGCGATGCGCAAAAGTGCGCGAGTGTAAAATGCACAAAACTGTGCGATGCGCAAAATAACGCGAGTGGAAACTGCACAAAACAGTGCGATGCGCAAAATAGCGCGATTGCAAATTGCACAAAACAGTGCGACGAGCAAAATAGCGCGAGTGATAAACTGCCCAAAACAGTGCGATGCGCAAGAAAGCGCGAGTGATAAACTGCACAAAACAGTGCGATGCGTAACACAGCGCGAGTGTAAACTGCACAAAACAGCGCGATTGGTAAACTACAAAAAACAGTGCGATGCGCAAAACAGCGCGAGTAATAAACTGCACAAAACAGTGCGATGCGCGCATAGAGTGATAAAGTGCACAAAACAATGCGATGCGCAAAATAGCGCGAGTGTAAACTTCACAAAATAGTGCGATGCGCAAAATAGCGCGAGCGTAAACCGCACAGGACAGTGTGATGCGCAAAATATCGCGACTGATAAACTGCACAACACAGTGCGATGCGCAAGAAGGCGCGGGTGATAAACTGCACAAAACAGTGCGCTGCGCAACACAGCGCGAATGATAAACAGCACAAAACAGGGCGATGCACAAAATAGCGCGAGTGTAAACTGCACAAAACAGTGCGATGCGCAAAATAGCGCGAATGTAAACTGCACAAAACAGTGCGATGCGCAAAATAGCGCGAGTGATAAACAGCACAAAACAATGAGATGCGCAAGAAAGCGCGAGTGATAAATTGCACAAAACAGTACGATGCGCAAGAAAGCGCGAGTGATAAACTGCACAAAACAGTGCGATGCGCAAAATAGCGCGAGTGATAAACACCACAAAACAGTGCGATGCGCAAGAAAGAGCGAGTGATAAACTGCACAAAACAGTGCGATGCGCAACATAGCGAGTGATAAACTGCACCAACAATGCGTTGTGCAAAATAGCGCGAGTGTAAAGTGGACAAAACAGTGCGATGCGCAACATGCGCGAGTGATAAACTGCCCAAAACAGTGCGATGCATAAGAAAGCGCGAGTGATAAACTGCACAAAACAGCGCGATGCGCAAAACAGCGCAAGTGAAAACTGCACAAAACAGTGCGATGCGCAAAATAGCGCAAGTGATAAACTGCACAAAACAGTGCGATGTGCAACACAGCGCGACTGTAAACTGCAGAAAACAGTGCGATGCGTAAAACAGCGCGAGTGATAAACAGCACAAAATAGTGTGATGCGCAAAACTGCGCGAGTGATAAACTGAACAAAACAGTGCGATGCGCGCATCGAGTGTAAAATGCACAAAACAGTGCGATGCGCAAAATAACGCGAGCATAAACTGCACAAAACGGTGCGATGCGCAAAATTAAAATTGCGCGAGTGCAAACGGTACAAAACAGTGCGATCCGTAAAATAGCGCGAGTGATAAACTGCCCAAAACAGTGCGATGCGCAAGAAAGCGCGAGTGATATACTACACAAAACAATGCGATGCGCAACACAGCACGAGTGTAAACTGCGCAAAACAGCGCGATGCGCAAAACAGCGCGAATGATAAATTGCAAAAAACAGTGCGATGCGCAAAACAGCGCGAGTGTAAACTGCACAAAACAGTGCGATGCGCAAAATAGCGCGAGTGATAAACAGCACAAAACAATGAGATGCGCAAGAAAGCGCGAGTGATAAATTGCACAAAACAGTACGATGCGCAAGAAAGCGCGAGTGATAAACTGCACAAAACAGTGCGATGCGCAAAATAGCGCGAGTGATAAACACCACAAAACAGTGCGATGCGCAAGAAAGAGCGAGTGATAAACTGCACAAAACAGTGCGATGCGCAACATAGCGCGTGTGTAAACTACCCAAAACAGTGCGATGCGCAAAATAGCGCGAGTGATAAACTGCCCAAAACAGTGCGATGCGCAAGACAGCGCGAGTAATAAACTGCAAAAAACAGTGCGATGCGCAAGACAGCGCGACTGTAAACTGGACAAAACAGTGCGATGCGCAACACATCGCGACTGATAAACTGCACAAAACAATGCGATGCGCAACACTGCGCGAGTGATAAACTGCACAAAACAGTGCGATGCGCAAGAAAGCGCGAGTGATAAACTGCACAAAACAGTGCGATGCGCAACACAGCGCGTCTGTAAACTGCACAAAACAGTGCGATGCGTAAAACTGCGCGAGTGATAAACCGCACAAAATAGTGCAATGCGCAAATGGCGCGAGTGGCAAACTGAACAAAACAGTGCGATGCGCGCATCGAGTGTAAAATGCACAAAACAGTGCGATGCGCAAAACAACGCGAGTGTAAACTGCACAAAACAATGCGATGCGCAACATTAAAATTGCACGAGTGTAAACGGCACAAAATAGTGCGATGCGCAAAATTGCGCGAGTGATAAACTGCCCAAAATTGTGCGATGCGCAAGAAACCGTGAGTGATAAACTACACAAAACAGTGCGATGCGCAACACAGCGCGAGTGTAAACTGCACAAAATAGTGCGATGCGTAAAACAGCGCGAGTAATAAACTGCGCAAAACAGTGCGAGCGATAAACTACACAAAACAGTGCGATGCGCAAAATAGCGCGACTGTAAACTACACAAAACAGTGCGAAGCGCAAAATAGTGCCGGTGATAAACACCACAAAACAGTGCGATGCGCAAGAAAGCGCGAGTGATAAACTGCACAAAATAGTACGATGCGCAACAGAGCGCGAGTGATAAACTGCACAAAATAGTGCGATGCGCAACACTGCGCGAGTGATAAACTGCACAAAACTGTGCGATGCGCAAGAAAGCGCGAGTGATAAACTACACAAAACGGTGCGTTGCGCAAAATAACGCGAGTGTAAAATGCACAAAACAGTGCGATGCGCCAAATAACGCGAGTGGAAACTGCACAAAACAGTGCGATGCGCAAAATAGCGCGAGTGTAAATTGCACAAAACATACGATGAGCAAAAGCGCGAGTGATAAACCGCCCAAAACAGTGCGATGCATAAGAAAGCCCGAGTGATAAGGTGCACAAAACAGTGCAAAACAGTGCGATGCACAAAACAGCGGGATTGGTAAACTACACAACACAGTGCGATGCACAAAACAGCGCGAGTGATAAACTGCACAAAACAGTGTGATGCGCGCATCGAGTGATAAAGTGCACAAAACAATGCGATGCGCAAAATACCGCGAGCGTAAACTGCACAAGACAGTGCGATGCGCAAAATAGCGCGACTGATAAACTGCACAACACAGTGCGATGTGAAAGAAAGCGCGAGTGATAAACAACACAAAACAGTGCGATACACAAAATACCGCGAGTGTAGACGGCACAAAACAGTGCGATGCGCAAAATAGCGCGAATGTAAACTGCACAAAACAGTGCGATGCGCAAAATAGCGCGAGTGATAAACAGCACAAAACAATGAGATGCGCAAGAAAGCGCGAGTGATAAACTGCACAAAATAGTGCGATGCGCAAGAAAGCGCTTGTGATAAACTGCGCAAAACAGTGTGATCCGCAACATAGCGCGAGTGTAAACTACACAAAACAGTGCGATGCGCAAAACGGCGTGAGTGATAAACTGCACAAAACAATGCGATGCGCAAAAAAGCGCGAGTGGTAAGCTGCACCAAACAGTGCGATGCGCGCATCAAGTGATAAACTGCACAAAACAGTGCGATGCGCACAATAGCGCGAGTGATAAACTGCACAAAACAGTGCGATGCGCAAAATAGCGAGAGGGTAAACTGCACAAAACAATGCGCTGCGCAAAATAGCGCGAGCGTAAATTGCACAAGACAGTGTGATGCGCAAAACAGCGCGACTGATAAACTGCACAAAACAGTGCGATGCGCAAAAAAACGCGAGTGATAAACTGCATAAAACAGTGCGATGCGCAACACAGCGGGAGTGACAAACTGCACAAAACAGTGCGATGCGTAAAATAGCGCGAGTGTAAACTGGACAAAACAGTGCGATGCGCAAAATAGCGCGAGTGATAAACACCACAAAACAGTGCGATGCGCAAGAAAGCGCGAGGGATAAACTGCCCAAAATAGTGCGATTCGCAAAATAGCGCGACTGTAAACTGCACAAAACAGTGCGATGCGCAAAATAGCGCGAGTGATAAACACCACAAAACAGTGCGATGCGCAAGAAAGAGCAAGTGATAAACCGCACAAAACAGCGCGGTGCGCAACATAGCGCGACTGTAAAGTGCACAAAACAGTGCGATGCGCAAAATAGCGCGAGTGTGAACTACACAAAACAGTGCGATGCGCAACATAACGCGAGTGATAACTACCCAAAAGAGTGCGATGCGTAAGAAACCGCGAGTGATAAACTGCACAAAACAGCGCGATGCGTAAAACAGCGAGTGTGTAAACTGCACAAAACAGTGCGATGCGCAAAACAGCGCGAATGATAAACTGCACAAAACAGTGCGATGCGCAACACAGCGCGACGGTAAACTGCACAAAATAGTGCGATGCGTAAAACAGCGTGAGTGATAAACAGCACAAAATAGTGCGATGCGCAAAACAGCGCGAGTGATAAACTGAACAAAACAGTGCGATGCGCACATCGAGTGTAAAATGCACAAAACAGTGCGATGCGCAAAATAGCATGAGTTATAAACAGCACCAAACAGTGCGATGCGTAAAACAGCGCGACTGATAAATTGCACAAAATAGTGCGATGCGTAAAACAGCGTGATTGATAAACTGAACAAAACAGTGCGATGTGCACATTGAGTGTAAAATGCACAAAACAGTGCGATGCGCAAAATAACGCGACACAAAGCAGTGCGATGTGCAAAATAGAGCGAGTGATAAACTACCCAGTACAGTGCGATGCGCAAGAAAGCCCAGGTGATAAACTGCACAAAACAGTGCAATGCGCAACACAGCGCGACTGTAAACTGCACAAAACAGTGTGACGCGTAAAACAGCGCGAGTGATAAACTGCACAAAATAGTGCGATGCGCAAAACAGCGCGAGGGACAAACTGAACAAAACAGTGCGATGAGCGCATCGAGTGGAAAATGCACAAAACCGTGCGATGCGCAAAATAACGCGAGTGTAAACTGCACAAAACAGTGCGATGCGCAAAAGTAAAATTGCGCGAGTGTAAACTTCACAAAACAGTGCGATGCGCAAGAAAGCGCGAGTGATAAACTACACAAAACAGTGCGATGCGCAACACAGCGCGAGTGTAAACTGCACAAAACAATGCGATGCGCAAAACAACGCGAGTGATAAACTACACAAAACTGTGCGATGCGCAAAATAGCCCGACTGTAAACTGCACAAAACAATGCGATGCGCAAAATCGCGCGAGTGATAAACACCACAAAACAGTGCGATGCACAAGAAAGCGCGAGTGATAAACTGCACAACATGGTGCGATACACAACATAGCGCGAGTGATAAACTGCACAAAACAATGCGATGCGCAAAATAGCGAGATTGTAAAGTTCACAAAATAGTGCAATGCGCAAAATAGCGCGAGTGTAAAATGCACAAAACAGTGCGATGTGCAACACAGCGCGAGTGATAAACTGCACAAAACAATGCGATGCACAACACAGCGCGAGTGATAAACTGCACAAAACAGTGCGATGCGCAAAATTGCGCGAGTGTAAACTGCACAAAACAATGCGATGCGCAAAATAGCGTGAGTGTAAACTGCACAAAACAGTGCGATGCGCAAAATAGCACGAGTGATAAAAAGCACAAAACAGTGCGACGCGCAAGAAAGCGCGAGTGATAAACTTCACAAAAGAGTGCGATGCGCAAGAAAGTGCGAGTGATAAACTGCACAAAACAGTGCGATGCGCAACACAGCGGGAGTGACAAACTGCACAAAACAGTACGATGCATAAAATAGCGCGAGTGTAAACTGGACAAAACAGTGCGATGCGCAAAATAGCGCGAGTGATAAACACCACAAAACAGCGCGGTGCGCAAGAAAGAGCAAGTGATTAACCGCACAAAACAGCGCGGTGCGCAACATAGCGCGAGTGTAAAGTGCACAAAACAGTGCGATGCGTAAAATAGCGCGAGTGTGAACTGCACAAAACAGTGCGATGCGCAACATAGCGCGAGTGATAAACTGCCCAAAACAGTGCGATGCGTAAGAAAACGCGAGTGATAAACTGCACAAAACAGCGCGAGTGTAAACTGCACAAAACAGTGCGATGCGCAAAACAGCGCGAGTGATAAACTGCACAAAACAGTGCGATGCGCAACACAGCGGGAGTGACAAACTGCACAAAACAGTGCGATGCGCAAAACAACGCGAGTGATAAACACCACAAAACAGTGCGATGCGCAAGAAAGCGCGAGGGGTAAACTTCACAAAATAGTGCGATTCGCAAAATAGCACGAGTGATAAACACCACAAAACAGTGCGATGCGCAAGAAAGAGCAAGTGATAAACCGCACAAAACAGCGCGGTGCGCAACATAGCGCGAGTGTAAAGTGCACAAAACAGTGCGATGCGCAAAATAGCGCGAGTGTGAACTGCACAAAATAGTGCGATGCGCAACATAGCGTGAGTGATAAACAGCCCAAAAGAGTGCGATGCGTAAGAAACCGCGAGTGATAAACTGGACAAAACAGCGCGATGTGCAAAACAGCGCGAGTGTAAACTGCACAAAACAGTGCGATGCGCAAAACAGCGCGAGTGATAAACTGCACAAAACAGTGCGATGCGCAACACCGCGCGACGGTAAACTGCACAAAACAGTGCGATGCGTAAAACAGCGCGAGTGATAAACAGCATAAAATAGTGCGATGCGCAAAACAGCGCGAGTGATAAACTGAACAAAACAGTGCGATGCGCACATCGAGTGTAAAATGCACAAAACAGTGCGATGCGCAAAGTAGCGCGAGTGTAAAATGCAGAAAACAGTGCGATGCGCAAAATGGCATGAGTTATAAACAGCACCAAACAGTGCGATACGCAAAATAACGCGAGTGATAAATTGCACAAAACAATGCGATGCGCAAAATAGCACAAGTGATAAACTGCACAAAACAATGTGATGCGCAAAACAGCGCGACTGATAAACTGCACAAAACAGTGTGATGTGCAAAACAGCGCGAGTGTAAGCTGCACAAAATAGTGCGAGGCGCAAAATAGCGCGAGTGATAAACACCACAAAATAGTGCAATGCCCAAGAAAGCGCGAGTGATAAACTGCACAAAATAGTGTGATACGCAACATAGCGCGAGTGATAAACTGCACAAAATAGTGCGATGCGCAACAATGCGCGAGTGATCAACTGCACAAAACAGTGCGATGCACAAGAAAGCGCGAGTGATAAACTACACAAAACAGTGCGATGCGCAACACAGCGCGACTGTAAACTGAACAAAACAGTGCGATGCGTAAAACAGCGCGACTGATAAATTGCACAAAATAGTACGATGCGTAAAACAGCGTGATTGATAAACTGAACAAAACAGTGCGATGTGCACATTGAGTGTAAAATGCACAAAACAGTGCGATACGTAAAATAACGCGACACAAAGCAGTGCGATGTGCAAAATAGCGCGAGTGATAAACTGCCCAGTACAGTGCTATGCGCAAGAAAGCGCAGGTGATAAACTGCACAAAACAGTGCAATGCGCAACACAGTGCGACTGTAAACTGCACAAAACAGTGTGACGCGTAAAACAGCGTGAGTGATAAACTGCACAAAATAGTGCGATGCGCAAAACAGCGCGAGTGACAAACTGAACAAAATAGTGCGATGTGCGCATCGAGTGTAAAATGCACAAAACCGTGCGATGCGCAAAATAACGCGAGTGTAAATTGCACAAAACAGTGCGATGTGCAAAAGTAAAATTGCGCGACTGTAAACTGCACAAAACAGTGCGATGCGCAAGAAAGCGCGAGTGATAAACTACACAAAACAGTGCGATGCGCAACACAGCGCGAGTGTAAACTGCACAAAACAATGCGATGAGCAAAACAACGCGAGTGATAAACTACACAAAACTGTGCGATGCGCAAAATAGCGCGAGTGTAAACTGCACAAAACAATGCGATGCGCAAAATCGCGCGAGTGATAAACACCACAAAACAGTGCGATGCACAAGAAAGCGCGAGTGATAAACTGCACAACAAGGTGCGATGCGCAACATAGCGCGAGTGATAAACTGCACAAAACAATGCGATGCGCAAAATAGCGAGAGTGTAAAGTTCACAAAATAGTGCGATGCGCAAAATAGCGCGAGTGTAAACTGCACAAAACAGTGTGATGCGCAAGAAAGCGCGAGTGATAAACTGCACAAAACGGTGCGATGCACAAAACAGCGCGAGTGATAAACTCCACAAAACAATGCGATGCACAACACAGCGCGAGTGATAAACTACACAAAACAGTGCGATGCGCAAAATTGCGCGAGTGTAAACTGCACAAAATAATGCGATACGCAAAATAGCGCGAGTCTAAACTGCACAAAACAGTGCGATGCGCAAAATAGCACGAGTGATAAAAAGCACAAAACAGTGCGACTCGCAAGAAAGCGCGAGTGATAAACTTCACAAAAGAGTGCGATGTGCAAGAAAGCGCGAGTGATAAACTGCACAAAACAGTGCGATGCGCAACATAGCGGGAGTGACAAACTGCACAAAACAGTGCGATGCGTAAAATAGCGCGAGTGTAAACTGGACAAAACCGTGCGATGCGCAAGAAAGCGCGAGTGATAAACTGCACAAAATAGTGCGATTCGCAAAAGAGCGCGAGTGTAAACTGCACAAAACGGTGCGATGCGCAAAATAGCGCGAGTGATAAACACCACAAAACAGTGCGATGTGCAAGAAAGAGCAAGTGAAAAACCGCACAAAACAGCGCGGTGCGCAACATAGCGCGAGTGATAAACTGCATAAAATAATGCGATGCGTAAAATAGCACGAGTGTAAAGTGCACAAAACAGTGCGATGCGCAAAACAACGCGAGTGTGAACTGCACAAAACAGTGCGATGCGCAACATAGCGCGAGTGATAAACTGCCCAAAACAGTGCGATGCGTAAGAAAGCGCGAGTGATAAACTGCACAAAATAGCGCGAGTGTAAACTGCACAAAACAGTGCGATGCGCAAAACAGCGCGAGTGATAAACTGCACAAAACAGTGCGATGCGCAACACAGCGCAACGGTAAACTGCACAAAAGAGTGCGATGCGTAAAACAGCAAGAGTGGATAAATAGCACAAAATAGTGCGATGCACAAAACAGAGCGCAGTGATAAACTGAACAAAACAGTGCGATGCGCACATCAGAGTGTAAATGCACAAAAACAGTGCATGCGCAAAGTAGCGCGAGTGTAAAATGCACAAAACAGTGTGATGCGCAAAATAGTAAGAGTTATAAACAACACCAAACAGTGCGATACGCAAAATAACGCGAGTGATAAACTGCACAAAACAATGCGATGTGCAAAACAGCACGAGTGATAAACTGCACAAAACAATGTGATACGCAAAACAGCGCGACTGATAAACTGCACAAAACAGTGTGATGTGCAAAATAGCGCGAGTGTAAGCTGCACAAAATAGTGCGATGCGCAAAATTGCGCAAGTGATAAACACCACAAAATAGTGCAATGCGCGAGAAAGCGCGAGTGATAAACTGCACAAAATAGTGTGATACGCAACATAGCGCGAGTGATAAACAGCACAAAATAGTGCGATGCGCAACACTGTGCGAGTGATCAACTGCACAAAACAGTGCGATGCCGCAAGAAAGCGCGAGTGATAACTGCACAAAACAGTGCGATGCGCAACACAGCGCGACTTTAAAACTGCACAAAACAGTGCGATGCGTAAAACAGCGCGACTGATTAATTGCACAAAATAGTGCGATGCGTAAAAACACGTGATTGATAAACTAACAAAACAGTGCGATGTGCACATTGAGTGTAAAAGCACAAAACAGTGCGATGCGCAAAATAACGCGACACAAAGCGGTGCGATGCGCAAAATAGCGCGAGTGATAAACTGCCCAGTACAGTGCGATGCGCAAGAAAGCGCAGGTGATAAACTGCACAAAACAGCGCAATGCGCAACACAGCGCGACTGTAAACTGCACAAAACAGTGTGACGCGTAAAACAGCGCGAGTGATAAACTGCACAAAATAGTGCGATCCGCAAAACAGCACGAGTGACAAACTGAACAAAACAGTGCGATGCGCAAGAAAGCACGAGTGATAAACTACACAACATGGTGCGATGCGCAACATAGCGCGAGTGATAAACTGCACAAAACAACGCGATGCGCAAAATAGCGAGAGTGTAAAGTTCACAAAACAGTGCGATGCGCAAAATAGCGCGAGTGTAAACTGGACAAAACAGTGCGATGCGCAACACAGCGCGAGTGATAAACTGCACAAAACGGTGCGACGCGTAAAACAGCGCGAGTGATAAACTGCACAAAATAGTGCGATCCGCAAAACAGCGCGAGTGACAAACTGAACAAAACAGTGCGATGCGCAAGAAAGCACGAGTGATAAACTACACAACATGGTGCGATGCGCAACATAGCGCAAGTGATAAACTGCACAAAACAATGCGATGCGCAAAATAGCGAGAGTGTAAAGTTCACAAAACAGTGCGATGCGCAAAATAGCGCGAGTGTAAACTGCACAAAACAGTGCGATGCGCAACACAGCGCGAGTGATAAACTGCACAAAACGGTGCGATGCACAAAACAGCGCGAGTGATAAACTACACAAAACAATGCGATGCACAACACAGCGCGAGTGATAAACTGCACAAAACAGTGCGATGCGCAAAATTGCGCGAGTGTAAACTGCACAAAACAATGCGATGCGCAAAATAGCGAGTGTGTAAACTGCACAAAACAGTGCGATGCGCAAAATAGCACGAGTGATAAAAAGCACAAAACAGTGCGACGCGCAAGAAAGCGCGAGTGATAAACTTCACAAAAGAGTGCGATGCGCCAGAAAGCGCGAGTGATAAACTGCACAAAACAATGCGATGCGCAACATAGCGGGAGTGACAAACTGCACAAAACAGTGCGATGCATAAAATAGCACGAGTGTAAACTGGACAAAACAGTGCGATGCGCAAAATAGTGCGAGTGATAAACACCACAAAACAGTGCGATGCGCAAGAAAGCGCGAGTGATAAACTGCACAAAATAGTGCGATTCGCAAAATAGCGCGAGTGTAAACTGCACAAAACGGTGCGATGCGCAAAACAGCGCGAGTGATAACACCACAAAACAGTGCGATGCGCAAGAAAGAGCAAGTGATAAACCGCACAAAACAGCGCGGTGCGCAATATAGCGCAAGTGATAAACTGCACAAAACAATGCGATACGCAAAATAGCGCGAGTGTAAAGTGCACAAAATAGTACGATGCGCAAAATAGCGCGAGTGTGAACTGCACAAAACAGTGCGATGCGCAACATAGCGCGAGTGATAAACTGCCCAAAACAGTGCGATGCGTAAGAAAGCGCGAGTGATAAACTGCACAAAACAGCGCGATGCGCAACACAGCGCGATGCGCAACACAGCGCGAGTGTAAACTGCACAAAACAGTGCGATGCGCAAAACAGCGCGAGTGATAAACTGCACAAAACAGTGCGATGCGCAACACAGCGCAACGGTAAACTGCACAAAACAGTGCGATGCGTAAAACAGCAAGAGTGATAAATAGCACAAAATAGTGCGATGCGCAAAACAGCGCGAGTGATAAACTGAACAAAACAGTGCGATGCGCACATCGAGTGTAAAATGCACAAAACAGTGCGATGCGCAAAGTAGCGCGAGTGTAAAATGCACAAAACAGTGCGATGCGCAAAATAGCATGAGTTATAAACAACACCAAACAGTGCGATACGCAAAATAACGCGAGTGATAAACTGCACAAAACAATGCGATGCGCAAAACAGCACGAGTGATAAACTGCACAAAACAATGTGATGCGCAAAACAGCGCGACTGATAAACTGCACAAAACAGTGTGATGTGCAAAATAGCACGAGTGTAAGCTGCACAAAATAGTGCGATGCGCAAAATTGCGCGAGTGATAAACACCACAAAATAGTGCAATGCGCAAGAAAGCGCGAGTGATAAACTGCACAAAATAGTGTGATACGCAACATAGCGCGAGTGATAAACAGCACAAAATAGTGCGATGCGCAACACTGCGCGAGTGATCAACTGCACAAAACAGTGCGATGCGCAAGAAAGCGCGAGTGATAAACTGCACAAATCAGTGCGATGCGCAACACAGCGCGACTTTAAACTGCACAAAACAGTGCGATGCGTAAAACAGCGCGACTGATTAATTGCACAAAATAGTGCGATGCGTAAAACAGCGTGATTGATAAACTGAACAAAACAGTGCGATGTGCACATTGAGTGTAAAATGCACAAAACAGTGCGATGCGCAAAATAACGCGACACAAAGCGGTGCGATGCACAAAATAGCGCGAGTGATAAACTGCCCAGTACAGTGCGATGCGCAAGAAAGCGCAGGTGATAAACTGCACAAAACAGCGCAATGCGCAACACAGCGCGACTGTAAACTGCACAAAACAGTGTGACGCGTAAAACAGCGCGAGTGATAAACTGCACAAAATAGTGCGATCCGCAAAACAGCGCGAGTGACAAACTGAACAAAACAGTGCGATGCACAAGAAAGCACGAGTGATAAACTACACAACATGGTGCGATGCGCAACATAGCGCGAGTGATAAACTGCACAAAACAATGCGATGCGCAAAATAGCGAGAGTGTAAAGTTCACAAAACAGTGTGATGCGCAAAATAGCGCGAGTGTAAACTGGACAAAACAATGCGATGCGCAACACAGCGCGAGTGATAAACTGCACAAAACGGTGCGACGCGCGTAAAACAGCGCGAGTGATAAACTGCACAAATAGTGCGATCCGCAAAACAGCGCGAGTGACAAACTGAACAAAACAGTGCGATGCGCAAGAAAGCACGAGTGATAAACTACACAACATGTGCGATGCGCAACATAGCGCGAGTGATAACTGCACAAAACAATGCGATGCGCAAAATAGCGAGATTGTAAAGTTCACAAAACAGTGCGATGCGCAAAATAGCGCGAGTGTAAACTGCACAAAACAGTGCGATGCGCAACACAGCGCGAGTGATAAACTGCACAAAACGGTGCGATGCACAAAACAGCGCGAGTGATAAACTACACAAAACAATGCGATGCACAACACAGCGCGAGTGATAAATTGCACAAAACAGTGCGATGCGCAAAATTGCGCGAGTGTAAACTGCACAAAACAATGCGGTGCGCAAAATAGCGAGTGTGTAAACTGCACAAAACAGTGCGATGCGCAAAATAGCACGAGTGATAAAAAGCACAAAACAGTGCGACGCGCAAGAAAGCGCGAGTGATAAAACTTCACAAAAGAGTGCGATGCGCCAGAAAGCGCGAGTGATAAACTGCACAAAACAGTGCGATGCGCAACATAGCGGGAGTGACAAACTGCACAAAACAGTGCGATGCATAAAATAGCGCGAGTGTAAACTGGACAAAACAGTGCGATGCGCAAAATAGCGCGAGTGATAAACACCACAAAACAGTGCGATGCGCAAGAAAGCGCGAGTGATAAACTGCACAAAATAGTGCGATTCGCAAAATAGCGCGAGTGTAAACTGCACAAAACGGTGCGATGCGCAAAACAGCGCGAGTGATAAACACCACAAAACAGTGCGATGCGCAAGAAAGAGCAAGTGATAAACCGCACAAAACAGCGCGGTGCGCAATATAGCGCAAGTGATAAACTGCACAAAACAATGCGATACGCAAAATAGCGCGAGTGTAAAGTGCACAAAATAGTGCGATGCGCAAAATAGCGCGAGTGTGAACTGCACAAAACAGTGCGATGCGCAACATAGCGCGAGTGATAAACTGCCCAAAACAGTGCGATGCGTAAGAAAGCGCGAGTGATAAACTGCACAAAACAGCGCGATGCGCAACACAGCGCGAGTGTAAACTGCACAAAACAGTGCGATGCGCAAAACAGCGCGAGTGATCAACTGCACAAAACAGTGCGATGCGCAACATAGCGCGACGGTAAACTGCACAAAACAGTGCGATGCGTAAAAACAGCAAGAGTGATAAATAGCACAAAATAGTGCAATGCGCAAAACAGCGCGAGTGATAAACTGAACAAAACAGTGCGATGCGCACATCGAGTGTAAAATGCACAAAACAGTGCGATGCGCAAAGTAGCGCGAGTGTAAAATGCACAAAACAGTGCGAAGCGCAAAATAGCATGAGTTATAAACAACACCAAACAGTGCGATACGCAAAATAACGCGAGTGATAAACTGCACAAAACAATGCGATGCGCAAAACAGCACGAGTGATAAACTGCACACAAACAATGTGATGGCAAAACAGCGCGACTGATAAACTGCACAAAACAGTGTGATGTGCAAAATAGCACGAGTGTAAGCTGCACAAAATAGTGCGATGCGCAAAATTGCGCGAGTGATAAACACCACAAAATAGTGCAATGCGCAAGAAAGCGCGAGTGATAAACTGCACAAAATAGTGTGATACGCAACATAGCGCGAGTGATAAACAGCACAAAATAGTGCGATGCGCAACACTGCGCGAGTGATCAACTGCACAAAACAGTGCGATGCGCAAGAAAGCGCCAGTGATAAACTGCACAAATCAGTGCGATGCGCAACACAGCGCGACTTTAAACTGCACAAAACAATGCGATGCGTAAAACAGCGCGACTGATTAATTGCACAAAATAGTGCGATGCGTAAAACAGCGTGACTGATAAACTGCACAAAACAGTGCGATGCGCAAAATAGCGCGAGTGTGAACTGCACAAAACAGTGCGATGCGCAACATAGAGCGAGTGATAAACTGCCCAAAACAGTGCGATGCGTAAGAAAGCGCGAGTGATAAACTGCACAAAACAGCGCAATGCGCAAAACAGCGCGAGTGTAAACTGCACAAAACAGTGCGATGCGCAAAACAACGCGAGTGATAAACTCCACAAAACAGTGCGATGCGCAACACAGCGCGACGGTAAACTGCACAAAACAGTGCGATGCGTAAAACAGCGCGAGTGATAAACAACACAAAATAGTGCGATGCGCAAAACAGCGCGAGTGATAAACTGAACAAAACAGTGCGATGCGCACATCGAGTGTAAAATGCACAAAACAGTGCGATGCACAAAGTAGCGCGAGTGTAAAATGCACAAAACAGTGCGATGCGCAAAATAGCATGAGTTATAAACAGCACCAAACAGTGCGATACGCAAAACAGCGCGACTGATAAATTGCACAAAATAGTGCGATGCGTAAAACAGCATGATTGATACACTGAACAAAACAGTAGGATGTGCACATTGAGTGTAAAATGCACAAAACAGTGCGATGCGCAAAATAACGTGACACAAATTAGTGCGATGCGCAAAATAGTGCGAGTGATAAACTACCCAATACAGTGCGATGCGCAAGAAAGCGCAGGTGATAAACTGCACAAAACAGTGCAATGCGCAACACAGCGCGACTGTAAACTACACAAAATAGTGTGACACGTAAAACAGCGCGAGTGATAAACTGCACAAAATAGTGCGATGCGCAAAACAGCGCGAGTGACAAACTGAACAAAACAGTGCGATGCGCGCATCGACTGTAAAATGCACAAAACCGTGCGATGCGCAAAATAACGCGAGTGTAAACTGCACAAAACAGTGCGATGCGCAAAAGTAAAATTGCGCGAGTGTAAACTGCACAAAACAGTGCGATGCGCAACACAGCGCGAGTGTAAACTGCACAAAACAATGCGATGCGCAAAACAACGCGAGTGATAAACTACACAAAACTGTGCGATGCGCAAAATAGCGCGAGTGTAAACTGCACAAAACAGTGCGATGCGCAAAATCGCGCGAGTGATAAACATCACAAAACAGTGCGATGCGCAAGAAAGCGCGAGTGATAAACTGCACAACAACGGTGCGATGCGCAACATAGCGCGAGTGATAAACTACACAAAACAATGCGATGCGTAAAATAGCGAGAGTGTAAAGTTCACAAAACAGTGCGATGCGCAAAATAGCGCGAGTGTAAACTGCACAAAACAGTGCGATGCGCAACACAGCGCGAGTGATACACTGCACAAAACGGTGCGATGCACAAAACAGCGCGAGTGATAAACTACACAAAACAATGCGATGCACAACACAGCGCGAGTGATAAACTGCACAAAACAGTGCGATGCGCAAAATTGCGCGAGTGTAAACTGTACAAAACAATGCGATGCGCAAAATAGCGCGAGTGTAAACTGCACAAAACAGTGCGATGCGCAAAATAGCACGAGTGATAAAAAGCACAAAACAGTGCGTCGCGCAAGAAAGCGCGAGTGATAAACTTCACAAAAGAGTGCGATGCGCAAGAAAGCGCGAGTGATAAACAGCACAAAACAGTGCAATGTGCAACACACCGCGACTGTAAACTGGACAAAACAGTGAGATACGTAAAACAGCGCGAGTGATAAACTGCACAAAATAGTGCGATGCGCAAAATAGCGCGAGTGATAAACTGAACAAAACAGTGCGATGCGCACATCGAGTGTAAAATGGACAAAACTGTGCGATGCGCAAAATTAAAATTGCACGAGTGTAAACTGCACAAAACAGTGCGATACGCAAAGTAGCGCGATTGATAAACTGCCCAAAACAGTTCGATGGGCAAGAAAGCACGAGTGATAAACTACACAAAACAGGGCGATGCGCAACACAGCGCGAGTGTAAACTGCGCAAAACAGTGCGAAGCGCAAAACAGCGCGACTAATAAACTGCACAAAACAGTGCGACGCGCAAAACAGCGCGTGTGATAAACTGCACAAAACAGTGCGATGCGCAAAAGTGCGCGAGTGTAAACTGCACAAAATAGTGCGATGCGCAAAATAGTGCGAGTGATAAACACCACAAAACAGTGCGATGCGCAAGAAAGCGCGAGTGACAAACTGCACAAAATAGTGCGATGCGCAACATAGAGCGAGTGATAAACTGCACAAAATAGTGCAATGCGCAAGAAAGCGTGAGTGATAAACTGCACAAAACAGTGCGATGCGCAACACAGCACGAGTGTAAACTGCACAAAACAATGCGACGCACCAAACAACGCGAGTGATAAACTGCATAAAACAGTGCGATGCGCAAAACAGCGCGAGTGATAAACTGCACAAAACAGTGCGATTCGCAAAATAAGCGCGAGTGTAAACTGCACATAACAGTGCGATGCGCAAAAAATAGCGTGAGCGTAAACTGCACAAGACAGTGCGATGCGCAAAATAGCGTGAGTGATAACTGCACAACACAGTGCGACGTGCAAAATAGCGTGAGTGATAAACACCACAAAACAGTGCGACGCGCAAGAAAACGCGAGTGATAAACTGCACAAACAGTGCGATGCGCAAAATAGCACGAGTGATAAACACCACAAAACAATGCGATGGCGCAAGAAAGCGTGAGTGACAAACTGCACAAAAGAGTGCGATGCGCAACATAGCGCGTGTGATAAACTGCACAAAGTAGTGCGATGCGCAACACTGCGCGAGTGATAAACTGCACAAAACAGTGTGATGCGCAAGAAAGCACGAGTGATAAACTGCACAAAACAGTGCGATGCGCAACACAGCGCGATTGTAAACTGCACAAAACAGTGCGATGCGTAAAACAGCGTGACTGATAAACTGCACAAAATAGTGCGATGCGCAAAACGGCGTGAGTGAAAAACTGAACAAAACAGTACGATGTGCGCCTCGAGTGTAAAATGCACAAAACAATGTGATGCACAAAATAACGCGAGTGTATACTGCACGAAACAGTGCGATGCGCAAAATAGCGCGAGTGATAAACTACCCAAAACAGTGCGATGCGCAAGAAAGCGCGAGTGATAAACTACACAAAACAGTGCGATGCGCAACACAGCGCGGCTGTAAATTGCACAAAACAGTGCGATGCGTAAAACAGCGCGACAGATAAACTGCACAAAATAGTGCGATGCGCAAAACAGCGTAAGTGATAAACTGAACAAAACAGTGCAATGTGCGCATCGAGTGTAAAATGCACAAAACAGTGCGATGCGCAAAATAACGCGAGTGTATACTGCACAAAACAGTGCGATGCGCAAAATAGCACGAGTGATAAACTACCCAAAACAGTGCGATGCGCAAGAAAGCGCGAGTGATAAACTGCACAAAACAGTGCGATGCGCAAAAAGCGCGAGTGATAAAATGCACAAAATAACGCGAGTGTAAACTGCACAAAACAATGCGATGCGCAAAATAGCGCGAGTGTAAACTGCACAAAACAGTGCGAAGCGCAAAATAGCGCGAGTGAAAAACTGCCCAAAACAGTGCGATGCGCATGAAAGCGCGAGTGATAAACTGCACAAAACAGTCCGACGCACCACACAACACGAGTATAAACCGCACAAAACAATGCGATGCGCAAAACAACGCGAGTGATAAACTGCACAAAACAGTGCGATGCGCAAAATAGCGCGAGTGTAAACTGCACAAAACAGTGCGATGCGCAAAATAGCACGAGTGATAAACACCACAAAACAGTGCGATGCGCAAGAATGCGCGAGTGATAAACTACCCAAAACGGTGCGATGCGCAACATAGCGCGAGTGATAAACTGCACAAAGCAATGCGATGCGCAAAATAGCGCGAGTGTGAAGTTCACAAAACAGTGCGATGCGCAAAATAATGCGAGTGTAAACTGCACAAAACAGTGCGATGCGCAAAATAGCGCGTGTGCAAACTGCAAAAAATAGTACGATGCGCAAAATTGCGCGAGTGTAAACTGCAAAAACAATGCGATGCGAGTCACAGCGCAAGTGATAAACTGCACAAAACAGTGCGATGCCCAAAACAGCGCGAGTGATAAACTGCACAAAATAGTGCGATGCGCAAAATTGCGCGAGTGTAAACTGCACAAAACAATGCGATGCGCAAAATAGCGCGAGTGTAAACTGCACAAAACAGTGCGATGCGCAAAATAGCGCGAGTGTAAACTGCACAAAACAGTGCGATGCGCAAAATAGCACGAGTGATAAACACCACAAAAACAGTGCGATGCGCAAGAATGCGCGAGTGATAAACTACCCAAACACGGTGCGATGCGCAACATAGCGCGAGTGATAAACTGCACAAAACAATGCGATGCGCAAAATAGCGCGAGTGTGAAGTTCAACAAAACAGTGCGAATGCGCAAAATAATGCGAGTGTAAACTGCACAAAACAGTGCGATGCGCAAAATAGCGCGTGTGTCAAACTGAAAAATAGTACGATGCGCAAAATTGCGCTAGTGTAAAACTGCAAAAACAGTGCGATGCGAGTCACAGCGCGAGTGATAAACTGCACAAACAGTGCGATGGCCCAAAACAGCGCGAGTGATAAACTGCACAAAACAGTGCGATGCACAACACCGCGCGAGTGATAAACTGCACAAAACAGTGCGATGCGCAAAATTGCGCGAGTGTAAACTGCACAAAACAATGCGATGCGCAAAATAGCGCGAGTGTAAACTGCACAAAACAGTGCGATGTGCAAAATAGCACGAGTGATAAAAAGCACTAAACAGTGCGATGCGCAAGAAAGCGCGAGTGATAAACTGCACAAAACACTGTGATGCGCAAGAAAGCGCGAGTGATAAACAGCACAAAACAGTGCGATGCGCAACACAACGCGACTATAAACTGCACAAAACAGTGCGATGCGTAAAACAGCGCGAGTGATTAACTGCACAAAATAGTGCGATGCGCAAAACAGCGCGAGTGATAAACTGAACAAAACAGTGCGATGCGCAAAATAACACGAGTGTAAACTGCACAAAACAGTGCGATGCGCAAAATTAAAATTGCGCGAGTGTGAACTGCACAAAACAGTGCGATACGCAAAATAGCGCGAGTGACAAACTGCCCAAAACAGTGTGATGCGTAAGAAAGCGCGAGTGATAAACTACCCAAAACAGTGCGATGCGCAACACAGCGCGAGTGTAAAGTTCACAAAACAGTGCGATGCGCAAAACAGCGCGAGTGATAAACTGGACAAAATAGTGCGATGCGCAAAACAGCGTGAGTGATAAACTGCACAAAACAGTGCGATGCGCAAAATAGCGCGAGTGTAAACTGTACAAAACAGTGCGATGCGCAAAATAGCGCAAGTGATAAACACCACAAAACAGTACGATGCGTAAAATAGTGCGAGTGATAAACTTCCCAAAACAGTGCGATGCGCGCATCGAGTGATAAACTGCACAAAACAGTGCGATGCGCAAAATAGCGCGAGTGTAAACTGTACAAAACAGTGCGATGCGCAAAATAACGCGAGGGTAAACTGCACAAAACAGTGCGATGCGCAAAATAGCGCGAGCGTAAACTGCACAAGACAGGGGGAAGCACAAAATAGCGCGACTGATAAACTGTACAGCAAAGTGCGATGCGTAACACAGCGCGAGTGTAAAGTGCACAAAACAGCGCGAGTGATGAACTGCACAAAACAGTGCGATGCACAAACAGCGCGAGTGATAAACTGCACAAAACAGTACGATGCGTGCATTGAGTGATAAACTGCACAAAACAGTGCGATGCGCAAACTAGCGCGAGTGTAAACTGCACAAAACCGTGCGATGCGCAAAATAGCGCGACCGTAAACTGCACAAGACAGTGTGATGCGCAAAATAGCGCGACTGATAAACTGCACAACACAGTGCGATGCGCAAGAAAGCGCAAGTGATAAACTGCCCAAAACAGTGCGAAGCGCAACACAGCGCGAGTGATAAACTGCACAAAACTGTGCGATGCACAATATAGCGCGAGTGTAAACTGCACAAAACAGTGCGATGCGCAAAATAGCACGAGTGTAAACTGCACAAAACAGTAGGATGCGCAAAATAGCGCGAGTGACAAACAGCACAAAACAATGCGATGCGCAAGAAAGCGCGAGTGATAAATTGCACAAAACAGTGCGATGTGCAACACAGCACGAGTGTAAACTGCACAAAACAGTGCGATGCGTAAAAACAGCACGAGTGATAAACTTCACAAAACAGTGCGATGCGCAAAACAGCGTAAGTGATAAACTGCACAAAACAGTGCGATGCGCGCATCGAGTGATAAACTGCACAAAACAGTGCGATGCACAAAACAGCGCGAGTGACAAACTGCACAAAACAGTGCGATGCGCGCATCGAGTGATAAACTGCACAAAATAGTGCGATGCGCAAAATAGCGCGAGGGAAAACTGCATAAAACAGTGCGATGCGCAAAATAGCGCGAGTGTGATACGCAAATAGCGTGACTAATAAAATTGCACATCACAGTGCGATGCACAAGAAAGCACGAGTGATAAACTGCACAAAACAGTGTGATGCGCAACACAGCGTGAGTGATAAACTGCACAAAACTGTGCGATGTGCAAAATAGCGCGTGTGCAAACTGCACAAAAAAGTGCGATGCGCAAAATAGCGCGAGTGTAAACTGCACAAAACAGTGTGATGCGAAAAATTGCGCGAGTGTAAACTGCACAAAACGATGCAATACACAAAATAGAAAGAGTGATAAACAGCACAAAACATTGCGATGCGCAAGCAAGCGCGAGTGATAAACTGCACAAAATAGTGCGATGCGCAACACAGCGCAAGTGTAAACTGCACAAAACAGTGCGATGCACAAAACAGCGCGAGTGATAAACTGCAGAAAACAGTGCGATGCGCAAAACAGCGCAAGTGATAAACTGCCCAAAACAGTGCGATGCGCGCATCGAGTGATAAACTGCACAAAACAGTGCGGTGTGCAAAATAGCGCGAGTGATAAACTGCACAAAACAGTGCGATGCGCAAAATGGCGCGAGGGTAAACTGCACAAAACAGTGCGATGCGCAAAATAGCGCGAGCGTAAACTGCATATGATAGTGTGATCCACAAAATAGCGCGACTGATAAACTGCACCACATAGTGCGATGCGCAAGAAAGCGCGAGTGATAAACTGCACAAAACAGTACGATGCGCAAATTAGCGCGAGTGATAAACACCACAAAACAGTGCCATGCGCAAGAAAGCGCGAGTGATAAACTGCAAAAAATAGTGCGATGCACGCATCGAGTGATAAACTGCACAAAACAGTGCGATGCGCAAAATAGCACGAATGTAAACTGCATAAAACAGTGCAATGCGCAAAATAGCGCGAGTGTAAACTGCACAAGACAGTGCGATGCGCAAAATAGCGCGATTGATAAACTGCACAACACAGTGCGATGCGCAAGAATGCGCGAGTGATAAACTGGACAACATAGTGCGATGCGCAACATAGCGCGAGTGTGAACTGCACAGAACAGTGCGATGCGCAAAATTGCGCCAGTGTTAACTGCAGAAAACAGTGCGATGCGCAATATAGCACGAGTGATAAACTGCATAGAAAAGTGCGATGTACAAAATAGCACGAGTGTAAAATGTACAAAACAGTGCGATGCGTAACACAGCGCGACTGATAAACTGCATAAAACAGTGCGATGCGAAAAAAAGCGCCAGTGTAAACTGCACAAAACAGTGCGATGCGCAAAATAGCACGAGTGTAATCTACACAAAACAGTGCGATGCGCAAAATAGCGCGAGTGATAAACAGCACAAAACAGTGCGATGCGCAAGAAAGCGCGAGTGATAAACATCACAAAACAGTGCGATGCGCAAGAAAACGTGAGTGATAAACTGCACAAAACAGTGCGATGCGCAACACAGCCCGAGTGTAAACTGCACAAAACAGTGCGATGCGCAAAACAGTGCGCGTGATAAACTTCACAAAATAGTGCGATGCGCAAAATAGCGTAAGTGATAAACTTCACAAAATAGTGCGATGCGCGCATCGAGTGATAAACTGCACAAAACAGTGCGCTGCGCAAAACAGTGCGAGTGATAAATTGCACAAAACAGTGCGATGCGCGCATCGAGTGATAAACTGCACAAAACAGTGCGATGTGCAAAATAGCGCGAGTGTAAACTGCACAAAACAGTGCGATGCACAAAATAGCGCAAGGTTACACTGCACAAAACAGTGCGATGCGTAAAATAGCACGAGTGATAAACACCACAAAACAGTGCGATGCGCAAGAAAGAGCGAGTGATAAACTGCACAAAACAGCGCGATGCGCAACATAGCGCGAGTGATAAACTGCACAAAACAATGCGATGTGCAAAATAGCGCGAGTGTAAAGTGCACAAAACAGTGCGATGCGCGTAATAGCGCGAGTGTGAACTGCATATGATAGTGTGATCCGCAAAATAGCGCGACTGATAAACTGCACCTTCTCATGCATTAGGGTTTAAACGCTCGCACACGTATTCGAACCCTCTTGCATGATGGCAGATATGTAATTATGTTATTTTCTTACGATTTCTCATGCATTAGGGTTCGAAATTCGGATACTTATTCGGTCCCTTTTGTATGAGGGCAGATATGTAATTATGGTGTTTATTAGTCATTTCTCATGCATTAGGGTTTGAACACTCGGACACTTATTTGGACCTCTTGCAATGATGGCAAATATGTAATTATGGTGTTTACTTGCCGTTTCTCGTGCATTAGGGTTTAAACACTCGGACACTATTCGAACCCTCTTGCATGATGGTAGATATGTAATTATGATGTTTACTTCCCATTTCTCATGCATTAGGGTTTAAAATTCGGACACTTATTCGTACCCTCTTGCATGATGGCAGATATGTAATTATGCTGCTTTCTTGCCATTTCTCATGCATTATGGTTTAAACACTCAAACACTTATTCGGACCCTCTTGCATAATGGCAGTTATATAAATATGGTGTTTACTTGCCATTTCTCATGCATGAGAGTTCGAAATTCGAACACTAATTCGGACCCTTTTCCATGATGGCAGATATGTAATTATGGTGTTTACTCGCCATTTCTCATGCATTAGGGCTTAAACACACGGACACTTATTCGGACAATCTTGCGTGATGGCAGATATGTAATTACGGTGTTTACTTGTCATTTCTCATGCATAGGGTTTAGACACTGGACACTTATTCGGATCCTCTTCCATGATGGTAGATATGTAATTATGGTGTTTACTTTCCACTTCTCATGCATTAGGGTTCGAAGTTCGGACACTTATTCAGACCTTCTTGCATGATGGCAGATACGTAATTATGGTGTTTACTTGTCATTTCTCTTGCATTAGGCTTAAACACTCGGACACTTATTCGAACCCTCTTACATGATGGTAGATATTAATTATGGGGATTACTTCCCGTTTCTCATGAATTAGTGTTCGAAATTAGGACTTATTTCGGACGCTTTGCTTGATGGCAGATATGTAATTATGGTGTTTCTTTTCCATTTGTCATGCACTAGAGTTTAAACACTCGGACACTTATTCGGGCCCTCTTGGATGACGGCAGATATGTAATTATGGTGTTTACTTGCCATTTCCCGTGCATTAGGATTCCGACACTCGGACACTTATTCGGACCCTCTTGCGTGATGGCAGATATGTAATTATGGTGTTTACTTGCCATTTCTCATAAATTAGGGTTTAAACGCTCGGACATTTATTTGGACCCTCTTGCATCATGGCAGATATGTAATTATGGTGTTTACCTGCCATTTCTCATGCATTAAGGTTCGAACAGTCAGACACTTATTCGGACCCTCTTGCATGGTGGCAGATATGCAATTATGGTGTTTGCTTGCCATTTCTCATGCATTAGGGTTTAAACACTCGGACACTTATGCGGACCGGCTTGCATGATGGTAGATATGTAATTATAGTGTTTACTTACCATTTCTCATGCATTAAGGTGGGAACACGCGGACACTTATTCGGACCCTCTTGTGTGATGGCAGATATGTAACTATGGTGTTTACTTTCCATTTCTCATGCATTAGGATTCGAACACTCGGAGACTTATTCAGACCTTCTTGCATGATGACAGATATGTAATTATGGGGTTTATTTGCAATTTCTCATGTATTAGGGTTCAAACACTCGGACACTTATTCGGACCCTATTGCATGATAGCAGATGTGTAATTATGGTGTTTACTTACCATTTCTCATGGAATATGGTTCGAAATTCGAACACTTATTCGAACCCTCCTACATGATGGCAGATATGTAATTATGATTTTTACTTGTCATTTCTCATGCATTAGGGTTTAAACCCTGGGACACTTATTCGGACCCTCTTGCATGATGGCAGATATTTAATTATGGTGTTTGCTTTCCATTTCTCGTGCATTAGGATTCGAACACTCGGACAGTTATTCAGACACTCTTGCATGATGGCAGATCTGTAATTATGTGTTTACTTGCCATTTCTCGTGCATTACGGTTTAAACACTCGGACACTTATTCGGACCCTCTTGCATGATCGCAGATGTGTAATTATGGTGTTTAATTACCATTTCTGATGTATTAGGGTTCGAAATTCGGATACTTATTCGAACCCTCCTACTTGATGGTAGATATGTAATTATGGTGTTTACGTGTCATTTCTCTTGGATTAGGGTTTCAACACTCGAACACCTATTCGGACCCTCTTGCGTGATGGCAGATATTTAATTATAGTGTTTGCTTCCCATTTCTCGTGCATTAGGATTCAAAAACTCGGACCCTTATTCAGGCCCTCTTGCACGATGGCAGATATGCAATTATGGTGTTTACTTGCGATTCCTCATGCATTAGGGTTTAAACACTCGGACACTTATTCGGACCCTCTTGCTTGATGTCAGTTATGTAATTATGGTATTTCCTTGCCATTTCTCGTGTATTAGGATTCAAACACTCAGACACTTATTCGGACCCTGTTGAATGATGGCAGATATGTAATTATGGTGTTTATTTGCCATTTCTCATGCATTTGGGTATAGACACTTGGACACTCATTCGAACCCTCTTGCATGATGGCAGATATGTAATTACAGTGTTTGCATCGCATTTCTCATGCATTAGGGTTCGAAATTCGGACACTTATTCGGACCGTCTTGCATGATGGCAGATAAGTAATTATTGTGTTTATTAGTCATTTCTCTTGCTTGAGGGTTTAAACACTTGGACACTTATTCGGATCCTCTTCTATGATGGCAGATATGTAATTATGGTGTTTACTTTCCACTTCTCATGCATTAGTGTTCGAAATTCGGACACTTATTCAGACCTTCAAGCATGATGGCAGATACGTAATTATGGTGTTTACTTGTCATTTCTCTTGCATTAGGGTTTAAACACTCGGACACTTATTCGGACACTCTTGCATGATGGCAGATATGTAATTATGGCGTTACTTACCATTTCTCATGCATCAGGGTTCAAAATTCAGACACTTATTCGGACCCTCTTGCATGATGACAGATATCTAATTATGGTGTTTACTTGCCATTTCTCGTGCATTAGGATTAGAACACTCGGACACTTATTCGGACCCTCCTGCATGACGGCAGATATATGTAATTATGGTGTTTAGTTGTCATTTCTCATGCATTAGGGTTCAAACACTAGGGCACTTATTCGGACCCTCCTGTATCATGGCAGATATGTAATTATTATGTTTATTTACCATTTCTCAAGCATTAAGGTTCAAACAGTCGGACCCTTATTCGGACCCTCTTGCAAGATGGCAGATATGTAATTACGACGTTACTTGCCATTTCTCATGCTTTAGGGTTTAAACACTCGAACACTTACTCGGACCCTCTTGCACGATGGCAAATATGTAATTATGGTGTTTACTTGCCATTTCTCATGCATTTGGGTTCAAACACTCGAACACTTATTCGGACCCTCTTGCATGATGGCAGATATGTAATTATGGTGTTTACTTGTCATTTCTCATGCATTTGGGAATAGACACTCGGACACTTATTCGGGCCCTCTTGCATGATGGCAGATATGTAATTATAGTGTTTACTTCGCATTTCTCATGCATTAGGGTTCGAAATTCGGACACCTATCCGGACCCTCTTGCATGATGGCAGATATGTAATTATGGTGTTTACCTACCATTTCTCAAGCATTAGGGTTTAAACACTCAGACACTTATTCGGATCCTCTTCCATGGTGGCAGATATGTAATTATGGTGTTTACTTTCCATTTATCATGCATTAGGGTTAGAAATTCGGAGACTTATTCTGACCTTCTTGCATGATGGCTGATGCGTAATTATGGTGTTTACTTGTCATTTCTCATGCATTAGGTTTTAAACACTCAGACACATATTCGGACCCTCTTGCATGATGGTAGATTTGTAATTATGGGGATTACTTCCCGTTTCTCATGCATTAGGGTTCGAAATTCGGACTTTATTCAGACCCTCTTGCATGATGGCAGATATCTAATTATGGTGTTTATTTGCCATTTGTCATGTACTAGGGTATAAACACTCGGACAGTTATTCGGACCCCCTTGAATGATAGCAGATATGTCATTATGGTGTTTAGTTACCATTTCTCATGCATTAGGGTTCGAAATTCGAGCACTTATTCAGACCCTCTTGCATGATGACAGATATCTAGTTATGGTTTTTACTTGCCATTTGTCGTGCATTAGGATTCGAACACTCAGACACTTATTCGGATCCTCTTGCATGATGGCAGATATGTAATTATGGTGTTTACTTGGCAGATATGTAATTATGGTGTTTACTAACCATATCTCATGCATTAGGGTTTGAAATTCGGACCCTCTTGCCCAATGGCAGATATGTAATTATGATGCTTATTTGCCATTTCTCATGCATTAGGGTTTAAATGCTCGGGCACTTATTCGAACCCTCTTGCATTATGGAAGATATGTAATTATGGTGTTTACATTCCATTTCTCATGCATTAGCGCTTGAAATTCAGAGACTTATTTGTACCCTCTTGCATGGTGGTGGATATGTAATTATGGTGTTTACTTGCCATTTCTCATGCGTTAGGTTTAAACACTCGAACACATATTCAGATCATCTTGCATGATGACAGATATTTAATTATGGTGTTTAATTTGCAGTTCTTGTTCATTAGGATTCGAACACTTGGACACTTATTCAGACCCTCTTGCATGATGGCAAATATGTAATTATGGTGTTTACTTGCAAATTCTCATGCATGTGGGTTTAAACACTCGGACATTCATTCGGAACCTCTTGGATGATGGCAGATATGTAATTATGGTGTTTACATACCATTTCTCATGCATATGGGATCGAAAACTGGGACACATATTCGGACCCTCTTGCACGTTGGCAGATATATAATTATGGTATTTACTTGCCATTTCTCGTGCATTTGCATTCGAACACTCGGACACTAATTCGGACCCTCTTGCATGATAGAAGATATGTAATTATGGCGTTTAGTTGCCGTTTCTCTTGCATTAGGGTTCGAACACTCAGACATTTATTCGGACCCTCTTGCATGATGGCAGATATGCAATTAATGTGTTTACTTCCCATTTCTCGTGCATTTGGGTTCGAAAACTAGGACACTTATTCGGACCCTCTTACATGATGGCAGATATGTAGTTGTGGTATTTACTTGCCATTTCTCGTGCATTAGGATTCGAACACCCGGACACTTATTCAGACCCTCTTACATGATGACAGATATGTAATTATGGTGTTTACTTGCTATTTCTCATGCATAAGGGTTTAGACACTCGGACACTTATTCGGACCCTCTTGTACGATGGTTGATATCTAATTATGGTGTTTACTTCCTACTTGTCATGCATTTGGGTTCAAAATTCGGACACTTATTCGGACCCTCTCGCTTGATGGCACATATGTGATTATGGTGTTTACTACATATTTCTCAAGGATTAGGGTTTAAACACTCGGACAGTTATTCGCGCCCTCCTACATGATGGCAGATATGTAATTGTGGTGTTTACTTACCATTTCTCATGCATTAAGCTTTGAACACTCGGACACTTATTCGGACCCTCTATCATGATGGCAGATATGTAATTATGGTGGTTACTTGCCATTTCTCATGCATTAGGGTTCGAACACTCGGACACATATTCGGACTCTCTTGCAATTATGGTTTTTACTCGCCATTGCTCATTCATTAGGGTTTAAACACTCAAACACTTATTCGGACCCTCTTGCATGATCGCAGATATGTAATTATGGTGTTTACTTGCCATTTCTCATGCATTAGGATTCGAACACTCAGAAACTTATTCGTACCCTTTTGCATGGTGGCAGATATGTAATTATGGTATTTACTTGCCATTTCTCACGCATTAGGGTTTAAACACTGGGACATTTATTCGGACCCACTTGCTTGATAGCAGATATGTAATTAAGGGTTTTCTTACAATTTCACATGCATTACGGTTCAAACACTAGGACACTTATTAAGACTCTCTTGCATGATGGCAGATATGTAATTAAGTTGTTTACCTGCCATTTCTCATGCATTAGAGGTTAAACACTCGGACACTTATTCGGACCCACTTGCACGATGGCAGATTTGTAATTATGGTGTTTACTTACCATTTCTCATGCATTAAGGTTCGAACACTCAGACACTTATTTGGACCCTCTTGCATGATGGCAGATATGTAATTATGGTGCTTACTTTCCACTTCTCGTGCATTAGGATTCGAACACTCGGACACTTATTCGGAACCTCTTCCATTATGGCAGATATGTTATTATGGTGTCTACTTGCCATTTCTCATGCATAAGGGTTTAGGCACTCGGACACTTATTCAGACCATCTTGCACGATGGTAGATATCTAATTATGGTGTTTACTTCCTATTTGTCATGCATTCGGGTTCAAAATTCGGACACTTATTCGGACCCTCTTGCATGATGGCAGATATGTAATTATGGTGTTTACTAGTCATTTCTCATGCATTAGGGTCTAAACACTCGGCCAGTTATTCGGACCATCCTGTATGATGGCACATCTATAATTATGGTGTTTACCTACCATTTCTCATGCATTAAGCTTCGAACACTCGGACACTCATTCGGACCCCCTAGCATGATGGCATATATGTAATTATGGCAGTTACTTGCCATCTCTCATGCATTAGGGTTTGAACACTCGGACACATATTTGGACCCTCTTGCATGATGGCTGATAAGTATTATGGTGCTACTTGGCAATTCTCATTCATTAGGGTTTAAACACTCGGACACTTATTCGGAACCTCTTGCATGATGGCAGATATGTAATTATGGTGTTTACTTGCCATTTCTCGTGCATTATGATTCGAACACTCGGAAACTTATTCGTTACCCTTTTGCTTGGTGGTAGATATGTAATTATGGGGTTTACTTACCATTTCACATGCATTAAGGTTCGAACGCTCAGACACTTATTTGGACCCTCTTGCATGATGGCAGATATGTAATTACGGTGTTCACTTACCATCTTTTGCATTAGGGTTTAAACACTCGGACACTTATTCGGACCCTCTTGCATGATGGCAGATATGTAATTATGGTGTTTACTTACCATTTCTCATGCATTAAGGGTCGAACACTCGGACACTTATTCGGACCCTCTTGCATGATGGCAAATAGGTAATTATGGTGCTTACTTGCCATTTCTCGTGCCTTAGGATTCGAACACTCGGACACTTATTCGTGTCCTCTTGCATGATGGCAAATATGTAATTATAGTGTTTACTTGCCATTTCTCACGCATTATGGTTTAAACACTCGGACACTTATTCGAACCCGCTTGCATGATGACAGATATGTAATTATGGTGTTTACTTTCCACTTCTAATGCATTAAGGCTTGAACACTCAGACACTTATTCGGAACCTCCTGCATGATGGCAGATATGTAATTATGGTGTTTACTTGCCATTTCTCGTGCATTAGGATTCGAACACTTGGAAACTTATTCGTACCCTCTTGTATGGTGGTAGATATGTAATTATGGTGTTTACTTGCCATTTCTCATGCATTGGGGTTTAAATACTCGGACAATTATTCGTACGCTCTTGCTTGATGGCAGATATGTAATTATGGTGTTTACTTACCATTTCACATGCATTAAGGTTCGAACACTCAGACACCTGTTTGGACCCTCTTGTACGATGGCAAATATGTAATTACGGTGTTTACTTGCCATTTCTTGTGCATTAGGGTTTAACCACTCGGACACTTATTCGGACCCACTTGCATGATGGTGGATATGTAATTATGGTGTTTACTTACCGTTTCTCATGAATTAAGGTTCGAACACTCGGACACTTATTCTAACCCTCTTGCATGATGGCAGATATGTAATTATGGTGCTTACTTGCCATTTCTCGTGCATTAGGATTGGAACACTCGGACACTTATTCGGACCCTATTGCATAATGGCAGATATGAATTATGGTGTTTACTTGCCATTTCTCACGCATATTCGTTTAAATACTCGGACACTTATTCGGACTCTCTTGCATAATGACAGATATGTAATTATGGTGTTTACTTGCCATTTTTAATGCATTAAGGTTTGAACACTCAGACACTTATTCGGATCCTCTTGCATGATGTCCAATATGTAATTATGGTGTTTACTTGCCATTTCTCATGCATTAGGTTTGAACATTCAAACACTTATTCGGACCCTCTTGCATGATGGCAGATATATAATTTTGGGATTTGCTTCCCATTTCTAATGCGTTAGGGTTTAAACACTCAGACACTTATTCGGACCCTCTTGCATGATGGCAGATATGTCATTACGGTGTTTACTTGCCATTTCTCATGCATTAAGGCATAAACACTCGGACACTTATTCGGACCCTCCTGCTTGGTGGCAGATATGTAATTATGGTGTTTACTTGCCATTTGTCATGCATTAGAGTTCAAACACTAGAACACTTATTCGGACCCTCTTGTATGATAGCAGATATGTAATTATGGTGTTTACTTGCCATTTCTCATGCAAAAGGGTTTAGACACTCGAGCACTTATTCGGACCCTCTTGCACGATGGCAGATATGTAATTATCGTGTTTACTTCCTATTTGTCATGCATTTGGGTTCAAAATTCGGACACTTATTCGAACCCTCTTGCATGATGGCAGATATGTAATTATGGTGTTTACTTGTCATTTCTCATGCATTAGGGTTTAAGCACTCGGACAGTTATTCGGACCCTCCTGCATGGTGGCAGGTTTGTAATTATGATGTTTACTTAGAATTTCTCATGTATTAAGCTTCGAACACTCGGACACTTATTCAGACCCTCTAGCATGATGGCAGATATGTAATTATAGTGGTTACTTGCCATTTCTCATGCATTAGGGTTCAAAGACTCGGACACATATTCGGACCCTCTTGCATGATGGCCGATAAGTAATTATGTTGTTTACTTGGCGTTTCTCATTCATAGCGGTTTAAACACTCGGACACTTACTCGGAACCTCTTACATGATGGCAGATATGTAATTATGGAGTTTACTTGCCATTTCTCGTGCATTAGGATTCGAACACTCGGAAACTTATTCGTACCCTCTTGCATGGTGGTAGATATGTACTGATGGTGTTTACTTGCCATTTCTCATGCATTATGGTTAAATACTCGGACATTTATTCGTACGCTCTTGCTTGATGGCAGATATGTAATTATGGTGTTTACTTACCATTTCGCCTGCATTAAGGTTCGAACACTCAGACACTTATTTGGACCCTCTTACATGATGGCAGATATGTAATTATGGTGTTTACTTACCATTTCTCATGCATTAGGGTTTAACCACTCGGACACTTATTCGGGCCCACTTGCATGATAGCAGATATGTAATTATGGTGTTTACTTACCATTTCTCATGCATTAAGGTTCGAACACTCGAACACTTATTCGGAACCTCTTGCATGATGGCAAATATGTAATTACGATGCTTACTTGCCATTTCTCGTGCATTAGGATTCGAACACTCGGACACTTATTCGGACCCCATTGCATGATGGCAGATATGTAATTATGGTGTTTACTTGCCATTTCTCATGCATTAGCATTTAAACACTCAGACACTTATTCAGACCCTCTTGCATGATGGTAGATATGTAATTATGGTGTTTACTTACCATTTCTAATGCATTAAGGTTTGAACACTCAGGCACTTATTCGGACCCTCTTGCATGATGTCAAATATTTAATTATGATGTTTATGTCACACCCCAAACTCGCCCCTAAAAGTTTGGGCATGACTTACTCAGAAACGGACACTTAACCTGCCATACATAACATATGGGGCCTGAACGGAAGCATTAAATATTAGAAAATAACATAAAGTAAAATAATTACATCCATTGAGTGACCACTATCATGCCAGGATCACAAACAGTGCATCAGATGATAAATATTTATGTACACATATACAAACCCCGCCCCTTATTTAGGCGGATAACAAATTCATTAGAAGCCTCAATATATTAAAGACAATCAGAGTACAAGCCAAAACTTAGCAAAACTCCACTAAGATGGGCAGGCTTCATTCAAATGCCTGGATGCACAGAGGTTGACAAAAGAGAGTCGAGCATCGAGGGTTAAGGCTGACCTCCAGATTTATTACCTACAGAATCAGACAAAATACAGAGTGAGACAATCTCAGTGAATAATAGTACTTTAATAAACCAATGATTAACTTGAATTATAATCCAGATTAATGCATATCTAAAGTAAAAGGACATGTAGTTAAACTAATGCTGTAATTATTTCCAGAACGGCCTTAGGCCCAGTTTTTAAACAATATGGCTTTAAGCCCTTGAATAGAGTGGCATTGAGCCCTTAAACAGAGTGGCACCGAGCCCTTAAACAGAGTGGCATTAAGCCCTTGAACAGATTGGCATTAAGCCCTTGAACAGATTGGCATTACCCCCTTGAACAGATTGGCATTACGTCCTTAAACAGATTGGCATTACACCCTTTCATATATGTATGAACTCAAGAGGTGTCTCGCACGGATTCTAGAGGTGACTCACATTGTAGCACTTAGTTCCGTACAGCACTTTGTTTCATACCCAAAAATACAGATTGGCCATAGGCCCAAATATCATCAGAGCAGACTAGTTCCAGAATCTTACAGAGTTCCAGAGTCATATGAAAGTATACAGAATCTTTTAATGTTCTTACCGATTTCCAAACAACAAAAACGTTAACGTAATTACTTGCAAAGAACGGAGCGTTAATAATAAGAATTATTAACGGTAGTAAACGTATGATTACAGTACTACTACTCACAGTGTTGTGGCGACGTGCTAGTTCCTCTCGGAGTGTGTCCTACACACATTCATAACTTGCAAATTAGTTCATTTCTCTTTGTTGAATTAGTTCCTGATTCATTCCACTTCAAATGAATTTTATAAACATCAGTAGGCATAAAATACAAATTCTAAAAATATCCGAGGGTCAAGCATGCAAAACGGAGCAACCCGTATTTTTCAGCATGGGCCGCACGTACGGCTGTGAGCCCCGCACGTGCAGCAGTGAAGCCCGCACGTGCCTTTTAAGCAGTAGCCAAAGTCTCCAATTTTGCCATTTCTCGCACGTGCGGCCATGACTCCCGCACGTGCGACCAAGCTCCCGCACCTGCGGCCATCACCCCCGCACTTGCGGCGATTCTGTGCAGCCACAGTTCGAAAATTCAAAAACAATCCCAATTTTTGGTGAACATCAACAAGGCCCAAAATAGCTTTCTTAATTGATAAAACATGGCATAAAATCATGTTCATAGGATCCTCAAACACACACATCAATCTAGATATAAACTAGATCTCTAATTCTTAAACCCATAAACATAAACATAACTCAATTCTCCCTTGCACACAACATCACATATGTAAACTAAGTAAGTTCTTCATGAGAAAACAAGAAATAGCATAACCAACTTAGTTCTAACTCACTCAAATGAACATGATCCAAATTAAGCAATAATCACACCCTAGGTTCAATTCCAAGTCCTAGGTTACACAATTGTGAAGAAACTTACTTTGAGCTCAAATCTCTCAAGTTCCCTCTACATTTTCTTCCCAATGCCTTCCTTGAAGGTCTTCCTCCCCAATTCTCCTTCCCTAACTCTCTCAGAAATATTTGAGTTCACAATCCTAAGTCAAATGTCTAGGGAGCCACATATATGTATAAGTGAATGAGGACGAAATTTAATCAATTTAATCGTTCCAAATCAAATTTTTACAAAAATGATTATTATTACCTAGAAATTATGCTGACTCCAAATATAAAACCAATTTCGGATTATCAAGTCTCTAAGGCCCTCAATTTCCAATTCAAACATTCTAATTGTGACAGATGCTTTCCTTCTTAAACAGATATGCATCCATAACCATAGGATTCACTTAATTAACCTTAATTCCTCATAAAATTTCACAAAAAGCATTTGTAATTAAAGAATAAGGGACTGAAAATATATCAGAATCACACACGAGGGTCGGGTTATTATAGTTTACTTGCCATTTCTCATGCATTAGAGTTCGAACACTTAAACACTTATTCGGACCCTCTTGCATGATGCCAGCTATATAATTTGGCTGTTTACTTCCCGTTTCTCATGCGTTAGGGTTTAAACACTCAGACACTTATTCGAACCCTCTTGCATGATGGCAGATATGTAATTACGGTGTTTACCTGCCATTTCTCATGCATTAAGGTTTAAACGCACAGACACTTATTTGGACCCTCTTGCATGATGGCAGATATGTAATTATGGTATTTACTTGCCATTTGTCATGCATTAGGGTTCGAACACTAGAACACTTATTCAGACCCTCTTGCATGATGGCAAATATGTAATTATGGTGTTTACTTGCCATTTCTCATACATAAGGCTTTAGACACTCGGACACTTATTCGGACCCTCTTGCACGATGGCAGATATGTAATTATGGTGTTTACTTCCTATTTGTCATGCATTTGGGTTCAAAATTTAGACACTTATTCAGACCCTCTTGCATGATGACAGATATGTAATTATGGTGTTTACTAGTCATTTCTCATGCATTAGGGTTCAAACGGTAGGACAGTTATTCGGACCTTCCTGCATGATGGCAGATTTGTAATTGCGGTGTTTACTTACCATTTCTCATGCATTAAGCTTTGAACACTCGGACACTTATTCGGACCCTCTAACATGATGGCAGATATGTAATTATAGTGGTTACTTGCCATTTCTCATGCAATAGGGTTCGAACACTCGAACACATATTCGGACCCCCTTGCATGATGGCAGTTATGTAATTATGGTGTTTACATGCCATTTCTCATTCATTAGGGTTTAAACACTCGGACACTTATTCAGATCCTCTTCCATGATGGAAGATATGTAATTATCATGTTTACTTGCCATTTTTCCTGCATTAGGATTTGAACACTCGGAAACCTGTTCGTACCCTTTTGTATGGTGGCCAATATGTAATTATGGTGTTCACTTGCCATTTCTCACGCATTAGGGTTTAAACACTTGGACATTTATTCGGACCCACTTGCTTGATGGCAGATATGTAATTATGGTGTTTACTTACCATTTCTCATGCATTAAGGTTCGAACACTAAGACACTTATTCGAACCCTCTTGCATGATGGCAGATATGTAATTATGGTGTTTACTTGCCATTTCTCATTCATTAGGGTTTAAACACTCGGACACCTATTCAAACACTCTTGCATGATGTCAGATATGTAATTATGGTGTTTACTTGCCATTTTTCCTGCATTAGGATTTGAACACTCGAAAACTAGTTTGTACCCTTTTGCATGGTGGCCAATATGTAATTATGGTGTTTACTTGCCGTTTCTCATACATTAGGGTTTAAACACTTGGACATTTATTCGGACTCACTTGCTTGATGGCAGATATGTAATTATGGCGTTTACTTACCATTTATCATGCATTAAGGTTCGAACACTAAGACACTTATTCGGACCCTCTTACATGATGGCAGATATGTAATTATGGTATTTACTTGCCATTTCTCATGCATTAGGGTTTAAACACTCAGACACTTATTCAGACCCACTTGCGGGATGGCAAATATGTAATTATGGTGTTTACATACCATTTCTCATGCATTAAGGTTAGAACACTCGGACACTTATTCGGACCCTCTTGCATGATGGCAGATATGTAATTATGGTGCTAACTTGCCATTTCTTGTGCATTGGGATTCGAACACTCGGACACTTATTCGGACCCTCTTGCAAGATGGCAGATATGTAATTATGGTGTTTAGTTGACATTTCTCATGCACAAGGGTTTAGACACTCGAACACCTATTCGGACCCTCTTGCACGATGGCAGATATTTAATTATGGTGGTTACTTCCAATTTGTGATGCATTTTGGTTCAAAATTCGGACACTTATCCAGACCCTCTTGTATGATGGCAGATATGTAATTATGGTGTTTACTTGTCATTTCTCATGCATTAGGGTTTATACACTTGGCCAGTTATTCGGACCCTCCTGCATGATGGTAGATCTGTAATTATGATGTTTACATACCATTTCTCATGCATTAAGCTTCGAACACTCGGACGCTTATTCGGACCCTCTAGCATGATGGCAGACATGTAATTATGGTGGTTACTTTCCAATTCTCATGCATTAGGGTTCAAACACTGGGACACATATTCGGACACTCTTGCTTGGTGGCAGATATGTAATTATGGTGTCTACCTACCATTTCTCATGTGTTAGGGTTCGAGCACTCGGACACTTATTCGGACCCTCTTGCATGATAGCAGATATGTAATTATGGTGCTTACTTGCCATTTATCGTGCATTTGGATTCGAACACTCGGACACTTATTCGGTCCCTCTTGCATGATGGCAGATTTGTAATTATGGTGTTTACTTGCCATTTCTCATGCATTAGGGTTTAAACACTCGGACACTTATTCGGACCCTCTAGCATGATGGCAGATATGTAATTATGGTGTTTACTTATCATTTCTCATGCATTAAGGTTTGAACACTGGGACACTTATTCGGACCCTCTTCCATGATGGCAGATATGTAATTATAATGCTTACTTGCCATTTCTCGTGCATTAGGATTAGAACACTTGGACACTTATTCGAACCCTATTGCATGATGGCAGATATGTAATTATGGTGTTTACTTGCCATTTCTCACACATTAGACTCTAAACACTCGAACACCTATTCGGACCCTCTTGGACGATGGCAGATATGTAATTACAGTGTTTACTTGTCATTTCTCATGCTTTAAGGTTTAAACACTCGGACACTTATTTGGACCCTCTTGCATGATGGCAGATATGTAATTATGATGTTTACTTGCCATTTGTCATGCATTAGCGCACGAACACTCGAACACCTATTCGGACCCTCTTGCATGATGGCAGATATGTAATTATGGTTTTTACTTGTCATTTTTCATGCATTAGGGTTCGAACACTCAAACACATATTTGAACCCTCTTGCATGATGGTAGATATATAATTTTTGTGTTTACTTCCCATTTATCATGCGTTAGGGTTTAAACACTCGGACACTTATTCGGACCCTCTTGCATGATGACAGATATGTAATTACGATGTTTGCTTGCCATTTCTCATGCATTAATGTTTAACCACTCGGACACTTATTCGGACCCTCTTGTATGATGGCATATATTTAATTATGGTGTTTACTTGCCCTTTGTCATGTATTAGCGTTCGAACACTCGAACACTTATTCGGACCCTCTTGTATGATGGAAGATATATAATTATGGTGTTTACATGTCATTTCTCTTGTATTAGGTTTAAACACCCGGACACTTATTCGGACCCTCTTGCATAATGGCAGATGTGTAATTATGGTATTTACTTACCATTTCTGATGTATTAGGGTTCGAAATTCAGACACTTATTTGAACCCTCCTGCATGTTGGCAGATATGTAATTATGGTTTTTTCTTGTCACTTCTCATGCATTAGTGTTTAAATGCTCGAACACCTATTCAAACTCTCCTGCATGATGGCAGATATTTAATTATGGTGTTTGTTGCCCATTTCTCGTGCATTAGGATTCGAATACTCGGACACTTCTTCGGACCCTCTTGCACGATGGCAGATATGTAATTATGGTGTTTACTCGCCATTCCCCATGCATTAGGGTTTAAACACTCGGACACTTATTCGGACCCTCTTGCATGATGTCAGTTATGTAATTATGGTGTTTACTTGCCATTTCTCGTGCATTAGGATTAGAACACTCAGACACTTATTCGGACCCTCTTGCATGGTAGCAGATGTGTAATTATGGTGTTTACTTACCATTTCTGATGCATTAGGGTTCAAAATTCGGACACTTATTCGAACCCTCCTACGTGAAGGCAAAGATGTAATTATGGTGTTTACTTGTCATTTCTCATGGATTAGGGTTTAAACACTCAAACACTTATTCGAACTATCTTGCATGATGGCAGATATATAATTATGGTGTTTACTTGCCATTTCTCATGCATTAGGGTTCGAACACTCAGACACTTCTTTGGACCCTCTTGCATGATGGCAGATATGTAATCATGGCGTTTATTTGCCATTTGTCATGCACAAGGGTTTAAACACTCGGACACTTATTCAGACCCTCTTACATGATGGTAGATATGTAATTATGGTGTTTAATTAACATTTCTCATGCATTACGGTTCGAAATTCGAACACTTATTCGTACCCTTTTGCATGATGGCAGATATGTAATTATTATGCTTACTTACCATTTCTCATGCATTAGGGTTTAAACACTCGGACAGTTATTCGGACCTCTTGCATGATGTCCGTTATGTAATTATGTGTTTACTTGTCATTTCTCATGGATTAGGGTTTAAACACTCAAACACTTATTCGAACTATCTTGCATGATGGCAGATATATAATTATGGTGTTTACTTGCCATTTCTCATGCATTAGGGTTCGAACACTCAGACACTTCTTTGGACCCTCTTGCATGATGGCAGATATGTAATCATGGCGTTTATTTGCCATTTGTCATGCACAAGGGTTTAAACACTCGGACACTTATTCAGACCCTCTTACATGATGGTAGATATGTAATTATGGTGTTTAATTAACATTTCTCATGCATTACGGTTCGAAATTCGAACACTTATTCGTACCCTTTTGCATGATGGCAGATATGTAATTATTATGCTTACTTACCATTTCTCATGCATTAGGGTTTAAACACTCGGACAGTTATTCGGACCTCTTGCATGATGTCCGTTATGTAATTATGGTGTTTACTTGTCATTTCTCTTGCATTAGGATTCGAACACTAAGACACTTATTCGCACCCTCTTGAATGATGGCAGATATGTAATTATGGTGTTTACTTGCCATTTCTCATGCATTAAGTTTCAAACACTCGGACACTTATTCGGACCCTCTTGCATGATGGCAGATATGTAATTACGGTGTTTACTTGCCATTTCTCATGCTTTGGGGTTCGGACACTCGAACACTTATTTGGAACCTCTTACATGATGGCAGATATGTAATTATGGTGTTTACTTGCAATTTCACATGAATTAGGGTTCGAACAATCGGACACTCAGTCGGACCCGCTTGCATGATGACAGATATGTAATTATGGTGTTTACCTGTCATTTCTCATGCATTTGGGTTTAGACACTCGGACACTTATTTGGACCCTCTTGCATGATGGCAGATATGTAATTATGGTGTTTATTTGCCATTTGTCATGCACTAGGGTTTAAACACTCGGACAGTTATTCGGACCCTCATGCATGATGGCAGATGTGTAATTATGGTGTTTACTTACCATTTCTCATGCATTAGGGTTCGAAATTCGGACACTTATTCGTACGCTCTTGGATGATGGCAGATATGTAATTATGGTGCTTACTTGCCATTTCTCATGCATTAGGTTTAAACCCTCGGACACTTATTCGGACCCTCTTGAATGATGACAGATATCTAATTCTGGTGTTTACTTGCCATTTCTCGTGCATTAGGATACGAACACTGTAGACACCCCATTTTTGACCGTCCTCAAGACTTGGACATCACCGTTGGAACACTCGGTGATTATGCATGTTTGTGTTCGTTTGGAGTTCCCGGAGGTCTCGGCTACGCGCCTTGCCTCAGGATCTCCGAACTCGACCGTTTTGTGTCTGGTTTTGCACCAAACACTTGTGTTTTGTCTTGAAGGGGCAGGGAATGCCTTGTGAGGCATCCCCACACATCACCGGCCATGGCTAGAGGCCACCGGCTGTTGTTTGTGTCCACCGGCAATGTATATTGCCGGCCGGCACTCTTTGTGGCCGACCGGCCATCAATTTTGTCAAAATGACAATTTTGGCCAGCCGACTACTGTTCATCTGCTTTTAGCAGATATTTTGTGCCAGCTGTGATAGCTGGCACCCACCCCATTCCCCTCCATACACGTGTATGGAGGGATTTCCCTCTTGAATGGCTTGTTTTGGAAGCCTTACAAGAGGGAATTGCCTATAGAGGAGAGATTCTTCTCTTGACATTAGGGTTATACATTTTAGACAGCTTTTGTAAAGCTTGAGTTCTAGGGTTAGGGTTTGATACATATTCTATCTCTATAAGTGTGTGTTTTGTCCCACTTTTGCTCACAAACACCCACTAACACACCATCTCTTGGACTTGAGACCCTTGGAGGTTGTTTTAGTGTTTTGGAGCTGGATTTAAGCCAAGGAAGGCTGTTGGAGCATTGTTTGTGAAGGAGGGCTTCAAGGGTAAGAAACTTCCCTTTTATTCCCCATTTTTGCATTGCTTTTCTACCTATCTTAGAACTATTTTTGTGCTTAGTGTATAATACAAAAAAGTTCTGTTTTTTAGCCCTCTTGATTGTTTGTTAAGAGTGTTTTGTGGTTTGGGTTTGTTTGACCCCTCCTAGGCCTTGTAAGGCTCCTTTTTGTGCTATTTTTGGTGAGCTCCGAGACTTTGCTGCTTGGGCCTCCTCACCACTGAAATCTTGATGGATTTCAGTGGTGAGGATGGTGCCTTGAAGTCTCAAGAAGGAGAGGGCCACCCCCTCTCCTTGTTGTCCTTGAAAAGTGCACTTTTTGGCCTCTTGAGGAAGCATCATGCTTGAGTGTTTGTTGATCATGTCTAGGCTGTTTTCCATGCTTATTATGCCATGATATAACATTGTTGTTTGTTGGTTTTGGTACACCATGCATGCTTAGCATACCTACCATGTAATGCCATGTTATTGCCTTAATATGCCTTAGGTTGTTAGCCTTCATTCTAGCATGTTTTAGGCTTAACCTTGTGAAGGTTTTGTGTTTATTTTGCCATGTTTAAGGTCTGTCCATGTTTGTTTGAGTCGATCTTGGCATGCATTACATAGCTCCTTTGTATTGTGGCTTGTTAGCCTCAAGTATGTGAATGTGTAGCATGCATTGCTTGCATCACTTAAGTGGTTTGGAACCACCCTACATGTCATTTCAGTCCCTAAGACGTGCTTGTATGCTTGCCTTGGACTCCTCTTTGAAGCTTTGAAAGCTTGCCTTGTATGCCCTATGTTTTGACCATTGTGCATGCCTTTGAATTTGAGTCATTTAGATGCCATTTAAGTGGTCTTTTGGCCTTGTTTTAACATGCTAAAAATCTGTTTTTAGTTGTTTAATGCATGCCATGTTTGCCTTGCTAAGTGTAGTTCAATGCATCATTAGCTTGCCTTAGTACTTGGGCCATTTTGCATGCTTTGCTTGCTTTGTTAGTTGGTTTGGCACCTCCTATAGCATGATTTTCAAAGCTTCATTTGCATGCCATTAGTCCATGTTTGTCCCTTTTAAATGTGTTTAAAAGTTACTTCATTATGCTTAAGTCTTGAACCATGTATCTATGCGTGTTTGCATGAGCATTCGCCTTCATGAACTTAGCATTTTGGCCACTGTTTTGGGCCTATTTAGAGCTGCCTAAATCATGTTTAAGTCCATCTTTTCATTAGTTCGCATTACCTCATGCTTGCTTGTATGCTTGCATAAGTGCCTTGCCATGCCATGTTGCATCCTTAGCTTGCATGCCTAGGTTGCATTGCATCTTGCATGCATGCTTTGTCCCTTGATTAGTGATAGGGATTGGGCTTTGGTTTGTTTGTTTGTATTGCATTTCATTTGAAATGAAAGATGCACACTTGGCCTCTTGGGCCATCACGCATTCAAATGCGCGATTGGTGGTCCAAGAACCAAGGACCATGCCCCTTTGAGTTGTACACATGATAAGAGGCTTGGTTGGTGCATACATTGCTTGAATTGTATTGCCATGCTATGCCTTGCCCTCTGCTGCTGTCAATTGCAGGTTCTGCAGGCATTCTTGGCCGGCCAGCAATATTTAGTGCCGACCGGCAATGTATTAGTGGCCGGTAGCCTCATTTCCAGCCGATGATCACATGCTGCAGCCGGTGGCCATTCTACTCAGCCGATGGTGTCCCCCAATGTCCAGAGAGGCATCCCTGAGGCTTTGGCAGTCTTTGGAGGGGCAGAGCAGGGAAAACAGAGGCAGACTATGCATGGCAGTGCAATTCCGAGCAGGACCCGAGCATGCGTTGCATCAGGCTCTCCTCCCGAGGTGATTTACTGTTTTTCCTAGTTTAGTTAGTTGTTAGCTAATTAGGCAATTTGTAATATTTAATTAGCTTGTGTAGTTAATTAATTTGTATTATTCTTTTAGTCCCTCCGAGCGAGGGCGAATCTGTAATAAGTGTGGGTGCGTGTGTGTGCATGTCTTCCAATCCCCACTTCTTTCTTCCCTTTTATTTACCTGCTTATGATGGTAGATTAGGGCACGTCTAAATTAGCATACCTTATGCTATGCATGCGTGCATCCATGCATTTGTCTTGCATGCACCAGGCTCGGTACATCATACAAACTGCATTGTATTTTCAATTCCAAATTGAATACGTGATAATTGTAGCATTTCACATGCCATTTTAGGGTTAGCCGAGCCTACTCTAACTGCATCCTTGCATGTGTTGCATTAGCCACTTAACATGAACTAGGACATGCATATTTGCTAACTAGTTTATTGTTTTGGCATGGAGTGCAATGTAAGTATTTATGCTTTAGCATCTCGCATGCGTGTGAATGTTAACATGACAGCATGATTACCATGTGGCTAAATGCTTATATGAGATAAACTGCCTGATTGCCTGTGGGTGAAGGTTGGATTGTTTGAGTTGGAAAAACTCGTTGAAATCCGTGTTTTAGCCTACTTGCGAGTAGCAAATTCCAAAGCATTTTCAAAACAACGGATATGCAATGTTTTGTTCCAATTTAGGCGATTTGGTCTATACTTGTTTGCTGTGCGCATAACATAGTAAATCTAGGCTAATAATCGGAATAAGAACACATAACGTTTTCAAAACAAGATATCACAGTTAGTAGAGGCCGGTCTTCGGACCGGGCGAAAGGGGGTGCTCATAGCTGACCTTCCCCGATCGTACCCAAGCTCCCGAGCCAAGACAACTTTGGTGATGACGGACACGTGGCCTTTGGCACCGAGTCAGGGTTTCCTAAATTTCCCCATTAAAAAATATTTAGGTGGCGACTCTGTATCTGGCAAAGCAGTCCATGTTTGGCACTTCTTTTCAAAAATCTGTTTCTCAAAACGATTTGCCGGATTTGGACTCTTTGGTTCAGATTTAGAACCGTGACAAGTCGAGTCCGAACTGTAGTAAGCCCAATATGAACAGAACGGGACTCATCCTCCCGGGGCGTTCAGGGACGTCTACAAACACTCGGACACTTATTCGCGCCTCTTGCATGATGGCAGATATGTAATTATGATGTTTACTTGCCATTTCTCATGCATTGGGGTTGAAACACTGGGACACTTATTCGAACCCTCTTGCATGATGTCAGTTATGTAACTATGGTGTTTACTTGCCAATTCTAGTGCATTAGGATTCAAACACTCAGACACTTATTCGGACCCTCTTGAATGATGGCAGATATGTAATTATGGTGTGTACTTTCCATTTCTCATGCATTAAGATTTAAACACTCGAACACCTATTCGGACCCTCCTGCATCATGGCTGATATGTAATTATGGTGTTTACTTACCATTTCTCATGCATTAAGGATCAAACACTCAGACACTTTGTCGGACCCTCTTGCATGATGGCAAATATGTAATTACGGTGTTTACTTGCCATTTCTCATGCATTAGGGTTTAAACACTCGAACACTTATTTGGAACCTCTTACATGGTGGCAAATATGTAATCATGATGTTTACTTGCCATTTCTCCTGCATTAGGGTTTAAACACTCAGACACTTATTCGAACCCTGTTGCATGATCGAAGATATGTAATTATGGTGTTTACTTACCATATCTCATGCATTAGGGTTCAAAATTCGGAGCCTTTTGCATGATGGCAGATATGTAATTGTGGTGCTTATTTGCCATTTTTCATGCATTAGAGTTTAAACACTCGGTCACTTGTTCGGACTCTCTTGCATGATGGCAGATATGTAATCATGGTGTTTACTTACCATTTCTCAGGCATTAGTGTTCGAAATTCGGACACTTATTCGGACCCTCTTGCATGATGGCAGATATATAATTATGGTGTTTACTTGTCATTTCTCATGCATTATGGTTTAAGCACCCGGACATTTATTCGGACCGTCTTATATGATGGCAGATATGTGATTATGGTGTTTACTTGCTATTTCTCGTGCATTAGGATTCGAACACTCGGACACTTATTCGGACCCTCTTGTATGATGGAAAATATGTAATTATGGTGTTACTTGCCAATTCTCATACACCACAGTTTAAACAATCGGACACTCATTCGGAACCTCTTGCATGATGGCAGATTTGTAATTATGGTGTTTACTTCCCGGTTCTCATGCATACAGGTTCGAAACCCGGACATTTATTCGGACCCTCTTGCATGATGGCATATATGCAATTGTGGTATTTACTTGCCATTTCTTGTGCATTATTATTCAAACACTCGGACACTTATTCGGACCCTCTTGCATGATGACAGATATGCAATTATGGTGTTTACTTGCCATTTCTCATGCATTAGGGTTTAAACACTCAGACACTTAATCGGACCCTCTTCCATGATGGCAGATATGTAATTATGCTGTTTAATTACCATTTCTCATGCATTAAGATTAGAACACTCGGACACTTATTCGGACCCTCTTGTATGATAGCAGATATGTAATTATGGTGTTTACTTGCCATTTGTCATGCATTCGGATTCGAACACTCAGACACTTATTCGAACCCTCTTGCACTATAGCTGATATGTAATTATGGATTTTACTTGCCATTTCTCATGCATTACTGTTTAAACACTCGTATACTGATTCGGACGCTCTTGCCTGATGGTATATATGTAATTATGGTGTTTATTTACCATTTCTCTGGCATTCAGGTTCGAACACTCGAACACTTATTCGGACCATCTTGCATGATGGCAGATATGTGAATATGCTATTTTCTTGCGATTTCTCATGCGTTACGGTTTAAACACTAGGACACTTATTCGGACCCTCTTGCATGATGGCAGATATATAATTATGGTGTTTACTTGCCATTTCTCATGCATTACGGTTCGAACACTCGGACACTTCTTTGGACCGTCTGGCATGATGGCAGATATGTAATTTTGGTGTTTATTTGTCATTTCTCAAGCATTAGGATTTCAACAAATGGACACTTATTCGTACCATCTTGCATGATGGCAGATATGTAATTATGGTGTTTACTTGCCGTTTCTCATGCATTAGGGTTTAAACACTCGGACACTTATTCGAACCCTCTTCATGATGACAGATATGTAATTATGGTGTTTACTTACCATTTCTCATGTATTAAGGTTCGAACACTGAGACACTTATTCGGACCCTCTTGCATGATGGAATATACATAATTATGGTGTTTACTTGCCATTTCTCATGCATTAAGGTTCGACCACTCGGTCCCTTATTCGGACCCTCTTGCATGATTGCAGATATATAATTATTGTGTTTACTTGCCATTTCTCGTGCAGTAGGATTCGAACACTCAGACACATATTCGGACCCTCTATCGTGATGACAGATATGTAATTATGGGTTTACTTGCCGTTTCTCATGCATTAGGGTTTAAACACTCGGACACTTATTCGGACCCTCATGCATGATGACATATATGTAATTATGGTGTTTACTTACCATTTCTCAAGCATTAAGGTTCGAACACTTCGAAATTATTCTGACCCTCTTGCATGATGGCAGATATATAATTATGGTGTTTATTTGCCATTTCTCGTGCATTAAGGTTCGAACACTCGGTCCCTCATTCGGACCCTCTTACATGATGGCAGATATATAATTATGGTGTTTACTTGCCATTTCTCATGATGACAAATATGTAATTATGGTGTTTACTTGCCATTTCTCATGCATTAGGGTTCGAACCCTTGGACACTTATTCGGACCGTCTTGCATGATGGCAGATATGTAATTATGGTATTTACTTGCCATTTCTCACGCATTTGGGTTTGAAAACCAGGACACTTATTCGGACCCTCTTGCGTGATGGCAGGTATGTAGTTGTGGTATTTAGTTGCCATTTCTCGTGCATTACGATTCGAACACTCGGACACTTATTCGGACCCGCGTGCATGATGGCAGATATGTAATTATGGTGTTAATTGTCATTTCTCATGCATTTTGGTTTAAGCACTCGGACATTTATTCGGACCGTCTTGCATGATGGCAGATATGTGATTGTGGTGTTTACTTGCTATTTCTCGTGCATTAGGATTCAAACACTCGGACACTTATTCGGACCCTCTTGCATGATGACCGATATGTAATTATGGTGTATACTTGCGATTTCTCATGCATTAGGGTTTAAACACTTGGACACTTATTCGGACACTCTTGCATGATGACAGATATGTAATTATGGTGTTTACTTACCATTTCTCATGCATTAAGGTTCAAACACTCAGTCACTTGTTCGAACCCTCTTGCATGATGGCAGATATATAATTATGGTGTTTACTTGCCATTTCTCGTTCATTAGGATTTGAACACTCGGGCACTTATTCGGACCCTCTCGCATGATGGCAGATATGTAATTATGGTGTTTACTTGCTATTTGTCATGCGTTAGGGTTTAAACACTCAGACACTTACTCGGACCCTCTTGCATAATGGCAGTTATGTAATTATGGTGTTTACTTACCATTTCTCATGCATTAAGGTTCGAACACTCGGACACTTATTCGGACCCTCTTGCATGATGGCAGATATGTAATTATGATGTTTACTTTCCATTTCTCATGCATTAGGGTTTAAACACTCGGACACTTATTCGGACCCTCTTGCATGATGGCAAATATGTAATTATGGTGTTTCCCTGCCATTTCACATGCATTGGGGTTCGAACACTCGGACACTTATTTGGACACTTTTGCATGATGGCAGATATATAATTATGATGTTTACTTGCCATTTCTCATGCATTAGGTCTAAACAGTTGGACACTTATTCGGACCCTCTGGCATGATGGTAGATATATAATTATGGTGTTTACTTACCATATCTCACGCGTTAGGGTTCGAAATTCGGACACTTATTCGAACCCTCCTGCATGATGGCAGATATGTAATTATGGGGTTTACTTGTCAGTTCCCATGCATTTGGGTCTAAACACACGGACACTTATTCAGACCCTCTTGCATGATGCAGATATATAATTATGGCGTTTACTTGCCATTTCTCGTGCATTAGGATTTGAACACTCAGACCCCTCTTTGGACCCTCTTGCATGACGACAGATATGTAATTATGGTGTTTACTTGCCGTTTCTCATGCATTTGGATTTAAACACTCGGACACTTATTCGGACCCTCTTGCATGATGGAATATATGTAATTATGGTGTTTACTTACCATATCTCATGCATTGGAGGTCGAAATTCGGGCACTTATTCGGACCGTCTTACATGATGGCAGATATGTAATTATGGTGTTTATTTGCTATTTCTCATGCATTAGGTTTAAACACTCGGACACCTATTCGGACCCTCTTGCATAATGGTAGATATGTAATTATGGTGTTTACTTTCCATTTCTCATGCATTAAGGTTTAAACACTTGGAAACTTATTCAGACGCTCTTGCATAATGAAAAATATCTAATTATGGTGTTTAATTGCCACTTCACGTGCATTAGGATTCAAACACTCGGACACTTATTCGGAACCGCTTGCCTGATGGTAGATATGTAATTATGATGTTTACTTGCCAATTCTCATGCAATAGGGTTTAAACAGTCAGACACTCAATCGGAACAGCTTGCATGATGGCAGATTTGAAATTATGGTGTTTACTTGACATTTCTCATGCATTAGGGTTCGAAAACCATGACACTTATTCAGACCCTCTTGCATGATGGCAAATATGTAATTATGGTATTTACTTCCCATTTCTCGTGCATTCGGATTCGAACACTCGGACACTTATTTGGACCTTGTTGCATGATGGCAAATATGTAATTGTGGTGTTTACTTGCCATTTCTCATGCATTATGGTTCGAACACTCAAACACATATTCGGACCCTCTTGCGTGATGGCAGATTTGTAATTACGGTGTTTACTTGTCATTTCTCATGCATTATGGTTTAAATACTGAGACACATATTCGGACCGTCTTGCATGATGGCAGATATGTAATTATGGTGTTTAGCTGCCATTTCTCGTGCATTTGGAGTCGAACACTCGGACACTTATTCAGACCCTCTTGTATGATGGCAGATATGTAATTATGTTGTTTACTTGCCATTTCTCATGCATTAGGGTTTAAACACTCAGACACTTATTCGGACCCTCTTGCATGATAGCAGATATTTAATTATGGTGTTTACTTACCATATCTCATGCATTGGGGTTCGAAATTCGGACACTTAGTCGGACCCTCTTGCATGACGGCAAATATGTAATTATGGTGTCTCTTTGCTATTTCTCATGCATTAGGGTTTGAACACTCGGACACCTATTCGGGCCCTCTGCATGATGGCAGATATGTAATTATGGTGTTTACTTTCCATTTCTGATGCATTAGGGTTTAAACACTCTGACACTTATTCAGACGCTCTTGCATGATGACAAATATCTAATTATGGTGTTTAGTTGCCACTTCATGTGCATTAGGATTCGAACACTCGGACACTTATTCGGACCCGCTTGCCTGATGGCAGATATGTAATTATGATGTTTACTTGCCAATTCTCATGCAATAGGGTTTAAACACTCGGACACTCATTCGGAACTGCTTGCATGATGGCAGATTTGTAATTATGGTATTTACTTGACATTTCTCATTCATTTGGGTTCGAAAACCAGGACACTTATTCGGACCCTCTTGCATGATGGGAGATATGTAATTATGGTATTTAGTTGCCATTTCTCGTGCATTCGGATTCGAACACTCGGACACTTATTTGGACCTTGTTGCATGGTGGCAGATATGTAATTGTGGTGTTTACTTGCCATTTCTCATGCATTATGGTTCGAACACTCGAACCCTTATTCGGACCCTCTTGCATGATGGCAAATTTGTAATTATGGTGTTTACTTGTCACTTCTCAAGCATTATGGTTTAAACACTTGGACACATATTCGGACCGTCTTGCATGATGGCAGATATGTAATTATAGTGTTTAGTTTCCATTTCTCGTGCATTACGAGTCGAACACTCAGACAATTATTCAGATCCTGTTGCATGATGGCAGATATGTAATTATGTTGTCTACTTGCCATTTCTCATACATTAGGGTTTAAACACTCGGACACTTATTCGGACCCTCTTGCCTGATGACAGATATGTAATTATGGTGTTTACTTACGATATCTCACGCATTGGGGTTCGAAATTCGGACACGCATTCAGACCCTCTTGCATGATGGCAGATATGTAATTATGGTGTCTATTTGCTATTTCTCATGCATTAGGGTTTAAACACTCGGACACCTATTCGGACCCTCTTGTATGATGGCAGATATGTAATTATGGCGTTTACTTTCCATTTCTCATGCATTGGGGTTTAAACACTCAGACACTTATTCGGACGCTCTTGCATGATGACAAATATCTAATAATGGTGTTTAGTTGCACTTCATGTGCATTAGGATTTGAAACACTCAGACACTTATTCGGACCCGCTTGCCTGATAGCATATGTGTAATTATGATGTTTACTTGCCAATTTTCATGCAATAGTGTTTAAACACTCGGACACTCGTTCGGAACTGCTTGCATGATGGCAGATTTGTAATTATGGTGTTTACTTGACATTTCTCATGCATTTGGGTTAAAAAACCAGGACCCTTATTTGGACCCTATTGCATGATGGCAGATATGTAATTATGGTATTTAGTTGCCATTTCTCGTGCATTCGGATTCGAACACTCGAACACTTATTCAGACCTTGTTGCATGATAGTAGATATGTAATTGTGGTGTTTACTCGCCATTTCACATGCATTATGGTTCGAACACTCGACCACTTATGCGGACCCTCTTGCGTGATGGCAGATTTGTAATTATGGTGTTTACTTGTCATTTCTCATGCATTCTGGTTTAAGCACTCGGTACACATATTCGGACCATCTTGCATGATGGCAAATATATAATTATGCTGTTCAGTTGCCATTTTTCGTGCATTACGAGTCGAACACTCGGACACTTATTCAGACCCTCTTGCATGATGGCAGATATGTAATTATGTTGTTTACTTGCTATTTCTCATGCATTAGGGTTTAAACACTCGGACACTTATTCGGACCCTCTTGCATGATGACAGATATGTAATTATGGTGTTTACTTACCATTTCTCATGCATTAAGGCTCAAACACTCGGACACTTATTCGGACCCTCTTACATAATGGCAGATATATAATTATGTTGTCTACATGCCATTTCTTGTGCAGTAGGATTCGAACACTCGGACACTTATTCGGACCCTCTTGCATGATAGCAAATATGTAATTATGGTGTTTACTTGTCATTTCTCATGCATTATGGTTTAAACACTCGGACACTTATTCGGACGCTCTTGCAGGATGGCAGTTATGTAATTATGGTGTTTACATGCCATTTCTCATGCATTAGGATTCGAACACTCGAACACTTACTCAGACCCTTTTGCATGATGGTAGATATGTAATTCTGGTGTTTACTTGCCATTTTTCATGCATAAGGGTTCGAACACTAGGACACTTATTCGGACCCTTGCACGATGGCAGATATGTAATTATGGTGTTTACTTGCCATTTCTTTTGCATTTGGGTTCGAAAACTCGGACAATTATTCGGATCCTCTTGCATGATGGCAGATATGTAATTATGACGTTTACTGGACATTTCTCATGCATTAGGGTTTAAACACTCGGACACTTATTCGGACCCCTTGCATGATGGCAGATATGTAATTATTGTGTTCAATTACCATTTCTCAGGTATTAAGGTTCGAACACTCGGACACTTATTCGGACCCTCTTGCATGATGGCAGACATGTAATTATGGTTTTTATTTGCCATTTCTCATGCATTTTGGTTCAAAAACCAGGACACTTATTCGGACCCTCTTGCATGATGGCAGATATGTAATTGTGGTATTTACTTGCCATTTCCCATGCATTAAGGTTTAAACACTCGGACACTTATTCGGACCCTCTTGTATGATGCCAGATATGTAATTATGGTGTTTACTTGCCATTTCTCTTGCATTAGGGTTCGAACACTGAGACACATATTTGGACCCTCTTGCATCATGGCATATATGTAATTATGGTGTTTACTTGCCATTTGTCGTGCATTTGGGTTCGGAAACCAGGACACTTATTCGGACCCTCTTGCATGATAGCAGATATGTAATTGTGGTATTTACATGCCGTTTCTCGTGCATTAGGATTTGAACACTCGGACGCTTATTCGGACCCTCTTGCATGATGGCAGATATGTAATGATGGTGTTTACTTACCATTTCTCATGCATTACAATTTAAACACTCGGACACTTATTCGGACCCTCTTGCATGATGGCAGATATGTAATTATGGTGTTTACTTGCCATTTGTCTTGCATTAGGGTTCGAACACTGAGACACATATTTGGACCCTCTTGCATCATGGCATATATGTAATTATGGTGTTTACTTGCCATTTCTCGTGCATTTGGGTTTGGAAACCAGGACACTTATTCGGACCCTCTTGCATGATAGCAGATATATAATTGTGGTATTTACATGCCGTTTCTCGTGCATTAGGATTCGAACACTCGGACACTTATTCGGACCCTCTTGCATGATGGCAGATATGTAATGATGGTGTTTACTTACCATTTCTCATGCATTACAATTTAAACACTCGGACACTTATTTGGACCCTCTTGCATGATGGTAGATATGTAATTATGGTGTTTACTTGCTATTTCTCATGCATTTTGGTTCGAACAGTCGGACACTGATTCGGACCCTCTTGTATGATGGCAGATATGTAAGTATGGTGTTTACTTGCATTTCTCACGCATTTGGGTTCGAAAACCAGGACACTTATTCGGACCCTCTTGCATGATGGCAGATATGTAATTGTGGTATTTCCAAGCCACTTCTTGTGCATTATGATTCAAACACTCGGACACTTATTCAGACCCTCTTGCATGATGCCAGATATGTAATTATGGTGTTTACTTGCCATTTCTCTTGCATGACGGTTTAAACACTCGGAAACTTAGTTGCACCCTCTTGCATGATGGCAGATATGTCATTATGGTGTTTACATGCCATTGCTCATGCATTAGGTTTCGAACACTCGGACACTTATTCGGACCCTCTTGTATGATGGCAGATATGTAATTATGGTGTTTACTTGCCATTTCTCGCGCATTTGGGTTCGGAAACTAGGACACTTATTCGGACCCTCTTGCATGATAGCAGATATGTAATTATGGTATTTACTTGCCGTTTCTCATACATTTAGATTCGAACACTCCGACACTTATTCGCACCCTCTTGAATGATGGCAGATATGTAATTATGGTGTTTACTTGCCATTTCTCATGCATTAAGTTTCAAACACTCGGACACTTATTCGGACCCTCTTGCATGATGGCAGATATGTAATTACGTTGTTTACTTGTCATTTCTCATGCTTTGGGGTTCGAACACTCGAACACTTATTTGGAACCTCTTACATGATGGCAGATATGTAATTATGGTGTTTACTTGCAATTTCACATGAATTAGGGTTCGAACAATCGGACACTCAGTCGGACCCGCTTGCATGATGGTAGATATGTAATTATGGTGTTTACTTGCCACTTCTCATGCATTAGCGTTCGAACAGTCGGACACTTATTTGGACCCTTTTGCATGATGGCAGATATGTAATTATGGTGTTTAGTTGCCATTTCTCATGCATTAGGGTTTAGACACCCGGACTCTTATTTTAACCCTCTGGCACTATGGCAGATATGTAATTATGGTGTTTACTTACCATTTCTCATGCATTAGGCTTGAAAATTCGAACACTTATTCGAACCCTCCTAGATGATGGTAGATATGTAATTATGGGGTTTGCTTGTCATTTCTCATGCATAAGGGTTTAAACACTCGTACACTTATTCGAACCCTCTTGCATGATGGCAGATATGTAGTTATGGTGTTTACTTACCATTTCTCATGCATTATGGTTTAAACACTCTGACACTTCTTCAGTCACTTATTCGTACCCTCATGCATGATGACAGATATGTAATTATGGTGCTTACTTTCCATTACTCATGCATTAGGGTTTAAACACTCGGACACTTATTCAGACCCTCTTGCATGATGACGGACATCTAATTATGGTGTTTAGTTGCCATTTCATGAGCATTAGGATTCGAACACTCGGACACTTATTCGGACGCTCTTGCCTGATGGCAGATATGTAATTATGGTGTTTACTTGCCAATTCTCATGCATTAGGGTTTAAACACTCGGACACTCATTCGGAACCGCTTGCATGACGGCAGATTTGTAATTATGGTATTTACGTGACATTTCTCATGCATTTGGGTTCGAAAATCAGGACACTGATTCAGACCCTCTTGCATGATGGCATATATGTAATTATGGCATTTACTTGCCATTTCTCGTGCATTCGGATTCCAACACTCAGACACTTATTCGGACCCTCTTGCATGATAGCAAATATGTAATTATGGTATTTACTTGCCATTTCTCATGCATTAAGGTTTAAACACTCGGACACTTATTCGGACCCTCTTGCATGATGACAGATAGGTAATTATGTTGTTTTTGCCATTTCTCATGCACTAGGGTTTAAAGACTCGGACACTTATTCGGACCCTCTTGCATGATGACAGATATGTAATTATGGTGTTTATTTTCCATTTATCATGCATTAAGGTTCGAACACTCGGACACTTATTCGGACCCTCTTGCATGATGGCAGATATGTAATTATGGTGTTTACTTGCCATTTTTCCTGCATTACGGTTTAAACACTCGGACACTTATTCGGACCCTCTTGCATGATGGTAGATATGTAATTATGGTGTTTACTTACCATTTCTCATGCATTCAGGTTGTTGGAGTAGTGTTCTTGAAGGTGTTCTTCAAGGGTGAGTAAACTACCTTTTTGTCACATCCCAAACCTGCCCCTAACAGTTTGGGCATGACCTACTCGTAAATGGGCATTGAACCTGAAGAATAAACTTATGGGGCCTTATTGGAAGCATAACACAAAATAACATAGATACGACATACACCATTGAGCGCTTTCTACCATGCCAGGATCTCATGCATCAAAATATGTTATCAAAACAGACATAGTTAAAACTAGAGTCCAAAACATTAATTACATACACACACATTAACAGTCCCAGCCCATGGTTGGGCGTATACAAAACAACATGAGGGTTATATATATAACAATCTTAGGTGGCACTCAACAAGTAACTAATATCTTTACAGTTCACCAAAAATGAGCGGCTTGGTATAGTGCCTTGATACGTAAGGTTGACCAAAAGAAGCGGTGTCCCGAGCTAGGATTGACCACCTGGTGGGTGACCTACAGAAACAGACAAAATGGAGAGTGAGCCGGGCTCAATGAATAGTGGTGCAGTAGTGCATAATGAACCATTACTTAACTTTAATAGATAATGTAACATTAGTCTGATTCTGGGACATACACATAGCAGCTTTAGGCTTAATCTTGTACATAAACTTGGTGGCTTTAAGCCATTGAAAATGGCACTATGGCCCTTGAAAAGTGGCATGAAGCCCTTGTAAACATGTTGGCACAATGGCCCTTGAAAATGTGGCACGAGGCCCTTGTAAACATGTTGGCTCTAAGGCCCTTGATAATGTGGCACGAGGCCCTTGTAAACATGTTGGCTCTAAGGCCCTTGATACTTGTGGCATTTAACCCTTGAACCGTATGGCATTATGCCCTTGAAACATATGGCATTATGCCCTTGAGATATATGGCATTATGCCCTTGAAACTTGTACTTCCTTACATACTTTAAACATTAACAAACCTTACATCTTGCAAAATATTACCGGAATTACATAACATGTACGTAGGTACTACTACTCACAGTGTTGGGATGCCGTGCCTGTTCCACTCGTAGTGTGCCCTGCACACATGGAAAACTCACACTTTAGTTCATCTCAATTACATATCAAATTGCATTTCATTTCAATTCATTTCGCTTCATTTCGGACGAATGAATACATATCAAAATGTCATTAAATACATATTCCGACAATATTAGAGGGTTCTGCACGCAAAACGGAGCGTCCCAGGTTTTTTAGCATGCGCCGCACGTGCGGCTGTGAGCCCCGCACGTGCGGCAAACTTCCCCGCACGTGCGGCAAAATGCTCCCGCACGTGCTTTTTAGGCAGAACCAAAACTCAAAATTTCCTCTTCTCCCGCACGTGCGGCCACAACCCCCGCACGTGCGGCGATTGGCTCCCGCACATGCGGCCATGACTCCCGCACGTGCGGCGATTCTGCAATTTTTGTCCGAAATTTGCTACAAAATGGGGGTTCTTTTGGGAATGTTAAGAGGCTCTAAATTGGAACTTTTAAATACAAAATCAAGGCTCAAAACATGGAATTAAAGGTGCTTCAAATCATAATCTAACTTAGATTAGACTCATGAACACATTCAATCGGTCAATCAAGAATTAAAACTTACTTACATAAGATCTTTAACCTCACTTTTATCCATCATAACATCAGATACACAAATATGCTCATATCACTTACATATATCATAACACAAAGCTTCAAAAAGCATGATCACTATGATAATTACCAGGTTGAGATAAAAAGAGAGAGGCACCTAGATGATTGCTAGAACATTAACACTTCAACATGCACAAGCAAGAGTTCCTTTCCACTTTAGTTCATGCCATAACATGCCATAATGAAACCTTGTATTTCAAAGTAAGGAAAAGAAATTAGAGTAGGGAATTCCATCCTACCTTAGCTTTGATTCTCTCTGTGCTCTCTTGTTTTTGGCCTCTCCTCCTTTCCTCTCAAGAGTTGTACACCATTTCTAAATTTGAAGCTTCATTGACATATATATATCTTTACATTCATAACTACTCACATATAAGACGAAAGTGAATCGGTTAATCGGTTGGAAATTAAAATTTCATAATCATGCTTAAAATTACTTAAAAATCATGCTGATCTCAAATATGTCATCCTTTTCAGACGATTAAGCTGTTATGGCTTTCAACTTCCTACTTTAATGTTTTAGTGGAAACAGATAGTTTCCTTAAGGAACAGATAGGCATCTATCAACATGAATTTCACTTGCTTCTTCAAACTTTTTCATAGACTTGTCAATAAACATCGAAGGGTACCAATCGAGGGTTGAAAATATAACAGAAATCATGTGTGAGGGTCGGGTTATTACACTTTTAATCCCCCATTCTTGCTTAAGCTTTTAGACCTATTTGCATATTGTTTTAAGCTTAACTCTAAACTACAAAAAGTTTTGATTTTTCATACTTGAGATGATTGTTTAAGGTCACTTTTTGGTTGGGGGTAGTCTACCCTCTCTTAGGCCTTGTTTGGCCTTGTTTTGTGCCTTTCCTTTTGAGCTTTGGAACCATCTTTTTTTGACCTTCTCACTACTGAAAATCCTCTGGATTTCAGCAAGTATTTGATGTTATTTTGTCATGCTATACCTCTGTTTTAAGTTGGTTTGATGGCCTCTTACATGCTTCATATACTTGTCTTGCAATCCTCCCATTTGCCTTAACATGCATCGTGTATTTAGACCATCATTCTTGCATATTTTGGCTCAGCTCAAAGGAGTTTTTAGTCATTTTTTACCATGCTCTAGCTTTGATTTGCATTGTCTTGGTCATGCATGCATTGTTTTGTATAGCCATGGTTCAATCTAGCTTGTTAGCTTTGAGTGTCCAAGTCACTAGAATGCATTGCTTAGACCATTTTCATGATTTGGCATCATTTCATATGTGATTTCAGTCCATGTAGTGTAGCCATACACTTGCATTTGTCATCCTTTCAATGCTTTGGAGAGTTGGTGTTTTATGCCTCATGAATGGATCATTGTGTGTGCCTCCATGCTTAGGCCTTTAGGATGCCATCTCAGTGGATTTTTGGGCTTATTTTGACATGCCACAACTCTGTTTTTCATTGGTTAAGACATGCCATATTTGGTTGTAATAGGTGTAGTGTAACACCTCTTTGTTAGCCTTGCACGCTTTATGCTTTCGGTCTTTTGTTCTAGCTTGTGTTGGCTAGGTTCGAGCATGATTTTGGTCTTTTATTGACTTGCCTTGGGACTGTTTTGGTTGCCCTTGGCCCTTTGGGGCTTGCTTTGTATAGCCTTGGTGTAATCCCTTGGCTAGCCTTAAGCCTTGAGCTTTCTTGCATGCCATGCTTGACTTGTGTACAAGATTTAGCATCATTCCTCACATGATTTCAAAGCTTATTGCATTGCTACATTATCATGTTTGTCACTCCTTGCTCATGTTTGAGGGTTGTGTCCTTGTGCCTAAGCGATAGGCCAATTAGCATGCATGCTTGTTTTGCATTTCATTCTATCATTTTCTTAGCATTTTGGCCACTGATTTGGGCATGACTAAGGTCTGTCCATTTTTAGTTTAAGTCCATTTACCATGTTGTTCAAATGTTGTTACATTGCATCATGTTTGCTTGCTTGAGTTGCATGATATTTGCATGCTTGTCGCATTGTCCATCTTTGCATGACATTTGCATGCTTGTCCATCTTTGCATTTCATGCATGTTTGTATGTTTAGGTTGCATTTTGCATACTTGCTAGTTTGCATTTTGTCACATGCTTGTTTAGGTTGCATTGCATTTGGCATGCTTGTTACCTTAGGCTCGTGTGCATGTTTGAGTCATATTGCATTTGGCATACTTATGTTGCATTGCATTGCATAGCTTTCCCATTGTTGCATGCATTGCATTGTGTTTGGCTTGGGGTGTCAAACCAAACACGAGGACAGAGAGACGTTTCGTAGTTGAAGTGACGAAACGTGTCTCAATCCTTGGTCGCCGACACTCTTGATCCAACATGATAGAGTGTGAGGCATTTATGTGTTTTTGTGCATTCATTCTATATTGATTTGTGCAATTCAGCCTCTTTGGCCATCATGCATCGAAATGCGTGATTGATGGCTCGAGAGTCGAGCACTACATTCCTTTGAGTCTCAAACATGATGAGAGGTGTGGGTGCATAACATTTTCTTGCAAATGTATTGCCATGCCCTTGTTTATCCTCTGCTGCAGCAAAAGGAGCAATCTGCAAGAAAAGATGGCCGATCGGCTATCTAGAGTGCCGATCGACTAGGAATTGTTGGCCGATAGCATAAAAATTGGTCGATGGCCATTGTTCTCTGGCCGAAGGCCTCATATTTTGGCCGATGACCTTTCAGCATGGCCATGGGGTGAATCAGAAGTGAGTTGGAGATTTGTGCAGTTTTCAGAGGTGTAAAACAGTGCAAACAGAGGCAACATGAGGCATGGCAACGGGTTTCCGAGCGAGGCGATCTAGCATGCATCATTCAATCATTCCGAGGCGGAGCTGTGGCAGCCTCTTTAGTTTCATACTTAGTTTGTTTTGTAACTTAATTAATTTGCTTAATTAGTTAAGAGGTTCTGTAATAATTAATTAGCTAGGATAGTTAGTTAATTAGTTGGCTTGTATTATTTATTCAGACCCTCCATCGAGAGGGCGAATTTTGTAATAAGTGTGCGTGAGTGTGTGAATGTCTTCCAACCTCACGTCTTTCTCCCTTTTATTTAATCACTTTCGATGGTTAGTTCTAGAGCATATTTCAATTAGCATACTTATGATAGCATGTTTGCATTCATTCATCTGTATTGCATGCATTAGGCTCGGCGCAGCATACCAACTGCATTGTATTTCAATTCCTACTTGAATACATAATTATCAAGTTGCATTTCATATGCCATCTTAGAATAGTCGAGCCTATTTCTAGTTGCATTTTGCCTGTGCTGCATTAGCCATCTTAACATAATTAGGATCATGCATGATTTCTAACTAGTTGTTGTTTTGGCTTGGAGTACACTGTAAGTGTTTACACTTTAGCATCTTGCATGTGTGTTAGTGCTGCCATGTTTAGCATGCTTGCCATGAGGCTAACTGCTTAAGTGATTAACTGCATGAATGCCTGTGGGTGAAGGTTGGATTGCTTGAATTGGAACAATTCATCGAAATGCGAGTTTTAAGCCCACTTGAGAGTGGCAAAATCATGTTTTCTAAGCCCACTCGAGGGTAGAAAATCCACGTCTTAGCCTACTTGCGAGTAGCACCTTCAAACCATTTTCAAACAAACAAACATGAGATGTTTTGTTCCAACTTAGGCGATCTAGTCTATACTTGTGTGTTGTGCGCATCACATAGTAAAGCTAGCTAATAACCGGAATAAGAACACATGTGTTTTCAAAAACAAAATATCATGTTAGTAAAGGCCGATTTTTGATCGGGCGAGCGGGGGTGCTCATTGCATGACCTTCCCCTCTCGTACCCAAGTTCCCGAACCGAGGCAACTTTGGTGATGACGGACACGTGGCCTTAGGCACGAGTCAGGGTTTCCTAAATTTCCTAAAATAAAACATTTAGGTAGTGACTCTGTATCTAGCAAAGCAGTCCATGTTTGCCACTTCTTTATAAAAATCAGTTTTCCAAAACGATTTACCGGATTTTGACTCTTTGGTGATTTATCAGTCTTGCATTGCACTTTGCGAGATTAGATTCAGAACCGTGACATTGACTCCAAACTGTAGTGAGCTAATGAACAACCGGTTTTCGCGCCATTCGCGCGCGGAGCCGGGACGTTCGGGCACGTCTATAGTTTCTGGCGACTCCGCTGGGGATTTAGAGAACTTGACTCGAACTCATGATATCTTGTTTTGATTACACTTATGTGTTTCTTTGCATTGCATGTGCATTGGTGCGCCTAGGACACCATGTTTGCCGTATGCTATTCCTGAACGGTTTGCTGGAGGGCCGCTTTGAGAAACGTGCCATAAAGCTGACTGGTTGCGGGCTCTGCCACGACGGGAACACAAACCTCGATTTTTACCGAGGCACCCTTTTTGACCATTCGACCTTGTGCATATCGGAAACTGTAGTGACCATTCCAAGCTAGGACAGGTTGCTTACCCGATTGTAGGTTGTTTGAAACCGCTGCGTGCGTAGTGAAACCCTAGTTCCTGACAAAATAGGACAGGGAAACCCTACCCCAACATAAGGGTGTTTTGGCTCTCTCTTACTTGTTATGTGCTTTTAGAGTTGGCCTCTACAGGAATGCACGTATCAGTTTGCAAGTCTGGGTATCAGGCCTGTGGGCATCAGTATTTGGGAATCAGTTTTACCTGCGGGTATCAGATTCAGATTTAGGGCAGTGATTTGGGGAACAGTGATCAGTGGTTGAGAACAGTCCTTTCAGCTTGTATATGTCAGCTGTGTGTTGTCTTTATTTAAGCTGTTACACTGTCCGTTTTTCTGTTCATTGTTTCCTTATTATGCTTTATTTATCTTTTTGCAAGGTAGTTTAGCACCATTGCATCCGACCAGGCAGATATTCCCCAAGCACTCTGGGTTAGAGGTCGTAGACTTAATCGATCCTGGGATCTGATAGACGGACAAGCAGTGTTCCTTTATTTACCCCCGGTTACCAGACGGAGGTCAAAACGGCGCAGTGTATCGATACAGCGGTCGTCAGATCAGTTGTCTACCCCACTAGTGAACTGACAGGCTGAGGTCTCAGTTTTTACTCCAGGGACAGATATACCGGTTGTTCAAATAGACCAGCACAATATGGCAGGTATAGAGGAGATAATGCGTCAGCTCTAGGAAAGTATGAAAGCCATGCAGTAGGACGCTGCCCGTCAAGCAGAATTTACCACATGCCAAGCCGAGGTTTTAGCCCAACAGGCAGAGTTGATTGCTAGATTGCAGCAACAACAACCACCACAGCAAGCCGGAGCATCCGCTTCGCACGAGGTTCCTCCCCCACCAAGAGTACCAATACTCAGGGAGACTGCTAACGTCCAGGACAATACGGACGATCCAACGGGGCCAGCTCCGTCCCCAATCCTACCCCAGCTATCCAAAGCACCTACCAACCTGCTGGATTCCCCCTTTGAGTTCGAGGTGGACCCCACAGCGCTAAAAGTGAGCAAGCTTGAAAAGCTTTTCAAGAAGTCTCAGGGCATGAAGTCCATTCCAGATATTGAAGACGAGTACACCGACTCGGCCGTGACTCTGCCAAACCGGTTTAAAATGCCGCACATAGACCGTTTTGATGGGTCAGGAGATCCTATGGTGCATTTGCGACTGTTCTCGGATATACTAAGGCCGATGGGCCTCTCCAGATTGCAGAAGCTTTCCTTGTTTGGCTGGACCCTGTCGGGTGTAGTGGCCATTTGGTATGCAAAGCTGGAGGATTCCGTTAAGAGAAGTTGAGAGGAGATGGCTGAGGCCTTCATAGCTCAATACTCCTATAATACACAGATCGAGGTCACAACTCGTGATCTCGAGACAACTAGGCAAGAGCCGAAGGAGAGCTTCCCCGATTTTGTGACCCGGTGGAGGGCCAAGGCCTCGATGATGACCATCAGGCCTGTTGACAAAGATCAGATTCGGATGGTTGTGCGCAACCTCCAGCCCAAGCTTATGCAGAAGATGATCGTTCTCCCCCTCCCTACCTTTGCAGATCTACATGAGATAGGGGTGTAGATCGAGGACGCTATGAAACAGGGGCTCATTGATCATGAGAGAGAGCAGCCCAAGAGGGCATTCAACCGTAGTACGAATGCAGGCACAAGCAGTGCTGCAGCTGCCAGATCTTCAGATGTGGGAATGGTCACCACCACCCCTCCCAGAACCCTCTCCGCTACACCATTCACCGGCGCGTCCGGAAGTAGCTCGCAAACAACCAAGTTTCCACCCCGAGGCCAAAGAACCTTCACCCCACTATACATGCCTTTGTCCCAGGCTTTGGGGGTTTTGATCAGGAAAGGGCACTTGAAGCCCCTAGAGCCGCGGCCACTACCAGATAGACTTCCCGCTTCCCATAACCCAACCAAGTATTGCGCCTTTCACCAACAACATGGCCATGAAACCGACCTTTGCTTTCGATTGCGTCATGAGATTCAAGATCTCATTGACAATAGGGTGATCGTGCCTCCGGAGAAACCGAATGTCACAGCTAACCCTCTCCCACCACATAACCAAGCTCCACCCCCCAAACGCATCAATTTGATTCAAACTGGGGTTGTGTCATACGACCCTAGCATATATATCACCTCTTCCCACCTACCCAAGCCGGAAGTGTTCATTCCTGACAGCACTGACTTGTGCATGATAGACATCTCCCGAACCCAAACTGAAACGGTGGTAGTAGCTATCGAAGATGAAAGTGGGTCGACCGTGGGGGCAGATGAGATTGATGGTACAGAGCCTGAGGGGTCTGCGAGCTTCATGTACAACCCGAGCGGTTACATTACATTAGCAGGCTAGGCTAGGCCGAATGTGGAATTGCCAATGAGGGCAGAGATTTGTGTAGTACGGGAAGATGGACATAATCAGGGGCTGGATGACCTGGCAGAACTAGAGAAGGACATTGCTAACCTTCAGTTTTTCAACGAACAAGATCCGGGAGACGTGACAGTCAACTAGTTTGATTTGGAAGGGCAACAGAGTCCACTGGGTGGCTTGACGACCAGCCGGATGTTGTTGAACAACCTCAGCTAGAACAGGGTCCGTCAGGGACGGGGACATCAACAGTGGCCGGAAGGGCCGGGAATCTGGATGCACCGCCGGAGAGCGCCGGTGTTAAGAATTTCGCTTGAGATCTGGGCAATTTGAATACTGGGGATACTGAGCAGCAGGTTACACTGAAGCAGTTTGAGCGGGAAAGGATCGAAGATTTTGAGAGGGCCAGAAAGGCCAAAGCCCCTACGGGGATAGCACGTGCTGTGCGCATAGGATCAGAACGTGTTGCGGGCACAGGAACGAAAGGTGTTGTGGGCACAGGAATAGTTGTAACGGAGCCGGACATGTGTCTGTCAGCTGCCGATGGCATGTGGTGGGAAGACGATGACCTATGTCTTGCCCACTGTAGACGCGCCCGAGGGCTTCATGCTACAGTTCAGACTCAAGTGTTACGGTTCTTAATCTGATCTCACAATGTGAGATGTGAGATTCATAAATCACCAAAGAGTCCAAATCCGACAGATCGTTTTTTGGAAAACTGATTTTTGTAAAGAAGTGCCAAACATGGACTGCTTTGCCAAATACAGAGTCGCCACCTAAATATTTATTTTGGGGAATTTAGGAAACCCTGACTCGTTGCCTAAGGCCACGTGTCCGTCATCACCAAAGTTGCCTCGGCTTGGAAACTTGGGTACGAGAGGGGAAGGTCACCTATGAGCACCCCCACTCGCCCGATCAAAGATCGGCCTGTACTAAGCATGATATCTTGTTTTTGAAAACACATGTGTTCTTATTCCGGTTAATTAGCTAGAATTACTATGTGATGCGCACAACACACAAGTATAGACTAGATCGCCTAATTTGGAACAAAGCATCGCATAAGGGTTTGAATGTGCTACTCACAAGTAGGCTAAGACGTGGATTTTGCCACCCTCAAGTGGGGTTAAGAAAACAGGAATTTGCCACCTCAAGTGGGCTTAAAACTCGCATTTCGATGAATTGTTCCAATTCAAGTAATCCAACCTTCACCCACAAGCATTCAGGTAGTTATATCACTTAAGCAGTTAGCCTCATGGCAAGTATGCTATCATGGCAACACTCACACTCATGCAAGATGCTAAAGCATAAACACTCACCGAGTACTTCGAGCCAAAACAGAAACTAGTTAGTAATCAATGCATGATCCTAGTTATGTTAAGATGGCTAATGCAACGCATGCAAAATGCAACTAGAAATTGGCTCGGCTATCCTAAGATGTCATGTGAAATGCAACACTTGATACATGTATTCAAATTGGGATTGAAATACAATGCAGTTAGTATGATGCGCCGAGCCTGGTGCATGCAATACAGATAAATGAATGCACACATGCAAGCATAAGGTATGCTAAACAAAATATGCCCTAATACTAACCATCGTAAGCTAGTAAATAAAAGGAGAAAGACGTGGGGTTAGAAGACATGCATCGCACACACGCACACTTATTACAACAAATGTGCCCTCTCGACGGAGGGTCCGAATAAATAATACAGAACCGACTAATTAACTAACTATTCTAGCTAATTAATTATTACAAAACAAGTTGAAACAATAACTATTCTAAGTTAACAAAGCACTGAAATGGCCTCATGACGAGGGATGCATGCATGCTCGAATCACCTCGCTCGGAAATCCATCGCGATGCCTCAACTTGCCTCTGTTTGCAACTGTTTTCAGAACACTTCACCAAGCTCCACAAAGCTTCAACTCCACCTAGGAGACCTCTAGGGATGCTGCCGACCAGTTGTTGGGGAGGGAGACCACCTGCCGACCACTTTTCTTGCTAAAAAAACCAGAAAAAGTGGTCGGCCAGCTAGTAATACTGGTCGGCCGACCAGTTTTGCTGCAACAGAGAAAAAGAAAGGGCATGGCAATGTATTTGCAAGATATGTGTGCACAACCACCCTCCCTATCATTTCATAAGCTCAAGGGAGTGTGGTTCCCGACCCTCGGGCCACCAATCACGCATCTCAATGCATGATGGCCAAGAGGTGAAGTTGCACAATTCAATATGAAAATGAATGCACAAGTAAACACATAAGGCCTAAACCTCTATCATGTAAGATCAAGAGCGTCGGCGACCGAGAATTGAGGCACGTTTCATCACTTCAAGTATGAAACGTCTCTCGTTTCTCGTGTTTGGACTAAACACCTATTCCAAACACAATGCAACAAGTGGCATGGAACATAGCATACTCAATGCAAGGAACATGCACACTCAATGCTAAGCAACAAAATGGCATACACAATGCGAATGACAACCTAGCATACTCAATGCAAGGTAAGGTGGCATACTCGATGCAATATGACCTAAGCATACACAATGCAAAGTATATGGCGTACGCAATGCAACAGACAACATAGCATGCCAACAACATGCAATCAATCATGCTCAATAGACTTAAATTAAAGTGGACAGACCTCAGCCATGCCCAAATAGAGGCCATTGGTGATAAAATAAAGGCATGGAAGTAAGAGAAATGCATGCACGTGTATTGGCTCACCAATTAGGCATAAGAACACAACTCTCAAAAGGCATTGAAAGGATGAAACATGGAGTACAATGGCATATGTTCCAGCACTGAAATGTCATGCTAAATGACTTCAAATCATGCAAACAACTCACGTGATGCATGTTGCAAGGCTTAAGCATCAAAGCTAGTGAAGTGTATTACACTAGAGGCATGCAAGACAATGCTCAAATGGCCAAACCAGCCCCAAACAGACCTTATACAGGCCAAAATATTAGCCAAAATGGGCTGAGATGATGGCTTGAAAGGCAAGAAAAAGAGGCTCATGCAATGGCTCACAAACAAGGCATAAAGGGGCAACTCTCAAACACATTGAAGGAGTGATAAACACGAGAGTATGGCTAAGATATAAGCTCTGAAATATCTTTTAAAATGATGCCAAGGCATACAAACATCACAAGTATAGCATGGTAGAGGCCTCAAAACTCAAGACTAGTCAAGGCATTTGCACTATAGCTATGCAATGCATGAAGCATATGGCCAATACAACCCAAAACAGTCCTAGAGCATGCCAAAATAATGACAAAACATGCATGGAGCAAAGCCAAAACAAGCTAGCATGAAGGGTCAAAACATGGAGTATGTAAGGCCAATAAAGAGGTTTACACTGCACCTACCAAAGCCAAGTGTGTGATGACTTAACCAACAAAAATCAGAGTTATGACATGTCAAATGATGGCCAAAAACCTACTGAAATGGAGCCAATACATGCTAGAAAGACATGCTACTTTGCAAGGCTACAAGTAGGTTACACTACAAGTATAAGAAGCATGCAAGAGGTGACCAAGACAGACCAAAACAGGGTTATGGAAGGTCTGGAAAGTCACAAAAACATGCTTGAAAAGAGCTAACATAAGCCACAAAAAGATGCTACTTCATAGAGCTAACAAGGGATGGCATGGAGAGACAATGAGGGGAAGTGTAGACACCCCATTTTTGACCGTCCTCAAGACTTGGACGTCACCGCTTGAACACTCGGTGATTATCCATATTCGTGTTCGTTTGGAGTTCCCGGAGTTCTCGGCTACGCGCCTTGCCTCAAGACCTCCGAACTTGACCGTTTTGTGTCTGGTTTTGCACCAAACACTTGTGCTTTGCCTTGGAGGGGCAGGGAATGCCTTGTGAGGCATCCCCACACACCACCGGCAGTGGCTAGAGGCCACCGGCTGGTTGATGATGCCATCGGCACTATATTGTGCCGGTCGGTACCCTTTTGTGCCGGTCGGCAGTCAATTTTGCCCTGCCGACTACTGTGCAGTTGCTTTTTGAGATATTTTTCAGCAGCTGTATGGCATTTGTTTCCCCTCCATACACGTGTATGGAGGGATGAGCCTTTGGTTTGCTTAGCTTGTAAGCTTTGTTGCCTATAAGAGAAGGCTCTCTTCTCTTGGCTCAAGGGGTTAGAGGAGTTAGACATTTTAGAGAGAAAAGACAAAGAAGAAGCTCTGGTTTTAGGGTTTGAATTCTATATCTATTCTATCTCTCTTTTGCTCTCTTGTTTGCACATCAACACCTAGTGTTTCACCTTTCCTTGGCTACTGAGGTTCCAAGAGGTTGTTCTTGGTGTTTTTGGTTGGATTAGAGCTTAAGGAAGCAACAACATCATCTTTGGTGAAGAAGGTCAACAAGGGTGAGAAACTTGCTTTATTTCCCCCATTCTTGCATTCCTTTTTTACCTATCTTTGAACTATTTTTGTGCTTGGTGTTTAATACAAAAAAGTTCTGTTTTTTTGTCCTCTTGATAGTTTATTAAGGGTGCTTTGTACTTTGGGGAAGTTTAGCCCCTCTTAGGCCTTGAAAGGCCTCATTTTTGTGCTATTTTGTGAGAGCTCTGGGATTTTGGTGTTGGGGTCTCTTCACCACTGAAATCTTGAGGGATTTCAGTGGTGAAGATGATGCCTTGAAGTCCCAAGAAGGAGAGGGCCACCCCTCTCCTTGTTGCCCTTGAAAAGGACAAGTTTTGGCCTCTTAAGAGAGCCTATGTTTCAAGTGTGTGTTGAGCATACCATGGCTGTATTTTGTACTTATATTGCCATGTTTTAACTTTGTATTAAGTGGTTTTGGTCCCTTATGCATGCTTAGCATAGTTGCCATGTAATGCCTTGTAAATGCCTTAACATGCCTTAGGTTGTTAGCCCTAATTTGAGCATGCTTTAGGCTTAGATTCATGAAGATTTTGTGCTCATCTTGACATGTTTTAGGTCTGTCCATAAGTGTTTGGGTTGGTCTTGGCATGCTTAGTATAGCCTCTTTGCATTTAGGCTTGTTAGCCTTGAGCATGAATGTGTAGCATGCCTTGTTTGCATCATTTCAATGGTTTGAGACCATTTGCCATGTTATTTCAGTCCATTTAACATGCTCATATGTTTGCATTGCATGCCTCTTTGATGTTTCAAGAGCTCATGTTGTATGTTCCTTGGGAGTGCATGTGTGCATGACTTTTAATTTAAACCATATAGATGCCATCTAGGTGGTCTTTTGGACTTAGTTTTATGTGTTAAAACTCTGTTTTGGGTTGCCTAATACATGCCATGTATGGTTGTGTTAAGTGTAGTTCAATACCCCTTTGGCTTGCTTTGAATACTTGGCCCCTTTTGCATGCATTTGCTTGCCTTGTTTAACATGATTTGGCATCATTTTATAGCATGATTTTAGGGCCCATGTTGCATGCTAATTGCCCATGATATCTCTTTTCAAGTATGCTTGAATGTTGCTTGGTTAGTACTTGAAGGCTTGGACCATAACATGTGTATGTGTGCATGTGTGTTTAGCCTCCATTTTTGGGCATGTTGGCCACTGATTTTAGGCCTATTTGGAGTTGCCTAAGTCATGTTTAAGACCATCATTTACTTGTTTGCATGCTTACCTCATGTATGCTTGTATGCTTGCATTGTTTGTCCACATGCTCATATTGCATCCCTAGCTAACATGATTAGGTTGAAATGCATCTTGCATGCATGCCTTGTTCCTTGACTTGGTGATAGGAATTGGGCCTTGTTTTGTTTGCTTAGTTTGCATTTCATTTGACATGAAATTGCACACTTGTTTCTTTGGGCCATCATGCATGGAAATGCGTGATTGGTGGCCCGAGAATCGAGGCACATGTCCCTTTGAGTCACAAATATGAAAAGGGACATGATTGGTGCACACATTGTTGGAATTACATTGCCATGCAAGTTTCTGCCCTCTGCTGCTGTGAGTTGCAGGTTCTGCAGACATTCAGTGCCGGCCGGCAGTATTTAGTGCCGACCGGCAGTCTATTGATGGCCGATGGATGAATTTTGTGCCGGTGACCACATACTTCAGCCGATGGTGTTTCCCCTCAGCCGGTGGTATCCCCCAGTGCCTTGAGGAGTAGTTCTGAGACTTTGGCAGTTTTCAGAGGAACAAAGCAGGGAAAACAGAGGCAGGCTAGGCATGGCAGTGCGATTCCGAGCAAGTCCCGAGCATGCACTGCGTTTAGCCCTCATCCCGAGGCGGTTTACTGCTTTAATTAGATTAATTAATTTATTTATTTGATTAATTTAGTTGGACTGTAATATTTTAATTAGTTTGCGTAGTTAATTAATCTGTATATTCTTTTGGTCCCTCCGAGCGAGGGCATAATTGTAATAAGTGTGGGTGAGTGGTTTGTATGTCTTCCAACCCCACTTCTCTCTCCCTTTTATTTACCTGCTTATGATGGTAGATTAGGGCACGTCTATTTTAGCATACCTTATGCAATGCATGCGTGCATCCATGCATTTGTCTAAACATGCACCGGGCTCGGTACATCATACAAACTGCATCGTGCTCTCAATTTCCAAATTGAATACGTGCATCGAATGATTGCATTTCACATGCCATTTTAGGGTTAGCCGAGCCTACTCTAGATTGCACCCTTGCCTGCGATGCATTAGTCATCTTAACATGAACTAGGGCACGCATTTTTGCTAACTAGTTTCTTGTTTTGGCACGGAGTACGATGTAAGTATTTATGCTTTAGCATGTCGCATGCGTGTGAATATTAACATGACAGCATGACTACCATGTGGCTAAATGCTTATATGAGATAAACTGTTTGAATGCCTGTGGGTGGAGGTTGGATTGTTTGAGTTGGAAAACTCGTTGAAATCCGTGTTTTAGCCTACTTGCGAGTAGCAAAACCCGAAACGCTTTCAAAACAAACGGATATGCAATGCTTGTTTCCAAATTAGGCGATCTAGTCTATACTTGTTTGCGGTGCGCATAACATAGTAATTCTAGGCTAATAACTGGAACAAGAACACATAATGTTTTCAAAATCGGATATCACGGTTAGTAGAGGCCGGTTTTCGGACCGGGCAAAAGGGGGTGCTCATAGCTGACCTTCCCCGATCGTACCCAAGCTCCCGAGCCGAGACATTTGGTGATGACGGACACGTGGCCTTCGGCACCGAGTCAGGGTTTCCTAAATTCCCCCATAAAAAAAATATTTAGGTGGCGACTCTGTAATCTGGCAAAGCAGTCCATGTTTGGCACTACTTTTCAAAAATCTGTTTTTCTTCAAAATGATTTGCCGGATTTGGACTCTTTGGTTCAAGATTTAGAGCCGCAACACAAAAGGGAGTCCGAACTGTAGAGTGAAGCCCACGGGCGCGTCTACAGGAAGCTATCCCCTCCCATTTGGGACCTCAAAACAAGCTTTTTACCATTGAAAATCCTCTGGATTTCAGTGGTTCTAAGGCCATGAAAATTTGTTTTGAAAGGCCTTAGAAGATGGCTCAAAAGCTATACAAGTCAAGGAGTAAAAGGGAGGAAACACCTCCTAGCCAAACAAGGTACAAACCAACACTTTGAGGACTGAAAAACAGAGTTTTCTTCAGTTCAAAACCAAGCCAAAAATAGTTTAAAAGGGTGGCAAAACAAGCATGCAAGAATGGCCAAGATAGTGTACAAAAATGAGCTTAAGAGAGGGAGATGCTTACCCTTGAAGCACAACTGCAAAACAACCACTTTTCTAAGCCAAACAACCTTCAATCAGCCTAAAAATCAGTTCCAAGAGACCTCAGCCCATGGATATGCAACTTTGATGAAGGATGCCTAGGCCAACTAGTTATATTTCTCTACTTCTATGCCCTTCTGTGCACAAAAGGGGAAGAGAGAGTGAACTATAGAGAGAGAGGCAGAGATTTAGGTCTGAAAATTCAAGAGAGAGAGGAGTTTTTAGAGAGAGAGGCTCCCAAACTTGCTCAAGAAGTTCTCCCTTTGCAAAATGGGAGATATGGCTCATATATAGCAAAAAGCGACAGTTGGTTCGAAATATCTGTTTATGGAACAGCTGGAGGTTGTGGAAGACAGCTGGAGGGAAAATATCTTCAAAAATTCTGAGTTTGGGATCTGCCAGCCACTTTTCTGGTTGGCCGACCACTTTTTCTGGTCGGCTGACCACTTTTCTGGTTGGCCAGCTACTTTTTCTGGTCGGCCAGCTACTTTTTCTGGTCAGCTAGCTACTTTTCTACTTTCTAGGTCCAACGTCAAATGGGTATAAATCCTTCATCTGAACTCCTTTTCAGGTCATTATTGTCTCCAAATTGAAGCCCCGGAAGTAAGCTTTCCAATGGTGGAAGCCTTGCATCAAAATTCGAACTGTACAAAAAGTTATGCCTGTTTTGGTGAAGCCGCGCAGTTTTGGTCCTCCCCGGATTCATGCCGAACTTCTCCCAAACTAGTTTTCTTCTCTCCTTTCCTCTTTTCTTCAACTCCAAACCCCTAAACAAAGTGTTTTGAAATATTTTTCAAAAATTTCATCTCTCTTTCATTCGTTTCTACTTTGTCCTTGCTCAGTTTATCAAAAAGCGCAACATTTAACGAAATGTGAGCGTCAAAACATTGTAGGAACTTTATTTTCAAAACATTTTGAAAGAGAGGGTTTCAAGGTCTAAAATCTTTTGATCAAGATTGTTTTGGTCCAAAAGGGGTATGAAGTTGGGATTTGACTCTCTCCTTGCCGAAGAAACTGAACCTTTGCCCTGCACACCTTTCTCCACCAAGTAAACCATCAATAGTGCCCAAGTCTTAAGGGCGGTCAAAAATAGGGTGTCTACAGTTGCCCCTCTTTGACAGAACTTAGAAGTCAAGAAGTGACGGAAGTGAATGTCAAAGCCCAGAAACAACCCATTTTTGACAAGGCCGAAGACTTGGACAAACAAACAAAATACAGATGCAGTTGGTTGAACCCGCAGGCTGCCTACGTATCCCTTTGCAAGGAATCAAACCAACGTAGTTCAGGGGCAGGATGCAAAATGATATGCAGGAAGATTTTGATAATTGGACTTATACGCTACGCGAAGCCGGTTTGAAAATTGGACTTATACGCTGCGCGAAGCCGGTTTGATAATTGGACTTATACGCTGCGCGAAGCCGGTTTGATAATTGGACTTATACGCTGGGCGAAGCCGGTTTGAAAATTCAGGATTTATGCAATGCAATGGACATACTAGATGATGTAGTAGTTAGAAAGCGAAGGTACCTTGCAGGGCAATTGGCAATGACTTACCTCGGCAATGTCCTACCTCATGCTGATGTGGGAATCTTCCCCTTCTTCTCGGTTGGACCACAGGTACTACTTTTCTCCCTGACTATGGTCGCAGCTTTCCCTATTCTCCAACAGGGTGACAGACTAGGTTGGTTCAGTATCCAGAATTGAGGCGCATACACATGCTATCTCAATCTATGGGGCTGCCATACAGATTTCAAGCCGAGGATATACCTCTGGGTATTTAAACCAGACTTTAGTCTCGGAAATCCTGAACCTTTGCGTTCTAGGCATGAGCCATTCGAACTCTAGTTTCCACCGCCTCAGTTGGTCTCCTAGGAACTCACCGCAAACACAGGCAGGTGGCTATACCAGACCACCGGAAGTCGTTCGGGCACGACAAACACCAAAGGAATTGCACCTTTACAGGATTTAAGGTCTCCTAGACCAGAGAGTGCACAAGACAGTGCGATGAAGATGCAGGATTTAAAGTCTCCTAGACCAGAGGATTTAAGGTCTCCCGGACCAGAGAGTGCACAAGACAGTGCGATGCCATGCACTAACAAGTGCAAGGTAAGATATGCAAGATAGCGCGATAAAATGCATGCACAATGCAAGTAAAGTGCACAAAACTGTGCGATGCGCAAAATAGCGCGATAAAATGCATGCACAACGCAAGTAAGATGCATAACAATGCAAGGTAGACGAGCGTGATAATGCGACGAGTAGTGTGCATAACAATGCGCTTAAAATGTGCATAACAGTGCGAGAAATGTGTGCATAACGATGCATTTTGCATTTCTTGCACACTTCATGCTTTTGCTATGTATTATATCTGCTCGTTCTGAACACATTCATATGCACAGTACTTTTGCTCATTCTGGCATATGGCTCGCACATAGCACAATACTGAATTGGCACGCAGCTTACTAGAATACGATGCTGACTTAGCACACAGCTCACAGCACAATATTCTGTTAATTTGGCACACAGCTTACTCTGAACACACGGTTCATTCCGACCACACAGTTTGTTTCGAGCACACAGTACATTTTCGGGCACACAGCTCATTCTTGGGGTACACAACTCATTCTCGGGCACACGGCTCATTTTTCGGGCACACAGCTCATTCTTTGGGCACACAGCTCACTTTTCGGGCACACAACTCATTTTTTCGGGCACACAGCTCATCCTTCGGGCACACAGCTCACTTTTCGGGCACGCAGCTCATTCTTCGGGCACGCAGCTCATTCTTCAGGCACACAGCTCATTTTCGGGCACACGGCTCACTTTTTCGGGCACACAGCTCATTTTTCGGGCACGCGGCTCATTTTCGGGCATACAACTCATTTTCGGGTGCACAGCTCATTTTTCAGGCACACGGCTCATTCACTTCATTTTGAACACGCAGCTCACACATTTCAATTATGAACACGCAGCTCATACATTTTCATTTGCACGCAGCTCATTCTTAATTCTGAACACGCAGCTCATAAATTTTCATTTCTGAACACACAGCTCATTCACTTCATTTTGAACACGCAGCTCACACATTCCAATTCTGAACACGCAGCTCATACATTTTCATTTGCACGCAACTCATTCTTAATTCTGAACACATAGCTCATTCACTTCATTTTGAACACGCAGCTCACACATTCAATTCTGAACACGCAGCTCATACATTTTCATTTCTGAACACACAGCTCATTCACTTCATTTTGAACACGCAGCTCATACATTTTCATTTGCACGCAGCTCATTCTTAATTCTGAACACGCAGCTCATAAATTTTCATTTCTGAACACACAGCTCATTCACTTCATTTTGAACACGCAGCTCACACATTTCAATTCTGAACACGCAACTCATACATTTTCATTTGCACGCAGCTCATTCTTAATTCTGAACACGCAGCTCATAAATTTTCATTTCTAAACACACAACTCATTCATTTCATTTTGAACACGCAGCTCACACATTTCAATTTTGAACACGCAGCTCATAACACAACACTGCTCGATCTGAACACACGGCTCATAACATAGTAGTCTTTTAATTTTGAACACACAGCTCATAACACAACTCTGCTCGATCTAAACACACGGCTCATAACATAGTATTCTTTTAATTTTGAACACACAGCTCATTCTGAACATACAGGATGCGATGACAGAACTTGCAAAAGTTGAAACAAACTCAAATGCCCTACATTTTCCCTTTTTTCTTTTGCTTCGAAGTCTAGAACCTATATAGCTTCAAATAAGTCCTGGTTTTACTGTTCCCACATGACCCGAGTTGAACCTGCGGTTTTTGAAAGCACAAAATCTTGTTTTGCACAAATGTGGAGAACGGCACAGCACTTTGAGCACAAAACGATTTTTTTTTGAAATTGAGAGTGAGAATAAGTTCTCAACTGGGTATTGAGCCTACGATTGAACACAGCACACCATGACTCAACAACAAAGAGAAAGACAAGGTAAGACAACCTAAAAACATCTATAGACACCCGAAATGACTCAAAACAAGAATTGAGACAAACAAAACGATTGACACGACACAAACGTGTTCCAATGGCAAGAGACCTCTCAGTGCATGAGGAGCCAGTTTCTCCGGGTATTGTTTCCCACCCTTTCTCGTTTGTGATTCTCACATCACTCGGCCTCAGGCTTGTTTTTCTGAAAAGCCCTTTTCCTCACTTTTTTCTCAGCGCACATCTCTCTATTCTTCAATCTCTCATTTTTTTATCCCTCCCCTGGGTGGTTGATGATGATAAACAAGAAGTTGTGGGCTCTTGCCTCTAGCATGCTGCTAGATTCTCTTTCTTCCGCTCACAGCCAGTGAGTTTCTCCCACAGAGGGGTTGCGCTAAGACTGGGTGTGTAGCAAATCTGCAGCTGACATCGGTTGACGATACTCTGCTGGGGAGTTTGGACGTGATCAGATCTGTCTAGATGAGGGAGTGAATATCTTGATCCATTCCAGTTCGTGCTTCGCACTTGGCTCGATACCTCGCTGCTTGGAGGATGAGAGAGCTGTCTGCCCTTTTGTGGTTAGCTTTAGTGGTGCCCTTTTCCGGCAGGTATGATGCCCTTTCTGGCAAGTGCGTTGATAAAGGGGAAAAGACAAAAAAACCTGACTCAACTGTGCCCCTAGTTCATCATTTTGACCATTTTTTGTTTTTGGCTTCTGCTAAAACAATTTTAACCAAAATGAGAGTTAGATTAACATGCTTGTTCGATTTTTTTATTTGAAATCATGCAAGTCAGGTTATGAGCACTGAAAATTTTCCTTTTTTGGGTCCAAGAAATGGTCCAGTTTTAGAAAAATGGAATAATTTTCGAGAGAATTAGTCAACCTCATTAAAAATTCTCAAAAACTATTTTTGCAAATGGCCACTGCTCAACCACCGCAGGATTTACTCTTGAGATGCACAACCTCATATCCAAAATAATGGAAAATTGCCCCTTGTCTGAACGGCACTGCATGGCAACTGAAAGTTGTCCCTAGTCTGAATAGCACCGCAGCACTGCACGGCAACGGAAAGTTGCCCCTAGCCTAAATAGCGCCGTAGCACATGGCAACCAGTCCTTACAGTGACCATTACCACCGAACTCTCGGATACAGAGAAGACAAAGATGATCAGAACCATTACATGACATAGTCAATTTGGAAGTGTTTATGGCTAGACTTCAGAATGAAGTTGCCTACGTATCCCAAACATGGGAATCAAGCCTGACGTAGTTCCGGGGTTAAGGTACACTCGGGTATTAACCTCTCCTTTTGTGCTCTAACTTTTGCCAAGGCCGCCCTTCCGGGTTTTCAACCTTGCGAGCTATGTTCTTCTTTTCTTTTCAATTCTTTTCATTTCTTTTCTACTTTTTTCTTTTTCATTTTTTCCTTTCATTTTCTTCATTTTTCTTCTTTTTCTTTTCATTCTTTGCATTTTTCTTTTTTTTTTTTTGTTCTTTTTGTTCTTTTTCTTGCTCTAACTTTTTCCTAGGTCGCCCTTCCGGGTTTTCGGCCCAGTGAGCCTCTCAAGAATAAAAGTGTAGCTTTGTCCATGTTGAATGGTTTGAGATCTCGAAGTCATCTGAATCCAGGAGAATGGCTGCTGTTCGCTGATGATGTAGAAGTCCATCCAATGGGGGGTGAATTTGCCCCTAGTGTTGTAGATATGAACTTGGTTGTCCTTCAGCAATACTTTCTTCTTTCCTCCCTTCTGGGATTTAGCATTCTTGCCGATCTTCATTAGCTTGAGCAATGACCCCATTTTTGACTCTTCAAGCACATCTGACATTTTTTGCCCCTAGTTCGAGGGGTGCTTCTTATCCGGCTTTGCAAGCTTTCTTTTGATTATTTCTGACCTCCTTGCCCCTAGTTCATGGGCTGGTTCAAATCTGGCCACACAGGCTTCACATTGTGTTTGACCGTTGACATTCTGAATCCAAGTTTAAGGTTTGAAAGCAAAAGGGGTCTAGTCTTGAGGCTGAGAACGATCGTAGGCTGCACAATCTCAAGAGCGATTCCACACAGGTCTTCGCAGGACCGCGCAAAATGTTTTTTTGAAATTTTTTAAGAAAGCGACAAATCGGTCGCGCTGAAGACAGTGTAGAACCAATCTGGATCAAGCCAGGGTCCTTCTCAGTACTCACATTAACAAACATGATTTCATTCATTAAGGGCTTAGCATGCCTCTCTTTCTCTCAATTGATCAAATTTTTGCAAAACCTAAGGAATTCCTTCCTCTTTGTTTTCAACACAATGTTCAAAAAGTTTTGAAAAACTTAGGTCAATGCAATAATTTCAAGGCACAGAAGAGCGGGTGAAATGTACTGCCATTTCATTCTAAACTTGCTGGCACAACAGGCTCAAAGTAGAAATAAGCACAAAGTACGAAAACCACTGCTGCTTCATTCAGATCTTCTGGTGTAACTGGCTTCACGGCAGAAACAGACTCAAAAAGAAAGCAAAGAGACAAACACAAAATAAAATAGTGACATCTAAGGTAACATCCCCGGAATCACTCGACTCCTATACAACAGGACTGACTCGATACAACAAGACAGACCTTAACAAAAAGACTGACTCAAAACAACACAACTGAACTGACCTAAATACCCAAGTCAGAAACCACAAAAACTAGCATTCGCAAATGCTCAAAACAGTGCGTGCCATACGCCATATTTGAAGTAAACCGAGCGCCGCCCGCAGGTGGTTCATCCCCTGATTACATCACATTATCTTCCAGGTTCACTGATCCAGTGACGACGGACTTTGCTGAGCTCGGCGGGAGGATGACCCCGTTATCAAACAGATCCTGTACTTCATGGCGAAGACGGAAGCAGTTGTCGGTAGTATGGCTAGTTTGCTGATGGTACGCACAATACTGGGTAGCATCGTGACCAGATGGAAGACGGCTAGGGAGAGGCCGAGGCTCGAGGGGTTTGAGATGCCCCTTTTCAGCGAGAATTTGAAGAGCCTTAGACAAAGGCATATAGAAGGCATGGAATACCCTGTGACCTCGGGGTAGATACTTCGAGGTTTGTGGATTTTTGTTAGACGCACTAGCAAAGGGATCAGCAGGTGCTGGTTTTGTTTTCTGATCTTTCCCTGGTGCAAAAATAGGGTTGGGAGGAACGGCTCTAGTACGACGGCCCTCTTCCCGATTTTCCCTTTAGCTTGAACTGCCCTCATTCTGAGTGGGGAAGATGTCATCCACAGTCTTTGCAGCGACCACGAACACTTGTTGTTTGTTCAATCCTCCGGCTTTCAAAGCCTCAACAACCTGCTGAAGTTGTTCATAGGGATCGATGTCTGCCCCAACCTTGTTCTTACCGCTCGCCTCAGCTCGGTCAAAGGTTTGGGTTGGTTGATCAGAGCGGAGCCTTGTTGTTGTTGATAGGTCATGGCCCGAACTTGGGATGGCTTCAGGTTGGCTGAGCTCAATTACAATTCGCCCCAGTAGCGGGGGCTCTTCCGGCATGAAGTTCCCGGCATACGATGTGGTTGGTGGAGGAGCCGACATTCCATAGGCCAGATCAACCTCAGATCTCTGAAGATCGCCGATCATTCCCATCAACTTGAAAGTGGTGGGCTCACGGGCTTGAAATAACTGGGGTTCCCAGATGGGATATACGACAGGTGACCTGGGTGGGTGCTGCACTTCAACGTCGGTATCACCCTGCAGGATGATTCCCTGGTTTAGTGCCGCTGTCATAACCACGATTTCCTCCGAAATCTGTGTCATCATAAATTCGCTGAATCGAACAGAGGTGATGCGACTGGTGACTAACGGATCTGATGAACCGGTGAGCCTTGACTGGCCTTTTTCCTGTTTTGCCTCGCAAAGGAGAACACTGGTTGCTCTGAACTGAATCTCTGAACTGAAAGAGAAAACAGGGAGCATCTCAGCTCAATTTCATCAATATAGACATGAACATAGCTGAATAACTATATTTGACCACTGATCACTGTTCCCCAAATTACTGCCCCAAAACTGAATCTGATACCCGCAGATATAACCGATTCTCAAAATACTGATGCCCGCAGGCCTGATACCCAGACTTGCAAACTGATATATACAACCTGTAGAGACACACTCTAACAGCACATAGCAAGCAAATGAGATCCAAAACACCCATATGTTGCGGTAGGGCTTCCCTGTCCTATTTTGTCAGGAGCTAGGGTTTCACTACGCACGCAGCGGTTTCAAACAACCTACAATCGGGTGAGCAACCTGTCCTAGTTTGGGATAGTCACTATGGATTCCGATATGCACTAGGTCGAATGGTCAAAAAGGGCGCCCCGGTAAAAATCGGGGTTTGTGTTCCCATCGTGGCAGAGCCCGTAACCGGCCAGCCTTATGGCACGCTTCTCAAAGCGAGCCTCTGGCAAACTATTCAGGAATAACAGATGGCAAACAAGGTGTCCTAAGCGCACCAATGCAAATGCAATGCAAAGAAACACATAAGTGTAGTCAAAACAAGATATCATGAGTTCGAGTCAAGTTCTCTAAATCCCCAGCGGAGTCGCCAGAAACTGTAGATGCGCCCGAGGGCTTCATGCTACAATTTGGACTCAAGTGTTACGATTCTTAATCTGATCTCACAATGTGAGATGTGAGATTGATAAATCACCAAAGAGTTCAAATCCGGCAAATCGTTTTTTGGAAAACTGATTTTTGTAAAGAAGTGCCAAACATGGACTGCTTTGCCAGATACAGAGTCGCCACCTAAATATTTATTTTGGGGAATTTAGGAAACCCTGACTCGTTGCCTAAGGCCACGTGTCCGTCATCACCAAAGTTCCCTCGGCTCGAGAACTTGGGTACGAGAGAGGAAGGTCATCTATGAGCACCCCCACTCGCCCGATCAAAGATCGGCCTGTACTAAGCATGATATCTTGTTTTTGAAAACACATGTGTTCTTATTCCGGTTAATTAGCTAAAATTACTATGTGATGTGCACAACACACAAGTATAGACTAGATTGCCTAATTTGGAACAAAGCATCGCATAAGGGTTTGAGTGTGCTACTCAAGTAGGCTAAGACGTGGATTTTTCCACCCTCAAGTGGGGTTAAGAAAATAGGATTTTGCCACCTCGAGTGGGCTTAAAACTCACATTTCGATGAATTGTTCCAATTCAAGTAATCCAACCTTCGCCCACAGGCATTCAGGCAGTTATATCACTTAAGCAGTTAGCCTCATGGCAAGTATGCTATCATTGCAACACTCACACTCATGCAAGATGCTAAAGCATAAACACTCAACGAGTACTCCGAGCCAAAACAGAAACTAGTTAGTAATCAATGCATGATCCTAGTTATGTTAAGATGGCTAATGCAACACATGCAAAATGTAACTAGAAATAGGCTCGGCTATCCTAAGATGTCATGTGAAATGCAACACTTGATACATATATTCAAAGTGGGATTGAAATACAATGCAGTTAGTATGATGCGCCGAGCCCGGTGCATGCAATACAGATGAACGAATGCACGCATGCAAGCATAAGGTATGCTAAACAAAATATGCCCTAATACTAACCATCGTAAGCTAGTAAATAAAAGGGAGAAAGACGTGGGGTTAGAAGACATGCATCGCACACACGCACACTTATTACAACAAATGTGCCCTCTTGACGGAGGGTCCGAATAAATAATACAGAACCGACTAATTAACTAACTATTCTAGCTAATTAATTATTACAAAACAAGTTGAAACAAATAACTATTCTAAGTTAACAAAGCACTGAAATGGCCTCATGACGAGGGATGCATGCATGCTCGAATCACCTCGCTCAGAAATCCATCGCGATGCCTCAACTTGCCTCTGTTTGCAACTGTTTTCAAAACACTTCACCAAGCTCCACAAAGCTTCAACTCCACCTAGGAGACCTCTAGGGATGCTGCCGACTAGTTGTTGGGGAGGGAGACCACCTGCCAACCACTTTTCTTGCTGAAAAAACCAGAAAAAGTGGTCGGCCAGCTAGTAATACTGGTCGGCTGACCAGTTTTGCTGCACTTCTTCCAGTTTGCTGCAACAGAGAGAAAGAAAGGGCATGGCAATGTATTTGCAAGATATGTGTGCACAACCACCCTCTCTATCATTTCATAAGCTCAAGGGAGTGTGGTTCTCGACCCTCGGGCCACCAATCACGCATCTCAATGCATGATGGCCGAGAGATGAAGTTGCACAATTCAATATGAAAATGAATGCACAAGTAAACACATAAGGCCTAAACCTCTATCATGTAAGATCAAGAGCGTCGGAGACCGAGAATTGAGGCACGTTTCATCACTTCAAGTATGAAACGTCCCTCGTTTCTCATGTTTGGACTAAACACCTATTCCAAACACAATGCAACAAGTGGCATGGAACATAGCATACTCAATGCAAGGAACATGCACACTCAATGCTAAGCAACAAAATGGCATACACAATGCGAATGACAACCTAGCATACTCAATGCAAGGTAAGGTGGCATACTCGATGCAATATGACCTAAGCATACACAATGCAAAGTATATGGCGTACGCAATGCAACAGACAACATAGCATGCCAACAACATGCAATCAATCATGCTCAATAGACTTAAATTAAAGTGGACAGACCTCAGCCATGCCCAAATAGAGGCCATTGGTGATAAAATAAAGGCATGGAAGTAAGAGAAATGCATGCACGTGTATTGGCTCACCAATTAGGCATAAGAACACAACTCTCAAAAGGCATTGAAAGGATGAAACATGGAGTACAATGGCATATGTTCCAGCACTGAAATGTCATGCTAAATGACTTCAAATCATGCAAACAACTCACGTGATGCATGTTGCAAGGCTTAAGCATCAAAGCTAGTGAAGTGTATTACACTAGAGGCATGCAAGACAATGCTCAAATGGCCAAACCAGCCCCAAACAGACCTTATACAGGCCAAAATATTAGCCAAAATGGGCTGAGATGATGGCTTGAAAGGCAAGAAAATGAGGCTCATGCAATGGCTCACAAACAAGGCATAAAGGGGCAACTCTCAAACACATTGAAGGAGTGATAAACACGAGAGTATGGCTAAGATATAAGCTCTGAAATATCATTTAAAATGATGCCAAGGCATACAAACATCACAAGTATAGCATGGTAGAGGCCTCAAAACTCAAGACTAGTCAAGGCATTTGCACTATAGCTATGCAATGCATGAAGCATATGGCCAATACAACCAAAACAGTCCTAGAGCATGCCAAAACAATGACAAAACATGCATGGAGCAAAGCCAAAACAAGCTAGCATGAAGGGTCAAAACATGGAGTATGTAAGGCCAATAAAGAGGTTTACACTGCACCTACCAAAACCAAGTGTGTGATGACTTAACCAACAAAAATCAGAGTTATGACATGTCAAATGATGGCCAAAAACCTACTGAAATGGAGCCAATACATGCTAGAAAGACATGCTACTTTGCAAGGCTACAAGTAGGTTTACACTACAAGTATAAGAAGCATGCAAGAGGTGACCAAGACAGACCAAAACAGAGTTATGGAAGGTCTGGAAAGTCACAAAAACATGCTTGGAAAGAGCTAACATAAGCCACAAAAAGATGCTACTTCATAGAGCTAACAAGGCATGGCATGGAGAGACAAGGAGGGGAAGCTATCCCCTCCTATTTGGGACCTCAAAACAAGCTTTGTACCACTGAAAATCCTCTGGATTTTAGTGCTTCTAAGGCCACGAAAAGTTGTTTTGAAAGGCCTTAGAAGATGGCTCAAAAGCTATACAAGTCAAGGAGCAAAAGGGAGGAAACACCTCCTAGCCAAACAAAGCACAAACCAACACTTTAAGGACTGAAAAACAGAGTTTTCTTCAGTTCAAAACCAAGCCAAAAATAGTTTAAAAGGGTGGCAAAACAAGCATGCAAGAATGGCCAAGATAGTGTACAAAAATGAGCTTAAAAGAGGGAGATGCTTACCCTTGAAGCACAACTGCAAAACAACCACTTTTCTGAGCCAAACAACCTTCAATCAACCTTAAAATTAGTTCCAAGAGACCTCAGCCCATGGATATGCAACTTTGATGAAGGATGCCTAGGCCAACTAGTTATATTTCTCTACTTCTATGCCCTTCTATACACAAAAGGGGAAGAGAGAGTGAACTATAGAGACAGATGCAGAGATTTAGGTCTGAAAATTCTAGAGAGAAAGGAGTTTTTAGAGAGAGAGGCTCCCAAACTTGCTCAAGAAGTTCTCCCTTTGCAAAATGGGAGATATGGCTCATATATAGCAAAATGCAAGAGTTGGTTCGAAATATCTATTTATGGAACAGCCGGAGGTTGTGGAAGACAGCTGGAGGGAAAATATCTTCAAAAATCTGAGTTTGGGACCTGCCAGCCACTTTTCTGGTCAGCCGACCACTTTTTCTGGTCGGCTGACCACTTTTCTGGTTGGCCGGCAACTTTTTCTGGTCGGCCAGCTACTTTTTCTGGTCGCCGACCACTTTTCTGCTTTCCAGGTCCAACTTCCAATAGACATAACTCCTTCATCTGAACTCCTTTTTAGGTCATTCTTGTGTTCAAATTGAAGCCCCGGAAGTAAGATTTCCAATAGTGGCAACCTTGCATCAAAATTAGAACTATGAAAAAAGTTATGCCTGTTTTGGTGAAGCCGCGCTGTTTTGGTCCTACCCGGATTCATGCCGAACTTCTCCCAAACTAGTTTTCTTCTCTCCTTTCCTCTTTTCTTCAACTCCAAACCCCTAAACAAAGTGTTTTGAAATATTTTTCAAAGATTTCATCTCTCTTTCATTCATTTCCACTTTGTCCTTGCTCGGTTTATCGAAAAGCACAACATTTAACGAAATGCGAGCGTCGGAACATCGTAGGAACTTTATTTTCAAAACATTTTGAAAGAGAGGGTTTCAAGGTCTAAAATCTTTTGATCAAGATTGTTTTGGTCCAAAAGGGGTATGAAGTTGGGATTTGACTCTCTCCATGCCAAAGAAACTGAACCTTTGCCCTGCACACCTTTCTTTACCAAGTAAACCATCAATAGTGCCCAAGTCTTAAGGGCGGTCAAAATTGGGGTGTCTACACCCACACAGATGAAGACTGGGGGCAAAGCCCGCCGGATGATACCTGGTACGTTGGTGAAGTAGACCACATGACTAGAAGCGGGCGATATTTTAAGCCCCCACACTTAGATCAACCAGAGGCGTCCAGAAAGGACAAGGAGGCGGAAAAGCAAAAAGATAAGCTGCTCGAGGAGGAGGTTATGCTGAAACAGCTGAAGAAGATACAAGCAGACATCTCCATCTGGGGACTGCTTATGGCCTCAAGAGTACATAGGCAAGCTGTCCTTTCGGCAATGGACAAGGCCAAACTTTCAATAGATACTACACCTGAACAGCTGGTAGGGCTGGTCTTTCCGGGAGGAGCTTCCCCGACGTTGACTTTCACTGACAAGGAGCTGCCGCCTGAGGGCGCAAACCATAACAAACCTCTCTACATCTCTGTGGAGTGTAGAGATAAATGGATACCAGTGGTTCTTATCGACACAGGATCCACCATTAACACAAGTCTCAAGAGATGAAATGCACATGCTATGCTATGCCCTTTTGAAAGAAAATCATATCTTCATCTTTGAAAAACCATCATGCTCAATGAGGTCATGCAATTTCAATTCTTCAAAACTTAACAATTTATTTCAAGAGCGGTAAATATGGCTCTGGTAATCCCTAGGTTGGTGTCTACAAGTAGACTATACAAGTACTACCAATTTGTCTTTTTTACCAGCATTGACTAGAAGGCTCGACACCTATAATCTGTCATTTTTACCAGTATTAACTGGAAGGCTCGACACCTATTCAATTTCATCTACACCACCTGTCAAGACTTACCATCGTATTTACCCCAAAACTAATTCATGGAAACTTGTTTCTCAAAATTCTTTTCTCAATGCAAGTTTTCAAATCAACTTTCAAAGTTTAATGTAATCAAATGAATTGATATACCAATAATAAAAGATGAATATAAATACTTTTATTCCAATTCATCATCCAAGGAATAACACAATTCTCTCTTCTCAAGTATCCTCAACAATTAGTCATTTCAAGACTATTTCAACGTTTTGAACAATAATTTCCAAAATGAACAACAATTCTCATATTCCCTAAAATTCATCATTTATATAAATATAAATAAGAAAATTTCCAAACATCCATTTATTTTGGCACACAAAATAAATATAACAATATCATTCATGGATTTTCAGTCTCTTTAAAAAAAATCCCAAATTCTAGGTTTTCTCACCAAAACTATACAACTCAAATCTTTTGAAAGAAAACTTTCCGAAATCATCTTTTCTTCAATCAACGAAGATCAAAACCATAAGATCATTTTAAAAGAACAAGAGACAAACCCACTTTCAATTACTCAACTTCTTGAATTAACAATCAATTTTCAAAGCTATCAAATGATGATTTCGAAAATCAACTAGATCTTGCAAAAATATATATATAACTCTAAGAAAATCCCTACCTCAAGTTTTGAAGAAGAAGTGAGATGAAACCCCCAAAATCAACGATGTCAAAACTCGATCTTCACCGCACACAACGAAGCCCTCGAGAAGTTAACCAACTTTGATGAAGAACCTATGGCAAAACTCTAATGGATCTTGAGAAATCAAGGTTTTGATCCAATTTGGCATAAGGAATTGTAGAGAGAATGGAGAGGAAATGTTTTTAGAGAGAGAGAGATATACAAAAGTGATCTGAAATATCAGATTCACGAACTAATATAACATGGTTCGCTCGAGCGTGGAAAGCCCCGCTCGAGCGTCAAATACACTTTCCCAATACTTTTGCAAACAGGTCAAACTTCTAAAACTAAACATTCTCCGCTCGAGCGCATAAACGGCTGCTCGAGCGGACAAGCAACTTCGAATGCATTTTGCATTTTTGCTTCGAGGGCGCTGCCCCTCAACCCCGCCAAGGTGCTACCCTCGGACCCGCCAAGGGGTGTTGCCCCCTAGACCCCTGCGAGCTGACCGGGCAGCTCGATCCTTGACCTGCCCAGTCGAAGTGGCAAAACATGAAAAAAGGATCGAAACCGGGATCGCTACAACCTTCTCCCTTTAAAGAATTTCATCCCCGAAATTTCAAATCAAACTACCCAAACTAAGGGTTTTCTAGCGATCAAAACCACGCTATTTCATTTTCAAATCACAATACTAACTCTCAACCAAATTCCACCATTTCCACCATGGTTATCTCATTAACAACAACCTCCCAAATACGCATAAACATGAAATTTCCTAAAAAGTAATGGCAACTCTCAACAACCTTATGCTTAAAACAACAACGCACATATCAACATGTGGTTAACAACTTTAAATACGTTTCCCTTAACACTAGGGAATATTACAAAGAAAAGCAACTTAAGCATTTTCAAACAAATTCGGATAGTTGGAGCGGACTTCCGCCTCCCGTTCCCACGTCGCTTCTTCAATCCCATGGTGTCTCCACAACACCTTTACCAACAGTATAGTTTTACCCCGTAACACTTGCTCCCGGCTATCTAATATTTGAACCGGTCGTTCTTCGTAAGAGGCATCCTCATCTACCTCCAAGTCAACCCAATCAAGAACATGAAAATGGTCGGGTTCATACTTCCTAAGCATAGATACATGAAATATGTTGTGAACTCCCGAAAGTTGTGGTGGTAAAGCTAACCGGTATGCCACTTCCCCAATTCGCTCTATGATCTCAAAAGGCCTAATGAACATCGGAGATAATTTACCACTCTTACCAAATCTCATCAAACCCCGCCTTGGTGAGATTTTTAGAAACACATGGTCACCAACTTCAAAAGATAAAGGTCCTCTCCTCTTATCGACATAACTCTTTTGTCGGCTTTGGGCTGTAGCTAACCTCTTCCGAATGAGAACAACTTTCTCGGTTGTCTCTCTATCAATTTCTGGACCCAGTAACGGTGCATCACCCACTTCGGCCCAACAAACCGATGATCTACAAGGTCGGCCATACAAGGCCTCAAATGGTGCCATCCCAATACTAGCTTGGTAACTATTGTTGTAAGCAAACTCAATCAATGGTAAGTGTCTTTCCCCAGGCCCCCTAAAATCAAGGACACAAGCTCTAAGCATGTTCTCCAAAATCTGAATGGTACGTTCTGACTGTCCATCAGTTTAAGGATGATAAGCGGTGCTAAGAGTCAACTTAGTTCCCAAGGCCTCTTGAAGGCTTTGCCATAACCGGGCAGTAAAACGAGGATCCCTATCCGACACAATAGTCACAGGGACTCTATGAAGTCGAACTATCTCTTTAATGTACAACTCTGCCAAGCGTTCAACTGAGTCACTGGTGCACATCGGAATAAAATGGGTAGACTTAGTCAACCTATCAACAATCACCCAAACGACATCATTGCCTCGTTGTGTTCTAGGAAGCCCAACTACAAAATCCATGGTAACACGCTCACATTTCCACTCGGCTATTGGTAAGGGTTATAACAAACCCGCTGGTCTTTGGTGTTCGGCCTTCACTTCTTGACAAGTAAGGCACTTCGATACAAATAAAGTGACATCCCGTTTGATACCCCTCCACCAAAACTGACGACTAAGATCATGATACATTTTAGTGCCTCCCGGGTGTACCGCAAGGCGTAAGTGATGGAACTCCCGAAATACTTCCTCTCTACAAGAATCTGGTACAAACAAATAGTCTAGGTAACGTACACTCAAATTCGAGTGAATGTTCAAACCTTTCTCTTCCTTCCCATTGAAAATCTTAACACGGATTGATTCCACATCACGGTCTCCTCATTGTGCCTCTATGACCTTACTAACCAAGGTAGGTTGGGCATTCAAAGTAAACAAGGTAGCACTCTCTCCGGACTCACCCAAGTGCAAATCAAACTTGCCAATAACATTTAGCATATCCCATTCCCGAATGGCCACACTTGCCAAACTACTAACAGATTTTTGACTCAAAGCATCGGCCACCACATTGGCCTTCCCTGGATGATAGTGTAACTCAAAGTCATAATCCTCCATAAATTCCATCCATCTCCGTTGTCGTAAATTCAACTCTTTTTAAAAAAACAAATACTTTAGACTCTTATGATCGGAGAAGACTTCAAACTTCTCACCGTACAAGTAATGCCTCCAAATTTTCAAAGCAAAAATCACCGCTGTTAATTCTAGATCATGGGTGGGGTAATTTTTTTCATGAGTTTTCAATTGTTGTACACCGTAGGCCACAACGTTTCCCTCTTGCATCAAGACACAACCAAGTCCATCTCCGGACGCATCACAATAGACAGTGTAATTCAAACCCCTTTCCAGAATTATCAAAATCGGTGCGGTAGTCAATCTAGTCTTAAGCTCTTGGAATGACTTTTCACAAGCCTCACTCCACACAAATTTGATACCCTTTCTAGTCAACCTAGTCAAAGGTGCAGCTAGTCTAGAGAAGTCCCTTACAAAACGTCGATAATACCCCACTAACCCTAAGAAACTCTGGATTTCAAAAACATTCTTTAGTTGTTCCCAATCCTGTACGGCATCTATCTTTGAGGAGTCCACAGTCACTCCCTCTCTAGACATTACATGTCCCAAAAACTTCACTTCTGTTAACCAAAGCTCGCATTTTTCAAATTTGGCATACAATTGGTGCTCACTAAGTAAACCCAGCACTACCCGCAAGTGAGTCTCATGTTCCTCTTCAGAGGTTGAATAAATCAAGATGTCGTCCACAAAGACGACCACAAAACGGTCCAAGTATTCCTGCGAAATTCTGTTCATCAAATCCATAAAGGAAGCCGATGCATTGGTCAACCCAAAAGGCATTACAAGGAATTCATAGTGGCCATAACAAGTACTAAAGGTTGTCTTCTGAATGCCTTCCTCCCAGACTCTCAACTAATGGTATCCCGACCTCAAATCTATTTTTGAGAAGCAACGAGACCCTCTAAGTTGGTCAAACAAATCATCTATTCTGGGTAGAGAATACTTGTTCTTAACTGTAACTCTATTCAACTTGCGATAATCAATACACAACCGCAATGACCCATCCTTCTTCTTCGCAAAAAGAGTCGGCGCTCCCCAAGGCGATGTACTAGGGCGAATGAAGCCCTTGTCTAAAAGTTCTTGGAGTTAAATCTTCAACTCATGCAATTTGGCGGGTGCAAATCTATACGGTGACATGGAAATCGGTGCCGTGCTAGGCACTAATTCAATAGAGAACTCGATCTCCTGGTGAGGTGGTAAACTAGTAAGATCTTCTAGAAAGACATCCGGGTATTCACAAACTACCCTTGGTAACTCAACATTAGCCCCGTCACTCTCACTATCCAAGAGAGTTGCAAGAAAGCCACTAAGCTTACTCCTACTACGAGGGTCAACAACTGGCGACAAGGCTCTATCAACTCGGTTCCCTAGAAAATAGAAACGATCACCACCTGAAGTGCACACCGTAACTCTCTGACGATAACAATCAATCACGGCTTGATAAGAACAAAACCAGTCCATGCCTAAAATGACATCAAAACTCGACATATCTAGCAACACAAAAGCAAATGGAAGTCGACGCCCGGCAACTTCTATTTCACAATCACGACAACTCCGGTTTAAATCAACTGTACGCCCAACAGGTGACTCTACTCTGAGTGGAGGCACTAACCGTGCTACCTCTAACCCCAATGCAGAAGCAAATGCAGTAGATATAAATGAATGAGACGCACCTGTTTTAGACACCCCATTTTTGACCATCCTCAAGACTTAGATATGCTTGCAGGTACATCCAGGGACAAGTTCGATTGCTCGTCGAGTACTCGAATTTCGTGGCGGAACGTCACAGGTTTGAGCTTTCCAAACCCTATATCCTTTCTGCCCCATTTTTGGACCATGTGTTAGTCCTTTCAACATGCTTATTGTAGTGCACTGCTAGCCATGCATTTATCCCTGCCTACCATTGATGAAGCCTGCCAGCCATCAATGAGGCACTGCCAACCACCACTGATGGCCGGCAGAACACCTTGTCTCAGCAGATTTCACGCCAGATCTTTTGAGCCATCTGGTTTTCACTCATTCCTCCTCCATACACGTGTATGAAGGGATGAAGCCCATTTCAAGCTTGTTTAACAAGCTTTGCATTGCATGCCTCTATATAAGGGAAGGCTCCTCCCCCTTTACAGAGGTTCAGCAACTTTAGAGACAATATATCTCTCTCTATATTTCTCACTCTCTCTCTCTCTCTCTCTCTCTCTCTATATATATATATATATATATATTGACCTAGTTTGGGTCTTAAAGTGTATTTTCTCTTCACTTTTGCACTACAACACCTAGTAACACACCACCATCTTTGAGCTGAGGTTCTTGGGAGTGTTATTTGAGCTCTAAAAGTTGGTTTTTGCTTCAGAAGCTGCTGGTTTCGAAGTTGTGCTTCAAGGGTGAGTATATTCCCCTTCTAAGCCTTTGTTTGTATACCATATTGGCCATTCTTGCATATTATTTTAGGCCTTTCTTTCAACTGAAAAAAGTTTTGTATTTAAGTGCTTATGATGATTGTTTAAGGCCTCTTTAGTGTTAAGGGTGTTCTACCCTCTTGTGTACCTTGTTTGGCCTTGTTTGAGCCATCTCTTAAGGCCTTTGAGGCAATCTTTATTTAGCCTTTTAACCATTGAAATCTAGTGGATTTTTAGTGGTAGAAATGTGGTTTTGAGGCCTCAAATGAGAGGGGATGGTCCCCTCTCTTCTTGTCTTGTTTGTTTGTGTTATTGGCCTATCGAATGAGCATGTATTTCTATCCTCTTGAAGCTTAGTGTGAGCATGTTTTTGTGAGTTTTTAGGTCTGATATAACTCTGTTCATGGCTAGTTTGGTCATCTCATGTTTGTTTCTTACACTTGTAGTGTAAACCTTGCTCACTAGCCTAGTATACTTGGTGTTTTGGCCCATTATTCTAGCATGTTTTGACTCCATTCTAGCAAGTTTTCACTCATGTTTTAACATGTTTTAGCTCTGTTTTGAGGCTTCTTGGTCGAATGATGCTTGTTATGCATGCTTGTAGTGCAATAACTTTGACTAGCCTTGAGTTTTGAGGTATCTTGCATGCTTGACTTGAGGTATTTACATGTTTTCGCATCATTTGGAATGATATTTTAGAGCATATAGTGTTGTTACACTTCCATATTTTTCACTCTTTAAGTGTTCTTGAGAGTTGCACCTTTATGCCTTGTTGGTGAGTCATTGCATGAGCCTCATTTTCTTGCCTTTCAAGCCATTATCTCAGTTCATTTTGGCTACTGTTTTGGCTTGCATAAGGTCTGTTTGGGCTGATTTGGCCATTTGAGCATTGTCTTGTATGCCTCTAGTGTAATACACTTCACTAGCTTCGATGCTTAAGCCTCGCACCATGCATCACATGGGTTATTTGCATGATTTTAAGTCATGTAGCATGACATTTCAGTGCTGGAACATATGCCATTGTACTCCATGTTTCACTCTTTCGATGCCTTTGGAGAGTTGTGTCTTGTGCCTTAATCTTGCATTAACATGTTTGCATGCTTGGCTAGTCCTTCGAGTCTCCATTTCAGCATGTTTTGCCACTGTTTTGGGTATGATGTAACTCTGTTTTGAGCTGGTTTGAATGTTTGAGCATTGTGATGCATGCTTATAGTGTTATCCTCTTCACTAGCCTTGGTGTTCTTGGCCCCTTAACATGTTGTGCATGAATGCTTGCATGTTAGAGCCTTGCATGCCATCTTAACATGTCAAGATTAGCATGAGAGTTTTGCATGTCATGTTGTTTGTGTGCATTGCATTGTGTTCAACACGGTGTTGTGTTTGAACACAAGATGGATTAGCTCATTTCATACTTGAAGTGATGAAATAAGCCAATCTCCTTTGGTCTCCATTACCTTTGATTTCTCATGATAAAGAGATGGTCTTGGTGTCTTGTTTGTCATGGATTTATTGAATTTGCACATGTTGGATCTTTGGCCATCATGCATCGAGATGCGTGATGAATGGTCTTGGATCCAATGATACCCATTTCATTGATGTTTTGAAGTGATATGGAGTGGCATAGTGCGTACACACCCTTTGGAGACCCTTCATTTTCTCTATTTTGTGCTCTGCTGCAGCTTGGTGTCACAGCATACCACTGGCCAGCACCCTCTTATTGTTGGCCGACAGATCTTCATTTATGGCCGGCAGTGTACACTCTTGGTCGGCAGGGGGGTCGGCAGCCACCTCTCATGGCCGATAGGCCACTGGTGCACTCCTCAGCACTATTTTGGTGAGATCCAGCAGCTAATTCTCAAGGACACCCTGCAGACAAAGCCTCTAAAGAGCATTTGGAGAGCTTTTCGAGACGGAAATCGAGAGCATGCATCCTTCCTTGTTCAAGGCAGAGCTGAGGCAGCCTGATTTAGTGCTTTACTTGTTAATTAGCATTTGGTGTTGTAATTTAATTAATTCGTTTGATTAGTTAAAGTTTTGTAATAATTAGTTGTAGCTAGTTATTCAATTTGGTTGTATAATAATTAGTCTAATTAGATTATTAGATTAGTTGATTAGCTTAGCATAGCTAGCTTAGCGTATTCATTCGGACCCTCTGTCGAGAGGGCGAATTTTGTAATAAGCGTGCGTGTGTGTGATGCATGTCTTCTAGCCCCACGTCTTTCTCCCTTTTATTTACCAGCTTTTGATGGTTAGTTTTAGGGCATATTTCAATTAGCATCCTTATGCTATGCATACGTGCATCATTCATCTGTCTTGCATGCACCGGGCTCGACACATCATACAAACTGCATTGTATTTCAATACCAATTTGAATACATGTTATCTAGTTGCATTCACATGAGATCTTAGAATAGCCGAGCCTATCTTAGTTGCATTTTGCATGTGCTGCATTTGGCATTGTTGACATAGCTAGGATCATGCATTGATTACTAACTAGCTTCTGTTTTGGCTCGGAGTACACTGTGAGTGTTTATGCTTTAGCATATTGCATGAGATGTGTATGTTGTTATGTTAGCATGCTTGCCATGAGGCTATTTGCTTAACTGCTATAACTGCATGAATGCCTGTGGGTGAAGGTTTGATTGCCTGAATTGGAACAACTCGATGATTGTGAGTTTTAAGCCCACTTGAAGTGGCAAAATCATGTTTTTCTAAGCCCACTTGAAGGTGGCAAATCCGCGACTTAGCCTACTTGCGAGTAGCATTTTCAAACCATTTTCGAAAACAAACATGACTTGAATTGTTCCAATTCTCGTGATTGAGTCTATACTTGTATGCTGTGCGCATCACATAGTAAGTTAGATTAATAATCAAACAAGAACACATGTGTTTTCAAAAACAACAAATCATGTTAGTAGAGGCCAATCCTTTGATCGGGCGAGCGGGAGTGCTCATTTCATGACCTTCCCCCTTCGTACCCAAGTTCCCGAGCCGAGACAACTTTGGTGATGACAGACACGTGGCCTTAGGCACGAGTCAGGGTTTCCTAAATTTCCCAAAAAATAAAATATTTAGGTGGCGACTCTGAAATCTGGCAAAGCAGTCCATGTTTGGCGCTTTTTGATTCAAAATCAATTTTCCAAAACGATTTGCCGGATTTGGACTCTTTGGTGATTTATCAGTCTTACATTGCACTTTATAAGATTAGATTCAGAACCGTGACAGGAGTCCGAACTGTAGTAGCTAGAACTACAATTCACGCCCTCGAGTGCAGAGCGGAGTTCGGGCGGTCTACACCTGTGTCTATCAATACATTAGCCAAAGAATTACACACAACAAAAATACCTCTTACAACTGAGGATTCTGGCAACTGCTCTGGCATGGTAACAGCATACACACGCCCCTGTAGCCCTTGATTAACTTGCTTCCCTCTCGAAGCATAGGCCTGTTGTACTGACTGAACCGAAGTGGCTCCCTGATTAACTCGCGAAGCTTGGACTGATTGAGCCTGCTGGTGGCTCTGAGTCTGCCTTGACCCTGATGTGCCAGATGCGCCTTCCAACTGTGGGCAAGTTCTCTTCATATGCCCTGGCTGACCACACTGATAACAATTAAACCTTGACCTTTATTTTGAGACTGAGACTGACTTTGAGATCGGTTAGGTGGTGGTAACATTAAATGCCCTCCTCCCTTCTGTGGGCATGAGAACGCTTTGTGACCCGGTTGGCCACACTTGAAACACGAGAAGCTACTCGATGCACTTTTTCCCAGACCCGCACTAGGCAAAGGAAAAGTGGATCTAGACTGCTGTGGTTGGGACTGGGATAGATAGGTGTTCCTACTCTTCTTGTTCTGCCTATAGTCTCCTTGAGACTCTTGGCCCCTAGACCTCGAACTCCGAAGCCTCTCCTCCTCGACTTGTATGGAAATTTCTACATGTGTCGCCGTCTCCACAAAACGGTCATATTACCGAATCATATTTCCGATAAGCTTGAACATAATTTTTGTTTTCAATTTCTTTTCAAATTCAATGCAACGACGCTCTTCCGTTGCCACCAACTCTGGTGAAATCTGGACAAACTAGAGAAGACCGCCTCAAACTCAGCCATGGGCATGTCGAGTTATTTGAGGTCTTTAAACTCTTGCCTCAATCTCTCCCTAGCAGTGGGAGGTATGTACTTATCTTGGAAAGCAACCGCAAAAGCTTCCCATGTCGACTCCACTCTACCCTTGGCATATTTCCACCATTGACCCGCGTCTCCCTTAAGGTAGTAACTCGCTAGAGTCATTCTTAGTTCACTATCTTCGATGTGAAGCATCTCAAATGTCTTCACGGTTTGTTCGAGCCACTCATCCACTTTCTTGGGCTCGGGACCACCATGGAACTCATCCGGTTTGGCCCGCAAGAACTCTCTAGTAAGGAAACTCGCCCTTGACTCTGCGGTGTTCTCTCGGGCTTGATTCTCCACCCTCAACAAGTTCATAGACTCTCTTAAAGCCCCTGCCATTTCTCGAGCTAGGGCCCCCATTGCGGTTTGACCCGCTTGTCCCACCTGCTTGGCTTGCTTGCTCGGCCATATTAGCTTGGCCGAACCCTTCTTCTTGCACCGGAACCCTATGGATCGGTACCTCATGCACACCTCGGCGAGCCCTACCACGCCTCCCGCCTCTACCACCATGGACTTAACCCCTTCCTGACATCCTAATAAAGGACATAAGAGAAATAATTTAGCACATTAACTCATATGTACTCGTAACTTGACTCATACATTCGAGTACAACAATTCTATATATTTCTTTGCCATATACACAATTCAATTTCACCCCACATAAGCACTTAGTCATGTAAGCACATACGGATTATACTCTTATGATGAGATTCGTCCCACGAAAAACCAAGAATTCTTAGTAGAAAGAGTATTGATCAAGTACCCTTCTAATAAGACCTCAAGGAATTTAACAGGCACAAACAACGTCCCAAAAGTCCAATCTCATACCCATTTAGTCACATAAGCATGTTATCACATAGTCACAAAACGCATAACACTTCCTAAGCATGCTAAATGAACCCATTGTGGTTAAACAACCACTTCCCACGAGCTCCAAGTATTCAAACCCAGTAGCTCTGATACCAAGTTGTAACGCCTCAAATTTCTGGCCTAGATGATAATACAACAATCATGGCTCTTTCAAGGAAAACCGAATATAAATCTTCAAACTTACATTACATGATACAATAGTTCTTCATGCAACAATACATTAATCCAACAACAAATAAAGAAACAAATAAATACCCCCAAGGGTTTACAAGTTTCCAAGGCTTTAGCCTGGTTACACAAAACGGTTATTCAAACCCACACATATACAACCCTTGGCTTACACACAGAGTCACAGTAAAATAAGAGTCTCATACTCTCAACACATATTTCCTCGCCTCTAATTAGGCGGCATCACCACATCTTTTCCTGCACAAAAATCCCGTAGGGTGAGCATAAAGTCCAATAGGAAATCCTTAACAAAGTATATACATTTTATACAAGTCTCAAGAGATGAACTGCACATGCCATGCTATGCCCTTTTGAAAGAAAATCACATCTTCATCTTTGAAAAACCATCATGCTCAATGATGTCATGCAATTTCAATTCTTCAAAACTTAACAATTCATTTCAAGAGCGGTAAATACGACTCTGGTAATCCCTAGGTTGGTGTCTACAAGTAGACTATACAAGTACTACCAATTTGTCATTTTTACCAGCATTGACTAGAAGGCTCGACACCTATAATCTGTCATTTTTACCAATATTAACTGGAAGGCTCGACACCTATTCAATTTCATCTACACCACCTATCAAGACTTACTACCGTATTTACCCCAAAACCAATTCATGGAAACTTGTTTCTCAACATTCTTTTCTCAATGCAAGTTTTCAAATCAACTTTCAAAGTTTAATGTAATCAAATGAATTGATATGCCAATAACACAAGATGAATATAAATACTTTTATTCCAATTCATCATCCAAGGAATAACACAATTCTCTCTTCTCAAGTATCCTCAACAATTAGTTATTTCAAGACTATTTCAACGTTTTGAACAATAATTTTCAAAATGAACAACAATTCTCATATTCCCTGAAATTCATCATTTATATAAATATAGATAAGAAAATTTTCAAACATCCATTTATTTTGACACACAAAATAAATATAACAATATCATTCATGGATTTTCAGTCTCTTTAAAAAAAAAAATCCCCAAATTCTAGATTTTCTCACCAAAACTATATAACTCAAATCTTTTGAAAGAAAAATTTCCAAAATCATCTTTTCTTCAATCAATGAAGATCAAAACCCATAAGATCATTTTAAAAGAACAAGAGACAAACCCACTTTCAAAATCGCTTAACTTCTTGAATTAACAATCAATTTTCAAAGCTATCGAATGATGATTTCAAAAATCAACTAGATCTTGCAAAAATATATATATAACTCTAAGAAAATCCCTCCCTTAAGTTTTGAAGAAGAAGTGAGATGAAATCCCCAAAATCAACGATGTCGAAACTCGATCTTCACCGCACACAACGAAACCCTCGAGAAGTTAACCAACTTTGATAAAGAACCTATAGCAGAACTCTAATGGATCTTGAGAAATCAATGTTTTGATCCAATTTGGCATAGGAAATTGTAGAGAGAAGGGAGAGGAAATGTTTTTAGAGAAAGAGAGATATACAAAAGTGATCTGAAATATCAGATTCACGAACTGATATAACATGGTCCGCTTGAGCGTGGAAAGCCCCGCTCGAGCGTCAAATACACTTTCCTAGTACTTTTGCAGACAGGTCAAACTTCTAAAACCAAACATTCTCCGCTTGAGTGCATAAACGACAGCTCGAATGGACAAGCAACTTCGAATGCATTTTGTATTTTTGCTTCGGGGGCGCTGCCCCTCAACCCCGCCAGGGCGCTGCCCTCGGACCCACCAAGGGGCGCTGCCCCCTCGACCCCCGCAAGTTGACCGGGTAGCTCAATCCCCAACCTGCCTAATCGAAGTGGCAAAACATGAAAGAAGGGTCGAAACCGGGATCGCTACACTTACTAAGGCTCCTGCACAAGCTTGACCTCGAATCAAGCTTAAGCCAACTCAGCTTGAGCTCGATTCGTTAAATTTTATTGAGCTCAAAATCAAGTCTGAACTCATTAAAATCTTAATAAACAGACCAAACGTATTATAATTCAGCTTGACTCAGCTCGTTTGCACCTCTATTTAAAGCCAATCAATAAAGGAGCCACCATTCATATTCACATCCATACCTTCTTAAGGTCGTAGTCCAACACCAATACTTGAAAATATTTAAATGAGGGGTGAGGTTCAGTAGAGAAATCTTTTACTCTATTACTATAAGTTTCAGTGTATATGATAATGATAAATCAACTGGATTTTAAATTTTTTAAAAAAAAACCCTTAAAATCAAAACCATCTTTCTAATTTTCAAGAAAACAATATCAATTTCGCAATGTTCATGGATTATACAAGTATCATTTAAATACACAAAATAATTCATTTAATTATCCAAGGTGTATTCCTAGATCAATGTATCTATCAATGGTCTTGCAAAGCTCCACCTAATCACCCACGCTTTACCAATTGCTAAACAGAAGGAAATTGGTACTAACGTAATCACATTATCATCCATATATTACGTTGAATTCCCATTATTATAAAAATATTCTCAAATCATAAATCATAAGTTTTAAATACCATTCTTAATTTCATAAGTTAAATTCTCGTTTCTCAATTCCATTTCCAAACATACATTTTTATTCTCATTCGGTTTATTCTCAAAATAAATTCTCAATCATCTTTTTCTATTACACAACGTTTAATCAATGGTTCTCAAATAATATTCATTTCCATTGAAATAATTTTAATTTTAATTTCAAATCAATCAAGTTCACATTTACTAATATTTCCAGTTCATTTCCAACAACAAAATTCACAATTTTCCTTTCTCAAATCACATGCCAAACAGTATCCACATTTCATGCTTTCAAAACTAGTTTCAATTTGCATTTTATATTTGATAATTTCTATGACAATGCAATTCTCCATTAGTTGTCAACATTTATAAAATCTCTAACACATGTCACATGCCATGAATAGAATAAAATCACTCAAATACAGCAATTTCTCAAATTTCACAAATTAGGGTTTTGAAATCTAGGACTTTCTCAATTTGAAATATACTCAGGTGATAACTCCTTAAGAAAGTACATTTGATTAAAAAAAAAAATTGAGAAATAACCCAGATTTCCTCAAAACTTAACTATCCACACAACTCATGGTTCAAAATCTTTACAAATCTCTAGAAATTTTATTAATAAAATACCACACATACATCCATGAAACTCATATTAAATGGAATAAAGAAATCCATACCTCAAAAGAGAGGAAGAGAAACCCTAAACTTTGAAAATGACTCAAATCAAAAATCAAAATCGTTAGCTTCATAGCCCTCATCGAGCTCTACAATTTTTCTTATCAGTGAAATTGTAAAATCTCATTCTTCCAACCGCTCGAGCGAACCTTTCATCACTCCATTGAGCTTTTGATGATGGTTTCAATGCTTGAACTTCAAAAACATGTAACTCCCTCGTCCAAACTCCATTTTGGACAAGTCAAGTGTCGAAATTAAAGTCTCGAAAGTAAGCTTTCCACCGAATAGAAATTCAAAGTGTGATGAGAAAAAGAGCAAAATGTGAAAATTACTCAAAAATAAATATCCAAATTTAGAGCTTTTGGTCTAATCTTCCCTAAACCCTAAAACCATAAGTCCTAAATCCCAAATCTCAAACCCTAAATCCTAAAACCTAGTAATACCCACAAACCCTATTTCTTAAACTCTAGTAAACCCCTGAACCACCTAAACCCAAAACTCTAGTAAGACCCTTAAACCCCAAACCCAAAACACCTTCTAAACCCTAAACCGTAGTACGACCCTGTAGACGCGCCCGAACGTCTCGGGAAAAATCCCGTTTTGTTTATTGGGCTCACTACAGTTCGGACTCAATGTCATGGTTCTGAATCTAATCTCACAAAGTGCAATGCAAGATCGATAAATCACCAAAGAGTCCAAATCCGGCAAATCGTTTTGAAAAACTGATTTTTAGAACGAAGTGCCAAACATGGACTGCTTTGCCAGATACAGAGTCGCCACCTAAATATTTTATTTTGGGGGAATTTAGGAAACCCTGACTCGTGCCTAAGGCCACGTGTCCGTCATCACCAAAGTTGCCTTGGTTCAGGAACTTGGGTACGATTGGGGAAGGTCATTTCATGAGCACCCCCGCTCGCCCGATCAAAGATCGGCCACTACTAAGTATGATATCTTGTTTTTGGAAACACATGTGCTCTTATTCCGGTTACTAGCCTAGAATTACTATGTGATGTGCACAGCATACAAGTATATACTGGATCGCCTAAGTTGGAACAAAACATCTCATATTTGTTTTTTAAAGCGGTTTGCTACTCGCAAGTAGGCTAAAATACGGATTTTGCCACCCTCAAGTGGGCTTAGAAAACATGGTGATTTGCCACTCTCAAGTGGGCTTAAAACTCGCAATCAATGCATTGTTCCAATTCAAGTAATCCAACCTTCACCCACAGGCAATCAGGCAGTTATATCACATAAGCAGTTAGCCTCATGGCAAGCATGCTATCATGGCAGTCACTCACACGCATGTAAGGATGCTAAAGCATAAACACTTACCGAGTACTCCGAGCCAAAACAAAAGGTATGTTAGAAATTAATGCATGATCCTAGCTCTGTTAAGAATGCCTAATGCAACACATGCAAAATGCAACTAAGATAGGCTCGGCTATTCTACGATGTCGTGTGAATGAAACTAGATAACATGTATTCAAATTGGTATTGAAATACAATGCAGTTAGTATGATGCGCTGAGCCCGGTGTATGCAAGACAGATGCATGAATGCAAACATGCGAAGCATAAGGATGCTAATTGAAACATGCCCTAAAACTAACCATCGTAAGCTAGTAAATAAAAGGGAGAAAGAAATGGGGGTTGGAAGAAATGCATCACACATACGCACACTTATTACAAAATTCGCCCTCTCGACGGAGGGTCCGAATAAATAATACAGAACCGACTAATTAACTAACTATTCTAGCCAATTAATTATTACACAACCAAACTTGAAACAAATATACATTCTAAGCTAACAAAACACTGAAATGGCCTCATGACGAGGGATGCATGCGTGCTCGAATCGCCTTGCTCAAAAATCCATCGCGATGCCCCGACTTGCCTCTGTTTGCAATTGATCTCAGAAACTTGCACCAAGCTCCAGAGGGATGAAACTCCACCTTGGGAATCTGTAGGGATGCTGCCGACCAGTTGTTGGCATTGGAGACCACCTGCCGACCACTTTTTGTGGTGAAAACCAGAAAAAGTGGTCGGCCATCCACTTTATCTAGTCAGCCGACCAATTTTGCTGCTGGTTTCTGGTTTGCTGCAACAGAGAGCAAGAAAGGGGCATGGCAAAGTATTTGCAACACATATACGCACAACCACCCTCCCAATCATTACACAAGCTCAAGGGAGTATAGTTCTCAACCCTCGGGCCACCAATCACGCATCTCGATGCATGATGGCCGAGAAGCCAAATTGCACAACTCAATATGAAATGAATCATGAACACATAAAGCCTAAAACTTTATCATGTATAGTCAAGAGTGTCGGCGACCAAGAATTGAGGCACGTTTCATCACTTCGAGTATGAAACGTCTCTCGTTTCCCGTGTTTGGACTAACTCATATTCCAAACACAATGCAACAAAACATGGCATACACAATGCGGCTCCAGCATGCAAACATGCAATGCAACAAAACAAGCATGCAAACAACATACAAGGGACAAGCATGCAAACATGCAATGCAATGTAACTTAGCATACTCAATGCCAATGGCATGCACAATGCACAATGCTAAGAACCACATGGCCCACTCAATTCAATGTGACATGATCAACTTAACAAACTAATGACATGGAAATTATGCTAATGCATGCATACTCAATGCAAGACAACATAAGCATGCAACAATATGAACAACAACTAGCATACACAACGCGAATGGACATGGCATACACAACACAATGAACCATATGGAATACACAATGCTCGATGGACTTAAACCAAAATGGACTGACCTCAGTCATGCCCAAATCAGTGGCCATAACACCAAGACTAAGGCACCAAAAGGCAAGACACATATGCACACATATTGGTCCACAAGCTAGGCAATAAGAACACAACCCTTAGGGGCACTCAAGGGGTGACAAAAGTGGGAGCATGGCAAGTCTATATGCTCTGAAATTACATTCAAAGTGAAGCCATATCATGCAAATAGCTCAAATAAAGCATGCCAAGAGACTTGAAATACAAAGCTAGTCAAGGGCTTTACAATACAACCATACCAAGCAATGCTCAAATGACCTAAAGCACTAAAAAAAGACCTAATGCAGGTCAAAACAGTGGCTGAAATGGACTGAAATGATAGCATGCTAAGCAAGAAAAAGCATGCCCAAATGATGGCTCGTAAGCAAGGCACAAAGCTGAACTCTCAAATACAATTAAAGAATGATAAACATGAGAGTATAGAAAAGATATAAGCTCTGAAATTCCATGTCAAATGATGCCAAGGTATGCAAACATCACAAATATAGCATGCTAGGGACCTCAAAACTCAAGACTAGCCAAAGCATTTGCACTATAACTATACAAAACATGAGTGATATGACTATGGCAGCCCAATACAGTCCTAGAATAGCCCAAAATATGAATAAAATCATGTTGGAGCATAGCCAAAATATGCTAGAATAAAGGGCCAAAACATCATGCGAACCAAGCTAGTGAACAAGATTTACACTACAAGCATATGGAGCATGTGAGAGGTTACCAAACCAGCCAAAAACAGAGCCATGACATGTCAAATGATGACCAAAAACCCACTGAAATGGAGCTAAAACATGCTAGATTGACATGCTACCTTGATGAGCCATAAATGGGAATACACTACACATATGAGAAGCATGCCAAGCGTGACCAAACCAACCATGGACAGAGTCTAGGCAGGCCTTAAAAGTCACCAAAAAGTGCCTGAACCAAGCCTTGAAAGTATGAAAATGTATGCTCCTTTGATAGGCCAAAAATGCAAGTAAACAATACAAAAAGAGAGAGGGTCACCCCTCTCTGATTTAGGATCTCAAAACCACATGTCAACCACTGAAAATCCACTAAATTTCAGTGGCTAAAAGGCCAAGCAAGGATTAGCTCAAAGGCCCTAAGGCATGGCACAAAACAAGGCCAAATAAGGCATGCAAGAGGGTAGAAGACCCTCAACACCCAAGAGGCCTTAAACAAACATCACAAGGACTGAAAAACATAACTGTTTCTAGTATAAAGTTAAGCTCAAATCATCATGCAAATATGGCTAGGAGAGTAACCAAAAACAAAGCTTAAAGAGGAGAAAATGGGTTACCCTTGAAGCACTGCAACAACAGCAATTCCTCTAGCCCAAAACCAACTCTTATGACCCAAAAACCACCTCCAAGGATCTCAGCTCAAATATGGTGGTGTGTGGCTAGGAGTTATAGTGCAAAAGTGAAGGAATAACACTCTTTAAGGCACAAAATATAGATAGAGAGAAGAATATAGAGAGGGAGATGTATCTATCACTCTTGGCCAACTTTAGAACCTGAGACAAGAGAGAGAGCCTTTCCTCTTATAGAAAAACAAGCACCAAGCTTGTTGAAGAAGTTTGAAGCTAGATGCAATCCCTCCATACACGTGTCTGGAGGATGCAATCTGTGCACTCCAGCTGGCACAGCTGGCATCCACAACACCTGTAGAATATGCAGGAAGGCCGCTGACCAGTTAAAGTGGTTGGCCAACCACTTTTACTAGTCGGCCGACCACTTTTCATGAGAAAGTGGTCGGCCAGCCACTTTTTCTGGTCGGCCAGCTAGTTTTTCTAGTCGGCAGGAAAATTCTGCTTTCCAGGTCCAACTTCAAATGGTCATAACTCCTTCATATGGACTCATTTTCAGGTCATTATTTTGTCCAAATTGAAGCCCCGGAAGTAATCTTTCCAATGGTAGCAGCCTTGCATCAAAATTCCAACTGTGAAAAAAGTTATTCCTGTTTTGGTGAAGCCGCGCAGTTTTGGTCCTACCCGGATTCATGCCGAACTTCTCCCAAACTAGTTTTCTTCTCTCCTTTCCTCTTTTCTTCAACTCCAAACCCCTAAACAAAGTGTTTTGAAAGATTTTTCAAAGATTTTATCTCTCTTTCATTCATTTCCACTTTGTCCTTGCTCGATTTACCGAAAAGCGCGACATTTAACAAAATGCGAGTGTCGGAACATCGTAGAAACTTTATTTTTAAAACATTTTGAAAGAGAGGGTTTCAAGGTCTAAAATATTTTGATCAAGATTGTTTTGGTCCAAAAGGGGTATGAAGTTGAGATTTGTCTCTCTCCTTGCTAAAGAACCTGAACTTTTGCCCTGCACACATTTCTCCACCAAGTAAACCATCAGTAGTGCCCAAGTCTTAAGGGCGGTCAAAAATGGGGTGTCTACAGACCCTTAAACCCTAAACCTTATAGTGAAACCCTTAAACCTTAAACCTCTTAAGCCATATGCCCATTTATTTTGTTTGTAATTTTCTTGGCCTTTCGCTGCAGTCCATTGAAAACTACTTCAAAATATTTCTCAAGTTTGTCTTTCTTCTAGTTTAGCTATTGGTCCAAGTGCCACACAAAGACTTCTTCTTGGACTTTTAGAAATGCCACCCTCTTGGGCACCCAATGTGTTTGATGGTACATTTTTTCTTGAAGTTTAAATGGAGAAATTATTTGTTTTAAATTTAATAAGCCTCTTTTTGTGATATTTTAATATCTCTATGTATTTTGAGGATTTTGTACAAGTCTTGGAGTCATGTTATGAAATCTTAATATCTCATGTGTTTGAGACATCGTAGTAAATTTGGACTCATGTTGATGAGTAGTGGACTCTTTCAGTTAATGGCATGTAAGATGACTCTTTAGCTTTCAGTCTATGAATTGAAAGACTAGTGTCTTGTATGCATGTTAATATCTCTTGATAAGGCATGGTCTTCTTTCTTATTTCATGAGCCTATTGTATAAGTTTTTAGGTGAAATGGAGCCTTTGAAGCACTTTGACCACTTCTAAAACTCAAAACACTTTTCTACCAAAATTTCCAACACATTGCTTGCACAATAATCCATTTTTAAAGCTCATATATCTGAGACTATTTCAAACCACATTGTAAGGACTAGATTAATTTGAACCTTTAATTAATGCAATTAAGACCTTGATTATTTAATTAATTCTATATTAGACTTGGTTAAGTTAATTGCTATGCTACTTAATTTATCGATTTGTGTGAACGACTTTTCTGTTTCAGTTTAGGATGGAAGGATGGGTTCTAGTACCTAGTAGTTGACCGTTTTTGTGTTGAAATATTTGTTTCAATATGGTAATATTATCTGGCTATTAGTGTAATTTATTTGTGTTTGGATCCCAAAATTTGTAAAATAGTACAAAAAATGGAGGAATTTCTGAGAAATTTGCATTTGGCATAACTCACAAACCACCTCTCATTCCCTCATTTACCATTTTTTCTCACTTGTAAGTCTTGTATACTCTCCTTATGCCTATTAGATAGCAGAGAGTGAAAGACAGAGTCTAATACATATAATGTCTCTCTCCTTCTTTTCTCTTCTCTTCTTTTGTCTCTTTTTCTCTCCATTGTTGGATCTTGTTTATAGAGTGTCTTGGACTTGGAGGCAAACCTTTGGAGACTTAAAGCTTGGAAGGAAGCTTGGCCACTGTAGACACCCCATTTTTGACCGTCCTCAAGACTTGGACGTCACCGTTTGAACACTCGGTGATCATCCATGTTTGTGTTCGTCCTGAGTTCCCGGAGGTCTCGGCCACGCGTGCCTTGCCTCAGGATCTCTCGACTCGACTGTTTTTTGTCTGGTTTTGTACCAAACACTTGTGCTTTGCCTTTGAGGGGTAGGGACTGGCTTGTTGGCCATCCCCACACATCACCGGCCATGGCTTGAGGCCACCGGCCATTGGTTTGTTGCCACCGGCCAAATGTTTGGTCGGCCGGCACTCTTTGTGGCCGACCGACCATCTATTTTGGTCAAATTGCATTTTTGTCTGGCCGACCACTGTTCATCTGCTTTTGCAGATATTTTTATGCCAGCTGTGCTAGTTGGCATACACTTTGCTCCCCTCCATACACGTGTATGGAGGGATCTCCCTCTTGACTAGCTTGTTTGGAAAGCTTTACAAGAGGGATGGTCTATAAGAGGGAGCCTCCTTTCTCTTGTTTGAGGGTTAGACATTTTTCCAGAGCTCTGAGTTGTAGGGTTAGGGTTTGCATATCCCCCTTCTCTATATATGTCTCTCTTTTGTGTATAAGTGTGTGTTTGGTCTTATTTTTCATTGTTTTAAATAGTTGCTAAAGAGTGTTTTAAGCTTTGAGGTTGTTTGACCCCTCTTAAGCCTTGTTAGGCCCTATTTTTGTGCCATTTTGGTGAACTCCGGGACCACCTTGTTTGGGCCTCCTCACCACTGAAATCTTGAGAGATTTCAGTGGTGAGGATGGTGCCTTGAGATCCCAAGAAGGAGAGGGCCACCCCCTCTCCTTGTTGTCCTTGAAAAGGGTCATTTTTGCCTCATATGTGAGCACCATGTTTAAGTGTATGATGGTCATGCCTTAGCTGTTATTCATGCTTATTATGTCATAATATAGCTCTGTTTTTAATTGGTTTAGGTACACCATGCTTGCTTAGCATATGTGTCTTGTAATGCCATGTTTTAGCCTTAACATGCTTTGTGCTTTGAGCCTTGTTCTAGCATGTTTTTTGCCAAGATTTGTGAAGCTTTTATGCTTGTTTTAGCATGCTAAAGGTCTGTTTTTGGTCATTTGGGTTGTCCATGCTTTGCTTTGTATAGCTACCATGCAAACTCTCTTGTATGCCTTGAGCATTGACCCTTCTAGCATGCCATCCTTGCATCATTTCAGTGGTTTAGAACCACTTGTCATGTCATTTCAGTCCTCATGGTATGCTTGTATGCTTGCATTTGATGCCCCTTTCATGCTTTAAGAGGTTGGTGTTTCATGCTCCATGTTTGTGCCATTGTGTATGCCTTTAGGATTAGATCATTTAGATGCCATCTAAGTGGTTTTTGGGGCTTACTTTTGCATGATTTGGGACTGTTTTGGTCTACCTTGGTCATTTGCTTCATGTGTCACATGATCATGGTTTAAGTCCTTGGGCTCGGTTGCATGCTTTGTTTGCATTGGTAGGTTGATTTGGCATCATTCTCTACATGATTTTCAAAGCTTTCTATGCATGCCATTTGTCCATGTTTACACCCTCTTAAGTGTGCTTGAGAGTTGTTTCTATATGCCTAAGTGTCGGTCCTTGTGTGCATGCATATTTGCATGTCATTTTATCTTCATTCTTGAGCATGTTGGCCACTGTTTTGGGCTTAGTATAGAGCTGCCCAAATTAGTTTAAGTCCACTCTTTACATGTTGCTACATGTCTTACACTTTGCATGCTTTGATTGCATCATGTCTTGCATGTCCACTAGCTTGCATACTTGTTGATTGCTTGCTTATTTGTATTGCCGTGTTGCATACTTAGTTCATATGCATAGATTGCATTTGGCATGCATGCTTAGCCTCTTGAGTTGAGTATGATAGAGGTTGAGCTCCCCGTTTGTTTATGTGCACTTCATTTGAAATCAAAGTGCATAACTTGGTTCCTTGGGCCATCATGCATGGAAATGCGCGATTGATGGTCCGAGAACCGAGAACCATGTCCCTTTGAGTCACAAACATGATAAGGGATGTGTTGGTGCACATATTTGCTTGAAAAGCATTGCTATGCCTTGTTTTTGCCCTCTGCTGCTGTCAAAACAGGATTCTGTAGGAAGGTTTGGCCGGCCGACCATCTTTTGTGCCGACCGACCGACCAACAATTGATGGCCGGTGATCATTTCCTTTGGCCGGTGATCATTTCCTTTGGCCGGTGACCATTTTCCTTGGCCAGTGGTGTCCCACAGGGTTCTTAGAGTGCACCTTGGGAATTTTACAATAATCAGAGGAGCAGAGCAGGGAAAACAGAGGCAACTTGTGCATAGTAGTGGACTTCCGAGCGAAGCCGAGCACGCATTGCATTGGGCCCTCTTCCCGAGGTTGTTTACTGTTTTATTAGATTAGTTAATTTTCTTAACTAGTTTAATTGGTCTGTAATATTTAATTAGCTTGTAGGTTAGTTAAATCTGTATTATTCTTTCGGTCCCTCCGAGTGAGGGCAAATTTGTAATAAGTGTTGGTGCGTGTGTGCATGCCTTCCAACCCCCACTTCTTTCTCCCTTTTACTTACCTGCTTTTGATGGTTAGTATTAGGACATGTTTAATTTAGCATCATTATGCTATGCATGCGTGCATCATTCATCAGTATTGCATGCACCGGGCTCGGCGCATCATGCTAACAGCATAGTATTCCAAATCTAAGTTGAATACGTGCTACTTGTTGCATTCCACATGCCATCCTAGGATTAGCCGAGCCTATTCTAGTGACATTATGTATGCGTTGCATTAGCCACTTAACATGGACTTGGATCATGCATGATTGCTAACATGTTTGTTGTTTTGGCTTGGAGTACACTGTAAGTGTTTTATGTTTTAGCATCTCGCATGAGTGTGAATGTTAACATGACAGCATGCTTACCATGTGGCTACATGCTTATGTGATATAAACTGCCTGAATACCTGAGGGTGAAGGTTGGATTGTTTGAGTTGGGATAACTCATTGAAATCCGTGTTTTAGCCTACTTGCGAGTAGCAAATCTCAAATCATTTTCCAAACAAGTGGATATGCAATGCTTTGTTCCAAATTAGGCGATCTAGTCTATACTTGTTTTGCTGTGCGCATCACATAGTAATTCTAGCTATTTAATCGGAATAAGAACGCATGTGTTTTCAAAAACGAGATATCATGGTTAGTAGAGGCCGATCTTCGGATCGGGTGAGAGGGGGTGCTCATGGCTGACCTTCCCCAATCGTACCCAAGTTCCCGAGCCGAGGCAACTTTGGTGATGACGGACACATGGCCTTAGGCAAATGAGTCAGGGTTTCCTAAATTCCCCCGTTAAAAAATTTAGGTGGCGACTCTGTATCTAGCAAAGCAGTCCATGTTTGCCACTTCTTTTCTAAAAATCTGTTTTCTCAAAACGATTTGCCGGATTTGGACTCTTTGGTTCAGATTAAGAACCGTGACAAATCGAGTCCGAACTGTGGGGTGAGGCCCTCACGCGGGGCGCGTCCACAGTTTCTGGCGACTCTGCTGGGGAGTTTAGAGAGCTTGACTCGAACTCGTGATATCTTGTTTTGATTTCACTTATGTGTTTCTTTGTATTGCATGTGCATTGGTGCGCCTAGGACACCGTGTTGGGCATCTGCTATTCCTGAGCGGTTTGCCGGAGGCTTGACTTTGTCAAAGCATGCCATAAGACTGACCGATTGCGAGCTCTGCCAGTATGGGAACACAAACCCCGGTTTTACCGGGGCACCCTTTTCGACCATTCGACCTAGTGCATATTCGGAATCTATAGTGACCATTCCAAACTAGGACAGGTTGCTTACCCGATGTTAGGTTGTTTGAAACCGCTGTGTGCGTAGTGAAACCCTAGCTCCTGACAAAATAGGACAGGGAAACCCTACCCCAGCGTAGGGGTGTTTTGGCTCTCTTTTACTTGCTATGTGCTTTTAGAGTGTATCTCTACAGGAACGTACATATCAGTCTGTGAGTTTGAGCATCAGGCCTGCAGGCATCAGTATCAGTGTTTTTGAGAAAACAGTTATATCTGCGGGTATGCGATTCAGTGTTTTGGGGTAGTGATTTTGGGAACAGTGATCAGTATTAGAGTACAGCTGTTCATCTATGCCTATGTTTGTTCCGTTTGGGCTGAAATGCTACATGTTTCCTCTTTCGGTTCAGAGATTCGAGTACAGAATAGCCAGTGTTCTCCCTCGCTGAGGCAAGGCAGATATCCGATCTGTTAGTCACTGTTCAAGATCAGCAGATTTATCATGACGCAGAATTCAGAGGAGATTGTGGTTATGACAGCCACATTAGATCAAGGAATCACCCTGCAAAGTGAGGCCAATGTTGATGTGCCGCATCCGCCCAGGTCGCCGGCCGCGCGCTCGATTTGGGAACCCCAGTTGTATCAGGCTCGTGAGCCCACTACGTTCGAATTGATAGGAATGATTGGTGACCTCCAGAGGTCTATGGCAGATCTCGCTTACGCAAGAGCCTCCCCTATTGGGACGGATTGTGATCGAGCTCAGCCAACCTGAGGTTGTCTCAAGTTATAGCAATGACATGTCAACCTCAACCCAAGCCCTCGATCAGGCTGAGGCCAGAGGTAAGAACAAAATGGAGGCAGATGCCGATCCCATCGAACAACTGCTGTAGGCAGTCGAGGCTTTGAAAGCCGGGGGATGAGTAAGCAACAGGTATTCACAGTCGCGGCCAAGACTGTGGATGATGTCTTCCCCACTCCAACTGAAGGCAGTTCAAGCCAGGTAGAAAACCGGGATAGGCCCCGTTATGCCAGAACAGTTCCCTCCATTCCCAACTCCGCACCTGGGAAAGATCAGAAAGTCAAGGCAGTGCCTGCCGACCCTTTCGCTAGTGCGTCTAGCAAGAATTCTCAGACTACAAAGTATCTGCCCCGAGGGCGCAGAGTCTTCCACGCACTCTACATGCCTTTGTCTAGGGCGCTCCAGATCCTTGCCGAAAGGGGGCACCTCAAACCCCTCGAGCCTAGGCCTCTCCCGAAGAATCTCCCTCCCACACATGACGCTGCTTTGTACTGCGCGTACCACCAGCAAACCGGTCACGCTACCGATAACTATTTTCGCCTTCATCATGAAGTGCAAGATTTGATCGACAATGAAGTTATCCTCCCATCCACCTCAGCGAAGTCTGTCACTGCTAGGTTGTTAGATTTTGAGGATACTGCGAGTATGTGATCGGGGAGTGAACAACCTGCCGGTGACCCTCGGTGTATTTTGGATGTGGCGTCTGGCACGCATTTTTGAGCATCTGCGAAGGCTAGTTTCTGGCTTGGGTGTCGAGTCAATCCTTTGTTTTGTTTTGAGTCTGTCTCATCGTCTTGAGTCAGTTCTTTTTTTGCTTAAGGGTCTGTCCTGTTGTAGCAAGTCAGTCCCCTTGTATAGAATGCCAGGTGATTCCGGGGTTGTTGCCTCGAACACCGTTTTTGTTTTCTTTTGAGTCTGTCTCTGCTGTGGAGCCAGTTGCAACCAGGAAATCTGAATGAAACACCTGCGGCTATCATGTTTTCCGTGCTTATTGCTACTTTGAGCTAGTTGTGCCAGGGGATTTGAATAAAATGGCAGAGCATCTCACTTACTCTTCTGTGCTCTAAACTCATTGTATTGACCTAAGTTTTTTCAAAATTGTTTTTGAACACTGTGGTGATGAAAACGAAGAGGAAGGAATTCCTCAGGTTTTACAAAATTTTGATCAATTTGAGAGAAAGAGAGGCATGCTGAGCCTTTAATGAATGAAATCATGCTTGTTAACGTGAGTACTGAGAAGGACCCTAGCTGGATCCAGATTAGTTCTACACTATCTTCAGCGCGAGCGATTTGTCGCTTTCGTAAAAACTTTCAAAACACAAAATGTTTTGCGCAGTCCTGTGAAGACCTATGTGGAATCGCTCTCGAGATTGTGCGGCCTAGGATCGCTCTCAGCCTCAAGATTCAATCCATTTGTTTCCAGACCTTGAACCCATTCAGAACGTTCAACGATCAATCATCAAGAGAGGCCTGTGTGGCTAGATTTGAAGCAGCCCTCGAACAAGAGGCACCAAAGTCAGATCAAGAGGTCAGACGTCGTCAACAGAGCTTGTGAAGCTAGAACGAAAGCAACCCTTAAACTAGGGGCAAAAATGTTCGATGTGCTTGAAGAGCCGGAGATGGATCCTTTTGCGAATCAATAACAACAGCCGCTCTACTGGATATGGATGGCTTCAAAACCCTAAAACCATTTGACATGGGCTTGTTACACTTTTCCCCTTTGAGAGGCTCGCTGGGCCGAAAACCCGGAAGGGCGACCCAGGCAAAAGTTAGAGCAAGAGAAGAAAAGAAAAAAAAAAGGAAAAAAAGAGTACAAAGAAAAGAAGAAAATACAAGAATACAAAAACAGATGAAACAAAAAAAAGAAAAGAATTGACAAAAAAAGAATAAAAACAGAAGCTCACAAGATCAAAAACCCGCAACGGGCGCCTTGGCAAAAATTAGAGCCTAAAAAAAAAAAAGGGTGAAGGTTAAAATACCCGAGTATACCTTACCCGGAACTACGTAAGGCTTGATTCCCATGTTTAGGATACGTAGGCAACTTCATCCTGAAGTCCAGCCCCCAACTCTTTCATAGCAACTCTGTCCATGTAATGGTTTTGATCATCCTTGCCTTCTCTGAATCCGATAGTTCGGTTGTGACACTGGAACTACGTAAGGCTTGATTCCCATGTTTGGGATACGTAGGCAACTTCATCCTGAAGTCCAGCCACCAACACTTTCAAAGTGACTGTGTCCATATATTGGTTCTGACCATCTTCGTCTTCTCTGTGTTCGAGAGTTCGGTCGTGATCATCACTAATGAGGACTGTTTACAAAATGCTGCGGTGTTCATCCAGACAAGGGGCAACTTTCCGTTGCCATGAGTCGCCATTCAAACCAGGGGCAACTTTCCGTTGCCGTGCAGCTCTTTCAAGCAAGGGGCAATTTTCCATTGCCTCCGATCCGAGGTTGCGCATCTCGAGAGTAAGTTCCATGCTCGTTGAGCATTGACCGTTTGCAAAAATAATTTTTGAGAATTTTTACTGAGGTTACCTATTTTCTCGAAAATTATTCCATCTTTTCCAAAACTGGACCATTTTCTTGGACCCAAAAAAGGGAAATTTTCAGTGCTCATAGCCTAACTCGTATGATTTTCAAATCAAAAATCGAACAAGTATGTTAATCTAACTCTCATATTGGTCAAAACTGTTTTAGTAGAAAACCAAAATAAAAATGGTCAAAATGATGAACTAGGGGCACAGTTGAGCCAGACTCCCTGTCTTTCCCCCAATTGTCAATACTTGCCAGAAGGGCACTCTATTTGCCAGAAGAAGAAACAACTGAAGCTGTCGGTAAAAGGGCTGAAAGCCCTCAACAATCTCCAAACAACGAGGTATCAAGCCAATTGCGAAGCACAAATTGGAATGGATCAAGATACTCCATCCGGAACATCGACTAGACGTCCCGGGAAGAAATAGCCGCGAGCTAATAGTGTTGAGCATGAACCCGCAATTTCCATTTATCCATCAACCACCCAGGGAAGGGATATAAAATGAGAGAGTAAAGAATAGAGAGATGTATGATGAGAGAAAAAGTAAGAAAGGGTTTTGTGAGAAAAACCGAGCCTGAGGGCCGAGTGATGTGAGGATCACAAATGAGAAAGGGTGGGAAATAATGCCCGGAGGAACTGGCTCCTCGTGATTTGAGGTCTCTCATTTTTGTAACACGTCTGTATGTCGTGTCTTTTGTTTTGTTTACCTCAACTTTTGTTTTGAGTCTTTGCCGAGCGTGTCTCGTTTTGATTAAGTCGTGTACTTTCTGTTTGAGTCTTTTTCATTGTGTTCAGTTGTAGGCTCAATACCCCGGTTTGAAAAACCCTTTTTCAATTTCAAAAATTAATCGTTTTGTGTGCTCAGAGTGCTGTGCCATTCTCCACATCTATGCGAAGCAAAAGAAGAAAGGGAAAATATGGGGCATCTGAGTGCACTTCAACTTCAGCTTCCACCTTTGTATTTCATCTTTTCAGATTGGACTGTCTGTTCAGGGTTTACCATGTGCAGAATAAACAAGATGAACTGTATGCAGATTAATTCCCAACAGAGTATGGGCCGTGTGCAAATAAACAGAATACTGTGCTATGGGCTGTGTGTTCAGAATGAGCAGTGGTTTGTTTGAGTTGTTTTGTCGTTGGCCGGTTCATTACTTGGTTATTGCAATACAAATGTTTGACTTTCAGACAGGAGATCAATTCCATCTACATTGTGGTGTGATGTGATGTGATGTGATGTAATGCAATGCGAAGCATGAAAATGTACTAAAAGGTAACACTTTTTCAGACAAAAAGTTTGTTTCATTTCATCATCTTTTTAAGTACAAAGTTTTGGAGAAAACAAGACCTGCCTGCGGCAGTACAAGGTACTCTAGCTACCAGCAAAAAAGAAAAAGTACAAAACAAAAAAGAAGAAAAGCAGCAAAAATCTAGAGCAATGTCAAGCGGCCTCAGGTCTAGGGGTCCGTCCTCGTCCTCTTCCTGGACGAAGGTCCAGGAGCATCGTCATCAGCATCGTCATCTGAGCCCGAATCAGTGCCATCTCCGGTCTCCTCCTCAAATGACTCTGCCTCCTCCTCCGCCTCGGACTCATCGTCGTCAGGGACTGGCGCCCGTGAGCTACTCCCAATGTGAGTGCGCCCCGCGTTGGTGCGGGGGTGTACTCTGCCGTCTCGAGTGGGAGCAGAAGGGCCAGCTGAAGCACCTCCTACAGTAGGAAGCTAGAAGGAAGGCTAAAAAGTACAAATGGCAAACGCATCAGCATCAGTGCAGAATGCAGTGTATGAATACAGTGTGTGAATACTGTGGGCAATGTATCAGTGCAGAATGCAGTGTATGAATACAGTGTGTGAATACTGTGGGCAGTGTATCAGTGCAGAATGTAGTGTATGAATACAGTGTGTGAATACTGTGAGCAGTGTATCAGTGCAAAATGCAGTGTACGGGCACAGTGTATAAATGCCATAGTAGTGCTGTGAACAGTCTGTGGGCTACAGTGTGTCAGATGCCGTGAGGGTCGTATATCAAGTGTTGAGTTGTGCATCAGATTGTGTGAAACAGTTTATGTATGGTTTCGAGACCGTGGTCAGAAGAACATACCGGAATGCTGCAAATAACCAGAAGATCGAGGCTCTGCTGAAGCATCCCCATCAACAAAGCAGTCAACTCCAGTGACTGGCGAGTGTACTCGGAGGAAGCCTGCAAAAGTGTTAGAAGTCTCAGTATTCTGCGGAATATCAAATAAATTGAAATGAAATGATTGTGCAGAATGCAAAATGCAGTAGTACATACCGGAGGTAAGCCGTAGAACCCGACTAACTCATGATCAGCCGGAGGGGGAGCAATAGGAATCTGGTAAGTCGCCCACCCTGCCCTCTGCATGTCATCGTCGTGGGTAGTGTTGGCCAACTAACCCCCCGACCCCTCTGAGCTTCGCTCCTGCCACGGACTCGAGCTGTCCTCGATGTCCTTGCTCCTGCTCCCGCTCCAGCTACCGGTGCCGCAGGCCTCTCTCTCTCAGCTCGACGGCCACTGCTCAAGGGCCGCATAATGTAGGTCCGGACGTACTCTGCGTAGTCGCCCACGCCCCTGAAGCCCTCCGCGTCCCAGCCGATCGTGTAGTCGGCCATCTCCTCTGGAGTGAACCTCTCTGTCTCCCTCATGTGTGTGGGAGGCGGACCCGGGACTATCTGCTCTGGTAAACCTAAGGTCTGGCGTAAGAAACGCTCACCCAGGTACCAAGCCCGACAGACCGGGCCCTCCAGCAAAATCCTAAAACGTGCAGTCTCCTCTGCACCGGCAAATCGATCCCGAATCACGGCTGGCAATGGAGCCCAAGGCTGCCAGGTGATCTGTAAATGACATGCAGTTTGTTATCTACTGTTATCGAAAATACAGTGTAAAGCAAAATTGAAATAAAACTCTAAAAGTTGAACATACCTCTGCGGGAGTGATGGTGTCGAAGTAGCGGCGGAAGAAGATGAACGTCTCCCGTGGTCTCCGCACGCATCTCACATCAAAGCGTTGCGAGAATGGCACGCCGAGAGGAGTCTCCACGTCTAGCACTGGCGCAAGTCTCGGAAAGTAGGCGTAGACCCACAACTGCAGAGTAAATATCAATGTGCTTATTAGATAAAGCAGAATACAGAATACAGCAGAAATTGCAGAATCGTGTATTATGCAGTGTATTGTGTAGAGTGAACAGTGTGTGCAGTGTACAGTCAATGTAAAACAGAGTATATGTGTGCCGTGTGTGCAGTATACAGTCAGCGTGAAGCAGACCGCAGTGTGTACAGTGTACAGAGTACAGAAAATGTAAAGCAGAAATGTAAAAGAGAAAGAAGATGTACCTCCCAAGCCCGCCAGTAACCTCTGAGCAACTGCCCGCTGCAACGGGAGGCTGAGCTCATATATCCGTATAGAGTGGCCAAGGCAGCGCCACCCCAGTCGAAGCGCAAAATCCGCATGATGTCCACCAGTGCGCTCAACAAGCAGAGGGGCACGGTGTTCGCCCGGTCGGCGAAGATAGTAGTCCCAAACAGAAACATCAGGAAGCCGCAGGCGTACTGCTCCACCTCCTCCTGAGTCATCGGCGCCCCCTCGCCCAAGCCTGGCTGAGTCCGGAAGCAGCTCTCGAACCATGAATATCTGACAAAGCCGGGACGTGCAAGAGGCGGCATCTCGCCGAGCAAGTAAACCTGAGCGACCTGCCACTCATCCATGTCGGTGTCGAAGGGGATCGGATCACCCCCTACCCCGATGCCGGTGAGCATTGAGAAATCATAAGGAGTCATCATCATGTCTCCCATAGCAGAGAAGTGGAAGGAGTCGGTGGTATCCTACCACCTCTCCACTAGAGCGGCGAGGAGAGGCCTGCTCGCAGTGAGGCGCAAGAGTCCTCTGTAGAAGGCGCCGAAGCCGGCTTGTCCACGATGTGGCGGACTGCATCTGGTAACTCCATATACCAGTCTCTGGTGACAACATTTCCATACCCTCGGAAGGCATGGGAATCTCCTTGTATTTAAAAGCAAATAGTTGCGAAGAAATACTCAACATACAGTTTGAAGAACAGTCAAAATGGATACAGATATAACGTGCGTGCACGTTTTTCAAGTTCAAACAAACATCGGGTGCCAGTGTGCTTACAGTGAACTACAGCATGTGATGTGTCAGTATGTTCGAGTGATTCAGTACAGGTATAGCGTGTGTGCACGTTTTTCAAGTTCAAACAAACACCAGGTGCCAGTGTGCTCGCAGTGAACTATAGCATGTGACATGTCGGTGTGTTTGAGTGGTTCAGGGCAAATACAGTGTGTGTGCACGTGTTCAGATTCAAATAGATATCAAGTACAAGTGTGTTCACGGTTAACTACAGCATACAGTATATCAGTGTATCCGGGTTACGCAGTTAAAGAACAGAATCAACTATGGTAGTCAAGTGTTCTACATTACAGAAAATGAAACGGGGAAGAATATACCTCGGAGGCGCCGTATGATAAGTGTGACTCCGGCTCACGCAGGAGCAGCTCTAGAGCCACCATCCTCTCGAAACTCCGGAACTAGCGAAGTCCGTCGGGAGGCAGTATGTGAATCGCCGGCCGGTATGTCGCCGGGTCGAATGGGCGGACGCTCAAAGGCAAAAGCTCGGCCTCGGGATCCATCTCGTGCTCTGGGGGAGTCCCGCCCCGCGGAAGATCGTCCGCCATCTCAGAGAAAGTGTGAAAATGGCCGGAAGAGGGAAAGCCGGGTGAAAATGCGAAAAGTCAACCGTAAAGTCAACCCTAGGAGGGTGGAAAATGGCCGGAAAAGCTGGGAAATGGAAGAGGTGCGAAAACCAAGAGAAACACGAGGGGAACAAACCCTAAAAGGTGGAAATCGCAAAAGAAACACCGAAACGAAGAAATGTTCGGTTCAGAACGTTCGAAACGCGAAGGTGTTCGCGAATCAAACGACAAAACGGGCGCAAAAATCAAGGAAAACGGAGAAAAGAAGGGAGAAAAATACCCTAGAGAGAGAGAGGAAGAGATTTGGGCCAAGGAGAAATGAAAGAAATAGGGCTTGAAGCCCTATTTTATAAGACCCAAGGCCAAAAGACCAAACTGCCCCGATTCAGGCAGATTTGGCCGGTCGGCCACACTTTTGGCCGGTGGAATGTTTTTGTGGCCGGTGGACAGCCGGTGACCTTATATGATGGCCAGTGAGCCTCCTACAACCTTGTTTGGGTCAGATATGTGGTTTGGGGCCTCCATTTCTCAAGATAGTGTAAGACAGTGCATTTCCGAAGCTCAACCGGACTCCGTTTTGACCTCGGACCGTGTTTTCTGTGCGAAGCACTCGAGTACATGCGTGGCATATCCTTTTTGTATCCTTTTGTCTCCTGAGAGATTCAAAAGTTGCCCTGCATGCATACGTTACAACGTTTTGTCGTGAAACGCGCGTTAGCTATACGCTGTCGCACTTGCACCGTTATGCACACATCTCGCATCGTCATGCGCATGCCATACTTGCGTTAGTGTGCACATTCTTGAGTCGCATTGTCATGCGTACTTCATTTGCATCGTCGTGCATTTCAAGTGACGTGCGTTGTAACGCACATTTGAGTTTAGTTTGCATTGTCGCACATTCCATTAATTTGCATTTGTCATGCATTTCAAAAGTCGCGCGGTGTCGCGCATTTCAAGATCATTTGCATTTGTCATGCATTTCAAAAGTCGCGCGGTGTCGCGCATTTCAAGATCATTTGCATTTGTCATGCATTTCAAAAGCCATGCGGTGTCGCGCATTTCAAGATCATTTGCATTATCATGCATCTCCAAAGCCGCGCGTTGTCTCGCGTTTCAAAATCATGCATCATCATGCATTTGCATTTCAAAAAACAAGAGAAAGAAAACAACAAAAACAACATGCATCATTTGCATCTCAAAAACAAAAAACTCAAAAACATGCATTATCATGCATTTTCCCTTCATCATGCATTGTCATGCATTCAAAAAACAAAACCAAAAAAAAAAAAAAACAACAAATAGTGCATATGTCATGCATACCATTGTATATAGTGCATATGTCATGCATTTCCCCTGTAAATAGTGCATATGTCATGCATCTTATTGTAAATATCGTATATATTCCATTCCAGTGCATATTGTACATATCGCATTGTAGCTTGCATGCATCCATTGCATCACCTCTATTTACGGCTTGCGCATTTCCATGTTGAGCTTGGTCTGGTATGTGCCCATACTTTTCACGTTAAAGCACAGTTCTGCATGTGTACGCGCCTATTCCATGTTGAACTTGGTTTGAGGGTGGCAGCACCTTTTCTGTGTTAGACGCAGTTCGTTTGTGTACATGCCTTTCCTAAGCAAGATTTGGTTTGGCCCGCGTGCCTTATCCATCGTATATATTCCATTCCAGTGCATATTGTACATATCGCATTGTAGCTTGCATGCATCCATTGCATCACCTCCATTTACGGCTTGCGCCTTTCCATGTTGAGCTTGGTCTGGTATGTGCCCATACTTTTCACGTTAAAGCACAGTTCTGCATGTGTACGCGCCTATTCCATGTTGAACTTGGTTTGAGGGTGGCGGCACCTTTTCTATGTTAGACGCAGTTCGTTTGTGTACATGCCTTTCCTAGGCAAGATTTGGTTTGGCTCGCGCGCTATATCCATTGTATATATTACATTGTAGTGTAATTTTTGCATCCAGCATTAGGATCACATTCTTTCGTTAGCGGGTCATTCCCCACTTATGTCATTCCACCCAATTACTTGTCCTTGTATCCGTTTACATCACTCATAGTTCTGCATGTGTACGCGCCTATTCCATGTTGAACTTGGTTTGAGGGTTGCGGCACCTTTTCTATGGTAGACGGACTTTGCATCTCCATCAATCTATTTGACATTTGTGTGGTTTTGAACCGCTCATGATTGGATCATGATTCGATTGCATTACATATCATTTGCATTGTTTTTACATTTGTTTTGTAATTTTGCATATCACTTGCATTACATTAGATTCAATTGCATATCATCGCACTGCTTGTGCACCCCTTGGTCTAAGGAGACCTTAAATCCTACATTCGCGTTGTCGCATACTTCTCGCTTGCATTGTTATGCATGTTGCTAACGATATTGTACCTGTTGAGTTTTCTTTCTCTTTCAGGCACGATATTGTATGTACGGTTCATTTGAAGCTGGTGCAACCAGACGAGCCGCACAGGTATTGTATCCTCTGAGTGAGACGTATCGAGAATCGCATAATTCTCTTACATCCTTTCTCCATTGTAGTGTAGTTGGATTTGTGTTTACTAGCTTAAAACTGTCGCACGTTATGCTTCGTTACAGCTTTCTTTGCATGATCATAAGTTATGTTCGGCTTCTTGCATTGTCAGTTGCATTTTGCCCCTGCCTTCGGGCACATATCTTGTTTGTCTTGCAAGTTTTGTCTAAGTCTTCAGCCTTGTCAAAAATGGGTCGTCTCTGGGCTTTGACAATTACTCCCGTCATTGTTATGACTCTCGAGTTCTGTCAAAGAAGGGCAACTGTAGACACCCCATTTTTGACCGTCCCCAAGACTTGGACGTCACCGTTTGAACACTCGGTGATCATCCATGTTTGTGTTCGTCCTGAGTTCCCGGAGGTCTCGGCCACGCGTGCCTTGCCTCAGGATCTCTCGACTCGACTGTTTTTTGTCTGGTTTTGTACCAAACACTTGTGCTTTGCCTTTGAGGGGTAGGGAATGGCTTGTTGGCCATCCCCACACATCACCGGCCATGGCTTGAGGCCACCGGCCATTGGTTTGTTGCCACCGGCCAAATGTTTGGCCGGCCGGCACTCTTTGTGGCCGACCGACCATCTATTTTGGTCAAATTGCATTTTTGTCTGGCCGACCACTGTTCATCTGCTTTTGCAGATATTTTTATGCCAGCTGTGCTAGTTGGCATACACTTTGCTCCCCTCCATACACGTGTATGGAGGGATCTCCCTCTTGACTAGCTTGTTTGGAAAGCTTTACAGAGGGATGGTCTATAAGAGGGAGCCTCCTCTCTCTTGTTTGAGGGTTAGACATTTTTCCAGAGCTCTGAGTTGTAGGGTTAGGGTTTGCATATCCCCCATCTCTATATATGTCTCTCTTTTGTGTATAAGTGTGTGTTTGGTCTTATTATTGCACACAAACACCCACCATTACACCTTGCCTTGGCTACTGAGGTGCTAGGGAGCTGTTCTTGAAGTTCTTGACTGGTTTTAAGCTCAAAGAACCAGCTGGAGCATTGTTTGTGAAGAGGGACAACAAAGGTGAGAACTTACTCCTTTTTACCCCATTTTTGCATAGTCTTTTAGCCTATCTTGCAACTATTTTTAGACTTTGTGTATAACTAATAAAAGTCTTGTTTTTCATTGCTTTAAATAATTGCTAAAGAGTGTTTTGAGCTTTGAGGTTGTTTGACCCCTCTTAAGCCTTGTTAGGCCCTATTTTTGTGCCATTTTGGTGAACTCCGGGACCACCTTGTTTGGGCCTCCTCACCACTGAAATCTTGAGAGATTTCAATGGTGAGGATAGTGCCTTGAGGTCCCAAGAAGGAGAGGGCCACCCCCTCTCCTTGTTGTCCTTGAAAAGGGTCATTTTTGCCTCATATGTGAGCACCATGTTTAAGTGTATGATGGTCATGCCTTAGCTGTTATTCATGCTTATTATGTCATAATATAGCTCTGTTTTTAATTGGTTTAGGTACACCATGCTTGCTTAGCATATGTGTCTTGTAATGCCATGTTTTAGCCTTAACATGCTTTGTGCTTTGAGCCTTGTTCTAGCGTTTTTTGCCAAGCTTTGTGAAGCTTTTATGCTTGTTTTAGCATGCTAAAGGTCTATTTTTGGTCATTTGGGTTGTCCATGCTTTGCTTTGTATAGCTACCATGCAAACTCTCTTGTATGCCTTGAGCATTGACCCTTCTAGCATGCCATCCTTGCATCATTTCAGTGGTTTAGAACCACTTGTCATGTCATTTCAGTCCTCATGGTATGCTTGTATGCTTGCATTTGATGCCCCTTTCATGCTTTAAGAGGTTGGTTTCATGCTCCATGTTTGTGCCATTGTGTATGCCTTTAGGATTAGATCATTTAGATGCCATCTAAGTGGTTTTTGGGGCTTACTTTTGCATGATTTGGGACTGTTTTGGTCTACCTTGGTCATTTGCTTCATGTGTCACATGATCATGGTTTAAGTCCTTGGCTCGGTTGCATGCTTTGTTGCATTGGTAGGTTGATTTGGCATCATTCTCTACATGATTTTCAAAGCTTTCTATGCATGCCATTTGTCCATGTTTACACCCTCTTAAGTGTGCTTGAGAGTTGTTTCTATATGCCTAAGTGTCGGTCCTTGTGTGCATGCATATTTGCATGTCATTTTATCTTCATTCTTGAGCATGTTGGCCACTGTTTTGGGCTTAGTATAGAGCTGCCCAAATTAGTTTAAGTCCACTCTTTACATGTTGCTACATGTCTTACACTTTGCATGCTTTGATTGCATCATGTCTTGCATGTCCACTAGCTTGCATACTTGTTGATTGCTTGCTTATTTGTATTGCCGTGTTGCATACTTAGTTCATATGCCTAGATTGCATTTGGCATGCATGCTTAGCCTCTTGAGTTGAGTATGATAGAGGTTGAGCTCCCCGTTTGTTTATGTGCACTTCATTTGAAATCAAAGTGCATAACTTGGTTCCTTGGGCCATCATGCATGGAAATACGCGATTGATGGTCCGAGAACCGAGAACCATGTCCCTTTGAGTCACAAACATGATAAGGGATGTGTTGGTGCACACATTTGCTTGAAAAGCATTGCTATGCCTTGTTTTGCCCTCTGCTGCTGTCAAAACAGGATTCTGCAGGAAGGTTTGGCCGGCCGGCCATCTTTTGTGCCGACCGACCGACCAACAATTGATGGCCGGTGATCATTTCCTTTGGCCGGTGATCATTTCCTTTGGCCGGTGACCATTTCCCTTGGCTGGTGGTGTCCCACAGGGTTCTTAGAGTGCACCTTGGGAATTTTATAATAATCAGAGGAGCAGAGCAAGGAAAACAGAGGCAACTTGTGCATAGCAGTGGACTTCCGAGCGGAGCCGAGCACGCATTGCATTGGGCCCTCTTCCCGAGGTTGTTTACTGTTTTATTAGATTAGTTAATTTGCTTAACTAGTTTAATTGGTCTGTAATATTTAATTAGCTTGTAGGTTAGTTAAATTTGTATTATTCTTTTGGTCCCTCCGAGTGAGGGCAAATTTGTAATAAGTGTTGGTGCGTGTGTGCATGCCTTCTAACCCCCACTTCTTTCTCCCTTTTACTTACCTGCTTTTGATGGTTAGTATTAGGACATGTTTAATTTAGCATCCTTATGCTATGCATGCATGCATCATTCATCAGTATTGCATGCACCGGGCTCGGCGCATCATGCTAACAGCATAGTATTCCAAATCTAACTTGAATATGTGATACTTGTTGCATTCCACATGCCATCCTAGGATTAGCCGAGCCTATTCTAGTGACATTCTGTATGCGTTGCATTAGCCACTTAACATGGACTTGGATCATGCATGATTGCTAACATGTTTGTTGTTTTGGCTTGGAGTACACTGTAAGTGTTTTATGTTTTAGCATCTCGCATGAGTGTGAATGTTAACATGACAGCATGCTTACCATGTGGCTACATGCTTATGTGATATAAACTGCCTGAATGCCTGAGGGTGAAGGTTGGATTGTTTGAGTTGGGATAACTCATTGAAATCCGTGTTTTAGCCTACTTGGGAGTAGCAAATCTCAAATCATTTTCCAAACAAGCGGATATGTAATGCTTTGTTCCAAATTAGGCGATCTAGTCTATACTTGTTTTGCTGTGCGCATCGCATAGTAATTCTAGCTAATTAATCGGAATAAGAACGCATGTGTTTTCAAAAACGGGATATCATGGTTAGTAGAGGCCGATCTTCGGATCGGGCGAGAGGGGGTGCTCATAGCTGACCTTCCCCAATCGTACCCATGTTCCCGAACCGAGGCAACTTTGGTGATGACGGATACGTGGCCTTAGGCAAACAAGTCAGGGTTTCCTAAATTCCCCTATTAAAAAATTTAGGTGGCGACGCTGTATCTGGCAAAGCAGTCCATGTTTGGCACTTCTTTTCTAAAAATCTATTTTCTCAAAACGATTTGCTGAATTTAGACTCTTTGGTTCAGATTAAGAACCGTGACAAATCGAGTCCGAACTGTAGGGTGAGGCCCTCATGCGGGGCGCGTCCACAGCCACCACCCCATCTTATCTTCCTTACCCTTGTTTCTCTATTAAAGCTTCAACCGAGGTAGTATTTCTTCTATACTTCTTGTATGGATGAAATGTTAGGGCTTCTATTTGGTAAATTCATGTGATGAATATTTATGTTTCTTTGGCCTTAAAAATGGAGTTAATGCATGTTAGGATGTTAGATTTGAGAAACCTGAGCTTCAAATTTATTGTTATTCATCATTAATCCAAAGATGGTTGACAAGCCCATGAATCGGATCATTAAAAAATGAGAGGAAATGTGAGAGGCAGAGAGTTAATCGTCCACAGCCGATCTGACCACTCAAATGACTAGTAGTGCATGTTTAAGACTATTTTTTGCATTCAACTTGCATTCCAACAACAAGCAACATGACTTATTTTAGTCTGGAATAAGTTATTTTAGTAATTTTTTAACTTTTTAATTAAAATATGAGGTAAAAAAATTAGTATGTTTAGGATGATTTTTTGACTTTTTACGAAAATATGTGCAAAAAGTAAGGAGAAAATGAAATCTTTGACTTTTTGATATAGATTGTTGGCTTTTTGATTTTTTTAATAATTTTTTGACTTTTAGACTAAAACAGCCACTTGCCAAACAGCCACTTTTTGACTTTTGACTTTTAGTCTTTTTATTGACTTTATAAGATGTAAACATTACAATTACAAGAATACCCTTGTTTTTAATAAAATAATAAAAATAATTTTAATTTTAATAAAATAATAAAAATAATTAATTATATAAAAATAACACTAATAATGAATAAATAAGCAATAAAATTTAGGATTTGACTTTCAAATGTTAAAGACTAACTTAAATTAAGCTAGCTTGTGAGCACAATGATGACCAAAATAGGGCCAGACACAACCAAAATAGCAAAATTTAGCTGTATTTTTCTTCTCATTCACATTGTTCAAAAAATAGGAACAAAGACTCGTTTCTTCTTGTTCTTCTTTTTTGGCCTTTAGTCTCTATCTCTCTTGTTAATTTCGTTAATACAGAAGGTGAAGGTGGTGGAATGAGCACAAATTATTTACAAAATCAAGGTTAAAGAGGTGGTGGTGGTGCTAGACTACAACAATAGGGTGGTAGCTGGAAGAAGATCAAGTGATTTATATATATATATATATATTAATAATGGGGAAGCCAGAGATGCCGCCAATCTTGTCAGCACCGGGGATGCTAGCAAATGAAACAGTATGTTATCCGTCAAACATGGTTACAACAAACGGGATATGGATGAATGAGAATCCATTGAACTATTCTCTGCCTCTCTTCCTCTTTCAAGTCTTATTGATCGTTCTTACCACACGGCTACTCATGTTTATCCTTAAACCTCTGCACCAACCTCGAGTTTTCTGCGAGTTCATTGTAAGTACATCGCATCCATGCATGTTTTCCATTGTGATTGTGATGCCAAACAAATTAATGCAGGTCTCTAAATTAAAACACATTACATCTGTAATATACTCATGGTATGGGGGTTAAACACATACCTCATGCAAAACATTTGCATTATATTAATCAATTGTGTTCTATGAGTCTATCTATATGTAAATCATTATATTTCTTAAAATATATTGACGACATATATATTCATATTGTACACGTGCCTAATGCAACACGTGTATGTTAATTGTGTGGCTTTCTTTATATAAAAAATAAAAAATAAAAATAAAAAAACCCTTTTTTTTTATAAAACCAAACATGAAAAAAAAATAAATAAAATAAATTGTAATACTTCTAACCGTCTATTATTTGAAACTATGTTTGGCTCAACAAAATTTGAGGCCTAAAGCAACAAAGTTAAGTAAGGCTTTTACATTTTTAAATATTGTTGTAATTTTCTATTTAAATTTTATTTTTCTCTCTCTTTCAGATTTAGAATTACTAACAATTAAATGGTACATTCAGTCCTTCTTAACTTTTTTTAAAAATTCGTGAGGCCAAGGAGTTGGTTGTATGGATGCGAGTTAGTAGGGGTAATTTGTATTTTCCGAATCTCTCTCGATACATGTCATCTTCCTGTACCTTTAATTTCATGTTGTTAATGAAATTTTTCTTTGTGATCAAAAAAAAAAAAAAAATTTGTTAATATATTAGTTTCACTTGATAATATAATTAATCCACTTAAGCTTTCTTGTGACAGAGTCAATTTTAGACAAGATGTTATCAATTTTAATTTTGAAATTGTCATAAGCAAATCTTTTTATACTTTTATATAAGACGGGCATAAAATTGTATAAATAATATAGAAAAATTACATCAATATAAGTTTAGTTATTTGATAATTATAAAATTTTGACAATGATTTGAGGTTTAATTCTTATGCTTAACAAAAAGAGTATTATGTGTTTTCTAACTTCAAAGTTTCCTTTTAAAAGTGTACATGTTGGTAAAAGTGAATATCACAATTGATTGGGCCTTTTTTTATCATTACTCTTAAGAAATGATATACAAGTTCACTTTGTAGACTTATTTTCTAGACTCAATAATGTTTAAGTAATATAATTTGTTAATGATTATGGAAGATATAAGAGAGAGCGTTGCCTTAGATATCTTAATTAATTGCGACATCGTTGAACTTGAAAAATAGATCTAATTTTTTGGATTTCAATACCAATGCTCTTATCTTTATATTGGCAAAAGTAATTTAGCAGTTGTATATCCAGTGCATAATTTTGAAATTAACAAGTGTAATTGATTTTTGGCTTTGTTTTTAATTTTAAATCTAGATTTGGCCTGAAACCTTACTATAGCTTCTAAGTTTTAAAAAAAAAAAAAGTTTCAAATCAAAAAAATTCTAAAAATTTTAAGGCTTTAAAATATTAGGGGACTAAAGTAAAGGCTTTGGTGGCTTAACCTACCCAGACTAAAGCAGAAGATTACATACAGACTTTCCCATGCATTGACTTTGATACTTCCAAATACTAATATCTCTTCATCTTTGTACTGCTTAATGGTTATAGGCAGGTATAATTTTGGGTCCATCAGCATTGGGACATTTAAAAATTGAAGGGTTCAGTCCTTTTCTATTTAGCAAAACTAGTTTGCTATTGCTTGAGACAATAGCTAACATGGGTGCCATTTACTTTGTCTTCATAATTGGACTAGAGATGGACCTCTTAGTCATCCGAAAATATGGAAAAAAGGCCTTGGTCTTCGCCATTGTTGGTATGTTTTTGCCCTTCCTCATAGCTTGTGCCTTCTCATTTAACCTACAAAAGAAAACAACCATGCAGGAAGGCACATTCATGATCTTTTTCACCATTTCTCTCTCTATCACGGCATTCCATGTACTTGCACGAAACCTTGGAGAGCTTAGACTTGTCGACATGGAGATTAGCAAGCTAGCCAAGTCAGTTGCCCTCATTAATGAAATTTTCGGGGTGACTCTCTTAGTGTACACCATTTCTTTGGCAGAGTCTACAGAAACTGCTTTCATAACTTCCTTATGGATAATCCTATCTAGCATAATTTTTGTAGTTTTTTGCATTTTGGTTGTCCGACCAACAATTGCATGGCTCATAAGGCGAACCCTAGAGGAAGAAAACTTCAGTGACCTCACTACATCCATTGTTATTGCTGGAGTTATGTTCTCTAGTGTCATCTCAGATGCCATTGGAGTGCATCCTATCTTTGGAGCTTTTTTTTTCGGCTTGGTAATTCCAAATGGGCCTCTTGCAGTTACCCTTGTAGAAAATCTTGAAGACTTCGTTATTGGTTTTCTACTTCCTCTCTTCTTTGTCACTAGTGGACTTAAGACTAATCTTTTAAAAATCCAAGGAGCCTCCACCTGGTTTATGCTAATGTTGTCCATTATTCTCTCCTCTATTGGCAAAACTGTTGGAACTATCCTTGTTGCCCTCTTTTACAATGTGCCATTTCGTGAAGGAATTGCGCTCGGCTTGCTCATGAATACAAAAGGACTCATTGGATTGATTGCCCTCAATCTTGGGAAAGATCAAAAGGTATAGTCTCTTTTTTTCTTTTCTTTTTTTCTTTCTTCATGTATGCTTGCACGTAGTCACTTATTTGTGTACTGGACATAAATTTATAGAAATCAATGTTTTTGTAGGTTATTGATGATACAACATATGCAATCATGGTGATCACAGTAATATTTATTAATGCAATCATCACACCCATTCTAGTAAAAATTTATAGGCCAGCAAGGAAATTTATACCTTACAAAAGAAGAACAATTCAAAAGACAAAACCAGATTCCGAGTTACGAATACTAGTATGCATCCATACCCCTCGAAATGTTCCAACAATCATCAATCTTCTTGAAGCTTCCCATCCTACCAAAAAATCTCCGATATCTATTTTTTCACTACATCTAGTTGAACTCATTGGTCATGCATCTGCTACCCTTATCGACCACAACTCTCAAAATCATGAAAGTGCAGCCATCAATAGAATGCAAGCTCAATCTGACAATATTATCAATGCATTTGAGACCTTCGGGCAGCATACCAGTACTGTCATTGTGCAATCCTTCACAGCCATTTCCCCTTACTCAACAATGCATGAAGAAATTTGCAACTTGGCAGAGGAAAAACGTGCTGCCTTCATTATAATTCCTTTTCACAAACAACAAATGGTTGACGGTGGGATGGAAGATGCCAACCCGAAATTTCGAATGATGAATCAAAATCTACTAGCAAATGCTCCATGTTCAATTGGCATTCTAATTGATAGGGGCCTAAGTGGCTCCACACGCTTGGCTGCCAGCCAAGTATCTCACAACATTGTTGTGCTATTCTTTGGTGGACCAGATGACAGAGAGGCACTATCGTATGCAATGAGAATGTCTGAACATCCTGGGAATAGCCTTAGTGTTATTCGTTTCCTTTCGGGACCTGAAGCAATTGATCCAATAATGGACCCAAACTATGATAATCTTAAGGATCATAGGTTACTGACACTACAAGTAGACAGAGAAAAAGATAAACAGCTAGATGATGACTATATAAAAGAATTCAGGATGATGAAGGCAAATGATGAGTCATTCTCTTACACAGAAAAGGTTGTGAATAACGGGGAGGAGACCGTGACGGCCATAAGGTCAATGGAAAATATGCATGACCTCGTCATAGTTGGTAGAAGAGAAGGAACAACATCGACACTCACAACAGGGCTTGATGAGTGGAGTGAGTGCCCTGAGCTTGGAGTAATTGGTGATTTGTTGGGATCAGCAGATTTTGCAGCAACAATATCTGTGTTGGTGGTACAACAATATATAGGGGTAGGGCCACATAATGAAGGGATTGGAACACCAGACAGCGGGAGTCAGCTTGAAGAGCATCATATTATGGACTCATCAGTTCGTGGTTGAGAGAGCAAGTCTTAAGGCTCATTAGTTTGAGCTCTCATATCAGATGTCCTAAACTAGTACAAACTCTCAACTGAGAGAGAATTTAATAATAAACAAACCACTTTATACCACTTTTGCACATCATGTTCTCTTATGAATGTGGCAATGGTAGTAAGTAAACATTATTTTTTACTATTCAATAATTATTTTTCTTTTATCTCTCTCTCTTCTACTTTTTTGAAGGTAAATTAATGCTATGTTTGAATCTTGCTTGGATTTATGGAGGCCAACGAAAATCAATAGAAAAGAAAGTGAAAGAAACTAAATTTCTTTCTTTTATTTAGTTGGATTAGGAAAAAAAATATTTATTTTTTTGGTTACCCATAAACATTGAATATGATAATTTTGTTTTTGACAATCTGAGATTCAAACACATGTAGATGGTTGGGATGAAAATTTGAAAGAATTTAAGTATAATTTTTACTTCACCTTCCAAAAAAAAAAAAAAGGGACTATTCTACTGCTTACATTTGAAATAATTCTATTTGCAATTTACCATTCGAGGGATAGTGTATTATTTTAACTAAGACTCAGGGCCGATTCTGAGGTGAGGCGATTAAGGTGGTCGCTTTAGACTTTCAATTTTGAATAAAATTTAGGACTCTTAATTAAGAGAATGTATCATGTCGTATTATTTCATAATTACTTCAATATTAGCTCAATTAATTTATTTTCATGTTATCATATGGTGTTATTTTGATTCATGTCCGATTGATATTTAATGTAAAAATTTTCACCTTTAATTAAAAATAACTTAACAAGTGTATGGAGAGATTAAAATTTTTCCAATAAGTTGAATTTTATAAAATTTATTTCTAATAAATGAAATTATTCATAGAAGGTTTGATTTTAATTCAAGTGCATTTTTCTAATTAAAAAAATTGTACCTTATTATTACTATATATTTTTTACTAGATTGACTCTAAAATAGGTAACAAAAAAATACATATCTTAAATGAAAAAAAGATATTAGGCCTAATTATTATTTTACATACTTTTTTATTTAGTTAGATGGACTTAAATAAAAGATTAAAAAAATGTCATGGCATCCCCTAGTGAACATTAAAATATATAACTAATAATTTATGTTATTGAGTCATGTCGTATTTGGATTCATATTGAAAAATAGTCAACCATAACTTGCTAGTTTTATATATTGCTTAAGTTGTGTCGAAAATTCCCATCCTTACCCCCAATTAATTTTAATTCTTATAGCATTGGTAAGTTAAAAAATAAAGATTCGATTCAACTAATTGAAATTCAACTATTATATATATATATATATATATTTGTTATCTAAATTTTGTTAAATTGTAATGCAATAGAAATAAATTTTTATCCGTTTTGTTTTATCTAAATAATTTTTTTTTTTTTTGGGTAATGATGTATGAAGGGTCCAATTTAAAAAATTCACCTTAGATCCTAATAACTCATCGGTGAAATAGACATGTCTGTGAAGATGCGGACTAACTGCATGTAACAACCCTGACCCATAATTAGCGTTAATTCATGTTTAAATATGCCTAACAAGTAATTCAAAAGAAATCCTGAGTTAATTACATATGCATTGCATTATTTTACGTTTATATCTGTTTAACGTAAGAAGACCTGTTCATGCTTTTATTTCAGTCTGCGAATTGAAGGTCTTATCGGCATCTGATTCAGAAATTGACTTGATTTACGTGTTAATTGGAATTTTTAGAATTATGATAGGTTTAATTAAAATTTGATTTGGAACGATTTAATTAGATTAACTTAATGTTTACTTATTTGACCTTAATTAATTACACTTTTACCCAAGCCTACATAAGGCTTATACACCCACTTGAGCCTCTTTTTGATATCATCTTTAAGCCACCAAGAGCTAAAATGTGAGAGAGAGGAAGAAAGAGACCAAGAGTGAGATTTGATATTAACACTTGAGATTGAGAGGATCTTGCTAGAGATTGAAGGCATTGGGCTTGGAAACTCAAGAATTCAACTCCTAGCACACATTTTGGGAAGTCTATGTAACAATTCAATCCCTAAAGTGTGCAATTATGATGTGTAGGACTTGAACTCTAATGAATTAGGTTGGTTGATGCAAGAATAGAGTTAGAATTGAAGAGAATTGAGTTATTCCATACATGCATTTTCTCACATTTTGAGTTGAATTTCCAAGAATTCCTCGTGCATGTCTTAAATTCACCTTAACTTTGGGAAGTCATCAAGTCTTAAGTTGTTTTGTAACATTTGATCATGTTTTGAGAAGCTTATGGTCAAAGAAATTCATGCATGTCATGTTCATGGATCATTCATGAATTTTAAGTTGAATTTTGCACAATTGGCAAGCTATTTGGGCCATGATTTCTTGAAATGATCCTTAATTCATGATGTTTTATGAGTTTCTAAGTGTTTCCTCACGTTTTAGCCCAGAAAAATCAAGTTTGGATGCTTAAAGTTTGAGTTTTGAGCTTCGGGAACAAATCTGGAAATCCCAGAATTTGCATCTACGCTCGAGCATAGAAGTCCAAGCTCGAGCGACCACTCTGAGTGCGTGCACTTCCGCTCGAGCGACCTGAAGTATGCTCGAGCATAAAATACAAGCCCTTAGAAGTTCTTGTGTTTTGCAGCACGCTCGAGCGACAAAAGTCACGCTCGAGCGAGGGTCTAAGTCTCACACTCGAGCGAGGATCGAGCGTCCGTCGAGCGTGAAAATCAAGCAACCAGTACTTTTTCAAAGTTTGCAGACCGCTCGAGCGTGGACCCTGTTTTCAACTAGTTTTGGAAAATGTTTTCAAGTGCAATTTTGCATCCTCATTTCATCATATGCATTCCTAGGCCAAGATTAAGACATCATAATGAGGATAAATGGTAGAAACACACTAAGAACAAATAAAATAAGTTGTGTGTAATCCGAACGTGTGTTTCAATAGGTCACACACCACAAGGAAGCTGAATTGCCTACTCAGTTTGTTTACTTAGAACATCTATTATCTGTGAGTAATAACTTAGTAAAGTTATGTTCAAGTAAATTATTTTCTGTATATGAAATGAGATCTGTTCTATGAAATGTCATGTTTTATACCATGAACGATTGTCTAACTCTAACTAGCATTTGTGACAATATGCTATGATTCAAGTGTGTTAGAAGTTCTCGGTGCCGGAGGTTCCTTATGGAACTGATAAGCTATTTGTACCAGGCTGGAGGTTCCTAGGTAGAACTGACAAGTTATCCGTTCCCAGTCCGGAGGTTTCTTTATGGAACTGACAAGCTATCCTTACCCAGCCGGAGGTTCTTCCATATAACTGACAAGTATGATTTATGATACTCTGTATATGATCTGTTAGCGCTAACGGATGCACTATGCAAGACTAAGCATGAACTCTGATTTTTATATATATGCGCAGAATGAGAATACGAACGTAAACTTTGGTTTCAGAAATGGTTATGGAACATCATTCACTTTCCCCTTTACTTTATTATTATTCACTGGGCCTCCGCTCACTAGTTATTTATTATGTATGTAGGTGAGCAAACTCGTGATCAGGGTTGAGATGATGCCTGAAGCATTTTTGTGTTTGTCAGCCACCTTTTGCGCCTCACGAGGAGGTTTCAGATCAAGTCAAGTCTTGTGGCTGTGTTATTATAGATGTATAAGACTGTTCCTTTTGCTCCATGGACAAGTTTTTCTTTTATATGTATATGAAGTGATGTGTAAATATTGTATCTTTTAACGTCACTCGTATGTCTATAAATGTTTTAGATTTTCAGTCCTATGTATGTCTACACAGCTCGATGGACTATGTATGTTTCTTTTTATGAATTTACTTCCATAGCCCCTAATTATAAGTCTAATTGTTAAGAGGCCTTCGGTAGTCCAAGCATTACTGGCCGGTTACGACGCTAAACCTATAGGGGCGGGTTTGGGTCGTGACACTGCACCTGGACAGAAAGGCCCTATGAAGCTTTACTGTTCCCTGGGATTGGCTTTGGGTCTTTCCTGCGCAGCTTAGGTGGAGGGCGAAGAAGGCCTCCTTCCGAGGGGGCTCGAGCCATCAGTGAGATACCACTCTGGAAAAGCTAGAATTCTAACCTTGTGTCAGGACCTACGGGCCAAGGGACAGTCTTAGGTAGACAGTTTCTATGGGGCGTAGGCCTCCCAAAAGGTAATGGAGGCGTGCAACAGTTTCCTCGGGCCGAACGGAGATTGGCCCTTAAGTGCAAAGGCGGAAGGGAGCTTGACTGCAAGACCCACCCGTCGAGCAGGGACGAAAGTCGACCTTAGTGATCCGACGGTGTCGAGTGGAAGGGTTGTCGCTCAACGGATAAAAGTTACTCTAGGGATAACAGGCTGATCTTTCCCAAGAGCTCACATCGACGAGAAGGTTTGGTACCTCGATATCAGCTCTTCGCCACCTAGGGCTGTAGTATGTTCCAAGGGTTGGGCTATTCGCCCATTAAAGCAGTACGTGAGCTGGGTTCAGAACGTCGTGAGACAATTCGGTCCATATCCGGTGTGGGCGTTAGAGCACTGAAAGGACCTTTCCCCAGTACGAGAGGACCGGGAAGGACGCACATCTAGTGTACTAGTTATCGTGCCCACAGTAAACCCTGGGTAGCCAAGTGTGGGGCGGATAACTGCTGAAAGCATCTAAGTAGTAAACCCACCCCAAGATGAGTGCTCTCCTATTCTGACTTCCCCAAAGCCTCCGGTAGCACAGCCGAGACAACGACATGTTCTCTGCCCCTGGGGGGATGGAGTGACAGAAGTTTTTAGAATTCAAGAGAAGGTCACAGCGAGACGAGCCGTTTATGATTACGATAGGTGTCAAGTGGAAGTGCAGTAATGTATGCAGCTGAGGCATCCTAACAGACCGGTAAACTTGAACCTTATTCCTACATGACTCGATCAATTCGATCAGGCACTCACCATCTATTTTCATTGTTCAACTCTTTGACAACATGAAAAAACCAAAAGCTCTGACTTGACCGTCTATAAGTACAACTAGCAAAACAAGAAATTTATTTGCAAAAGATATGAACTTTTATGCACTTCTAGGAAAAAGAAGATTTCACCTTGTAAAGGCTTCTAGCATTGTAAATCAAAACTCATCTAAACATAGTTTTCTCATATTCAAATCTAACAACTACAATTTTAACCTTGCCTATATAATTACCCAATCCCCATCTCTCCAATTCCAATAAATTGAGATTGGAAATTAGACGAGGAAAGTATCTAGTTGGGTTCACTATAGCACCACCATTCTACAATGCCAACCTATCTAATAGGGGGCAAGAAAGGAAAGCCACTTCCAACAATGGTTTGACTAGATAATTGTAGGGGCATATTTTGTGAATGACAACACGTGGCAAAGGTGACGCCGAAGTGTCAGCTAAGGTGCCACGTGACCTGGTCACTTGCCGAGATGATCTCGGCCAGACCAAGGTTATCTGCGAAAATATCGGAATCCGAGATAAGCGGATAAGGGACAAGAGTCCTAGGACTAGGGAGGATCTCAGTTTGGATAAAGATAAAGCTCTTAAGGAGTTTATCCCTATCTAACTGAGGATCCAAGATAAGCATTGAGCCTGAGTCCACTGAAATAAGGCTTCTACAAGGATCAGGTCAGTGTCGGCTATAAAAACAAGGCACCCTCATGGGTCTAAGGTATACTTTTTATGTTCTGTCTAGTGAGTTAAGCACTATTGGTTATCTTTGAGAGATATCTGATTACTGACTTGATCGTCGGAGTGCCCTCAGGTGGACGAACCACCGCCAGATTCTTATCTTTCTGTGACAAGTTGTTTGGGCTTTGTCTATTCTGCCGGTGCTCTCCAGCTGAGTTCCCTGTTTGGTTGTGTGGTCAGAAATTAGAACCCACAATTTGGCACCGTCTATGAGAGCGTGAGGAGAATAGATGGCCAACGACGGGCAGAAAGAAAAGATCGGGGATGACATCTATAGTGGGAGTAGTAAGCATGCTAATCCAAACATGGAGAAAGAAAACGATAACGAAGGAACACAGGATCAAAATCCCGGGGAGAAAGACGTCAGCCAAGAGGGAGACACACCGAAAAAAGCAGGCCGAGATGAGTATTACAACGAAAGTGACCTCCAGGTATGGAAAGATAGATGCCTGAAGAGGGATGGCGAGATAAAGGGAATGGCAAACAAGTTGGCAGACCTACAATCGGTTGTCAACTTCATGATGCAAAACAACGTCATGCAACCACTGTTTTGATTGAAGGACACGCTGATTCCAGCGACAATGAATAATGCCCAGAAAGGGGGGGCAGAAAGCAATCCCAGTAGTCCTTCAGCATGACAAAGTGAAGAAACGCTCACATCGGCCTTCACAGGACGTCGGACGAGCAGAATCAATGAGGGAAGAGTCTTAGAGGACACCTCGTACTAGGGGAACTTATGTCAAAGAACATCAGCACGTTCAGGGGAAAGAACTTTGCTTTGATACAGTGAATGAAGAGAAATCCAAAAGGACACATAACGACACTGGGAGTAGCACACCAAAGAGACTGAAATCCGTTGATAGCTGAGCCCCTGGTCGGACTAAGGAGGATTTGCAGGACTACCTCTAGAGGAAGAGGTAGAATGCCGAGGTCATATCACCTGTCAAGCCGAGAACGCCATTCTCGATAGAGCTGGATAAGTTATGCCGAGGTTCCAGATATATAACGGTAAGTCAAATTTAAACTTTCACATCGGCTTATACCTAAATTCAATGGCACTGTATACCGGGAATAAACCGTTGCTCTACAAGGTGTTCCCTTCATCCTTTGGGGAAATTGCATCAGATTGGTTTCACAAGTTGCCGAAAGGAACTGTGAAGAGTTGGGAAGGCCTGGCCGAGATGTTTATGGCCAGGTTTGTTACAAACAAATTACAGCCATTGAGGGTAGACTCCCTAATGGCTTTGAAAATTAGCGAAGGTGAAAGCCTCAGGGCTTATGCCAAAAGGTATTATGAGGTGTTCAACTGAATACCAAGATGTAACCAGGAGTTAGCGATCGTGTCTTTTAAGAACGGCCTGGAGGATGACTGCATGCTTTGAAAGTCACTAGCAAAGACTTTGCCAAAGAGTATAGAGGAGCTCATGGCAAGGATCAAGAAATATGCTAGAGCAAAAGAGGATACACCAGGAGCAAAGGTACCGAAGCAGGAAAAGAGAAACGGCTCGCCAAAGCGAGGCCGAGGTAATACTGGATTTAATAGACAAGAAACATGACTAAGGGCTGCACAAGCAGTCACCACTATGTTCCGAATCCCGGTTTATAAAGTACTAGAAAGGATTAGGAACCAGCTGTACTACAGAGCGCCGAAAAGGATCCCTGGCGAATTTATAAAGAGAAGTCTAGGGAAACACTGTGCTTACCACAATAAAGATGGACACCTAACTCAGGGTTGCAGAGCCCTAAAGGCACATTTAGAAGATCTGGTCAGACAATGTCACTTGAGGGACCTAATAGATGAGGCCAGAACGAGAGAAAAATAGGCAAGACTACCCCAAGCACCAACAGCACCACCTCCACCAGCACCACAACGGCAAGCAAACGGACCTCGAGTGATCAATGTGATTCACTTGAGGGTCAATGAGAACGAGGTACGTGGGAAGACTCAAAGGGTGAAGCACTTACAGCATGTGTATCAGGTCCAAGAAAAGAGGCCTAGGACAGATGAGTGCTAGGGACCAATGGTGTCCTTTACTGAAGCAAGCCTAGACATGGTGTAGCATCCGCACAACGATGCTCTAGTAGTAACCCTCAAAATTGGAGAATGCCAGGTAAGGCGTATTCTGATTGACCAAGGCAGCTCTTGTGACATCATGTATGTCAAATGTTACAAGGAGCTCGGCCTTCACCAAGATGATTTGGAGCAGTCCAACAGCCCAATGGTCGGGTTCAATGAAACGCCGACATGGCCCCTAGGAGCAATGAATTTGGAAGTACAGGCAGGCACCAAGAAGGTAAGTATAGAATTCACAGTAATTGACACCCCCTCCACTTACAATGTTATCCTGGGGAGGCCATGGTTACACGCAATGAGGGTTATTCCCTCAACACTGCACCAGCTGTTGCGGTTCCCAACAGAGCATGGAATTGAGGAGGTTAGAGGGGATCAGGTGCAGGCAAAGAATTGCTCCATGGCAGTAATAAAATCCACCTACAACATGCGAGAGGTAGAAATAGTAGAAATTGAGGACGAGGACATGGAGGTCCTAGATGATGTCGGCAAAGAGCCGGCCGACAAAAGCGAGGAAGCCTTAAAGAAAATTCTGGTCCAACAAGGTGATGAAGAGCGCTTCTTCCTTCTCGGCTCAGGACTAGCCGAGGAGGAGGAAAGGGAGTTAGAGTCATTCTTGCAAGCAAACATAGCGGTGTTTTCCTGGACGCCATACGAGATACCTAGCATTGATCCCGAGGTCACTTACCATAGACTAAATGTAGACAGGTCGACTAAACCTATCACTCAGTGAGTAAGGAGGCCGATGTTGGTTCATGTGGAGGCAGTAGAGGAGGAAGTGGATAAATTGTTGGAGGCCAGAGCCATTTGGGAGGTAAACTACCCAACTTGGTTGTCAAACACAATTATTGTGAAAAAGAAGAATGAGAAGTGAAGGGTCTGCGTGGACTTCACCAGCCTGAATAAAGCTTGTCCTAAAGACAGTTTTCCACTTCCCAAGATCAATCAATTAGTAGATGCCACTTCAAGGCATGGAATGATGAGCTTCCTGGATGTTTACATGGGATACCATCAGATAACAATCTATCCCCCCGACAAGGAGAAGACTACATTTATCACCCCAAAAGGGTTATATTGCTACAGAGTGATGCCTTTCGGGTTGAAAATGTAGGAGCAACCTACCAGAGGTTGCTGACCAAGATGTTCAGACATCTGATTGGCAAAATAGTGGAAGTGTACATTGATGACATAGTCATGAAGACCAAAGAACTTGAGAGTCACCTGGCCGACTTAAAAATAGTTTTTGATATCCTTAGAACATATCGGCTCCGACTCAATGCTTCGAAATGTGCATTTGGAGTTGGGTCTGATAAGTTCCTGGGATACTTGGTTACCAGAAGGGGCATTGAGGCAAGCCCAGATCAAATCAAGGCCATCCTAGACTTGAAAAGCCCGACATCGACAAAACAGGTGCAGATGTTGACTGGAAGGGCCGCAACTCTGAACAGATTTATAAACAGAAGTTCAGGTAAGTGTAAACCATTTTTTAGTTTGTTGAAAAATGCCACAGATTTCTTGTGAACAGAGCAATGCGAAATCGCCTTGGCCAACTTCAAAAAGTACCTGACAACAGTTCTAGTTCTATCAAATCCAGTACCTGGAGATGAACTATTCTTATACTTGGCCGTTTTAGAGCATGCAGCGAGTGCAGTAATAATCAGAGAAGAGAAGGGAGAACAAATGACAGTATACTATATGAGTAAAACCCTAGTAGGCGTAGAGACCAAGTACTTACCCCTGGAGAAATTGATACTGGCTTTAGTGATGGCTTCCAAAAAGTTGAATCATTATTTCCAGGCCCACAAAATTGTGGTGTTGATTGAGCATCCCTTGAAGTCCCTGTTGTAGCAAGGAGATCTGACAGGCAGGGTAGCCAGATGGGCAATGGTATTGGGCCAATATGACTTAGAGTTTAGGCCCAGAATGACAATCAAAGGCCAGGTTCTGGCCGACTTTGTGGCTGAGTTCACACGTTGTGCCATCCCACGTCGGGCTCAGGTAAGCCACGGCTTAGGGTGTCTAGGGGAACAAGAAGAGACCCAGTTGGGAATGAAAAACCCCATAGTAGAGTAGAAGAAAGAAGAAAAACCCAAGCCCTGCGATATCTACATCGGCAACTCCTTTCGTCTGTTTGTTGATGGGAGTTCAAACCGTCAAGGAGTGGGGGCAGGAGTGGTGTCACACCCCGAACTCGCCCCTAAAAGTTTGGGCATGACTAACTCGATAACAGTCTTAAGACTCAACATTTATAAAAATATGGGGCCTGAACGGAAGCAATCATCAAATTAAAACAACATCCATTGAGCTAATGCTTACATGCCAGGATCACCAAACATTTCATCAAAAAGCCCAACACATAATGAGCATACACATAGAGACAGTCAGACACCTACATATATACAGTCCCAACCCCGCATCTGGGGTATAACCAAAGCATCGAAAGTAAAGGTTACACATGCTTAACAACATTTGACAAAAGGCTAATGACTAAAGTCATAAGCTATGAGAGGAACTCCGCAAAAAAAAAAAAAAAAAAAATGAGCTTTATTTAACAGCTTGGACACTGTGGGGATTGGCAAAAGAAAAGCTGTTAAGGCTGGACTAGGACTGACCTCCAAGCTGGTTACCTACAAAGACAGATATAACATAGAGTGAGCAAGGCTCAGTGAATAATAGTACGTAGAAAGCTCAAATGAATAAACATGAATTACAGCGCATATGACACATAGGTCACATGTTTGATCTTGCTCTGTAAACGTTTCCATAACGGCCTTGGGCCCAATTTATGTACAAAATGGCCTCAGGCCCAAAATCATGCAGAACGGCCTTAGGCCCAACATGTTGTATAGAACGGCCTCAGGTCCACATCTCGACAACTGTCCACATATTGGAGGGTAGGTAGAGCATCGACATGTACACTACCTCCCTTGGCCTCCGGCCATAAATCATAACCAATTCAAATCATATTAGGGTTGGTGAGACATCGGCATGTCATCACCTCCCTCTGTCTTAGAGTTGCTAACAAGATGTAACTTATGTCTGAACGGCCTTGGGCCCAGCAATAATAAAACAGAATGACCTCTGGTCCATAAGAATTTCCTTATCTAATGTCACACATACTTTCTGATTGTTCCTTACGTGAGAGCATAGTTCATTCATGAATAACGATATGCTAATGGTAACGAACAACAGTAATTAAACATATTACTACAGTACTATTACTCACAATGCTGTGGCGGAGCAATGGTCCCTTCTGGGATGGAACCTACACACATATGCAATTCATACATTAGTCTATTTCCCTTTAATCAACATTCGATTCATTTAACTTCCATTTAATTTACGAACATCTTACAAGTTCCAAGCACATATTTTAGCGATTTCAGAGGGTCAAACAAGAGAAAAGGAGCATACAATATTTCTCCTCATGGGCCGCACGTGCGGCAGTCCTCCTCCGCACGTGCGGAAAGGTGGGCCGTACGTACAGTAATCCTCCTGTTTTCTGCACGTGCTTTTATTTTAGTACCTCAACTTGAAATCCCCCTGTTTTCTGCACGTGCAGCTGTGAGCCCTGCACGTGCAGTGGTGCTTCCTGCACGTGCAGCTATGAGCCCCGCACATGCGGTCGTTACCCCTATTTTGCACACTTCGAATCAAGGTAACTCTTCAACTTGGTAGACACATGACAAGGCACAAAATAGGGGAAATTAATGCAATATTATAGCTTAAAATCACAATAACATGGATCACAAGTGTATAACCCCACAATAACCATGAATCACAAGTTCAATTAAGTCAATCCTCTTCAATTGCATATGAACAATTCAATACTCTTATATTTATGATTATATTTGGTATATGAACTATATATATATACAACCACGTGAGTTCAACAACAAAAATCAAAGACCAAGATGTAATTTCTCCATGTAGCTTAAATTACCTCAAAATAACCAAAAGATGAGAGGCATCTTCTCAATTACCAACCATCATGAACAAATCCTTTTTACAAACCCTAGCTTACATAATATAAAAGGAATTTTAATTAAGAGGTTAATTTTGGTGAATTGTTCTTACCTTGAACTCAAACCTCCACAATCCCTCTCAATTTCTTCAATCTCTCCTTGTTGATCTTCTTCTTCCCTTTCCTCTTCTTCTCTAACTCTCTTCTTCTCCAACTCTATCCCTCTCTCTCTCAGGAGATATTTTTGTCTTACCATATAACAAGTGACCAACTAAAATATTAAAAGGGTTTATTTTAAGAGTTAGGCATAAATTAATCAGTTTAATCATTCCAAATCAGATTTTTACAAAAACTCTTATTATGATCTAAAAATCATGCTTATCACTATTATGAAGTCAATTTCAGATTATCAAGCTTCTAAGGCTTTCGATTACTGCTCCAAACATCACAATTGTAACAGATTTTTCTCGTAATTAACAGATATAAATCCATAATCATACTATTCACACAATTAAACTTAATTTCACATGAAATTTCACATTTCTCAGATAAATGCACATAATAAGAGACCGGAAGCAAACCAGAAAGCATATAGGAGGGTCGGGTTATTACACTCTCCCCCCCTTAAATAAGTTTGGTCCCTCAAACTTGTTTTACCTTACGATAGAAACAACTCTGGGTATTGGTGTTGCATTTCCTCCTCTTTTTCCCAAGAAGCTTCGGTCCTGTAATGTTCTTGCCACTCAACTTTCACTATTGAGATTTCTCGATTCTGTAGTTGTTTCACGTGCCGATCCAGAATTCGAATTGGTTTTTCTTCATAAGTTAATTTATCATCTAACACAATTTGAAGGTAATCTATGACGTGAGACGGATCTGGAAGATAACCTCGAAGCATAGATATATGGAACACATTATGCACTCGGCTCATACTTGGTGGTAGGGCAACTCGGTAAGCCACCGAGCCCACTTTCTCCAGAATTTGGAATGGACCAACATATCGGGGTGTTAACTTACCCCTTTTTCCAAACCTTGGGTGTCCCTTCATCGGAGCGACTTTCACAAAAACATGATTACCTACCTCAAATTCCAAATCTCTTCGGCGGTTATCTGCATAACTCTTTTGTCTACTTTGAGCGGTTTTCAATCTTTCCCGAATAGTTTTAATATTGTCAGTCGTCAGTTGTACAATTTCAGGCCCTAACAATGATTTATCTCCAACTTTGGCCCAACACACGGGGAAGCGATACGGTCTTCCATATAAAGCCTCATAAGGTGCCATCCTAATGCTCGAATGATAACTATTATTATATGCAAACTCCACCAACGGTAGGTGAGTCTCCCAGCTTCCCTGAAAGTCCAAAACGCACATCCGTAACATATCCTCTAAGGTTTGTATTGTTCTTTCGGATTGTCCATCTGTCTGAGGGTGAAAAGCTGTGCTAAATTTTAATTATGTCCCCATAGCATTCTGTAAACTTTGCCAAAATCTCGACATAAATTTCGATTCCCTGTCTGACACAATTGAGACTGGAACACCATGGAGTCTTACAATTTCATTCACATAAATCACAGCAAATTTTCACAAGTAGGAAATGAGCGGATTTAGTTAACCGGTCTACAATGACCCATATAGAATTCACACCCCGAGGAGTCCGTGGTAAACTTACAACAAAATCCATAGTCAAATGTTCCCACTTCCACTCCGGGATTGGAAGAGGTTGCAGCAACCCTGCCGGTTTCTGATGCTCTGTCTTTACTTGTTGACATTGTAGACATTTTCAGACGAATTCCGCAACTCCTTCTTCATATTCGGCCACCAAAAATTTTTCTTTAAATCTCGATACATCTTAGTACTCCCTAGATGTATTGAAAATCTCGAGGCATGTGCTTCTTCCATCAAATTCTGTTTGATTTCCGGTATATTGGGAACACATAATCGATCTTGAAATTTGAGCATCGAATTTGCAAAATCGAATCCGGGTCTTGGTTTTGTCTTTAACTCACCACAAATCTTCTTTAAGAATTCATCTTCCATCTGTCGTTGCTTGATTTCTTTAATTAATGTTGGTTGGGCTGTCATTGCTGCTGTCATAGCATCCAGTTCATGCGTCACAAGGTTTACTTTCTTTCTTTCCAATTCAAATGATAACTCCTTTTTCCCCGTAAGCAAATTTGCCAAATTTCCCATACCCTTCCGACTAAGTGCGTCTGCAACTGTATTGGCTTTACCAGGATAGTAATGGATCTGTAAATCATAGTCATTAATAAGTTCCAACCATCATCGCTGCCGCATATTCAACTCCTTTTGGGTAAAGAGGCACTTAAGGCTCTTATGATCGGTGTAGACTTCACAAGTAGTACCATACAGATAGTGCCACCATATCTTCAGAGCAAAAACTACCGCTGCTAGCTCAAGGTCATGTGTGGGATAGTTCTTTTCATAGGGCTTAAGTTGTCGGGAAGCGTAGGCGATGACTCTCCCATTTTGCATAAGTACACAGCCAAGTCCTTTATAAGAAGCATCACTATAGATTACAAACCCTTCAGTGCCAGATGGTAATGCTAGAATCGGTGGTGTAGTTAACTTTGTTTTCAATTCCTGGAAGGCAGATTCCCGCTGTTCCGACCATTCAAACAAAACCCCCTTCTGTGTCAATTGGGTAAGTGGCACGGCAATCTTGGAAAAATCTTTTACAAATCTTCAGTAGTACCCGGCTAATCCCAAGAAACTATGTACCTCGGTCACATTAGTAGGAGTTGGCCAATTCACAATTGCTTCAATCTTGTGTGGGTCAACAAATACACCCTCCTTCATTATTGTATGTCCTAAGAATCCCACCTCATGTAACCAAAATTCACATTTCTTTAACTTTGCATACAATTTCTTGTCTCGGAGTGTTTGAAGAATTAACCGGAGGTGGTTCTCGTGAGCCTCTACATCCTTCAAATAAATGAGAATTTCGTCGATAAACACCACTACAAATTCATCCAAATACGGCTTAAAGACACGGTTCATTAAATCCATAAATGTCGCAGGCACATTAGTAACTCCAAAGGGCATAACCAAAAATTCATAATGACCGTATCGGGTTCGAAAAGCTGTCTTCTCAACATCATCAGCTTTGACTTTCAGTTGGTGGTATCCAAATCGTAAATCAATTTTTGAAAAGACTTGCGCCCCTTGTAACTGGTCAAACAAATCATCAATCCTGGGCAAGGGGTACTTATTCTTGATCGTCACTTTGTTAAGCTCCCTGTAATCCATACATAATCGAAGTGTTCCATCTTTCTTTTTCACAAACAGGACTGGTGCACCCCAAGGAGAAACGCTCGGGCGAATGAACCCCTTATCAAGTAAATCTTGCAACTGAATCTTTAGTTCTTTCATCTCAACCAGTGACATCCTATACGGAGTTTTACAAATAGGTTGAGTTCTCGGCACTATTTCAATTGTAAACTCAATTTCACGGTCTACTAACTCCCTGTAGACACCCCATTTTTGACCGCCCTCAAGACTTGGGCATTACTGATAGTTTGCTCGGTGTTGAGAGATGTGCAGGGCACAGGTTCAGTTTCTTCGGCAAGAAGAGAGGCAAATCTTTCCAAACACTTTGTCTAGGGGTTTGGAGTTGAAGAAAAGGGGAAAGGAGAGGAGAAAACTGGTTTGGGAGAAGATCGGCAGAGATCCGGGTAGAAGCGAGTCGAGCAGCCCTCGCTGAATCAAGCCTGTTCATCGGCATGCTTGGATTTAAACTATGAGGCCACCACCATTGGAAATAAGACTTCCGGGGCTTCACTTTTGGTTCAAGAATCTCCTACATCCAAGTCCGGGTGGAGGAGATATGTTGGGTTGAAGCAGGGGATCATCCCGGTTGGATCGAGTCTGCGCGACTTCACGGAAAAGGGCATAACTTTTTGCACAGGAGGAATTTTGATGCAAGGTTTGCGCCATTGGAAAGCTAACTTCCGGGGCTTCGATTTGCATACCCACCGGCCATGTTTTGACCAAGGAATCATCCATCGGCACTCTATTTAGCCGACCGGCAGAAAAGAGTGCTGACCGGCACTTTATTTTGGCCGATGATCAAACCTTCTGGCCGACCTGAACCCTTTGCACCCCCCAAGCTTAGTGCATACCAGCTGTGCCAGCTGGGATGCACAGAACCACATCCACGTGCATGCATGTGCACATTTTGCACCCTTATGAGCCCTTTGACCCCCTCTCTCCTCTAGGAGCTTGAACCTTTGGCCAAGCTTCTTGGAGAAGCTTGGCCAGCTGTATTAGCTTCTCTTAGAAGCCAAGAACCTCTTGCACCTCTTGAACCTCCCTCTCTTTGCTTAGCCATTAAGTTAAGAGCCTTACATTGCCTATATAAGGAAGGCTTCCTCTCCTTTGTCTAAGGTTGGAGTTTTGGAACAAAAACCAGAGATATATAGATATATATCTGATATAGATAGATACAACCCTCTATCTCTCTCTATATCTTACTTCTTTGCCTCCAAAAGTCCATTATTCTTGGCCATTCCTTCACCAACCCATAGCACAACACCACCACTTCCATTTCCAGCATTTGGGAGGACATTTGCAGAGGTTAGGAGCTCATTTTCTTCAATCAAAACCTGCTGGTTTGCTGGTCTTCAAGGGTAAGTCTTCATCTTCCCCTTTCTAGCCTTTTCTTGTTTCATATCTAAGCCTTGCTTGCAAGCACTTTTGGGCTTCGACCCAAACTTCAAATAGTCTTATTTTGGGGTCCTCTTCATGTTTGATTGAGGACCCCTTGCTGTTTGGTAGTAGCATCTAGCACCTATCTCTTTACCCCCTTGTATGCCATGATTCTTGCATAGTATATTTGGCTGGTGTATAATCTGTTTTTGAGCATGTAATAAACTGTAAGTAGGCTTATTTTGAGCCCTTCTTCAACCTTGAAGAAGGGCTCAACCATGTTTGGTAACTCTATCATGCACTTGCTTTGTAATCTCTTCTATTTACCGTAAGTTTGCATGCTTTGTTAGCCTATCTTGCTTTTGTTTTTGTGGATGGTCATAAACTGGAAATGTGCTTGTTTTTCCATGTATAAGATCTGTTTCTAGTTGTTTAGGCCATCCATGACATGCCTTATATAGTCACCTTGCATTTTGGCTTGCTAGCTTTAGGTGTGTGAGCGTGTAGCATGCACTACTTGTCTTGTTTACTTGGTTGGCACCTTTTATAACATGATTTCAGAGCCTTATAATGCATGCTAATTGTTCATGTTTAGCTTCCTTTAAGTGTGCTTAAAGCTTGCTTCATTATGCCTAAGTGTTGGTACCTTTGCATGTGTATGTGTGCATGTGTGCTTAGCCCTCATATACTTAGCATTATGGCCACTGTTTTGGGCCTACTTAGGGTTGCCCAAGTCATGTTTAAGTCCATCCCTTTTGCTTAGTTTGCATGCTTGCCTTGTATGGTTGTTTGCATACTAGCATTCGCACATTGCATGTTCATATTGCATGTTAGATTGCATGCTTGGGTTGCATTTTGACATGCATGCTTTACCTCTTGAATTGAGTATGATAGAGGTTGAGCTCTTTGTTTGTTTATGTGCATTTCATTCCACATTGAAGTTGCACATTTTGGCTTCTTGGGCCATCATGCATTGAAATGCGTGATTGGTGGCCCGGGGGTCGAGGGCCATGCTCCCTTGAGTCCATTGCATGATAGGGGGTGTGTCCGTGCATACATTTGTCCCAAAATTCCATACCATGCTCTGTTCCTGTCTGCTGCTGTCAAAACTGTCTCCTGCAGGAATTTAGTGCCGACCGGCACTCTTCAGTGCCGACCGGCACACTTTTTGTGCCGATAATCTCAATTGCAGCCGGTGGCCAAACCCTGCAGCCGATGGTCCAACCCTTCAGCCGGTGGTAATATTCAGGGTATTTGGAAGGTGTCCCAGGACTCTGGCAATTTTCCAGAGAGGCAGGGCAGCAAAAGCAGAGGGAACAGAGGCATGGTGCGGGTTCCCGGGCAAGGCGGACATCGAGCATGCATCATTCGCACATCCCGAGGCGAGGGGCTGTGGCCCCCTTTTATTTCACATTTATTTATTCAGTAATTAGAATTTGTAATATTTATTCATTTATTTTTGGACTGTATTATTATTTTGGTCCCTCCGAGTGAGGGCGCAATTGTAATAAGTGTGGGTGAGTGTGTGTATGTCTTCCAACCCCCACTTCTTTCTTCCCTTTTATTTACCTGCTTATGATGGTAGATTAGGGCACGTCTATTTTAGCATACCTTATGCAATGTATGTATGCATTCATGCATTTGTTTACATACATCGGGCTTGGCACATCATGCAAACTGCATCGTACTTTCAATTCCAAATTGAATACGTGATAGTTGTAGCATTTCACATGCCATGTCTAGGTTAGCCGAGCCTACTCTAGATTGCATCTGTGCCTGCGTTGCATTAGCCACTTAATATGAACTAGGACACGCATTTTTGCTAACTAGTTCATTGTTTTGGCACGGAGTACAATGTAAGTATTTTACGCTTTAGCATACCACATGATGTGTGTGAATGTTGCCATGACAGTATGCTTACCATGCGGCTAAGTGCTTATGTGAGATATAAATTGTTTGAATGCCTGTGGGTGGAGGTTGGGTTGCTTGAGTTGGAAAACTCATTGAAATCCGTATTTTAGCCTACTTGCGGGTAGCAAAATCTAACGCGTTTTTTTGAGACAAAAACGGATATGCGACGTTTATTTCCAAGTTAGGCAATCTAGTCTATACTTTTGTGCTGTGCGCATAACATAGTAATTCTAGGCTAATAACCGGAATAAGAACGCATGAAGTTTTCAAAATTGGATATCACGGTTAGTAGAGGCCGGTCTTCGGACCGGGCGAAAGGGGGTGCTCATAGCTGACCTTCCCCGATCGTACCCAAGCTCCCGAGCCAAGACATTTGGTGATGACGGACACGTGGCCTTCGGCACCGAGTCAGGGTTTCCTAAATTTCCCCATAAAAAATATTTAGGTGGCGACTCTGTAATCTGGCAAAGCAGTCCATGTTTGGCACTACTTTTCAAAAAATCTGTTTTCTCAAACGATTTGCCAGAGGTGGACTCTTTGGTTCAGATTTAGAACCGCGACACAAATTGAGTCCGAGCTGTAGCGAGGTCCCACGCGGGCGCTGTTACAGTTTCTGGCGACTCTGCTGGGGAGTTTAGAGAGCTTGACTCGAACTCGTGATTTCCTGTTTTGACTACATTTATGTGTTTTTTTTTGCATTGCATATGCATTGGTGCGCCTAGGACACCGTGTTGGCCATCTGCTATTCCTGAGCGGTTTGCCGGAGGCTTGTCTTGTCAAGGCATGTCCGTAAGGCTGACCGGTTGCGGGCTCTGCCAGTATGGGAACACAAACCCCGGTTTTACCGGGGCACCCTCTTTGACCATTCGACCTAGTGCATATCGAGATCCATAGTGACCATCCCAAACTAGGACAGGTTGCTTACCCGATATAGGTTGTTTGAAACCGCTGCGTGCGTAGTGAAACCCTAGCTCCTGACAAAATAAGACAGGGAAACCCTACCCCAACATAGGGGTGTATTGGCTCTCTTTTACATGTTATGTGCTTTTAGAGTGTATCTCTACAGGGAATGCGCATATCAGTTTGTGAGTTTTGATATCCGGCCTGCGGGCACCAGTATCAGTATTTTGAGAATCAGTTATATCTGCGGGTATCAGATTCAGATTTGGGGCAGTGATTTCGGGGAACAGTGATCAGTAATAGAATACAGTCGTTCAGCTTCGCTCGTATCCGTTCCAGTGAAGTTGAGCTGAGATGCTGTCTGTTTTCTCTTTTGCTAGGTAGTCCTGGAACTATAGCTTCAGAAGGCTCCACTATCCCCCGGGTACATTGGATTTGTGCTGATAGACTCAGGTCAGAGGCTCAGTTCAAGGGTAATCAGGGCCAGAGAAGGCTAGTCAGACATAGACCACCAGTACCACAGCTACCAGATCAGTGATCTTTGAGCAGTTGGGTAGAGATTTCCGAACTTACAGCAGGCACAGATATACCGGTTGCTCAGTTAGACCAGGACAATATGTCGAGTCTGGAAGAGATGGTGCGCCAACTCCAGGATAGTATGAAAGCCATGCAGCAAGACGCTGTCCATCAAGCAGAATCCGCCAAGCAACAGGCTGTGGTCATAGCCCAACAGGCAGAAACGATTGCCAGGTTAGAGCAGCAAACAGGAACATCCACTTCACATCAGGCTCCTCCCCCACCCAGAGTTCCAACGCTCGGGGAAACAACTAATGTCCAGGCAAATACGGACATTCCAGTCGGGCCAGCTCCGCCCCCGATTCTACCACAACTATCCAAGGCACCCACGCCTATCAATGTACCGGACTCTCCATTTGAGTTCGAGACGGATCCCACAGCACTGAAGTTGAGCAAGCTTGAAAAGCTGTTCAAGAGATCCCAGGGAGTCAAGACCATCCCTGACATTGAAGATGGATACACGGACACAGCTGTGACATTGCCGGACAGGTTCAAGATGCCTCACATCGACCGTTTTGATGGGTCAGGAGATCCCATGGTCCACCTGAGTTTGTTTTCAGATGTTCTGCGCCCGATGGGCTTGACAAGATTACAGAAGCTCTCCCTCTTTAGCAGGACCCTGTCGGGTATCGCGGCCATTTGGTACGCTAAATTAGAGGACTCAGTGAAACGAAGCTGGGAGGAGATGTCCGAGGCCTTCGTCGCACAATATTCATACAATACCCAGATCGAGATCACAACCCGTGATCTTGAGACAACCAGGCAAGAGCCGAAAGAGGGCTTCTCTGACTTTGTAACCCGTTGGAGAGCCAAAGCTTCTTCGATGACCACCAGGCCGGTCGACAAGGACCAGATACGGATGGTTGTGCGCAACCTCCAACCCAGATTGATGCAAAAAATGATTGTTCTCCCCTTCCCTACTTTTTCAGACTTACATGAGATGGGGGTTCAAATCGAGGATGCCATTCGACAAGGGATCTTTGCAGAAGATAATGAGCCTTTGAAGAGGAATGTTGCTCACAGTTCCAATGCCACTACTGATGGTAGCACAGCTGCGAAATGCTCAGAAGTAGGCACTATCACCACTCCCCTTGATGGCCAAAAACCAACCACTTCAACTCGGCCCCAAGCCCGAAAATTTCATTCTCTTTACATGAGTCTCTCTCAAGCTTTGAAAAAGCTGCGAGAAGAAGGGCACCTAGAACTCCTAGAACCCCAACCCCTTCCAAACCCTCTCCCAGCCAGACATAACCCTTCTAAGTACTGCATGTACCACCAGCAGCGCGGTCATGGCACCGACCGTTGCTACCGCCTCCGTCATGAGATCCAAAATCTCATTGACAACCAAACGATAGCTCCACCTTCAGACCCCAATGACCAAATACCTCATCCACATCTCAATCTAATCCACACACTGGCCGTCCCTTACGACCCCAGCGTATATGTCACCCCAGCCCATTTGCCCAAACCGAAGGTGTTTATCCCGGAAAGCATGGATTTATGCATGATGGGTACATCTGAACCCCAATCATCCCAAACCCATAAACCCACTACTTCTGAGCTAATAAGGATGATCGAAGATCTTCAGAGAACTGTGGCAGATCTAGCCTTTGGAGTTTTGGCTCCGTCATCAACCGCATCACATACCAGGGAGTTCATGTCAAAAGGCTCCCTAACCTCGGGACGGACTGCATTGGGAAAAGGCCAATCTTTTAGCAAAATGGAGGCCAGTGATAAGAACAAGGCAGGGGCAAGCATTGGTCCCCATGAACATCTTCGGCGGGATATTGAGGCTTTGAAAGTCAAAGGGCTGAACAAACAGCAAGTACTCGCATTTGTTGCAAAAACTGTGGATGACACTTTTGCCACTCAAAATGAGAGCCGTCTGAATCAAGGGGCGAGCTGCGGAAAACGCCTTTGTACCAGGAATGTTCCTTTCAGCTCTGGTCTCGTGCTCGGAAGAGATCAGCAAACCCAGTCAGCGCCTGTTAATCCCCCTGCCAGTGCATCCAGCAAAAAGCCACAAACGAACAAATACCCACCTCGGGGCCAGAGAGTGTTCGCCCCACTGTACATGTCTCTATCAGCGGCCTTGAGGGTCTTGATTAGAAAGGGGCACCTGAAACCCCTGGAGCTGCGGCCACTGCCAAATAAACTTCCTCCCTCTCATGATCCAGCCAAGTACTGCGCCTTCCATCAACAAGTCGGCCATGTCACTGACAGTTGTTATCGTCTCCGCCACGAAATACAAGATCTGATTGACAACAAGGTCATCGCCGCACCGACTCAGCAAAGTCTATCGGCACTGGATCGGTGAACTTGGGGGATAATGTGAATGTGATCAGGAGATGAACCACCTGCGGGCGGCGTTCAATTTACTTCAGATGTGATGGACGGCATGCGCTATTTTGAGCAATGTACAAATGCTGTTAATTTTGCTTTCTGACTTGGGTATTGGGTCAGTCTTGTCTTTGTGTATTGAGTCAGTCCTTTCATACTGAGTCAGTTGGGTCTGTCTTGTTGTATCGAGTCAGTCTTGTTTTGTTAAAGTCGGGTGATTCCGAGGGTGTTACCTCAAGCATCACCATTTTGTTTTGTGTTTGTCTTTTCAGTTTCTTTTGAGTCTGTTTCTGCCAGGGAGCCAGTTGTGCCAACAGATTTGAATGAAACAGCAGTAATTTTCACGCTCTCGCGTTTGCTTCTGCCTGGTGCCAGTTATGCCGGAATGAGATGACAGTATTTGACTAAGAACTTTGTCTTTCCTGTGCCTTGAAGTCATTGTAATGACCTGAGTTTTTCAAAACTTTTTCAACACTGCGGTGAAAACAAAGAGGGAGGAATTCCTCGGGATTTGCAAAACTTTGATCAAACTGAGAGAAAGAGAGGCGTGCTAAGCCCTTAATGAATGAAATCATGCTTGTTGGTGTGAGTACTGAGAAGGACCCTAGCTTGATCCAGATTGGTCCCACACTGTCTTCAGCGCGAGCGATTTGTCGCTTTCTTAAAAACTTTCAAAAAATGTTTTGCGCGGTCCTGCAAAGACATGTGTGGAATCGCTCTTGAGATTGTGCAGCTTAGGATCGCTCTCAGCCTCGAGACTTGAGTCCTTGCCTTCAAACCTTGAACTTGCATTCAGAATGTTCAACGGTCAACCACAATGTGAGGCTTGTGTGGCCAGATTCAAAGCAGCCCACGAATTAGAGGCAAGAAAGTCGGATCAAGAAGATCAGAACATCAGAAGAAGCTTGCAAAGCTAGAACAGAAGTACCCTTTGAACTAGGGGCAAAAAATATCCGATGTGCTTGAAGAGCCAAAGGTGGATCCTTCTGCAAATCAATACAACAGCCACTCTCCTGGATACAGAGGGCTTCAATCTCAAAACCATTTGGCATGGACTTGCTACACTTTTACCCTTTGAGAGGCTCGCTGGGCCGAAAACCCGAAGGGCGACCCAGGCAAAAGTTAGAGCAAGCAAAAAATACATACAAAAGGAAAGAAAAAAAATACAGAAAAAAAAGAACAAAGGAAGAAGAAAGAGAAAAGAAAAGAAAAAGAAGCTCGCAAGGTCGAAAACCCGCATCGGGCGCCTTGGCAAAAGTTAGAGCCTAAAAGAAAAAAAAGAGAAAAGAAAAAGAAAGAAAAGAAAGAAGAACAAAGCTCGCAAGGTCGAAAACCTGCAACAGGCGCCTTGGCAAAAGTTAGAGCATAAAAAGGAGAGGTTAAATACCCGAGTGTACCTTAACCCCGAACTACGTAAGGCTTGATTCCCATGTTTGGGATACGTAGGCAACTTCTTCCTGAAGTCCAGCCACAAACACTTCCAAATCAAGTGTGTCCATGTAATGGTTTCGATCATCTTTGCCTTCTCTGTATCCGAGAGTCTGGTTGTGTTCATCGCTCCGAGGACTGACTACAATGCGCTGCGGCATCATCCAAACAAGGGGCAACTTTCCGTTGCCATTCAAAACGCCGCGGTGTCATTTCAAACAAGGGGCAACTTTCCGTTGCCATGCAGTGTCCTTCAGACAAGGGGCAATTTTCCATTGCTATGGGTCCGAGGTTGTACATCTCAAGAGTAGGTTCCGTGCTTGTTCAGCAGTGGCCGTTTGCGAAATGGTTTTTGAAAATTTTTACTAAGGTTGACTAATTCTCTCAAAAATTATTCCATCTTTTCCAAAACTGGACCATTTTCTTGGACTCAAAAAAGGAAAATTTTCAGTGCTCACAACCTAACTTGCATGATTTTCAAAATCAAAAAGTTGAATAAGCATGTTAATCCAACTCTCATTTTGGTCAAAATTGTTTTAGTAGAAAGCCAAAAACAAAAAATGGTCGAAATGATGAACTAGGGGCACAGTTGAGTCAAGTGTTTTGTCTTTTCCCCATCATCAACATACTTGCCAAGAAGGGCAATCTACCTGCCGGAAGAGGGCACAACTGAAGTCAACAACAAAATGCAGAAAGCTCTCTCATCCTCCGAGCAACGAGGTATCAAGCCAAGTGCGAAGCACGAACTGGAATGGATCAGGATATTCCACTTCCTCATCTGGACAGATCTAACCACGTCCAAACTCCCTAGCAGAGCATCGTCAACCAATGTCAACTACAGATTTGCTACACACCCAGTTGTGGTGCAACCCCTCTGTGGGAAAGTTCACTGCTGTGTGCAGAAGAAAAAGAATCTAGCAGAATGCTAGGGGCAAGAGCCCGCAACTTCTTGTCTATCCACCAACCACTCTGGGGAGGGATGAAAAATGAGAGATTGAAGAATAGAGAGATGTGCGCTGAGAGAAAAAGTGAGGAAAAGGGCTTTTTCAGAAAAACAGAGCTTGAGGGCCGAGTAATGTGAGAATCACACAAATCAGAAAGGGTGGGAATAATACCCGGTGAAACAGGCTCCCTGTGCACATTTGAGTCTTGTGTTTTGTTTTGTCTGCCTCGATTCTTGTTTTGAGTCGTTTCGAGTGTCAATAGATGTGTTTAGGTTGTTTACCTTTGTTTTCTTTTGTTGAGTCTTTTTCGCTGTGTTCAGTCATAGGCTCAATACCCGGTTAAGAGCTCATTTCTTAATTTCAAAAAAAAAATCAAAAATCAAATCATCTTGTGCTCAGAGTGCTGTGCCATTCTCCACATTTGTGCAAAACAGAATTTGTTCTTTCATAAAACCGCAGGGTTCAACCCAGGTCATGTGAGAACAGTAGAACCGGGACCTATCTGAAGCTATAATGGTTCCGGACTGCAAAGCAAAGCAAAAGAGGGAAAATCGAAGCATCTGAGTGTGTTTCACCTTCAGCAAATTCCGTGATTGTACTCCGGATGTGCCTCTTCAGGCCTTGTCAATGCTACCGAAGTATGAGTGCGCCTCTATCTCGAGTATAAGCCTGCTTCAAGTCAGAACGGCAATTAAAGCAGCAGCAGATGTTATCTCTTGTCAACATAAACAGGGTGTCCCCTTTTCGAGCTAAGTGTGTTGCAAAGTCCTCTAAGAGGTAAATCAGAGGCACCAGAGTACATATTTGATGCTCTTCTACTTCATAGAATGTGAACCTTCACATACACTTCTACTACGTGCGTGTCGCACATCATTATGATTCATGCATAGAAAATGCTTGCTTTCGATTCCGCATAGAATATGCTTTGCTTGTTTCATGCATAGAAGATGCATTTTATCGCACTTTCTTGTGCATTTTATCTCACTCGCACTATCTTGTGCACTTACACTTTGTATCTCACTTACACTGTCTTGTGTATCTTGTGCATTTCAAATCAATCGCGCTGTTTAGCGTATCGCACTGTTTAGCGCATTTCAAAATCATTCGCGCTGTTTAGCGTATCGCACTGTTTTGTGCATCACATCATTCGCGCTATCTTGCGCACCTCTATCGCACTGTTTTGTGCACCACATCATTTGCGCTGTCTTGCGCACCTCTATCGCACTGTTCTGTGCATTACATTACATTTCATTCGCGCTATTTTGCGCATCGCACTGTTTTGTGCCTCTAAGCCACATCGCACTATCTTGTGCATTCGCACTATCTTGTGCATTCGCGTTGTCTAACGCATCGCGCTGTTTAGCGCATCGCACTATCTTGTGCATTCGCACTATCTTGTGCACTCGCGTTGTTTAACGCATCGCGCTGTTTAGCGCACCGCACTTTCTTGTGCATTTGCACTATCTTGTGCACTCGCGTTGTTTAACGCATCGCGCTGTTTAGCGCATCGCACTGTCTTGTGCACTCGCGTTGTCTAACGCATCGCGCTGTTTAGCGCATCGCACTGTCTTGTGCACTCGCGTTGTCTAACGCATCGCGCTGTTTAGCGCATCGCACTATTTTGTGCATTATATCATTCGCGCTATCTTGCGCACTTCACCTGCACTTGTTAGTATATTGCATCGCACTGTCTTGTGCATTCGCACTGTCTCGTGCACTCGCGTTGTCTAACGCATCGCGCTGTTCAGCGCATCGCACTATTTTGTGCATTGTATCATTCGCGCTATCTTGCGCACTTTACCTGGTTGCATTTTGCATGCATTCATTGTTCGCGTTATTTTGCGCATCGCGCTATCTTGCGCACCTTATCTGTATCGCACTGTTTTGTGCATTCACCCTGCTCATACTACTTTACACCTTTAGCATCGCACTATTTTGTGCATCTGTTTAGCACTGTTTGTGCATTCACTCTGCATCACGCTATCTTGCGCACCTCCATCGCACTGTCATGTGCATTACATTTCATCGCGCTATTTTGTGCATCTCATTGCATTTCGCATTACTTCTCACTCGCACTCGCACTGTTTTGTGCACTTTACTTGCCAAAACCGGCTTCGCGTAGCGTATAAGTCCAGTTTTCAAAAGTCTTCCTGCATATCACTTCGCATCCTGCCCCTGAACTATGCTGGTTTGATTCCTTGCAAAGGGATACGTAGGCAGCCTGCGGGCACAACCATTTATTCATTTGTATTTTGTTTGTTTGTCCAAGTCTTCGGCCTTGTCAAAAATGGGTCGTCTCTGGACTTTGACATTCACTCCCGTCATTGTTATGACTTTCGAGTTCTGTCAAAGAGGGGCAACTGTAGACACCCCATTTTTGACCGCCCTCAAGACTTGGGCATTACTGATAGTTTGCTCGGTGTTGAGAGATGTGCAGGGCACAGGTTCAGTTTCTTCGGCAAGAAGAGAGGCAAATCTTTCCAAACACTTTGTCTAGGGGTTTGGAGTTGAAGAAAAGGGGAAAGGAGAGGAGAAAACTGGTTTGGGAGAAGATCGGCAGAGATCCGGGTAGAAGCGAGTCGAGCAGCCCTCGCTGAATCAAGCCTGTTCATCGGCATGCTTGGATTTAAACTATGAGGCCACCACCATTGGAAATAAGACTTCCGGGGCTTCACTTTTGGTTCAAGAATCTCCTACATCCAAGTCCGGGTGGAGGAGATATGTTGGGTTGAAGCAGGGGATCATCCCGGTTGGATCGAGTCTGCGCGACTTCACGGAAAAGGGCATAACTTTTTTCACAGGAGGAATTTTGATGCAAGGTTTGCGCCATTGGAAAGCTAACTTCCGGGGCTTCGATTTGCATACCCACCGGCCATGTTTTGACCAAGGAATCATCCATCGGCACTCTATTTAGCCGACCGGCAGAAAAGAGTGCTGACCGGCACTTTATTTTGGCCGATGATCAAACCTTCTGGCCGACCTGAACCCTTTGCACCCCCCAAGCTTAGTGCATACCAGCTGTGCCAGCTGGGATGCACAGAACCACATCCACGTGCATGCATGTGCACATTTTGCACCCTTATGAGCCCTTTGACCCCCTCTCTCCTCTAGGAGCTTGAACCTTTGGCCAAGCTTCTTGGAGAAGCTTGGCCAGCTGTATTAGCTTCTCTTAGAAGCCAAGAACCTCTTGCACCTCTTGAACCTCCCTCTCTTTGCTTAGCCATTAAGTTAAGAGCCTTACATTGCCTATATAAGGAAGGCTTCCTCTCCTTTGTCTAAGGTTGGAGTTTTGGAACAAAAACCAGAGATATATAGATATATATCTGATATAGATAGATACAACCCTCTATCTCTCTCTATATCTTACTTCTTTGCCTCCAAAAGTCCATTATTCTTGGCCATTCCTTCACCAACCCATAGCACAACACCACCACTTCCATTTCCAGCATTTGGGAGGACATTTGCAGAGGTTAGGAGCTCATTTTCTTCAATCAAAACCTGCTGGTTTGCTGGTCTTCAAGGGTAAGTCTTCATCTTCCCTTTCTAGCCTTTTCTTGTTTCATATCTAAGCCTTGCTTGCAAGCACTTTTGGGCTTCGACCCAAACTTCAAATAGTCTTATTTTGGGGTCCTCTTCATGTTTGATTGAGGACCCCTTGCTGTTTGGTAGTAGCATCTAGCACCTATCTCTTTACCCCCTTGTATGCCATGATTCTTGCATAGTATATTTGGCTGGTGTATAATCTGTTTTTGAGCATGTAATAAACTGTAAGTAGGCTTATTTTGAGCCCTTCTTCAACCTTGAAGAAGGGCTCAACCATGTTTGGTAACTCTATCATGCACTTGCTTTGTAATCTCTTCTATTTACCGTAAGTTTGCATGCTTTGTTAGCCTATCTTGCTTTTGTTTTTGTGGATGGTCATAAACTGGAAATGTGCTTGTTTTTCCATGTATAAGATCTGTTTCTAGTTGTTTAGGCCATCCATGACATGCCTTATATAGTCACCTTGCATTTTGGCTTGCTAGCTTTAGGTGTGTGAGCGTGTAGCATGCACTACTTGTCTTGTTTACTTGGTTTGGCACCTTTTATAACATGATTTCAGAGCCTTATAATGCATGCTAATTGTTCATGTTTAGCTTCCTTTAAGTGTGCTTAAAGCTTGCTTCATTATGCCTAAGGTTGGTACCTTTGCATGTGTATGTGTGCATGTGTGCTTAGCCCTCATACTTAGCATTATGGCCACTGTTTTGGGCCTACTTAGGGTTGCCCAAGTCATGTTTAAGTCCATCCCTTTTGCTTAGTTTGCATGCTTGCCTTGTATGGTTGTTTGCATACTAGCATTCGCACATTGCATGTTCATATTGCATGTTAGATTGCATGCTTGGGTTGCATTTTGACATGCATGCTTTACCTCTTGAATTGAGTATGATAGAGGTTGAGCTCTTTGTTTTTTATGTGCATTTCATTCCACATTGAAGTTGCACATTTTGGCTTCTTGGGCCATCATGCATTGAAATGCGTGATTGGTGGCCCGGGGGTCGAGGGCCATGCTCCCTTGAGTCCATTGCATGATAGGGGGTGTGTCCGTGCATACATTTGTCCCAAAATTCCATACCATGCTCTGTTCCTGTCTGCTGCTATCAAAACTGTCTCCTGCAGGAATTTAGTGCCGACCGGCACTCTTCAGTGCCGACCGGCACACTTTTTGTGCCGATAATCTCAATTGCAGCCGGTGGCCAAACCCTGCAGCCGATGGTCCAACCCTTCAGCCGGTGGTAATATTCAGGGTATTTGGAAGGTGTCCCAGGACTCTGGCAATTTTCCAGAGAGGCAGGGCAGCAAAAGCAGAGGGAACAGAGGCATGGTGCGGGTTCCCGGGCAAGGCGGACATCGAGCATGCATCATTCGCACATCCCGAGGCGAGGGGCTGTGGCCCCCTTTTATTTCACATTTATTTATTCAGTAATTAGAATTTGTAATATTTATTCATTTATTTTTGGACTGTATTATTATTTTGGTCCCTCCGAGTGAGGGCGCAATTGTAATAAGTGTGGGTGAGTGTGTGTATGTCTTCCAACCCCCACTTCTTTCTTCCCTTTTATTTACCTGCTTATGATGGTAGATTAGGGCACGTCTATTTTAGCATACCTTATGCAATGTATGTATGCATTCATGCATTTGTTTACATACATCGGGCTTGGCACATCATGCAAACTGCATCGTACTTTCAATTCCAAATTGAATACGTGATAGTTGTAGCATTTCACATGCCATGTCTAGGTTAGCCGAGCCTACTCTAGATTGCATCTGTGCCTGCGTTGCATTAGCCACTCTAATATGAACTAGGACACGCATTTTTGCTAACTAGTTCATTGTTTTGGCACGGAGTACAATGTAAGTATTTTACGCTTTAGCATACCACATGCGTGTGAATGTTGCCATGACAGTATGCTTACCATGCGGCTAAGTGCTTATGTGAGATAAATTGTTTGAATGCCTGTGGGTGGAGGTTGGGTTGCTTGAGTTGGAAAACTCATTGAAATCCGTATTTTAGCCTACTTGCGGGTAGCAAAATCTAACGCGTTTTTTTTAGACAAAAACGGATATGCGACGTTTATTTCCAAGTTAGGCAATCTAGTCTATACTTTTGCTGTGCGCATAACATAGTAATTCTAGGCTAATAACCGGAATAAGAACGCATGAAGTTTTCAAAATTGGATATCACGGTTAGTAGAGGCCGGTCTTCGGACCGGGCGAAAGGGGGTGCTCATAGCTGACCTTCCCCGATCGTACCCAAGCTCCCGAGCCAAGACATTTGGTGATGACGGACACGTGGCCTTCGGCACCGAGTCAGGGTTTCCTAAATTTCCCCATAAAAAATATTTAGGTGGCGACTCTGTAATCTGGCAAAGCAGTCCATGTTTGGCACTACTTTTCAAAAAATCTGTTTTCTCAAACGATTTGCCAGAGGTGGACTCTTTGGTTCAGATTTAGAACCGCGACACAAATTGAGTCCGAGCTGTAGCGAGGTCCCACGCGGGCGCTGTTACACTCCCCTGGTAACTTTTCCGGAAAAACATCCGGAAATTCACAGACAACTAGGATCATATCAGTACCCTCATTCGTTGATTGCCCCTCCAAGACACTGCACAAATACCCCTGACACCCTTTCTGTAACAACCTGTATGCTTTCACTGCGGAAATTAAATAGGGTAGAGAAATCACTTCATGTCCCTTGAAGGTAAACTCTAACTGCCCCGGAGGGTGGAAACTAATTTTCTTGGACATATAATCAATATTTACACAATATTTGCTTAGCCAGTCCATTCCCACAATGATATTGAAGTGAGTCATATCAAGTGGTAGCAAGTTGGCATATACCTGGACTTCCCCAATTAGGAGCTCACAAGCAAAATAAACAGAAGTACAAACCATAGAATCCCCCAAGGGTGAGGTCACACACAACACATAAGGTAATAATTCCTCAGATCTATCTAAATCCCGAACAAATATTTTTGACACAAAAGAGTGGGTAGAACCAGAATCAAACAACACATAGGCAAAATGACCGTATACAGTAAATGTACCTGACACCACTGTTGCAACATTTTGCACATCGCCCGGAACCAATGCAAACACCCTTCCTTGCCTGGCGGTGTCTTTATTATTGGCAGGCTTTGCAGCGGACTTTGTACTTGGAGCTGGTGTAGATCCTGCCGAACTTGTAGTAGCTCTGTTTCCATTTTGTTGATTCCTTTGAGGACAGTTCTTTACCAGATGACCTGTTTTACCGCACCTAAAACATGCCCCAGTCACCCGATAGCACGTCCCGCAGTGCTTCTTTCCACAACCCCATCCAACCAAGGGTGTAACCCCTGTTGCATGCCTGTTTGACTTGCTTTTTTTATTCGTCACGGACATCGGCTGTCCCTCCGACATAGGCCTTCTCATCCGCCTTCTTTATCTCAGCCGCCTTGGTAGCAAGCGCCGCTTGCAGCTCGATCTGGGCATGAGACTTCTTATCTTTGGAGTCCAAAGAGCGTCGACGCAGAAACCAGAGGGATCAGAAGACCTGCCGAACCTCGACTTTTTGGATTGTAGTGGGCCAGACGCCTCGGCCTCGGCAAGCCTCTTCCAGGCAAACGTAGACTTCTCGATTTTAACCAATTTGGAAATTGGCACTTCATCCTCTGACTCCACCTCGGTGGCACTGGGTTTGGCCTTAGCCCTTTTAACCCTTTTTGCCTTGGTTTTTTGCTAAGATTGAGAAGGACTGGAGGAGTAGACTGACACCACGCCTGGGATGTCAACAAGAAGGTCGTCCGGGATGATTTTTGCACGACCTATTTCTTCGGCGGTAACGGTAACAGTAACTTTGGTACCAAAGTGGATTGCTGGAAGTGTAGTAGGTGGGTTTGCTAGATCGTAAGCTAACGCCTCAGAGTTTTGGCGTTTACGGCTACGAGTTTTGCCAGAAGGAGCGAAACTGGAACTCGGCATCGGCGTTGGGGTTGGGATGGAGAAATTAGTTAAGAGGCAAAAGTGGTTGGCTGCTCAACTAGGTCAGAGGTGGAGCCCTGGTCTGGCCTTGGAGATGAAGCTGTTGGAGGAGTTGAAGTAGATGGAGAAGTCTTGCTGTACCTAGGAACGTCGGGCAGAGCTGACTTGTATGTGGGGATATAGTTAAGTAGTAAGGGAGCTTTACGGAGGCCAATAGGCAGGCCCAACAGCCTCTTCAAGTCTTTGCTGGAGAAGAAGGATTGACGAAAGTCCTTCGATGGTTGGGGAAGAGTTGCAAAAGGTAGAAAACAGACATTAGAACAGATAAAGGGAATAAAGTGGTAAAGTCTTAAATAGAGAATATATGATTTCCCACAAGTAAATCAATCAATGGGAATAAAAATTAATGCAGAAAAATTAAATCAATAGCAACACAAGAGTTTTACGTGGTTCTCTCAATGTGAGGTACGTCCACGGAATCGAAATCCGATTCCACTATCAACCAAAAAGTTTCCAAACAATTACAAACGAGACACGAATGGTCTCACAAACCACCCTTAGATAAATTCCAAATAATCACAAATAAACAAGAGAAAAGACGTCACCAAATAGATGAACAAAAGTTTTCGAAACAGAATTGTAGAAGACCCAAAATAATAAACCCAAAGCAACTTCGATTCACGCCGAGACCAGTGAATTTGTCTTTGCCAAAAAACTAACCCAGAGGTATCTGTAGACACCCCATTTTTTACCGACCTTAAGACTCAGACGTCATTGATTGAGCGCTCAGTGATTGCGCATGTTGTGCTCGTTCTGAGGTTTCGGAGTCTCAGCTGAGAGCCTTGCCTCCGGACTTCGGGACTCTTTTGTGCTTTGCCTCGGTTTGCAAACCAAGTTCTGTTTTCTCTTCCCGAAGGGAGGGAGAGGTCTTGTAGACCATCTCTCAGTGGCCGTAGGCTACTTTTCGTGGTCGTAGACCACTGTTCCCGTTTGGAGACCAGTTTTCGATTTTCGGAGCCGTCGGTCGTGCGCCTCGGTTTGGGACCGCTTAACTTTCTCCGTTTGCTCCGGTTTTTGGCACACACCTTGTTTCCTCTCTCTAAAGGGACACTGTGGCCCGGGAGACCACTTTCGTGGTCGCACGCCACTTTCGATGCTTAACAATCAGTTTTCGGGGTACCCGACTGCGCGTTTTGGCCCCCGAACCCTCATTTTGTATCCGTCTTGGTTCATTTTTGGTATGGACCCTATTTTCATTGTTTGGAAGGTGGTACAAGGGTGGGAGACCACCTTTTCTCTTAGAGACCACCTTTTCTCCCGCCGGCCGATTTTCTTGTCAGGAAACTGGTCTCCTTGGTTTTTGAGCCACTTTTGACTGGTCTCCACCATACCACTAGCTGCTTTCAGCTTAGAGACCACCCTAGGCGGCCACCGACCAGCTGAACCTTTTGACCCTGGTCGGCCGACCAGGGGAGTGGTCGGCCAGCTTTCTCCTTTTCTGTCTCACTGAGTTGGTGCCAGCTGTGCCAGCTGGAAGCCACATATTGCATCCTCCATACACGTGTATGGAGGATGTTTAACCTTGGTTTTAAGCTTCTTGAAGAAGCTTTAGACCCTTGGCTTTATAAAGGAGGGCCTTGCCTTCCTTGTAAAGGGTTGAGAAATTGTTTTGAGGCATACATACACTCTCCTCTCATTTCTCTCCATTTTAGCTCCAAAGGTCCCTTGTTCTTGGCCTATTGCACACCACTTCCTATCCTAACACCTCCACCATCACTCTAAGCACCTTGGAGCTGGTTTTTAGAGGTTGAAGGCTTGCTGTTTTGGTCCAGAAGCTGTTGGAGTTCTTGGCTACAAGGATAACACTCTATTTCCCTCTTTTTGGCATTGTTTTGTTCCATCTCTTAGCCTAGTTTGTAAGCATATTTGGGCTTTGTCATAAACTAAAAAAAGTCTTATTTTGAGATCCTTAACATGTTTGTTTGAGACCATTTTTCTGTTGGGGGTCATCTACCCCCTTGCATGCTTCATTTCCCTTTGTTTTGAGCCATGCATTAGGGCCTTTGTGTTGAGCTTTGTTGGCCCTTTTGACCACTGAAATCCAGCGGATTTTCAGTAGTTTTTATGTGTTTTTGAGCACCAAAATCAGAGAGGGGTGACCCTCTCACCCCTTGTCTTATTTACTAGCATTTTTGGCCTAACAAGGGAGCCCATGTGTGTATGCTTCCAAGCCATGTTTCAGGCCATTTTTGGTGAGTTTTATGACCTGCATGAGCTCTATCTAGAGCTGTTTTTGCCATATTGGGTGTCCCTCTTGCATGTGTAGAACAACCCTCTTCATGGCCTATCAAAGGAGCATCTCATTCTTGCATGCATAGATCATGTTTCAGTGAGTTTTTGGGATTTATTTGGCATGTCATACCTCTGAATTTTTCTGGTTTAGTGGCCTCTTGAATGCTTAATATACTTGTAGTGTAAACCCTCTTCACTAGCTTGTATTGCATGTTGTCTTGGCCCTTGATTCTAGCACTTTTTGGCCATGCCTTAACCTGATTGTGTGCATGTTTTGGACTGCCTTAGCTCTGTTTTTGTGCCTCATGGTCGAATGATGCATGCTATGCATGGTTGTAGTTCAATATCCATGTCTAGCCTTGAGTTTTGTAGCCTCTTACATGCTTGAATAGAGGTGTTTGCATGTCTTGGTATCATTGTGCATGTTATTTCAGACCTCATACTTGTGCCATGTTCCCATGTTTTCCACTCCTTAAGTGCATTTGAGAGTCGTACTTGTATGCCTCGTTTTTGGACCATTACATGAGCTTCATTTCCATGCCTTTTGAGCCACCATTTTAGTCCATATTTGCTACTGTTTTGATCTACATAGGGACTGTATGGGGGTGGTTTGGTCTTTTGAGCATCGCTTTGCATACCTCTAGTGTAATCCACTTCACTAGTTTCGGTATTCGGGCCATCTAGCATACATTGTATGAGTTATTTACATGATTTGGGACCATTGTGTATCATGTTTCAGAGCTGGAAAATGTGTGTTTGTATGCCATATTTCATCCCTTGCCATGCTTTGATAGAGTTGCATTTGGTGCCTTAGGATCGGTCCCTTGCATTTGTGCATATTCGCATGTGTTTTGTTGCCTAATTTCATTGTGTTTGGCCACTGATTTGGGTGTGGCTGAGGCTCACCCATCTTGGTTTAAGTCCATCTTGCATTGTGTATGCCATTCTAGTCATAGCATTGCGCATGCCATGTAGTTCGTTGCATCGAGTATGCCATTTGATATTCGCATTGTGTATGCTAATCATATGTTGTCATATTGTTGCATAAGGTGTCTTGCATCGAGTATGCCATGTAGTTCATAGCACTGTGTATGCTAGTAGCATGTTTGCATGTCATTCTCTGCATGTTTGCATCATTTAGTCGCATTGCATTTAGGTTGCATAGTCCGAGTCACGTCGTTTATGCCATGTATATTGCATTGTGTTTGGAATAGGGTTTAGACCAAACACGGGAAACGAGGGACGTTTCGTACTCCAAGTGACGAAATGTGCCTCGATTCTCGGTCGCCGACACTCCGGATTACCTATGATGGAGTTTAGGCCTTGTTGTGTTTATGTGTGCATCCATTTCATATTGAGTCGTGCAATTCGACTCCCCGGCCATCATGTATCGAGATGCGTGATTGGTGGCACGAGGATCGAGGACTACACTCCCTAGAGCTTATGCAATGACGGGGAGAGTGGTCATGCATACATATGTTGAAAATACTTTGCCATGCCCCTTTCTTGCTCTCTGTTGCAGCAAACCGGAAACCAGCAGCAAAAACTAGTCAAGCAGCCTTCTGGAGCTTTGTACAGTATTCCGGGACCAGTCACAAACAGAGGCAAATCGGGACATTGTGATGGATTTTCCGACAAGGCAACTCGAGCATGCATGCATTCCTCATCATTCAAGACCGAGCTGAGGCAGTCCATTTCATTTGTTTTGCATGCTAGCTTATTTATTTTAGTTAATTTGTTAATTAATTAGGATTGTGTAATAATTAGCTGTAATTCGTTATTCATTCGGTTGTATATTATTTATTCGGACCCTCCGAGAGAGGGCAATGTTGTAATAAGTGTGCGTGTGTGTGATGTATGTCTTCCAACCCCACGTCTTTCTCCCTTTTATTTACCAGCTTATGATGGTTAGTTTTAGGGCACGTTTCAATTAGCATACTTATGCTCGCATGTTTGCATCCATTCATCTGTCTTGCATGCACCGGGCTCAGCGCATCATGCTAACTGTATCGTATTTCAATTCCAAGTTGAATACGTGTATCAGTTGTTGCATTTCATATGCCATTTTAGAATAGCCGAGCCTATCTTAGTTGCATACCTGTATGTGTTGCATTAGGCATCCCAACATAGTTAGAATTCATGCATGTTTTCTAATTAGCTTCTTTCTTTGGCTTGGAGTACTCGGTAAGTACTTATGCTTTAGCATCCTTGCATGCGTGTGAGTGACTGCCATGATAGCATGCTTACCATGAGGCTATGTGTTTATGTGATATAACTGCCTGAATGCCTGTGGGTGGAGGTCGGGTTGCTTGAATTGGAATAATTCGTCGAAACCCGTGTTTTAGCCTACTTGCGAATAGCAAAATTCAATCCATTTTAAAAACAAACGGATATGCGATGCTTTGTTCCAACTTAGGCAATCCAGTCTATACTTGTATGCTGCACGCATCACATAGTAATTCTAGGCTAATAAACCGGAATAAGAGCACATAATGTTTTCAAAACTTGATATCATGGTTAGTAGAGGCCGATCTTTGATCGGGCGAGCGGGGGTGCTCACGAAGTGACCTTCCCCAATCGTACCCAAGTTCCCGAGCCGAGGCAACTTTGGTGATGACGGACACGTGGCCTTAGGCACGAGTCAGGGTTTCCTAAATTCCCCCAAAATAAATATTTAGGTGGCGACTCTGTATCTGGCAAAGCAGTCCATGTTTGGCACTTCTTTCAAAAAAATCTGTTTTCAAAAACGATTTGCCGGATTTGGACTCTTTGATGATTCATCGGTCTTGCATTGCACTCTGCGAGATTAGATACAGGACCGTAACATTGAGTCCTGAACTGTAGTAAGCCTAATGAACAAAACAGGATTCCCTCCCGGGACGTTCGGGGACGTCTACAGCGTCAAAGACCAAACCATATTGAAAATAATGATGTAACCACACTACCCTCGGAAGAACTAAACAATACAAAATATATATTGTAAATTTTTGGGCTTTTTTTTTTTTATCAAAACCATAGCTGTTACCAAACTAAAGTAGGCCACTAAAAGTTAGATATAATATATTAAAAATATATTATAATCAAACCAAACCACATTCAACTCTTTTAATAAACCAATTGGGTCCCATACTCTAATAAGGAGGTATACCCAACAATTCTCCCCCTACCGACTTAGGTGGAGACATCAACCATACCCACCAAAATTTGACACTTTAAATGTTTGTCCCTCGACAAAGTTTTAGTCAACATATCCGAAATATTATCATCTGTGTGAACCTTTTCGAGTTGTAACAATTTCGAATCTAACACATCACGAATCCAATGGTATCTCACATCAATGTGTTTCAATCTCAAATGAAAAGTAGAATTTTTACCAAGTGAATAGTACTTTGACTATCACAATAAAGCATATACCTTTCTTGCTTCAAACCTAATTCTTGCAAAAATTTCTTCAACCATAACTCTTCTTTGCAACCTTCCGTAATGGCAATAAATTCAGCTTCGGTAGTTGAGAGAGCAACACATTTTTGTAATTTAAATTGCCATGCCACAACTCCCCCTGCAAACGTCATCAAATATCTCGAAGTAGATTTTCTAAAATCAATATCACCGGCCATGTTAGATCTGTGAACCCATCAAGCATCGGCTTACCATCCCCAAAACACAAACACACCTTTGAAGTCCCTCGAAGATACCTTAGAATCTATTTTACCACTGCCCAATGTTCTTTACCCGGATTAGAAAGAAACCGACTCACTATACCAACAGCGCAAGCAATATCTGGCCTTGTACAAACCATGGTGTACATCAAAGAACTAACAGCTAAAGCATAAGGAATTTTATGCATCTCTTCCTTGTCTTTCTCACTTGTAGGATATTGATTTGAACTAAGCTTGAAGTGACCTGCAAGTGGACAACCAACTAGCTTTGCTTTATCCATATTGAATCTCTCAAGAACTTTCTCAATGTAGCTTTTTTGAGACAACCAAATCAGCCCCTCTTTGCAATCACGAACAATTTTTATATCAAGTATTTGTTTTGCCGGTCCCAAATCTTTTATAGCAAAGGACTTGCTCAACTCCAATTTCAACCTGTTAATCATGGTAGAATCTTGACCCACAATTAAAATGTCATCAACATAAAGCAAAAGAATAATAAATTTGCCATCCGAAAATTTTTTCACAAACACACAATAGTCCGAAGTGGTTTTAGAAAAACCATTATTCATTATGAAAGAGTCAAATTTTTTGTACCATTGCCGCGGGCTTACTTGAGGCCATACAATTTTCTTTTCAATTTGCAAACAAATTCATCTTTCCCTTTCTCCACAAAACCCTCTGGTTGCTTCATGTAAATTTCTACTTCAAGATCACCATGAAGAAATGCGGTCTTCACATCAAGTTGCTCAACTTCAAGGTCCATACTTGCGGCCATGCCAAGTACAACCCGAATAGAAGATATCTTCACAACTGGCGAGAAAATCTCATCAAAATCAATACCTTTCTTTTGCCCAAAGCCTTTTCACTACAAGACGTGCTTTGTACCTCAGATTCTTGCCATCATTCTTCAATTTGAAAACCCACTTATTTTTCAGAATTTTCCTCCCCTTAGGTCACTTCACTAAATCATAAGCGTGATTTTCAAGTAAGGAATTCATCTCCTCTTCCATGGCCTTTTTTCCAATCATCTTTCTTTGCATGCTCAATTGCTTCTTGGTAGCTCTCAAGCTCCCCTTGATCGGAAATCAACACAAACTCATTGGGAGGATACTTTCTCGAAGGTTGCCGATCCTTTGTAGATTTTCTCAACTCAAGTTGTGGTGGCGGTTCTTGAGTTGGATGCTCTTCCTCAATTTCTGGCTCAACTTCATTAGGATTAGTATCATCCTCCACATCTTCAATAGGTGACTGCATATCTCCCCCATTTTCATCATCCACTGAAGATGAAGGAATTGATCCATGTCAATGAGAGCACTAGTTTTTGGCTCCGGTTGATCACCTTTGCCAAAGTCTTCAATTGTTTGGTCTTCAAGAAACACAACATCACGGTTTCAAATAACTTTCTTGTCAACTGGGTCCCACAATCTATAACCAAACTCATCACACCCATAGCCAAGAAAAATGCATTGTCTTGACTTGCTATCAAGCTTGGACCTCTTATCCTTTGTGTTAGCCCCAAGGTTACTCAAACTTGAATTTCTATTGATTTTGATTAATGACGAATATTTTATTCTTCTGATTATGTGAAGTTTTCAAATTAGTTTATGTGCTTCATGATTCTAATTGATTTGGGACTCGAGAATTTTATGTTCAATAACTTTTGGGTCATCAAAAATATAAGCATTAGCTCTTGGTTGCAAAACTCTATCTTCGTCTAACAATGGTCCAAGGGTCGACACTAGAATAATCCTCAAGAATGTAAAGTGTTCCAAAACAAAAGGTTGACACCAGGAAGAAGCTGGAAAAATGACTAAGTGCTTCAGATGCAAGGGTCGACACCAACAGCAGCAAGGGTTGACACCAAAAAGCAGTATACACTCCAAATGTAAGGGTTGACACCAACAGCAGCAAGGGTCGACACCAAAAAGTAGTACACTCCAGATGTAAGGGTCGACACCAACAGTAACAAGGGTCGACACCAAAAAGCAGTATACACTTCAGCCGCAAGGGTCGACACCTGGAACACATGAAAATCAACTCAGGAAAAAAAAGTCAGAGCAAAAGGTCGACACCCAATCTGCAGGGGTCGACACCTTTATGACTGGGTTGAACATAACCTAGCCGCCATCTTCCAACTCAAAGAGGGTCTCTGTGACATCATCATCAGACATATATTATTCTAATCAAAAGGAACTCTGGGATAATATTTTCTGACTTAATGGAGGGAACATTCTCCACTCACACCACTCCCAAGATCAGAAAAAGAAAAATCTTGGAGACAACATTATATCCCTCCACCATTGTTTTATCTCCCAAGCATGGACATCACTGCCTTTGAGGAAGCTCCATCTCCAATGGTCAGATAACAGTCTGTACCAGCCATGCTTCATTTACAACAAATGGAAACCTTTTCCTTGCTCAGCTCCAACGGTTAGTAAACCCACGTGGGTGTGTTTTCTCTTCTTCAAAAGTTAAGTCAGATGGAGGCTATAATTTTGGATCTTTTCCAGATCTGAAAAAATGAAAAACACACGACTGCAACTACACTTTGTATACTTAGTATCATTTTCAATCTCTGTGATTTCTCTTGTGTTCTTCCTTTTTCAGATCTAAGTTAGTCCAAAAAAACTTACTTGAGAGCTTACACTTTCATAATCCATCTTTTGAGAGATTATAATAGTCAAAGAGGACAGTTGAGCCTCTTCTTCTAGTTTCTTAGTTTCTGAGTGAAACAATTGTAAAGTGAGGCATTTTGTTGGGTGAGTTCCTGAACAGATTGAAGTAAGTCCTTTTGTAAAAAACCTCAAGTTAGAAGAACTTGGTGGTGCATCGATTCATAGTGAAAAAATTCTCAAGGAGGATTCTTGAGGAGTGGACGTAGGTCGGTGAGCCAAACCACTATAAATCTCTATGTTAAGTTCTTCTTTTCTATTCTCTTTACTTTTTGTTAATCATTTGATTATCTGCTGCATTTAATTACATAAGATCTTTTGAACTTTATTTTTGAATCAATTTTTGAATTACCCAATTCACCCCCCCTCTTGGGTTGCTTTCCTGTTTAACAATTGGTATCAAAGCCACGTCTCTAGTAACGTGACTTAACCGTCTTAGAGTGATCTATGGCAAACCCTAGTTCTTCTCTCCCTGAAGGCCAAGCCTCAAACAGACCTCCTTTCTTCAGTGAAACAAATTTTAACTATTGGAAAACCCGCATGATTATGCACATTCAATCTGCTGACTATGAAGTTTGAAAAATCATATATGAGGGTCCTAAGGTACCCACTAAAACCGTAGATGGTTTGCTAGTACCCAAACTTGAGAGTGAGTGGACGAGTGCTGACTATAAAGATATTCAATTAAATGCCAAAGCTGTTAATATGTTGTATTGTGCACTTGATGCTACCAAGTTTAACAGAATATGCACTTGTACCACTGCTAAAGAAATTTGGGATAAACTTGTTGTAACTCATGAGGGAACCACTCAAGTTAAAGAATCTAGAGTGAGTCTACTTGTTCATAACTATGAGCCCTTCAAGATGAAACCAGATGAAAACATATCCCAAATGATCACTCGTTTTACTGATATTATAAACAGTCTTAAATCCCTTGGGAAGACTTACACAAATGCAGAAATTGTCAGAAAAGTCCTCCGATCATTGCCAAAAAGTTGGAAGAACAAAGTTATTGTAGTGATAGAAGCAAGAGATCTATCAACATTAAGTCTTGATGAGCTAATGGGATCTCTTCTAACCCATGAGATCATTATGCAAAAAGGAAAAGAAGAAGAAGACAAGAATAAGAAGAAAGGGATAGCTTTCAAGTCCACCACAAAATCTCAAGAGGAAGAAGAAGATGCTTCAGAAGAAGACGAAGAGATGGCTTTCATTACCAAAAGATTCAAAAGATTTGTAAAGAAGAAGCAAGGTGTAAGGAAATTTTTCAGAAAAGATTTCAACAAAGATCTTCAAAAAAGAGAAAGTCATAAAAAATCCAAAGTGATCTGCTATGAGTGTAACAAGCCAGGTCATTACAAATTAGAATGTCCAGAGCTTAAAAAACAATTCAAGAAGGATAAAAAGAAAGCCGTGATTGCAGCACGGGGAGAAGACAGTGATGACAGCGACTCAGAGACTGACATTTGCAAAAATGAAGTCGCAAATCTATGCTTAATGGCACTTGAAGATGAGGTAAATGATGACTCCTTTACTTTCGATGAATTACAAACTGCTTTTGATGACTTGCATGATGAATTTAAAAAATTAAGTTTGAAAAGTAATTGTCAAAAGAAAATGATTTCAAATTTATCTCAAGAAAATGAATTCTTAACTTCTAAAATCAATACTTTAGAAAATGAAGTCTTGACAATGGGAAAAGAGAAAGAATTCTCAAAGGAAAAAGAATTTTTACAAAAGGAAAATGAAATTTTGAAAAATGAGAAAATTGTCTTAAATGAAAACATAGAAGATTTAAAAAATGTTTTTTCAAAATTTACTCAAGGGAGAGATACCTTAGACAAAATTCTCAAAAGTCAAACTCAAACCTTTGGAAAATGGGGATTGGCTATAAACCATTTTCGAAAGCTATAACTTCCCAAAAATCCTTTGCGTATGCATCATCTAACCATTCTCATATCACATGTCATTACTGTGGAAGAAAAGGCCACATCTCTCCTTTATGTCCTACTAAGAGAAACTCATTCAATAGAATGAAAAAGAAGTGGGTTCCCAAAAACACTTCAACTTCTAACTTTCATGGACCCAAAAAAGAATGGGTACCAAAAAGCCAACAAAAATCTGATTCTTGCAGATGCGCTTTAGGTCAAAATTCAGCAACAACCAGTGGTACCTCGACAATGCTTGCTCAAGGCACATGACCGGCAATAGAGCAATGTTCTCAACTCTTAAATCCAAAGACGGAGGTCATGTAACCTTTGGAGACAATAGTAAGGGAAAGATCATAGGTGAAGGTAGTATCGGTAAAACTTCGTCACCCATTATTGAGAACGTATTACTTGTTGAAGGATTGAAGCATAACTTGCTTAATATTAGTCAAATGTGTGATAAAGGCAATCATGTTTCCTTTGATAAGTCCTACTGCACTATTAAAAATTCTACTGATAACTCAGTGCTTTTTGTTGGTCATAGGGATGAAAACGTGTATACATTTGATTTGCATAGTTTATCTCCTAATTATAATGTTAAGTGCTTATCTGCTTTAAATGAATCTGGATGGTTGTGGCACAGGAGGTTAGGACATGCTCATATGGACTTACTTTCAAAACTTTCAAAACTTGACCTGGTAGTTGGCTTACCAAAAATTGTTTTTGAAAAGGATAGACTTTGTGATGCTTGTCAACAAGGAAAACAAACACGAGTCTCTTTCAAATCCAAAAATATCATTTCCACATCTAGACCACTTCAAATATTGCATATTGACTTATTTGGACCATCTAGAACCTTGAGTCTTGGAGGAAAATCTTATTGCCTTGTTTGTATGGATGATTATACTAAATTTACTTGGGTGATTTTCTTGGCACGCAAAAGTGATACTTACTCTGCTTTTTCAGCTCTTTGTAAACGTATTCAAAATATGGTTGGTCTTACTATTTGTACCATTAGAAGTGATCATGGTAAAGAATTTGATAATGATGAGTTTATTCTATTTTGTAATGAGCATGGCATTGATCATAATTTTTCTACTCCTCGAACTCCTCAACAAAATGGTGTGGTAGAAAGAAAAAATAGAGTTCTTGAGGAAATGGCTCGTACTATGCTTTGTGAAAATAATTTGCCAAGATATTTTTAGGCGGAAGCCGTCAATACTACTTGCTATGTTATTAATCATGCCATGATTAGACCCATATTGAAGAAAACACCATATGAACTATGGAAAGGTAGAAAACCCAACATTGGGCACTTTCATGCATTTGGTTGTAAATGCTTTGTACTCAATAATAATAAAGAGAATCTTGGAAAATTTAACGCAAAATCTGATGAAGCTGTATTTCTTGGCTATGCAAATTCTAGTAAAGCATATCGCGTTTTTAATAAAAGAACTTTACTTGTTGAAGAATCCATACATGTTGCTTTTGATGAATCTAACTCATTTGCTTCCAAGAATATTGTTGTTGATGATGCTGCAGGCTCAAATCCAAGAATTGAAGGCATTTATTTTTCAGAAAATGTGAACTTCATTATATTGAAATCTCTATGGAAGATCTTCAAAAAGAATATGCCATTCCCATAAAGGAACATGATCTACCCAAAGAATGGAAGTATACTCATGGTCATCCCAAAGATCTCATTATAGGAGACGCCATACAAGGAGTAAGAACTCGCTCTTCTATTAATAATATATGTGGTAATTTAGCTTTTGTTTCACAAATTGAACCAAAAACTTTCTCTAAGGCTGAACTAGATGAAAACTAGATTTTTGCTATGCAAGAAGAGTTAAATCAGTTTAAAAGAAATGAAGTTTGGAATTTGTCACCTCGCCCTAAAGAACATTCTGTTATTGGAACTAAATGGATCTTTCGAAACAAAATGGATGAATCTGGTGTTGTTATTCGAAACAAAGCTAGACTTGTAGCTCAAGGTTATAACCAAGAAGAGGGTATTGATTTTGACGAAACATTTGCACCTGTTGCACGCCTTGAAGCTATACATATGTTGCTTGCATTTGCTTGTTTCAGAAATTTTAAACTTTACCAAATGGATGTGAAAAGTGCTTTTTTAAATGGTTATATTTCGGAGGAAGTATATGTTGAACAACCTCCCAGTTTTGAAAACCACAAACACCCAGACCACGTTTATAAACTTTCAAAAGTTTTGTATGGTTTAAAACAAGCTCCTAGAGCTTGGTATGAACGCTTGAGAAATTTTCTTATTGAAAAAGGTTTTTCCTGTAGACAAATTGATACCACTCTTTTCATAAAAATCAAAAATGATGATATGCTCAATGTTCAAATTTATGTCGATGATATCATATTCGGAGCTACTAATGAATTTTTGTGCGAAGAATTTGCTAAGGATATGCAGGGGGAATTTGAAATGAGTATGATGGGAGAGTTAACTTATTTTCTTGGATTACAAATAAAACAAACCCAGGATGGAATTTATCTATCTCAAGCAAACTATATCAAAGATCTTCTCAAAAGATTTGAAATGGATTTATCCAAACCTACAGCAACTCCTATGAGCACATCGATTAAAATCGATAAAGATGAGCAAGGTAAACCAGTAGACGAAAAGAAATATGAGGTATGATTGGTTCTTTACTCTATCTAACAGCTAGTAGACCCGATATCATGTTTAGTCTATGTATGTGTGCTTGTTTTCAATCAGCTCCAAAAGAGTCACACATCACCGCAGTAAAACACATTTTTAGATATCTCGTGGGCACTCCACTTTTGGGTCTTTGGTATCCTAAAACAAATGTTTTTGATCTCTATGGTTACTCAAACGTCGATTTTGCAGGATGCAGACTTGACCGAAAAAACACTAGTGGTACTCACTACAAGAAATTTCACTTTTGGTGACTAAATTTTTAGTCACCAAAAGTCAATTTTTAGTCGCCGAAGGTTTTAGCGACTAAATTTTTTGGTCGAAAAATTAGTAGCCGAAGAGTAGTCGGGAAAGCTAATTGGCGATTAAAATTATTTTAGTTGCCAAATGTATTCATTTGCCGACTAAATATTTAGTCGCCAAAAGGTTGGACATTAAATTAAATTAGACCCTTTCGGCGACCAAACTTTTAGTCGCCTAAAGTCCCAACTTTTTAGCTACTAAAACTTTAGTTGGCAAAGAGTTCTTTTTGGCTACTAAAAATTTAGCTGCCGAAAGTCTCCATCTTTGGCTACTAAATGTTTAGTCAGCAAAGAGTTCCTCTTTTGGCTACTAAATATTTAGTCGCCTAAAGTTCTACATTTTTTGCTACTAAAATTTTAATCGGCAAAAGTGTGTTTATAATTTAGTTTTTTGTTTTTAGCTACGAAATATTTTAGTCGCCAAATATTTGATTTTCTTTTGACTACTAAAGTTTTAGTCGTCAAATGTCTTTTTTTTCTTTTTTTTTTCTTTTTGGCTACTAAACTTTTAGTCGCTAAATGTCTTTTTTTTTTTTGCTACAAAACTTTTAGTCACCAAATGTCTTTTCCCAATTTCTTTTTAACTACTAATTGTTTAGTCGCCAAAAACATGATATGATGTTTTATCGCGAAATTATAATTTCTCCACAACCTGTCTATATACAATGCAACCTGTAATACATATAAAAATAAACTGATACATACTATCAATCATTCCACAATCTGCATCCATATACCAAAAATAAATAACATGAAATATCAAAGTTCATACAAATCAACTATTGTCCAAACTAAAATAATAATTCCATACAAAATATATCATACAAAAATCAAAGCCCTCCGTATACAAAAAAAAATACATTTACTACCTAGCGAAATTACCATTTGGCATGATACAAATTACCATCGTAATCTGTACCACAACAAAAGGTGATATATGTACCACGACAAAAGTTTTCTATGGACCATGACAAAACGTCCTATATGTACGCCGACAAATGGTATCTATGTACCACGACAGTCATTATTTGTTGATTGCCAAAAGTTTTATGTATCAATAATAATGAACTACACAAAAGCTAAGGACAACAAAAGTATTATATTAGTTCTACACAAAAGTGAAAATTCTTCTCCATACACCAATATGGATTATCCACAAGTCCACGCAACAAAGCCATCTACAAAGAAAAACAAAAAATGAAACATTAGAATTGGTTACAAAATATCAATTCAGTCAGCCATATGGAACATGTTCTAACATGTATTTAAGGTAGAACAATCGAGAAATGTCTTCTTGGAAATAAAAGAAAGTATATATATGTATCATGCAATATTTATTCCAACCAACTGCACAAAAAATGTAATATGTAATTTCTTCATCCTATAAATATATAAAGGCAATTATTAGAATATGTAAATGTTATTTTAATAAAATTGTTACTTTTTTAACTAAGTGTTGCAAGTTTTTTGACTAAATGTAAGGCGTATTCGAGGGTTGTTATGAATTTTCGCCCTCGGAAAGCCCTTTTTCGAGTAAGTTTAGGGCATATTCGGGGGTTGTCATGGCGAAGCTATCCGTGTGAGCCACACGATCGTTCGGGGGCTGTTTTGAATTTTTGCCCCCGAAATGCCCTTTTTCGACTAAGTTTAGGGCGTATTCGGCTCTAACTCCCCACCTACAGTCCGAATTACGTTCCGTCAATTCTCACAAGCCCTATTTGTTATGGCAAAATTATCCGTGTAAACCACACGATCGTTCGGGGGCTGTTTTTTTGCCCTCGAAACGCCTTTTTTCGACTAAATTTAGGGTGTATTCGACTCTAACTCCCAACCAACGGGTCCAAATTACGTTTTGTCAGTTCTTACAAGTCCTATTTGTCATGGCGAAGCTATCCGTGCAAGCCACACGGTCGTTCGGGGGCTGTTTTGAATTTTCGCCCCCCGAAACGCCTTTTTTCGACTAAGTTTAGAGCGTATTCGGCCCTAACTCCCAACCTACGAGTCCGAATTACGTTTTTTTAGTTCTCACAAGTCCTATTTGTCATGGCGAAGCTATTCGTGCAAGCCACACGGTCATTCGGGGGTTGTTTTGAATTTTCGCCCCCGAAAAGCCCTTTCTTGACTAAGTTTAAGGCGTATTCCGCTCTAACTCCCAACCTACGGGTCCGAATTACGTTCCGTCAGTTCTCACAAGTCCTATTTGTCATGGCGAAACTATCCGTGCAAGCCACACGATCATTCAGGGGCTGTTTTGAATTTTCGCCCCCGAAACGCCCTTTTTCGACGAAGTTTAGGGCGTATTCGGCTCTAACTCCCAACCTACGGGTCCGAATTACATTCCATTAGTCCTCATAAGTCCTATTTGTCATGGCGAAGCTATCCATGGGAGCCACACAATCATTCAGAGGCTGTTTTGAATTTTTGCCCCTGAAACGCCATTTTTCCACTAAGTTTAGGGCGTATTCGGCTCTAACTCCCAACCTACGGGTCCGAATTACGTTCCGTCAGTCCTCACAAGTCCTATTTGTCATGGCAAAGCTATCCATGGAGCCACAGGGTCATTCGGGGGCTATTTTGAATTTTCGCCCCCGAAACGTCCTTTTTTGACTAAGTTTAGGACGTATTCGGCTCTAACTCCCAACCTACGAATCTGAATTACGTTCCGTCAGTCCTCACAATTCCTATTTGTCATGGAGAAGCTATCCGTAGGAGCCATACGGCCATTTGGGGGCTGTTTTGAATTTTCGCCCTCGAAACGCCCTTTTTCGACGAAGTTTAGGGCATATTCGGCTCTAACTCCCAACCTACGGGTCCGAATTACGTTCCGTCAGTTCTCACAAGTCCTATTTGTCATGGAGAAACTATCCATGGGAGCCACATGTTCGTTCGGGGGCTGTTTTGAATTTTCGCCCCCAAAACACCATTTTTCGACTAAGTTTAGAGCGTATTCGGCTCTAACTCCCAACCTACGAGTCCGAATTACGTTTCGTCAGTTCTCACAAGTCCTATTTGTCATGGCAAAGCTATCCGTGTGAACCACATGGTTGTTCAGGGGCTGTTTTGAATTTTTGCCCCCGAAATGCCTTTTTTTGACTAAGTTTAGGGCGTATTCGGCTCTAACTCCCAACCTACGGGTCCAAATTACGTTTTGTCAGATCTCACAAGTCCTATTTGTCATGGTGAAGCTATCCGTGTGAGCCACACGGTCGTTCGAGGGCTGTTTTGAATTTTCGCCCCCAAAAAGTCATTTTTCGACTAAGTTTAGGGCGTATTCGGCTCTAACTCCCAACCTACAGGTCCGAATTCGGTTCCGTCAGTTCTCACAAGTCCTATTTGTCATGGCGAAGCTATCCGTGGAGCTACACAGTCATTCAGGGACTGTTTTGAATTTTGCCCCCAAAAAGTCCTTTTTCGACTAAGTTTAGGGCGTATTCGGCTCTAACTCCCAACCTACAGGTCCGAATTACGTTCCGTCAGTTCTCACAAGTCCTATTTGTCATGGCGAAGCTATTCGTGGGAGCTACACAGTCATTCAGGGACTATTTTGAATTTTTTCCCATGAAACGCCCTTTTTCGACTAAGTTTAGGACGTATTCGGCTCTAACTCTCTACATATGGGTCCGAATTACGTTCCGTCAGTTGTCGCAAGTCCTATTTGTCATGGGGAAGCTGTCCATGAGAGTCACATGGTGGTTCGGGGGCTGTTTAGAATTGTTGCCCCCTTAATGCCCCTTTTTCGGTTAAGTTTAAAGCGTTTTCGGCTCTAACTCCCAACGTACACGTGCTAATTACATTTCGTCTACTGTCACAGGTCCTATTTGTCATGAGGAAGCTGGTTGTGACATCCATACGGTGGTTCGGGGGCTGATTACATAGGTTTGTCTCTAGGTATCCAATTCATTTAATTTAACCTGATATCCAAGTACATTACAAAATATTCCTATTTCTTAAATCTAAACCACAGGTCCTGTTTGTCATGAGGAAGTTTAAATCTAAACCACTAATAATTTTGGTTATGTAGAAAATTTAATAAAAGTTTTACGCATAAAGTAAAGAATAAAGTGTACATTTAAAATTAATGTGTTTTGGAGCTAATAAATAAATTGTGTCCATATATTTCAATTCTGAATAATATTTCTACACATGTATCAAAAAAATTAACAAACTATAAACCCTAACCCTAATGGGAAAGAAACAACAAATTCAATGACCAACCAATCTAAGAACCATGACTAAACTCAGGTGAAGTGATTAAGAGCTTTGAATCTCCTTAGCTACTCATTCTCACATTGCACTAATAATTCCCTATTTTTTCCAAAACTCAAATATTTTTCATCTCTTTTCACTGCATTACTAATATTCTCAGGATCTGCTCTTGTCTTACAGACTTTGTATTGAAAAACTGGAAGGAAAAAAAAAAACAAAATCATAGAACTGTAGTCACTCAAACTAAAAACTGGAATCATCATTATGTTTTATCAACTGACCTTGCAGATTTCATTAATGATTCACGAAGTATGATAAACTGCATCATTTTTTATTTATTTTTTTGGAGGAAGGGAGTGGAGGCATTTGCACACAAGAAAGTGGAACACACCAAAAATAAATAGAGGGGTCAGTAGAACCAACCTCAAGCTCGTAACATTTCATATGCCAACAAACAAAAGAAGAAGAAGAAAAAAAGAGGCTCAAATGCAGTATAAAGGTATTACTATAGATTCCAACAAGTAACATTAAGCTCATAATTGAATTTATACCTTTGATTGCAACTTCACAGAAGTTGGTCTTGGTATTGGAGTACAGCCTCTTCCACTCATCCAGTATCATCTTACTTGGGGGCAGTAGATCAAGAGGATTTTTTGCTTTAGGCTTTGGTGCCTCCTCCTCTTCCTCAACATCTTCTGCTTTGGGCTTTGCTGGTTCTTTCTTGGCTTTTTTCTTTGGCTCCTCCTTGGGCTTTTATTTAGCAGCTTCTTTAGGTTGAGTAGGCTTCTTTGCAGACACAACAGTTATGATCTCTGCCTGTTTTACCTCACCTATTACCTTTTTGAAATTGGATTGGTTAACCATGGTCCAATAGTATCTCTCAACATGAGGGAACTCAGCAGTAAAGCTCTTAGTCATGACATTAGTGAATCCCGGAAACAAGTTACATGTCATGATAATGTCAGCCGGGGTCACAGCATGACCAACCAGGTAAGTATTTGAAGCCACATGAACGCTCAAAGCACCAAGAGCTCTCTTCAATGCAGCAATAGCAGCTTCCTCAGCCTTCAAACAAAATACATATGGAGTAAAGATAAAATAATTAGAAAAAATTAAAATTAACAAAAGGAAAAAGAAAAAAAAAAGTTACTAGTAAAAATAAAATGTTATTCTTGTCTATACGTGCTAATTGCATTCTGTCTGTTATTACAGGTCCTATTTGTCACAAGGAAGGTGGTCGTGACATCCGTACGGTGGTTCAGGAGCTGAATAACAGAAATTGGGTTTGTTTTGATATGTGGGTGCTATGTTGCCTTAGACAATTCAAATATCTTAAAAGGCTTATATGCATGCCAGATTTAAAGTATAGACAACATAATTAATTAGTTGCCTTAGCTAGACAGTTGAAAAAAGATTTTAATTAGACATGAATTTTCCAAAAAATCTTATTTTAGTTAAAAATCAATTTGATGCTCCTGTGGCATTCTCTATGCAATCTAAAGATGTGGTACACAACGCATGATGTGCATGGTAAGTAATAAAGGCCAATGTCATGTCAACCAGCACATACTGAGACATAGGCAAGAATAATACACTGATTGATCAACTAGCACAACAATGTGTATGTACTTTGTGTTTATTATTACTGTTGTTTTCTTTTCTAAGATTTTTATTTTCTATATTTTCTACGTGGCACTAGTCCTTGGGGTATGAGGGGTGCCCACATAATGTCTTGCAATGATCTTAGGTCTGACACAATATAAATGTAAGGTTGATCTACAGGGCTATTCAAAGTTGTACCCTCTCTAAGGAATATCATGATTTGGAGTTGTGCCTTCACTAAAAATGTTGTTCATTACATCAAGATTCTCACTGAAGGGCCCCTTTTTCTAACAAAAAAGCTAATTTCAATCAGTAGAAGGGAAGTTTTTCCATGCATATGAAGTAAAGGCAGAGTTGCAGCCATCCACTCAATACTACTCACCCATATGAATAGTCTTTATAATGCAAGTCTAAATTTTGCAACCTTTGTTTTAGTTTTGCCACAAATTATGACAATCATGAACTGCTAATGTGTTGCATTTGCATCTAAGCAAAGGACAAAGCATTCCAATCTAATATAAACCTTCTACAACCAACCAAGAGGTTAAGTGAGATGAGACAATGCCTCCAATGATGCAACTGACCTAGCTGTAACGCCCTCAAAATAATACATAAAACCCCACATTCTTGACATGCATTGATAAGAGAAATAAACACTTTTCCATTCATCAAGTAGTCCTTACAAATGTATTACATGTTGACAACAAAAGTAAATGCCCAACGGCTTACAACTTTCCAAGTCAACACTTGGTTACACAAAAGAGAGTACTAACTCACATCATATTAAGCCCTCGGCCTGAATTTACATGTAATACAACAAAAATAACAAAACAACAAAAAGAGTCCTCAACTCCCAAAACCTTCCAAGCTATGTCCTTGGAGGTGGCATATCACCTGGACCTGAAAATGATGTCCCATATAAGGTGAGCCACAGCCCAGCAGAGATATACTAAACCAAATATAAGCAATGACTAAAACAATAGCATTTGATAGATGGTTAACACCCATAAACCAGTTATATCACAATACAGTTTCATGACACTTGTGTCCATGTTACATTTCACTTTACTTTTCTTATCAACACATTTCATAAACGTGGCTCAGAACCTGGCCAGATAATTTAAATGAGATTAAATCTCATATTAATAGCACATCCATTTCAATTTGGATAACAATGCCTGTTAAACACTTCTTACTTCACAATAGATACACATAATTGCTGTACCAATCTCAAACATAACACTTCCATACTTCACATATGATATATAGATTTGCTATATCAATAATTCATTAGATACACATATTTGCTATATCATTGGAGTACATCCCCTATCTCCTCCCAACAATGTCCGATTTAGGAGTCCATCCATATCTTCCCCTAAACCGTGGAGTACATCCCCTATCTCCTCCCACACAACACAATGCATATAAACACATATCATATACAAGGTCCATCAATATATAAATTTGATGTATGATTCCATCCGCCATATTCGATGGCATATTCAATTGATTAGTTTTAGTTCGCCTAATCATCATGCATTGTCTACAACATTCAAGACTATCCTCCACCGATAGCCCAAAGCAGTTATTTCTAAACAGAAAATAAATGCATCAAATAGATATAATATCAACATTTTCATAGGTGAGTGTAAATTAATCCAACTACACCATTCAATCTCATAATTTTCCAATTTCAATATTCTCAACTCAATTTCTCATTTCCCAAAATTAATTATACAAATTAATTTATCATAATAATTAGGGCATTTTCCATATTTCACATATCAACCCTAAGGTTTGGTTTCACCAATGTAACAACATTAATTCCATTTTCAACAACTCACATACACATAGGCTTTAATTATTTGAAAACCCCTCTTTCTTAATTTACATAACAAACCCTAACTTTTCCAAAATTACCCAACAACCCCAACATATCAAAATGCCAAAATTTAAAGACAAAGCTCATAAGATAGAGTAGGATATCCCTACCTCGAAATGAAGAGCTCAAATGGAGAAGATGACCAAAATCCAAAGTGCTCCAAATCAAAGATTTTTCAAATTAAAAGGAAGCCCTCAGCACCCTCTATCTTTCTTACAAAGAACTTAGGGTAGAAACACACTAAAAGGAGATGAAACCCTAGAGAGAAGGTGTGTAGAGAGAGAGAGAGCTCGGATCTAGGGTTTACACAAAAGAAGAAATGAAAAAGTGAAGTGTAATCCTGCTGCTGTCTGCTGATATAACACAGGCTCGCTCGAGCAAAGGATTGGTCGCTCGAGCGACCAGACACAAAGAACCCTCGCTCGAGCGAAGAAAGTCTCGCTCGAGCCAACAATACGAAGCTTCAGGTCTGCAACCCAGAAGCACACTCGAGCGACAGAATGCTCGCTCGAGCGAAGAAACTCAAAACATACACCTCGCTCGCTCGAGCGAAGAAATGCAACCTTCAGGTCTAGAACCAGACGCAGACGCAAGCTCGAGTGAAGGACTTCTCGCTCGAGCCACCAGATACAAAACTCAACTCTCGCTCAAGCGAAAAAAAACCCTGGCTCGAGCGAAGGATCTAAAACAAAGAGCTCGCTCGAGCGACAAAGTCCTCGCTCGAGTGAAGACACCAAAATCTGGGCAGCAAGCATTTGCTCCCAATCACACCCAACCTGTAACAAACCTGCCCAACACATCCTATAACTCATAAATAAGGAATTAAAGGATAACAACAAGATATAACAACAGCCAATACTACGGAACATAAGTCCGAAACATTGTACATAAAGAGGTAAAACCCGGGATCGCTATACTAGCTATTCTTAATAACATTGTAAAGCAAAGTAATAATTGTACAATACCAAATGAAGGGCCATCATCCAGAGCTCGAGACACTTTCAAAACCTAGATCACCAGTTTTGTCACTGAAAACAAAAAAAAAAAAAAATGGCACGAATCGAAGTGTTATTAAACTAATAACTTGTTTCTGTCCAAGTCACAAGTGAACACCCCAAAAACCTAGATTTAAAGAAGAAAGACAGACAAAGAGAGGTAAACCACCACTTTTTCCTTGCCCTGTTAGCAACTAAGCAGATTTTTGTTGGGTGGTAGTATATCTCAAAACTAGCATGTTGTCAGATGAGGAAGCAAAGATGGATTACCTACCACATACATGCATTCGTTGATAAGAAAATCTTCAAGTTCGCGTACGTTTGTCACATCCAACTCCTGCATCAGTGTATCATAGGGCAAATCCTGGGAAAGGACCAAAAATTAGAGCCTGAGAATTTCAATTCTATAAATAATGTTGCCAATTTTGTGTTTTCTGTCTAAAAAAAATAAGAAATATGTTTTTTTTTAATACATGTTTTGAAAACATGTGCACCAAACATGGTTTTATTTTTTGTTTTTTAGTAAATAAAATAAAATAAAAACAAAAAATTAGAACCTGATAAATTCCAAAAAGTAGATATATAGTACAAGAAAAACCTATGGATTGTCTGCCACCATATTAGGAAATAGTTTGATAACCATAAAATGAACAACATAAAAAAATAAAAAATAAAAACAAAAAAACAAATGCTTTACAAACTATAAAGCAACAGAGTTGTTAGAGAAAATATGACCACACAACAAGAAAATCAAAACAAAATGATCACGTATATTTGTCGTTTGTATTGGTAGGGCAGTATATACTACATTCTAATAATATACATTGTATGGAACTCATCAAAAGAAATCTTGAAATACTAATCTTTTACTTTGTATATGCCATATACAAACTTGACCAATAAATTCTATCAATCAGTTAATGAATTTAACATTTCATTCAACTCCAAAGAGGACTAACAATTTAACATCTCTACAAAGTTCAATACAGTGCAGAGTAACAAAAGAATGAGCATCTTTCTCTAATAATGAGATGAGTCACCCTTGTGAAAATGCATGCTACAGATTTTGATTGGCTATGCCAGGCCACAAACTAATCAAATTGGTTTTGCCAGCAAAATGATGATTACATTGCAAATAGAAACCCAAGCTCCGAAAAATAAGCACCATGTAGTTCTGAAAACGGCAAATTTTAGTAGTCCTTCCCTTAACTCAAACACTGAAGTTACCAAGATTACTCATCAAACAAGTGAATCAATATATTTCAAACAATTAACCATCAATTTAAGTCAACAAACAAGTTTAAAACATTTGAAAGTTTAAAAACAAATACCTTGTCTGTCTCAGCCAGTGTTAGCACAGTAAGTTGCTTTAGCTTGAGGGTTTGATCAGGAACCAACTGCGGAAGACGACCAGCATTACCTAAAAAATATTCTGTACCAAATTTCAGTCACAGTATTTCAAGTACCCAATCCATGAAACCACTTTTGAGAGAAAAGAATCTATTAATAAATCAAACTGCTTTTGTTTCTGCTTTTAAGTCTATAGTTTTAACTTTCTAAATGCCTATTCATATACATTATAAAAAGTGACAAAACCTTTCTTTCCATGGACCTCAGGTTGCATGAACAACCCTTTTGTGCTTCAACATGGACCACCTTTGGAAACAATAATGGGACAAAGACACACTTAAGTAGATGGAGTTAATTTGAAAACTCTTGAAATTGAAATTGAGATTGATTTTCCCATAGGTTTGTTTTATTTGTTTGTTTGTTTGTTTTTTTTTTTTTTTCTTTCTTTCTTCTTTCCTTGTATATGCTTGTGTACACTAACAAAAAAAGAAAAGAAATGTTAGATAGGGTAAACAGGGGTAATGTAGGGCAATAATGCTGATCCTTGATTTTTTCGACCATATCAGATGTTTCTTTGAAAGTGTATAATAATAATAATAACAAACCCATTTTAGAAATGAACAGTAAATGCACAAACCCATTTCAGAACTCTGGTTTAGGTCCTAAGTTAATTCCTCTACAATGAAAAAATCACTGCTGAGATTACATTCTTAACTCTGGTTTGGGGGACGGTCATCATATGGACAAACCCATTTCAAAAAAAGCAGTAAATGCACTTGAATCAAGCATATAAACCAAGACAATGATGTATTGAAATGGGTTCGACTAAGAGCGAGATTGAGAGAATAAATCAACTTAATCAAGCATATAAACCAACTGAATCGAGTATAAATTAAGCATATAAAATCCTAAAGCCACAATCAGAAAATGGGGAAACAGATGGAGAGAGACAGAGAGAAAGCGAGAAAGAGAGGGACAAAGAGACTGTGAGCGAGAGAGAGATAACAGACAGACACACCAACAGCGAAAGAGCGAGCGAGGGAGAGAGAGATGGATAATAAACACACCAAGATCGAAAGAGCGAGAGAGGAGAGGGAGAGAGAGAGAGAGAGAGATCTGTGGTTGTGCTGACGGTGCTTTTGCGGTGGAGGTGATGGTCGTGGTCGTGGTTGTGGCCGTGGCAATGTCTTCCGTACGGTGGGTTGCGGTGAGGTGTTTGTCTTCAGTTTGGTGTTTGATTCTGAGGTTTGAATGTTATTGTGTGTAACAGAGAAAGGGACGGGCAGCATTAAAAGAGTCCCCACGCGCGCCCTAAAAATTTTGAAGATTTAGCGACTAAAAGAAAGTTTTGTCGGCAAAAGTGTTATTATGGGTGACTATCCTATTTGGTAGCCATAGGAAAAGAAACAGCGACTATTTTATTAGTCGCCAAATGTATATTTGGCGACTAAATCTCCATTTGGTCGGAAAAAATTTGTACTTGCCCACTAAATTTTTTAGTCGCTAAAGATTAACCAAAAAATATACCTATTTTTGGCTACTACCATTTATTTTGTAGGCAAAAATTCATATATAACGACTAAAAAAAAATTAGTAGCCTAAAATTGAGACTAACAGTGACTAATAAATTTTTTAGTCGCTAAAAGGGTCACTTTTGCCGACAAAAAGGTAATTTAGTCGCCAATAAATAATATTTCCCTACTAAAAAATTTTAATAGCTAAAAACTGTACCAACGCCGACTAAGACATATTTTAGTCGCCCAAAGTCAACTTTTTGGCGACTAAATTTTGTTTAGTCGCCAAAAGTGGTCGCCAAATGTGCAAATTCTTGTAGTGACTTGTCAATTTCTTGGAAATTCACTCACTTCATGTTTTTCTAAGAAACAAAATTCAGTGGCATTATCTATGCTGAAGCAGAATATATTGCCGCTGCTAGCTGTTGTGCTCAAATACTTTGGATGAAACAACAACTTCTTGATTTTGGATTTCATTTTGATCACATTCCTATTAAATGTGATAACACTAGTGCCATTAATCTTTCAAAAAATCCCATACAGCACTCACGCACTAAACACATTGAAATAAGGCACCACTTTCTACGAGATCATGTACTTAAATGTGATATTGAACTCGAATTTGTGCCTACAAGCCAACAATTGGCCGATATCTTTACCAAGCCGCTCAATGAGGAACAATTTTATCTTATACGAACTGAACTTGGCATGTTAAATATTCATATATGATGGTTCCTATGTTTTATTATACTTCCTTGTGAAATTTGTTGTGATTTGCACTAGTTTTTTGCTCTTTGGGACCCCTAAGGGTCGACCCCCTGCTCCATAGGGTCGACACCTGATGTTTTTTAGGACACTGCTTTTTAGTGTCGACCCCCCGTTCCTAAGGGTCGACACCTGTTCGTTGCCTAAGGGCTTGCCGCGCGATCCTTTCATATTCGAAAGGTCGACACCTCTCTTTTCGAGGGTAGACACCCTCTTATATATATACTCCTCGACCCTTCCTATGCCTCTTACGACACCTTTAAATCCCTAGCCCTAACCCCCTTTTCCTATTTTGGCGATCCACATTCCGATCTTCTTCCCTCTTACTAGTGACCGCCCTCCTTCTTCTCATAATGGAATCTCAAGATCCTCCTCTAGTTCAAACCAGAAAGCGTCATCGTTCCTCCACCTCCTCAGCCGCTGCTACCTCTTCCTCTGTCCAGCACCTCAAGAACAATGAAGCTCGATCATCCTTCAACAAGGATTTCAACCGACGAAAGGTAATTTCTGGCAGAACCATTGATCTTGCATTCTTTGAGAAGCATTCCATTCCTATAAAAACTTGGTTTGACAACCAAAAATGGTCCTCCTTGTTAAAACTTGATTGTGTCATTTACCCCACACTGATCAAGGAATTCTTTGCAAATCTCTCTTATGATACTCAATCCTCGAGTGTTTTGTCAAGGGTGTGTCTTCTACTTTAAATCCCACTGTCATAAACTCCATTTTAAAAACTTCCAATGACAGTGAAAGGGTCACACCAACTGTTGGTGCCCTTAACTTACCAATTACTCTCACCTTATCGATCTTCGGTTCATCACAAATAACCCCGATTTACATAGTAATGCCACCGTCTCTGGAAAAGACCTTTCCCTCGAACTGAGACTACTCTATCACATCATCACACACAACATCATTCCCCGTTCTGGCCGTTTCGATGCCATCACTTACGGACATACATTTCTCATTTGGGCTTTAGCCACTAGTTACCTCATTGATTTTGGCTTTCTGGTAACTCACTGTATCATTCAGGCTCACAAACAAAATAATCAGGCTCTTCCCTTTGGAATGATTTTCACAAAACTCTTCAAGCATTTCAACATTGACCTCAAAGGGGAAGAAAAAGTCCCTCAAGATCCTTCTCGGTATGGGGCTGAAACTCTTCGTAATATGGGATACTCTCTTATCAACCGAATCTGGACCAAAACCAAGAAACCTAATCTCTCTTCCCCTGGTTTCTCTACCCCTGGTTCCTCCCTTCCCAGTTCCTCCACTCGTCACTTCTCCTCTCCTAATCTCTCTTCTCCACTATCTTCTTTTGATCTCTCCTCTTTATCTCTTAAAATTGACCATCTTGATTCCTTGGTTCAGGGTCCTCTCTTTGATGGGATTGCTTCAATTAACTCTAGGCTTAATAATCTAAACCTAGGGTCCATCTCTATTTCTGCCTCTACCATTCCATCATCTTCTCACACTATCCCTGCCTCCTCATCCTCTGCCATGGAAGAAAAGATCGATGAATTGAGCGCCTTGGTTCTACAACTTGTCACTTAGCAGACTGCCACGCAGAAAGACATTGACCACATGAAGCTGCAGCAAGAACAAGTCATTGCAGCTGCTAAAGACAGTGTTGAGAGCATGGTAATAGCTGTCTACGGGATTAAAGCCTCCAACGAAGAATTTCGGCAAATCTTTCAGCAGCACTGGGACAACGATTTGGGTGAGCAAATTCGCAAATTCATGCTGTGGTTTTTCCAAGGGTGGCACGAAGCTGCCCCACATTGGCCTCGCCCTCCTCTTCCCTTTCGCTGAAGCTGCCCACCTCTTTTTGTTGATGACAAAGGGGGAGAAGGATCCACAATGGTTAAAAATCTTTTTGTGTCAATATTTTATATTTTTGGTGTCACTCACACTATAGTGTTAAAATTTTTATCCTTTTTGGTTGTTGCTTGGATATATATATATATGTATATATGTTGCACAATTTGTATTTCTCTCAGGTAGCAACCAGTTGAAATAGATGGTTGTACATGTCTTGATTACAAACCTCTTTTGGTAACACAAGTTGGAAAGATTTTGTTTTGTGTTGCTTTGGTGAAACTTGTTACCATAAAACGTATCGTTAATTTATTATGTCTTTTATACACAAGCTCGTGGAAACTTATGAAACTTTTTGTAATCTCATTCAATGCTTGTGATTTTCATTCAAAATAAACAAAAATTAATTTTTACAATTGAATGGTTCAATGCACATTGACAGGGGGAGCTTGTTCTATATCAAGTTATCATATTACCTATACATATACTTTTTTCACTCTCCTTGCTTTGGTCATGAAGCCCCATGTATAGGGGGAGTTTTCGATTCTTTTCAAAACCTATATTCTCAGTATACACTCCAGATGTAAAGGTCGACACCAACAGCAGCAAGGGTCGATACCAAAAAGTAGTATACACTCTAGATGTAAGGGTCGACACCAAAAAGCAGTATACACATTAGCCGCAAGGGTCGACACCAAATGAGATAGGGGTCGACACCTGGAACACATGAAAATCAACTCAGGAAAGAAAAGTCAGAGCAAAGGGTCGACACCCAATCTGCAGGGGTTGACACCTTTATGACTGGGTTGAACATAACCTAGCCGCCATCTTCCAACTCAAAGAGGGTCTCTGTGACATCATCATCAGACATATATTATTCTAATCAAAAGGAACTCTGGGATAATATTTTCTGAGTTAATGGAGGGAACATTCTTCACTCATACCACTCCCAAGATCAAAAAAAGAAAAAGCTTGGAGACAACATTATATCCCTCCACCATTGTTTTATCTCCCAAGCATGGCATCACTTCTTTTGAGGAAGCTCCATCTCTAATGATCAGATAACAGCCTGTACCAGCCATGCTTCATTTACAACAGTTGGAAACCTTTTCCTTGCTCAGCTCCAACGGTTAGTAAACCCATGTGGGTGTGTTTTCTCTTCTTCAAAAGTTAAGTCGGATGGAGGCTATAAATCTGGATCTTTTCTAGATCTGAAAAAATGAAAAACACACGACTGCAACTACACTTTGTATACTTAGCATCATTTTCAATTTCTGTGATTTCTCTTGTGTTCTCCCTTTTTCAGATCTAAGTTAGTCTAAAAAAACTTACTTGAGAGCTTACACTTTCATAATCCATCTTTTGAGAGATTGTAATAGTCAAAGAGGACAGTTGAACCTCTTCTTCTAGTTTCTTAGTTTCTGAGTGAAACAGTTGTAAAGTGAGACATTTTGTTAGGTGAGTTCCTGAACAGATTGAAGTAAGTCCTTTTGTAAAAAACCTCAAGTTGGAAGAACTTGGTGGTGCATTGATTCATGGTGAAGAAATTCTCAAGGAGGATTCTTGAGGAGTGGACGTAGGTCAGTGAGCCGAACCACTATAAATCTCTGTGTTAAGTTCTTCTTTCCTATTCTCTTTACTTTCTGTTGATCATTTGATTATCTGCTGCATTTAATTACATAAGATCTTTGGAACTTTATTTTTGAATCAATTTTTTAATTACCCAATTCACTCCCCTCTTGGGTTGCTTCCCTGATTAACACTTTGAAATGTGAACAAAAGCTCAGCAACCAAACACTCTCAAATGCTCATAAGACATTTCTTTGCCGGTCCAAACTCTTTCAGGAACATCACCATTCAAAGGATAGGAATGAGACAAATTGATCACGTCAACCGTTGTTCTCATTTTCTCACCCTAAAAGGATCTTGGCAATTTAGCTTGTAAAAGCAAACACCTTGTTCTTTCCACAATGGTGCGGTTCATCCTCTCGGCAATGCCATTTTGTTGATGAGTCTTCTTAACTGTCTTTTGGTACCGAATACCTTGGCTGCGACAATACTCATCAAATGGCCTAATGTATTCACTACCACTGTTTGATCAGATGCACTTCAATTTTTGCCCTATTTCTCTTTCAACCATGGCCTGAAAATGCTTAAATACTTCTAGAACTTGATCTTTAGTTTTCAGTATAAAAGCCTAAACTTTCCTTGAATAATCATCAATGAAAGTAACAAAATAAAGTACACCACTATCTGTTCTAACTTTCAAAGGACCACAAACATCTGAATGAATCAACTCCAAATTTTTTTTTTCTTTCTAGAAGTAACATTTTTATAAAAAGAAACTCTATGTTGTTTACCCGCCAAACAATGAACACAAGTTTTAAAATGTGTACCTTCCAAACCGGTTAGAAACTCTTTCTTGAACAAAACTTGTAGCCCCTTTTCACTCATATGGCCAAGCTGCTTGTGCCACAATTCGGTAGAAGTATCATTTTCAAGTGCATTGACAACACCTTTACAAATTTTTCCTTGCATCGAATAAAGTGTGTGAGTCTTTTTGCACTTGGCCACCACCAAAGAACCCTTTGTGAGCTTCCATATTCCATTACCAAATTTGTTGTTGAAGCATTCATCATCTAGCTTCCTGGTAGAGATCAAATTGAGGCGAATGTCAAGAACATGCCTCACATCTTTAAGTAACAACTTGCAACCCAAATTTGTTTCAAAGTAAACATCACCCATGCCAATAATCTTAGAAAAACCTTCATTACCCATTCAAACATAACCATAATCTCCTTTGGTATAGGTAGTGAAGAAATCAACTCGAGAAGTCACATAAAAAGAAGCACCCGAATCAATCACCCAATTGCTCTCTTGGCCCACAAAACTGATATAATCATCTTCACAAACAACCATGAGATCATCGGTAGTAACTACCATGGTGTCTTCTTGCTTCTTATCAACACTTTTGCCTTTTCTCCTTATTCTTGAACTTTCGGCATTCCCGTTTCATGTGCCCTTTCTCATGGCAATAATGACACTCAATGTCTTTCTTTGAAAAAGAACCGTCTCTTGATTTGTCACGGCTTTGATCACAACCATGAGGAGTCTTACTCCTCCCCTTGTTTCGCTTCAGCCTCTCACAACAAATGGCTTCGAATGAGAGGAAGCCGCTGATTTTCTTCTAGTTTCTTCATTTAACAAGCTACTAGTGACTTGGCTCATTATGACAACTCCATCGGGCGCCGAATTACTAACTGTCACAACCAAAGCCTCCCAACTTTCGGGTAAAGAACTAAGTGGTATCAAAGCTTGCAACTCAGCATCAAAAATAATTTTCATAGAAGCAAGTTGGTTAACAATACTCTTTATTTCATTCAAATGTTCCGGAATAGGGCTGCCGTCTTTATATTTTAAATTAACCAACTTACGAAATAGAAAAACTTTATTTGTGGCTGATTTTTTGTCATAAAGGCCTTCTAATTTTTTTCATAAATCATGTGCCGATGTTTCAGTAACAATATGATGAAACGCACTGTCATCAATCCATTAACGGATAACACCAACGACTTTTCGATTAAGTCTCTTCCATTCATCATCTTTCATATCATCAGGTTTGCCACTATCACTCTCGATAAGCTCATACAAATCTTTACAAAATAATAAGTCCTCCTTTTAGTTTTCCAAGTTACCCAATTGCTTCCATTGAAGCTAGACATACGACCCATATTCCCCTCCATTGATTCACACAAATAAATAAATCTAAATAAACCGTAAGTTCTGATACTAGTTGTTAGGGAAAATATATAATTTTCTACAAGTAAATCAATCAATGGGAATAAAAACTAATGTGAAAAAATTAAATCAATAGCAATACAAGAATTTTACGTGGTTCCCTCAATGTGAGGTACGTCCACGGGATCGAAATTCAACCAAAAAGTTTCCAAACGATTATAAACGAGACACGAATGGTCTCACAAACTACCTTTAGGTAAATTCTAAATAGTTACAAATAAACAAGAAAAAAGACCTTACCAAATAGATGAACAAAAATTTTTGAAACAGAATTGTAAAAGACCCAAAATAATAGACCCAAAGCAACTTCAATTCACGCCGAGACCAGTGAATTCGTCGTTGCCAAAATAATAACCCAGAGGCGTCAGAGACCAAACCCCATTGAAAATAATGATTTAGCCGCACTACCTCAGAAGAACTAAACAATGCAAAATATATTGTAAATTTTTGGGCTTTTTTTTAATCAAAACTCTAACTTTTATCAAACTGAATTAGGCCTCTAAAAGTTAGATATAATATATTAAAAGTATATTATCATCAAACCAAATCAAATTAAACTCTTTTAATAAACTAATTGAATCCCATACTCCAATAAGAAAGTATTCCCAACAGAAGAGATAGATATTAAAAAAGGCACCCAGCTCCATGGTTTGCGGACATACGCAGTGTGTCACACTAATATTAGAGGTCATACTCTCTTTGTTCTCTTTTACTATGTTCTTATTCTTTCTAGGTCCTTTTCTCACGCGTGGGAGTGCCTCTGATTGTCCAACCTACAGCCCAACAAAATAGTGTTTAGTCTTCCAGGAGCAAAGGTATTTGTGTGACTCAGTTTGTCATCGTTATCAATACAACAACAATAGATTTTTATCCATCTAATTTGGCATCGTTTATGGAAAACTAAATTTTTGACAAGGTTAATCATTTGATGTCAAGAAGGAACTCCATCTTAGGCTATGAAATATTAGTATTTTAAAAATAGTACCGTACAAATATCGGGTATGCGAAATACATGCTAGATATAATAGATACGTTTGGGTATGGCTTGATTTACTCATGAGTTATGGTTTTACTCTTTTTTGCATTTTATTTTAGACAAATAAAAAGAAAGAAAAAAAAAGAATTATATAACATTTTAGATAAGTTGTTTTTCTTTTAGTTTTGATATTGAAACTTTGATTTGTATACTGAATGTTTAGCTATATATTTATAAATAAATAAATAAATTGTATCCTAACTATATCGGCATACCATATCATATCCGTATTCATATATATTAGTATAAGCACCTGTACTTCCTAGATCCTAGGAAAAAATGACAATAGAAGGACGGAGATCTTCTCCAACATTTTCATCAAGCAATTTTTTTTGCTAGCAGGTTATCAATGCCATTTTCAATTAAAGGGTCACTTCTAATTTGGGATTTTTAAAAATAAATATGTTTACTTTGATTTTTTAAATATTTTTTAATGAGTTTTTATTTGTCTTTAGTGAATTTTTTTTTTAATATTTCAATAATTTGTTTTAACTTCTTAGATGCAACAAATCTATGCTTCTAATTTTTTTTTTTTAACATGACTAAAATATAAAAAATTCTAAAAACATAAGAAAACTCAAACAAAAATCTATATTTGGTTTTGAGTTTTAAAAACACAGATTTTGTGTTTTCAATCAATATTTTTTATTTTTAGTGATTTTTTTAAAAGTTTCGGTAAATTTTTATTTTATTTTTTAGATGCATCTAATTTAGATGTACTTAAAAAATAAAATATTTGTTAAAAAATCTATAAAAAATTCAATAAATACAAAAAATATGAAAATATATTGATTTTTTTTTTTTTGTATTTTGTAGTATTTAGTGATTTTTTTAAAGATTTTTTTCATAAATTTTATACTTTTTAAGGCCTCGTTTGGGAACCCTCATTTTTAGCCAAAAAGTTAAAAAGTTACTAAGCCAAAAAGCCAACAACCCATACCAAAAAGTCAAAGATTTTCTTTTCTCTCTACTTTTTGTACATCTTTTCGTAAAAAGTTAAAAAGTCATCCCAAACATATTAATTTTTTTTAGCTCATATTTTAGCCAAATAGCCAAAAAGTTATTAAATTAGCCTGTTCCCAAACGAGGCCTTATATTTAGATTAAATGGATATAAAAATACAAAATATATTTAGATTAAATGGATATAAAAATACAAAATATTAATTAAATTATTTCAAAAATTCAATAAAAATTTTAAAGTATTTTTGAAAATTAAAAAAATATTTTTGAAAATTGAAAAACCAAACAGAGTGTTTTTAGACGAGTTTTCTTTCACTTTTACTAGTAATTTTTTTTTTAAATATATATTTGAGTAAGTTCTTTAAAATATGAGATAAAAAAATCAATATGTTTGAGATGACTTTTTTATTTTTTACGAAAATATGTGTAAAAAATAAAAAGAAAATAAATTTTTTGACTTTTTTTTGTATAGTTTGTGAACTTTTTAAGTTTTTTAGGAGTGGTTTGGGATGATCTAAATAAGTGTATTTTTTGACTTTTTATGAAATGTGAGTTGAGTATGAGTTGGGTTTGAAGTGATATGATAGAGAGGTGCTGTGACTTAAATAAGATGATGTGATTTAAATATGATAGTGACTTTTTGATTTTTTTAAGTTATCCCAAACAAGACCTTAAAGACTTTTTAACTTTTAGGTTTAAAAGTGATGTTCTCAAACGAGACCGTATATCTAGAAATATAAAATAATAGTATAGAAAATTTACGCGTGATCTTATTTGTTATCTCATTTTCTCACTCTAAACCAAAGTGAATGGGTCTTATGTGGTGTTTTGGAAAATTAATAAAAAGCTAACTTTTTGATTTTTTGATTTTTTTAGTGACTTTTTTGACAAAAAATTGGGTTCTTTTGAGTAAAAAAGTTAGTTTTTTAACTAAAAAAGTTAAAAAGCCAAAAAATTGACTTTTTAACTTCTTCTCAAAGTGCCCCTATGTACATTTATTGACTTGGGTCTCATTTCTGGAAAAAAAAAAAAAAAAAAAAGTGTGATGCAAGACATATATAGATCACTAGAAAGAATTAAGGGGTTGTTTGAGAATAAATTATTTTAATAATTTTTTGACCTTTTATGAAAATGTATATCCAAAAATAGAGTGTGATATGATTTAAATAAGCTAAAAAGACAATAAATATGTTATTCTAGTAGGTTTCCAAAAAACCCCTCACTAAAATATAATTTTTTTTTTTAGTTAAGATAAATGCAAAATGGTTTTAGATAGCTTTTTGAAAAATCAAACCAACATGTTGCGCATTAATTTTTAATTTCAGATAAATTACACAATTACTCTTTATAATTTTTAAACTAGTTTCTCAAGTGATTTTTTTTTTATATTCAAAATATTAACAACAAATGACGGAAAAAGTATGTTTTTTAATTTCGGATAAATTACACTATTAGGGGTATTTTAAAAAGATTGTTAAAAATTACTTTTTAACTTTTTTTAATTTTTTTTTATGAGAGAAAAGTGAATTAAAATCTGAAAAGTGACTTTGAACTCACTTTTTAAAATAGACTTATAATTTTTAAACTAGTTACTCAAGTGTTTTTTTTTTTTAATTCAAAATATTAACAATAAATGATAGAAAAATTATACTATAACAAAATTGAAAATGTAAGAATCAAATTATTTAAATTAAAATGAAATTATTTAAATTAAAATTATAAAAATCAAAATAAAATTCGAAGTGTTATTTAAGATCTTTACAAATCCAACCATGTAAACCCAATCTTGTAGTAAATATCAAGCCAAATCAAATCACTCCCACGTTCTGCCCTGGAAAAAGGGAAAAAAGGGAATTGCAGCAGTGGGACTAGGAGGGTGGAGGTTATAGTCGGAGTTTGGAGGGCTAGAAGAAGCATTGGCCGTTGGTAGTCGTCGTCGTCGGAAATTGAGAGTAGTAGGGAGCGGCATCAATCAATATGATGGATGAGCTGCAGATATCTCCGGCGGACCCGCGGGGGAGTCCAGGAAAAGATCAACAAGCGGCTGGAGTGGGCATCCTTCTTCAGATCATGATGCTCGTTCTCTCCTTTGTCCTTGGCCATGTCCTACGCCGTCACAGATTCTATTATCTTCCCGAAGCCAGCGGTTCGCTTTTGATTGGTGGGTGGGGCATTCTTTTTTCTTTTTTCATAGAAATTTATATATATACATATATATATTAGGTTAATAATTTGATAGTTCAATTCAAAACTCCCTTTTGCTTTGTGCTCTGGTTGATTCATCATTCACTTGTTGACGTTCTTACGTTCCCTCCCTCTGTGTTCTGATTGTAAATACCTTTAAATCATAAACTGACCTCCGCTTCATATTATTTCTGGCAGGTCTAATCGTCGGTGGGCTTGCCAACATCTCAAACACGGAAACTAGCATCAGGTCATTTTACATTAGAAATTAGAAATGTCTCGTGTTTCTGGGAGGATAGAGCTGCTGCTACTCTTCTGCTTTGTTTATCTTGCAAAAATTATATATTCTCAAATTGTAAACATACTCTTTGTTTCTTCTTTTATTTATTTTGCAGGGGGTGGTTTAACTTCCATGAGGAGTTTTTCTTTCTCTTTTTGTTGCCTCCGATCATATTATATCCTTACAATTTTCGTAACTGGTTCTTTCCTTGAGTAACCATTCTATAGTCTCTACACTAACTCATTGTTACTACTTTATTGCTAAATTAGCTGCTTTTGAATTGTTTCCCTTGACGTTTTTGTGCTCACTCAGTCGGGATTCAGTTTATCGCCTGTAAGATTTCATGATTTTATTTCTTTGATTTTTTAATTTGATGCATGCATTCCTACTAGTATTGCATCGTAATTCATATGATGCATTGCAGAAACCATTTTTCTCAAACTTTGGAGCCATCATCACATTTGCTATTCCAGGCACTTTTATAGCTTCTATTGTTACAGGTGTTTTGGTGTGAGTATCTCTTTATTCACTATTTTTGTTCTCTTGATTGTAGTCTTATGCGGTGTTTGGTTAGGGGATTTTGAGAGAGATTTGGGAAGGGAAAGGGAAAAGGAAAGGGAAAGGGAAATGGTGTGTGAAATTAGAAGAAATGTAGGTATATTTTATTCACATTTTCCCTACTTTTTTCATTTTTCTTTCCAAATCCCTCCTCAAATCTCCCAACCAAACACAGTATTAGAGTTTGGCCCTGGCCCAGATAAAATTATTCTCTTCTAATGTCTCCTATTGCAGTTACCTTGGTGGTTTGATGTATCTCATGTACAGACTTCCATTTGATGAATGCCTCATGTTTGGTGCTCTTATATCAGCTACGGATCCTGTCACTGTTTTGTCCATATTTCAGGTGAGCTGGTGCTTGATATTAATCATCAGAATATGTTTTCGTTTACCACGTATCATGCCATGGACGTGTATAACTTCGTCCTTCGAACCTTGGGTTGCCTTTCTCTTGCCTTTTGTGCTGTCCTTCAATATGTAAATAACTTTTTTTTTTCCTTCTGAAAGCTAAGTCGTCCTTTTATAGTTCCATACTGATTAGGGTTGAAATCGGCTCAAAACTAGCATAAAAACTCATTTTTTTGGACTTTCTAGCACAATGTGCACTCAGATAATAGCTTCACTACTGTGTGCCTGGGTGCACGTATGCACATGCAAAAATCCCAAAATTTTTGAAAATCAACTTCTTCTCTGACTCTAGGCCAATTTTGACCTAGTAAACGTTTAAATTAGAAAAATCTTATCTCACCAAAATTGTAGCCTTTTAAGTAAGATTTCCAACACCGCTTCAATCACCTAATTCTGATGTCAAATGAAAGAGATATGTCCAAAGTACTAAGGCTGCTCCGAGTGAATTCTATTGCGGGATTGTATAAAATTCAACCTTTTTCTTCTTTGTACATCATGGGCGAAAACACTTCCTTCTTCTTTGCTTGTCTTCAAATCTTGGCTCCTGGGATCAAATAAAAGCCGTCCAAGCATCTATTTAAGTTTCCAAATTATGTCATTTTAGCACAAGGACTTGAGCTTCCTGAAAACACATGAAAACAAAACCATCAAATAATCTTGAGTTCTGGTCTACAAAGTGTAGTTTGGAGGGCCTAAATGTGTGACAAAAGAAATAAAGAAGAGGGGAAAAACTAGTTGTTGTGTTCCTCGATTGTCCCCGACGTTTCTCCTGAAAACAAATTAATTAATTAAATAAAGGTACAAGCCATGTGGCGGGTCTTGTACGTGTTCCTACTGTGTCCCCGTGTCCTAGTGCCTGACACCGCTATGATACATTGATGCAGGACAGTGTTGTAAGAGCTGTGCTGGGGCAGTGAAAGTACCAGTGAACAGTGTTTAGGCTGTTAAAGTGCAGAAAATAAAATAGGGAAAGAAGGAGAAGAAGTTAAGTCTAGGAATCACTCTTAGAATTCCTTAGGCATCACACCTAGGGTTTGATTGCATCACACAATCCATAAAGAAGCTTTAAAAGTCTCTAAAATATCAAGTCCATTGAATTAATAGCATTACATGACTTTATATAGAATTAAGAGACTTCTTAAACCAACTAGAACCAAAAAAAGAAATTACTATAATATTTTAAACTTCCAAACTAATTTAAGACCAAATAAGAAACATAAATAAAACCTAATTAAATAGCTTGATCCATAAGACGATCCATGACGACCCGTATAACCCATGTCTTATGAAATTACCAAAATACCCTAAACTAAAATAATAATAATAGAACATGACTCATAAGCCTAAAACATAACTATCCACAGTCCCAAATGAGTTGCTCATCATCCAATGCATGCCAAATCAAAGTTTGGGCTTTAGAGGCATCTCTTCCTCGTCTTGTACACCTTAAGAGGCTGCTGCCACTTGCCTCCTTCATCTCTCCCTGGCTGGAAAAAACTCGACTCTGGCCAGTTAAAAGTATGGAATCGTTCATACAAGTCATGGTCTAGGCGTTGGAACTCCTTATCATTGGTCTATGTACAATCTGACAGTGGACGCCCCTTCCATTTGATGAGGTACTTTTGATAGCCACCACCTTTAGTGGAAACAAGTTGATAATCAATAATATCTTCAATGTCTTCCTTCAAACGTGGGGCTGGTGGAAGTCGAGTACCAACACCATCATTAGGATCATCATCATTGTGACCTCGGTATAATGTAAGATCCTCAATGTTGAAGACATGACTTATGCCTACATTGTTTGGCAAATCAAGTACATAGGCATTAGAACTAATTTTCTTGAGAACTTTGTATGGACCAAAACTTCTTGAATAGAGTTTCTTGTATGCACCCTTAGGATATCGCTTAGATATGATGTGGACCATAACCATGCCCCCTTCTTCAAATTCTACAAACTTTCTTCTCAAATCAGCATATGTTTTATAACTCTCATTGTTGAGTACAATCTTGCTTCGAACCTCATCATGTATTGCATGAATATGCTTAGCAAAAGCATCTACTTCAACACTAGGACGTGCCTCAACAGGTAAAGGAACCAAATCAATTGGTTTACGAGGAAGTAAACCTGTCACAGTCTCAAAGGGGCTGCGACCAGTGGTTCGATTAATTGAACTGTTATATGCGAATTCAGCCATAGAAAGAATTTGATCCCAACTACCAACATGATCACCTACAAGGCAACGAAGAAGGTCACCTAAACTTCGATTAACAACCTTTGTTTGACCATCAGTTTGGGGATGGAAAGAAGAAGAAAATTTCAGTTTTGTATGCAGCATCTTCCAACAAGTATGCCAAAAATAACTCATAAACTTCACGTCGCGGTCTTAGACAATTGCTTTTGGCAAACCATGAAGTCGGACAATTTCTTTGAAGAATATTTTAGCAATATGGACAGCATCAGAAGTTTGAACAAGGGACAAAGTGAGCCATTTTTGAGTAGTGGTCCACTACCACAAAAATGGAATCATATCACCTAAGGGTTCTTGGTAGCCCTAGGATGAATTCCATGCTTAGGTCTTGCCATGGCTCATGTGGTACTAGTAATGGAGTGTATAAACCAGTATTTTTCTTTCGTCCTTTAGAAAGTTGACAGGTACGACATTGAGAAATAGCTTTAGCAACATCCCACTTAAGACTTGGCCAATAATAAGGGTCTTCAACCATTGCAATTGTCTTGTCTCTGCCAAAATGATCTGCTGCCCCTCCAGAATGCAATTTCTTTTTTTTTTTTTGTTTTGATCAACCTCCAGAATGCAATTCTCGAATCACCTCTTCGCATAGAGATGTGCTAGGCAAACAAAGACGAGTTCCCTTAAAAAGATACCCATCATGTAAAAAGGATTCTGGATATTCAGCATGCTGTTTAGCCACTAAATCGGTGTAGATTATGCTGAAATCTTTGCAAGACAAGTAGTCTTTCTTGAGCGAATCAAAGCCCACAACTTGGATGGACATAGAGTTGAGAGTTAGCATTACACAACTAACTGCATCAGCTGCCTTATTTTCTATCCCAGCTTTATGTTTGATGACGAATGTGTGTTCTTGCAAGAAGGAGACCCACTTTCCATGTCGATGATTCAACTTTTTTTGGGAGTTGATGTACTTGAGAGCTTCATGGTCAAAATACAACACAAACTCCTTGGATATGAGATAGTAACGCCAGTAATGGAGTGCTTGAATCACAACATAAAATTCCTTCTCATAAGTAGAGTACTTTCGTCGTGCTTCATTAAGTTTCTCACTAAAATAAGCAATTGGATGGCCTTCTTGATTGAGTATACCCCCAATCCCACATTTGAAGCGTCACAAGTCACTTCAAACACCTTAGAGAAGTCCGGAAGGCATAAAACAGGAGCTTCAGTCATTTTTTCTTTATCTCTTCGAATGCTTTAGTTGCTGCCCCAGTCCAAATAAACTCTCCCTTCTTCATGCAATTGGAAACTGGTGCCATTATTGTGCTGAAATTTCGAATAAAGCGCCTATAGAATGTTGCCAATCCATGGAAACTACAAACTTTTTTCATGGTGGTAGGAATCGGCCACTCTATAATAGCTTTGACTTTGTTCGGATCAGCCGCTACACCCTTGGAAGAGATAACAAAGCCCAAAAACACGACGCTTGGACTCATGAAGGATCACTTCTTTAAATTTATATAGAGTTTCTCTTAGCGAAGAACTCTCATAACCTGTTGGAGATGGAAGATGTTTTCCTCTTTGGTCTTGCTATAGGTTAGTATATATCAAAATAGACCACAAGGAAGCGACCAGTAAAAGGTTTAAGTACCTGCGTTATGAAATGCATGAATGTGCTAGGAGCATTGGAAAGACCAAATGGCATAATTAGCCACTCATAGAGACCATCCTTTGTCTTGAAGGCAGTCTTCCACTCATCTCCAGGCCTTATTCGTATTTGATGGTAACTGCTCTTCAAGTCTATCTTTGAAAAAATAGTAGAACCAGCTATCATGTCCAACATATCATCAAGTCAAGGAATTGGAAACCGATATTTGATGGTTATTTTGTTGATAGCTCAACTATCGACGCACATGCGCTACGTGCCATCTTTCTTTGGTGTAAGCAAGGCACGAACAGCACAAGGACTCAAACTTTCGCAAATAAATCCTTTGGACAACAGCTCATCTACTTGCCTTTTTAGCTCAGTATGTTCACTAGGATTCATCTGATAAGCTGGAAAATTAGGCAATTGAGACCCGGGGATAAGATCTATTCAATGTTGGACATTATGCATGGGAGGAAGCTCATTAGGAAGCTTTTCTAGTGCTATATCAAAAAATTTATACAACAACTTTTCAACCTCTAAAGGCCTTTTTGTCTCAGGACCAGTTGCTTCACTTCTTTAACCACTACAACATAGATAAGCTTTGATTCTTTGCTTTCCATTACGAATTGCCTTTTAGAGAGTACGTGGAGAGGTTTATTCTGACTTTCAGCAATACGCTTTGGCTTTGGAGTTTCATATCTTCTCATCTCTACCATAGTCATAGAATGTAGGACAATTGTCTTCTTTTCAAGTGAGAAAGTGTATTTATTTTCTCGTCCATTGTGTTGTACAACGTGATCATAAGCCATGGTCGAGCAAGAAGGATGTGAGTGACATTCATAGGAATTACATCACATAAAATAGAATCACTATAATTAGGCGAAACAAAAGAAACAAGGCATCTTTGAGTTACCGGAATAGACGTGTTGTCAATCCAAGCTACCCTGTAAGCACGAGGATGTGGCTCAATTGGAAGCTTAAGTCTTTCAACTGTAGATGCAGAGACAACATTCATGCAGCCTCCAATATCAATAACAAGGTTTTTTGGTTGATTTCCACAACGGACCAACATTTGAAAGATTGATGTTCGTCGCCAATCTTCTTGCTCCACCTTAGGGGCTACTAGAATATGCCTAACAACATTAAGAAAGGAGGTTTCCAACTCATCTTCCCCTAAATCATCGAATTTGCCCTCTCCATAATTGAATGCATCCTCATCATTGACGTATTCCTGTGATTGGCCATATTCTAGCAGTGCTCTGTGTCCTCTTCGATTGCAATATGGAGGGCATTCTTCTTTGGACATTTAGTGCTTTTATCCCTCCCACTTGGCTTCACAGTCACAATACCTTTATTTCTATGATCAACAACACCTGAAGATGAGGCTTTTGATATTTTTGGTCGATTTAGTGGCTCTGAAGGTGCTGTTTTTGTGCTTTTATTTGCATCAGTGAACCTTTTAAATGTTATCTCCTCTGCTTGAGACCCAAATTTCTTAGTAATTGAGTAACTCAAGTATTCTTCTATATCAAGTGTCACTTGGAATGCATGCTCCATACTATATAAGGGTTGACAAAGCAATTCTCATTGTATATCAGTCCTCAAACCAGACTTAAATCGAGTAAGGGTGTGACGTGGATCTTCCACAATTTGACTTCTAGTCTTAAGTTCATCAAATTTCTGCATATATGCTGCTACTGACATGCTGCCTTGTTTTAGAGTAACAAGTTGGTCACACAAGTTTTCGTGATAATTCAATGGCATGCATTTCTCTCGAAACTTGGCTTTCATCTCTTGCAATGTGCCTATTGGTGGTTGCCCCATTCTTCTGATATCTCCTTCAACACCAATCCACCATACTTTTGCCAATCCCACAAGTTTCATCTTGGCAAATCTCACTCTTCGTTCATCCGTCATATCATACCATTCAAAATACTCAATGGAAGCAAGCCAATCTGAGAACACTGCAGGATCAACCTCGCCTTCAAAATCTGGAACCTCCATCTTCACCTTTTTTGTGATATCCCCAGTTGTGTCATGTGGCTCATAGTGACCTTTCTCCAACAAGTGTTCACCTTGATTCTCACCATTCTCACCATGATTATTAATTTTAGAGTTTTCTCCTTGTTCTCCGGTTGTTGTAGAGCCATTAGCTTGAGTTGTTTGGCCTTCGAAAGCACTAATACGAAGATTAAATGATCAAGTTGCTTAGAAATTTTTATAAGGATCTCATTACGTTGATTTTCAGTCAATCTTCCTCTAAAAGGTTTCCCCGATCGTGTAGACATGTTTGAATCCTCGCTCTGATACCAAAATTGATGCAAGACAGCGCTGTAAGAGCTGTTCTGGGGCAGTGAAAGTACTCGTGAATAGTGTTTGGGCTGTTAAAGTGCAGAAAATAAAAGAGGGAAAGAAGGAGAAGAAGTTAAGTCTAGGAATCACTCCTAGAATTCCTTAGACATCATACCTAGGGTTTGATTGCATCACACAATTCATAAAGAAGCTTTAAAAGCTCTAAAATATCAAGTGCATTGAATTAATAGCATTACATGGCTTTATATAGAATTAAGAGACTTTCTAAATCAACTAGAATCAAAAAAGGAAACTACTATAATATTTTAGACTTTCAAAACTAATTTAATACTAAATAAGAAACATAAATAAAACTTAATTAAACAACTTGACCCATAAGACGACCCATGAGCGTTCCGTATATCCCATGTCTAGAAATTATGAAATTACCAAAATACCCTAAACTAAAATAATAATAATAGAACATGACTCATAAGCCTAAAACATAACTATCCACGGTCCCAAATGAGTTTCTCATCATCCAATGCATGCCAAATCAAAGCTTGGGTCTTAGAGGCATCTATTCCTCGTCTCTTGTACACCTTAAGAGGCTGCTGCCACTTGCCTCCATCATACATGTTTTGAAGTGTCGGTGCTTCATAGCATTTGGTCTACCTCTCATAACACTCCTCACTAGTGTGACGAACATGGGTGCATAATGGCCCTTTTTGTATTTAGAGTTTGGATTTTACAATTGTAATATATTTAGTCAAATGTAAATACGTATAGACAGTTTTCAACATTCACGAGCCCTCACTCTGTCCTTAAAATCACTAAAGCCTTTTGTAGGTGAGAGTGATGGAGGTTTGTCGGAGAGGTAGCAAAGCACGTCAAAGGCATAAAAGCGTGTCTGGGTAGAGATGAAGCAGGCCAGCCATCCAAAGAGAGAAAGAAGGGGGCAATGGAGAATCTAGAGTTCAAATTTCTTAGAACATAGAGATTCAAAACTCGGAGCAAGAGTGTTGGTGTGGTAAGTGATGGAAGGGAAATATAGCCTTCTACCTATGTAAGGTGATCAATGCATGTAACTACATGTCCTAGAATTTTGCAATTAAGGTATCGCAATGTTGTTAGGACACCAATAGGTTATTATAGCTCTCATGTGCTGCCATTTAGCGGGAAAACTTGGCTTGGAGGCAAGGGAACCAAGCTTCTTGAAACTTCTATGAGAGTATGGCAAGGTATCTCTCACTCGGATTGGCCCAAGGCAGCTTGACCCACGAGGGGTGAGGCTTCATTTCTAGCCACAGGACCACATATTCCTGTGGTGCGTGTCAAGTCTTTCAGCATGCCTCAATCCAACCTCTTTGTCTAAGTTTGAAGATACAAGGTTTGACCTAGACTCCAATTGAGCTTGTTTGGTGTGACCAAACATGTGTGCCCTAGTTGGCTGACACATGGAGGTCTATGTAATGACATGTAAATCACACTTCCCTGGATACGTGTTCATGACACGCGGTAGGTGCACAAGTATCAAAAAAAAAAAAAAAAAGGGGGAAATATTAAGACTGGACGCAAGCTTGTGTTGTCGGGGGTTATTGTGTTAAGGATGTTAGGATTCAATTCCCATTGTGTATCTAAAAAAGGTCAAATTTCATGCTTGAAACTTAATGCTCGATTATGGTTTAGGTCTAGCTAACTGGTAATGGTTTTACTTGGCCTTTGCATCTGCATGGCTGGTCTTCAAGCTGGTCTTCCATTTCATTGGACTCCTTGGAGAACCAGAGTGTTGAATTTGTTTTGCATTTTGTGTGGCAACATTCAAGTACAAGTTGGATTGGTCCCCCGGTCAATCAAGTCTTGACACTAGATTAGGAAGGAATTTTCTTCCTCTCAGTGCACTTGCAAGGGTCGTTCATACACAATCAAATGAATGCTAAAAACGGTTGGATATTGCACGCCATTATTAGGGGCATTGTACCTCCATTGTTCTTTTGTTTGATAATTTCCTATCTATCTAAAGCTCTAGCTTCTTTTCTTGAACTATCTTTGAAGCCTTTTTCTCATGTATTCACTTGGTTTTTACTCTTGGATTCCTAGTGATTTTCTTGTTTATAAAATTTAGGATAAATTACAAATACACCCCCTGAGATTTGCTTAAAATACGGATTACCCCTGTGGTTCTGGAAATTACAAATACTCCCTTGTCATAAATTTTATTTTACACAATTAGCAAAAAGAAAAAAAATCAAATTTTTAACTACTTTGTTAATAATAAAATTATCTGAATTATTAATTGAAATATATTTTTGACATCATTAAAAACTATTAATTGAATTGGTGATTTATTAATAAAAGGGATAATTTGTTATGCAATTAGAAACTTGAAGAGGCAGGATACAGGGCCAATTCGTATTTTATGTAAACCTCAGAGGGTGTATTTGTAATTTACCCAAAAATTTAATATAATAATGATGTTTGGGTCATATTAAGTTGAAAATCTTTTAATAGTTGTCCAAAATTGTAAAATATTCACGGTTTTGCTTCTTTGGGTATAGGTTCTCAATCTAACAGTTGCTCCTCGACTTGGTCGCTTGTATATTCATGTTCACATGAATAGTTTATTTTCTCTCATCTGCTAACTTACATGAACTATTTTTTTACATGTTAATATGCTGGAAATCTGATTATTATTGTTAGTGGCTGTTAGTGGACATATAGTGGCTGTTAGTGGGTTATGATAATGTCTATATACACTATATAGTAATCTAGATAGTGGCTATAATGGATGTATATATTATGTAAGGAGATAGGTAGTGGCTCTTAGTGGTGATAGTGGATCTCTTAGTGGTGATAGTGGATCTTAGTGGCACAAATAGTAGCTCTTGTTCTCTCCTATATAAGGAGTGTAGTTTTCTCTTCACAAAATAAGAAGTTTTGAATATAACAACATATATTCCTTCTTCCTCATATTTTCTGAGTTCTTCTTCCTCATATTTTCTAAGTTGGTATCAGAGCAACAAAAACATAGCAGCCTTAAAACCGTCATAGCCATGTCGGAAGTCACGTCCAACATTGAGTTCGATGAAGTGCGAGGAAGAATTATTGGCAGACCTCCTCTTCCATCCATTGGCGAAGTATTTGCCGAAGTCAGAAGGGAAGAGAGCCGAAGGAGCGTCATGCTTAAGAAAAAGGTACTGGTGAGTCAATTGAAATTTCTGCTTTAATTAGCGATGCTGCGGCCAACAAGGCTGCAAATTACCAGCGCAGGTTTGATGATAAGCCACGGGTCTGGTGTGATTTTTGCAACAAGCCTCGCCATACATGCGAAACGTGTTGGAAGATCCATAGCAAACCTGTCAACTGGAAAAGCAGCAAACAAGGAGAGAAGAATCGTGGCTTTCTTACTGCTAATGAAACCGATTCAGGTCCCTTCAACAAAGAGCAGATTGATGAACTCTTAAAGCTGATAAAATCCAACTCCTCATCCGGTACTCCTAGTGTTTTTTTGGAACAAACAGGTAGAAATCCTAAAGCCTTCTCTTGCCTAAACTTCTCTCCGTGGATCATAGATTCCGGTGCTTCCGATCACATGACTAGTTTTTCCCATTTATTTAGTACCTATTTCCCTTGTTCTGGTCATGACAAAATCAGAATAGCCGATGGTAGTTTTTCACCTATTGCAGGAAAATGATTTATTAAACTAACTGAGAAAATTAATCTCAATGCTGTTCTTCACGTCCCCAACTTAGCCTGTAACCTTTTGTCTGTCAGTAAACTATCTAAGGATTCTAATTGTCGTGTTACATTTTTTGAATCCCATTGTGAATTTCAAGACCAGAACTCAGGGATGATGATTGGGCGTGATAGGATGCTTGAAGGTCTTTACTACTTTGATGAAGTACCTGTTAGTAGTAAAAAAGCTCAGAGCTTTAATAGTACTAGTTCAATCTCTGTTCGAGAAAAAATAATGCTATGGCACTATAGGCTAGGACATCCTAGTTTTCTTTATCTGAAACATTTATTTCCAGAATTATTTAAAGGGATTGATTGTTCTTCTTTTCATTGTGAAAGTTGCATTTTTGCAAAATTTCATCGCTCTACTTATTTGCCAAAACCTTACCAAGCTTCCAAACCTTTTTATTTGATTCATAGTGATGTTTGGGGCCCTTCTAAAATCACTACTCTTTCTGTAAAAGATGGTTTGTTACATTTATTGATGACCATACCCGCTTATGTTGGATTTATTTGATGAATAAAAAATCTGACGTGAAAAATTTATTCACAAATTTTTACAATATGATTGAAAACCAATTTCAAACCAAAATTGGTATTTTACATTCTGATAATGGAACAGAATATTTCAATGAGCAGTTGGGTGAGTTTTTGGCAAAAAAGGGGATTTTTCATCAATCTACATGTCGGGATACCCCTCAACAAAATGGCATTGAGAACGAAAAAATAAACATTTACTTGAAGTAGCACGTGCTATAATGTTTTACATGCATATTCCTAAATATTTATGGTGAAGCAATTTTAACAGCCTCTTATTTGATAAACAGGATGCCTACAAAGGTTAACATATAAAACACCTTTTGATTGTCTCAAAACTTTTTTTCCTGACACGAGGTTGTTTTCTGATTTACCCACCAAAGTTTTTGGATGTACTGCCTATGTTCATGTTCCCAGTCAATTTCGTTCAAAACTTGACCCCCGTGCTATAAAATGTGTTTTTTTGGGTTATTCCTCAAACAAAAAGAGGTATAAGTGTTTCGATCCTCAAACCAAGAAATTTCATGTGAGTATGGATGTGTAATTTGTGGAAACAAAATCTTATTCCCCAACACTTCTCTTCAGGGGGAGACAAGTGGAGTAGTAGAAGACAATTTTTGGGATATTTCTATCCCGCTCCCCAATGTCATTTATCCTACACAAAAACCACATCTGTCTGATAATGATCACTTAGGAGAACCAAGTTCTATGGTGCCTAGTCAAGAAGATTCTTGTTTAGGGGGAGAAGTACTACCAAATGATCTAAATTCTGAGCTTCAGGTTTATACTAGAAAGCGATTTCATCTGAGGAATAATGACCCGAATGTCCATCCTAATGACCCGAATATCCACCCGATTTCTGGCATCGAAATTTTAGGTAATCCTATTCCTTCTATTTCCGACCTTGATGTTCCTATAGCAATTAGGAAAGGTGTCCGAAATTGCATTAAACATCCTATTGCAAATTACCTCTCCTATCAAAGACTGTCTAAAAACCATAGAGCTTTCACATCTAGGATTTCACACTTGTTTGTTCTAAGGAATATACAGGAAGCATTGGATGATCCGAATTGGAAATTAGCAGTCATGGAGGAGATGAATGCTTTAAGGAGAAGTGGTACTTGGAAGATAGTTGATCTACCCAAAGACAAGAAAACAGTTGGGTGTAAATGGGTGTTTACGATAAAATGTAACGCAGATGGAAGCGTTGAGAGATACAAGGCGAGACTTGTGGCTAAAGGCTTCACTCAAACTTATGGGATCGACTATCAGGAGACATTTGCTCCTGTTGCTAAAATAAATTCCATCAGAATACTGTTATCTCTTGCAGTAAATTCAGATTGGCCTCTACATCAACTTGACATTAAAAATGCATTTCTCAATGGTGATCTTGAAGAGGAGGTGTTCATGAGCCTACCGCCGGGATTTGAGCAGAGACTTGGTAGCGACAAAGTATGCAGATTGAACAAGTCATTATACGGACTCAAACAATCACCAAGAGTGTGGTTTGAACGCTTTGGGAAGGCAGTTATCAGTTGTGGCTTCTCGCAGAGTCAAGCAGATCACATAATATTTTATAAACATTCAAAAGACAGTAAAATTGCAATTTTGATTGTTTATGTTGATGACATCATTTTAACTGGTAATGATGAAGCAGAGTTAGCAGCCCTCAAAGAGAAACTCGCAAAAGAATTTCACATTAAGGATCTGGGAGCCCTCAAGTATTTCCTCGGAATGGAATTTGCAAGATCCAAGGAAGGTATATTCGTTAATCAGAGAAAATATGTTCTTAATCTCCTTGGAGAAACAGGTATGCTTGGTTGTAAAATGGTGGAGACTCCGATCGAGCCTAACTTGAAGTTACAAGCTGCTAAGGCTGAAGAAGTCAAAGAGAGGGAACAATATTAGCGACTTGTAGGGAAATTGATTTACTTGTCTCATACGCGGCCTGATATTGCCTTTGCAGTCAGCATGGTAAGTCAGTTCATGCACTCACCAGGGGCAGAGCACTTTGAGGCCGTTTATAAGATCTTAAGATATTTGAAAGGAACTCCAGGGAGAGGCTTACTGTTCAAGAAACATGGACATCTTCAAGTTGAAGTATACACAGATGCAGACTGGGCAGGAAGTGTTACAGACAGGAGATCAACATCCGGATACTGCTCCTTTGTAGGTGGGAACCTAGTTACATGGCGGAGTAAAAAACAGAATGTGGTAGCTAGAAGTAGTGCAGAAGCAGAGTTCAGAGCTGTTGCCCATGGAATCTGTGAAGTAACGTGGATTAAAAGAATTCTTGAAGAATTAAAGCTTTCTCACCCGACACCTGTGAAGGTCTATTGTGACAACAAAGCAGCTATATCTATAGCTCATAATCCAGTTCTACATGATCGCACAAAACATATAAAAGTGGATAAATATTTCATCAAGGAGAAAATCAATGCTGGCATAATCTGTATGACCTACCTTCCAACAGGTGAACAATTAGCTGATGTGCTAACGAAGGGACTACACAAGAAGCAATTTGATAAGCTGACTAGCAAGCTGGCTATGGAAGATATCTTCAAACCAGCTTGAGGGGGAGTGCTGGAAATCTGATTATTATTGTTAATGGCTGTTAGTGGACATATAGTGGCTGTTAGTGGGTTATGATAATGTCTATATACGCTATATAGTAATCTAGATAGTGGCTATAATGGATGTATATATTATGTAAGGAGATAGGTAGTGGCTCTTAGTGGTGATAGTGGATCTCTTAGTGGTGATAGTGGATCTTAGTGGCACAAATAGTAGCTCTTGTTCTCTCCTATATAAGGAGTGTAGTTTTCTCTTCACAAAATAAGAAGTTTTGAATATAACAACAATATATTCCTTCTTCCTCATATTTTCTAAGTTAATATGAAATTTTCTTTACTTGAAAAACTTAATTGCATGTTGTGCATTGCTGGAGACGATATATCTACTTTTTGGCATCTTTGTAGTTAATTCATCTTCCTCCAATCTTAAGTGACATTCACTGGACATGACATACTGTAGGAACTTGGCACAGACATGAACCTTTATGCCTTGGTCTTTGGGGAATCTGTTTTAAATGATGCAGTAAGTTTTTGTTACTTTGGTTAAGATTTCTACTCTCCATTTGAAGTTATTTTTTTCCTAAAGATGTTTAGTGTTTACTGGGAACGTTAACTTTTTTGTATGTTGCACAACTGGAAGATGGCAATTTCCTTGTACAGGTACGTAAACTTGGCCATACAAGTTAAACAGCATGTTTGGAGTTCTACTAGTTCTAATTCAAGGGTTTAATTGTTTTGTAGGACAATGTCATTGGTAAAAAGCCATGCGTCATCTGGACAGAATTTATTTGTTGTCATTGTCAGATTTCTTGAGACTTTTGTTGGCTCAATGTCAGCAGGTTAATCATTACACTTTCTTTACTACTGGATGACAAGAAAATAGCCCAATTTTATTTCTTCGTTATAGATGACGAGAAAACATCATATTCTGAGTTCTGTTCTGTATGGATGACAGAAGATATTAGGTTTCGATTTGCCTTTTTGCACATGATACGGAGACACATTCATTTTGTTTTATTAAATTTTTGATCGACAATATAGTAATTTTTTTTTTCATGAATTTAAATCCTTCCCAACCTTGAAGCTTACTCTCACAATTTCTCAAAACATTTCATAAAGGAATGATACTCTAACTACATGTTTTCAAACCTAAAGAGGGAGGCCTACTTGAAAGGACAACTCTCTAAGACCACTGGGCAATGATCAAACACAGTACTTCTGGAAGTGCCTCTTGCTTTACATTCAGAAATCTTTCTTCCCTCTCCAAAGAATGTAGGAGCCTTTTCAATAATCTATTACATACCAATTTTCACTGAAAGTTTAATGAAGTGAATCTAGCATTTGACTAGGGAGGTTCAATCAAATCACATTCTCTAATAAAAGCATTGACTTTTTTCATGCTTTTAGCATTTTTTGACAATCGAGTTTTTTCCGACATTGACTCAAACCAGGCAAACCTGATAACTCCTCCCGCAAATCTTTCTTTAACATTGGGATATTATGACAGTAGACTCCCGTTGGCCACCACTCACTACTACAAAGGTTTCTAAATCTACTGGACATTGTAAAGTACCCCAAGTCTGACTCTCTCTCAGTAACCACTATATCATCCAAAATAACTAAAATACCCCCAATGTACCTCCTGAAGGTAACTGAACCCAACATCCATGTCTAGTTCCCCATGTACTCTTAATCAATATCCTATCGAACTTTTAAATTTTGTGTTTCTTGAAGTGTTACAATATCTGGACTATTCCTAATCACCGCCACTTTAATTGCCTCTTTTCGCCCCAGCCCTAAGTTTTCTAAGGTATTTATTTAAAATCTTCATTTGGAACAATCACTAATCTTGGTCTCTTTTGATAGACCATCATAGTTTATTTGAAATGTCAAATTTCTCAATTCTGTAATCCTCCTACTATGCTTCCCTCCCTTTTGCATCTTTCACGTGTATTTTTTATATTACAATTTATTTATCCCTTATTTTCTTTCAAATGACTAGAAACTAGGGTATTCATGGACCGGTTTGGTTTGGCTCTAATGTAGACCAAGAGCCAGACCATTTCCTACAGTTCTAGAAATTTAGGAACCAAACTGAACCATGAAACCTTTGGAACTGAACCAGAAGTAAACCACAAATGCTGGTTCGGTTGCAATTCGGTTCCATGATTATAGGCTAGAAAATTCTTCACTAAATCTAAACCTATAAAGCACAGGTACGGGTACGGGTACTGGTACTAGTATGATACGGGTACGTCGATACGGTAAAATTCAAAAAAAAAGGGTACGGGTACAGCTTGGTACGCTTGTAAAAAAATATTTATTTTTAATTTAGAGTAATGCAAAAATTAATTAAATGGTTTAATTTGTTAAGGTCCAATCTATAATTAACATTTAATACCAAAAGGAAAAGTATAAATTAAAATTAAATATCAATATATTAAATAACTTACAAACCATAGTTTAATTTTAAAATCATGCTAAGCATAAAACAAAAACTAAAAAAGAAATCTAGTGAAATGAGTTTTATCTCTGTAGTAGAAAGAAAATATTGTTTCAACTGAGGTACGGTATGGCTTGGATATATACTAAGTACGTTTGGGTACGTCAAAAATTAAGAAGAAAAAACTTGGGTACGTGTTTCGTGTACCCGGTACGTATACAGAAGTACCATACGAGGTACGGTACGCCGGTAAGTACCCGGTATGGGTACGGCATGTTTTTCGAAGTACCCATGATTCATAGATCTAAACTATCTAGTTCAGTTAAAATCGATTCTACCTTTAAGGGTTGTTTGGGATGATCTAAATAAGTGCATTTTTTGACTTTTTATGATATATGTGTTGGATTTGAGTTGGGTTTGAAGTGACGTGACTTAAATAAGATGATGTGACTTAAATAGGATAGTGACTTTTTGGCTTTTTTGAAACTTGCCAAACCAGCCCTAAGTATTCCAAAAGCTAAACATGCATACTTCAAATTTTCAAAATATTCGCCAAACTAACTTTTGTAACGTATGTGAAGGCAACAAATTCCTCGTATTATATAGTAATTTCTATAAAAATGCAATTTTCCATAATATAAGAAGTGTAAAACTTACATAAATAAAATTAAAAAAACAAAAAAAAACTACACGTATTTTTATACATAAAGTAGTTTCTGAATAGGATGAATGGAGGTGTCATCAACGTTGGAGTGAGATTGAGGTTAGAAGAAGTCAATGAGAAGAAAAGTGAGTACCTTCTAGAATACCTTTTTAAAATTAATAAAAACATTGAATGGGTTTGTTCGGTTTTATTCAATTCTTTTTAGCCTTAATCTGTGAGCTGGCCTGTGATCAGCAGTTCTGAATTTTTTGGTACTTGATCCAATCTGTCCTCTAAGAAAATCTGACCAAACCATATGGCTTGGACTGCTTCAGATTGGTTTACGATTTGACCTTTTTTTTTTTTTTTGTTAACACCCCTACTAGAGACATAACCATGTTTTCCAAAAATTGATCTAACTGAACCAAACTACCCTCATCAATAAAAAATGAAAAATCCCCCTTGAATTCCCTCAACCAGTGTTCATTTTCATTGGTAGGGCTACCCCCCAAAATCTAATTCCCTACTTTCAAGTGATAAGAAAGATTCCATTAAATGGTGCTGTGCTCTTAGTATTTTGGGTAAGAATTCGCTACTTGAGATCTAAAACCAATGAGTTTACGACTCACATTAGGACCCCTAGAGTTATTTTGATCAGTAGGATTGCTAGAGTTATCCCCTGCCTCATTTTAAACATTTATCTCAACAGGCGCTCTTTTTGGTTAGAAATGATATGCAAAACTTGCCTCTTAAAAGGAAAAATACTTGATTTGACTTGCTCATTTAACTCACATTCCTTTTTTCTTAATTCAGAATCAAAAGTTCGACTGTACTTGAACCTCTTCATGGTGCAAAATAATGACTACTTTTCCCTGGAAATTCTGTGATGTTCCCCCGTCAGTTTCCTTGAACAGTTTCCTGTATCATGTAATCATAATCTTCAGAGACAGAATCCTCTTCAACTTCTTTTTCTTCTGTGCTGGAAAACCCATTAGAAGAATTGTCAGCCCCCATAATCTTCCAGAGCTGCCATTGCATACTTAGTTGAAATAATATTATCTTTCAATGCAGAAGTAAAATTAGTTTCATTGGACTTTATTTATTTTAATACTTAACATGATTTTAAAATTAAGCTGTGGTTTGTAAGTTATTTAATATGATGACATTTAATTTGGTTTATACCTTTACTTTTTGGCATTAAATGTGAATTGTAGGTTGTATCATAACAAACAAAGTCATTTAACTAATTTTTGCGCTACTCCAAATTAAAAGTAAATATTTTTTTACAAATGTACACAGCTGTACTCATACCATACTTCTTTTAGATTTTACTATATCGATGTACCTGTATTGTACCCGTACCTATACCCATACACGTGCATCATTCATGCTTTGACTTGAACCAGTTCTGTTGGGGGCTTCATCTCAAGCTGTTGTAAGATCTAATTCACTTACAACCATGGTTGTTAAAATCGCGATCCGGATCGTAGAATCGTACGATCTTACGATCCTACATTGCTAAAACGATCCAGATCGTTGTAGGATCGATGTTATAACAGGATCGCAAGTAGAATCATGTAGGATCGTGTAGGATCGCATGGGATCGTGTAGGATCGTATAGGTAGGATCGCAACTAGGATCGTAGATTTTATGATTTTTCACCTTATTTTTAATATGTATCATTTTAATTTTAATTTTTATCTTTTTTTTTAATAGAAAGTAGGATCTTACGATCCTCGATCCGATCCTACGATCCGATCCACCAGACCCTCTCACCGATCCTACTTAGGATCCCGATTTTAACAACCTTGCTTACAACCTCATTCAACCTCCAATTTTCTTTGTCTAGTGACTTGCAATTTTAGAAACATTTACGTCACCAGTCATTCCTTGTAACAATTTATCTCTCAATTGTGGAGTGTTATAACTTACAAGCTTTGCTTCTCCTGGTATAGACTTCTGAAAATTTCTTTCTCCTGGGATCACCACCATTTTCCTCCTCAACCATGATCACCTCCATTTCTTGTAGCCTAGAACATTTCCCCCCTTGTGTGGTACATAGTTTTCAATCTTCAAATTGGTTAAAACCTTTTCATACCAAGCCCTCTGCTTTGGGCTTGAGGCCTTTGTCACTGATTTCTTCTTAAATGAAAGAATATGCCGAATAGCTATAGTTTTGGTTCAAACATGAAGGGGATTTGTTGGAGCATGTATAAAGATAGAGTCCTACATTGGATAAAAAATAAACATAGTGGCTCTTAATAACATTGGATGGGCTCTCCACTTATAGGCTTAAGCTTTTAAGTGGATATGACGTGATAGAACCCTTATCTTAAACTAGGTTGTGATTCTTTTATTGTAGGTTTCTTGAGTGTCTTATGTAAACCATGTCAAACACGTCGTAGGCTGCACAGTGTGTTGATGGGGAACATGAGTCTTGGCAATGTTTTATATTAGGCTTTATTATTTTATTAGTATTGAATTATCGTAGTCTTCTATTTCTAATGAACTTTTTATTAGTGTTTTCCAGGATGCCTATGAGTAGGTCTTTATGTAATAGTTTTAGTAGACTAGACTATGATATGATTTGAGAATTGATTAATTGAGATTGAGATTGAGATATTGTTTTGGGACTGTGCTTTCTGTTTCTTCCATCTTTTGCTTCTCTTCTTCTTGGTGCTACATGTTCCTTGTGAAAACCATGTAAAACTGATTGTTCTAGTTAACATGTGCAAAATTATGGTTTTCGGAGCAACGAGGATCACCTAGTGCGGAGGTAATATTACCTAGGACAAGGCAGTAGCACATTATTGAGCAAGGTTTTTAATTAGGAAAATTACTAAACAGTGCCTCTGGGCTTTTAATTACGGATGAGTTAGTTTTTGAAAACTTCAACTCAAATGGAAAGACTAAAACTAATTACAAATCAGAAGGAATCATCCATGGAATTGCCAAAATGCCACCTTCTTTTTCTTCCCCTTCTTTCCTTCTCTTACCTTTACAACTCCGGCCGCTTCAACTCCCTCCCCCACGTATCTCCGGCACTCTAAATCCCTTCCCAATCTATCCCCGCCCCTCCCCCACCTCTCCCCTGCCTTCTTTCTCCACCCCACCCCACCCCATTCCCCTAAACGACCCAAACCCTATGCCCTCTCCTTTTGTTGCTGATAGAACCAGTAGGGTGCAAGTCCAATGTGTGTAGGGTGCAAGTCCCATATGTGCAAGGTGCATGTCCAAACTGCATTTGGTAGAAACAATCACAACCCACCTCTGCCACTTTCTCCACCCTCCTTCACCACTTTAACTGCCCATCTTGACACTCCTTCACCCCCACCCCTTCCCCACCCACTCTGCAGAACGTGGCAAGGGCATTGGTAAGTCCAAAAGGCATAACTAAATCATCAACACCTTTATTGATAAGTTGCCCCAAAGAAGCTTCATGGAATATTCCAAACCATTCGATTCTAAAAGAATTTGAACTAATTGTGTCCACAGTTGAGCGTTTCTGTCTCTACCACCTCACCAATTCTTGTTGCACAATTTTTACTTGCACCCTACTGATTTTTATAGCAACTAAGGAAGGGAGCATGGGGCTGAGACATAGAGGGGTTTGGGGGGTTCCTGTGGCTAGGGTTTAGTTCAATTAGGGTGTTGGGTGTGGTGGGAAGGGGTTGGGGCATTTGGAGTGGCGGAGAAGGGTGGGGGAGGGATTCACAGTGGTGGAGGGTGGTCAGGGATGGGTTGGGGGGTTGTTAGGGACCAGAGTGGCGAAGGTAAGAAACAGGGAGGAAAAAGTTGAGGGCATTTTGGTAATTCATTGAATGATTCTCATGTAAGTTTTGATGTTTACATTTCAATTATAATTTTTGAAAAATTACCACCGACTATTTGTTTCCCCATAACCAGCTTCAGGATCCCCCCTTTTTTATGTACTAGTTTTAGGAGACTAGACGGTGTTATGATTTGAAAATTGATTAATTGATATTGAGATATTGTCTTGAGGAGAGGTCTTCTAATGTTGCTCAATTTTATTGGGGTCCGTCCGTCTATCTTTCTCCTTGAGATTATAGAAGTTTGTTTCCTGTTTGAGCACCAATTTTTCTCTAATACCCAAGTACCCAGGTTGAGAGAGAGAGAGAGAGTAATAATGAACATTCAGGTTGCTCTTCTGTTCCACCTTTTTATGTTTAAAATCAATAATTATACTACTTGATTCAATTAACAGTGAACAGAGTCTGTCTAGTCCTGCTCAAGGACAGATACATTCACAGTCTGTCTAGAGAGAGAGAGAGAGAGTAATAATGAACATTCAGGTTGCTCTTCTGTTCCACCTTTTTATGTTTAAAATCAATAATTATACTACTTGATTCAATTAACAGTGAACACAGTCTGTCTAGTCCTGCTCAAGAACAGATACATTGGAATATCTGTTTACAAAATTACGTCTTTCACTTAAATATTCAGTTTGGCTGATACTCATCTCATTTGTACATTTCTTTCGTACTTTCTTTTTCTATTTTGTCTAAAGCTTTTTCCTTGAGATCACTAACGCGGAATTGCTTATGGCTTTACAGGTGTTGGAGTTGGATTTACTTCTGCTTTGATATCCTTTTAAGTTGGTTATTTATTTATTTATTTATTTTATTTATTATTTATTTTTTGATAAATAAGCAAATTTTATTAAGAAAGCATCAAGATGATGCAACCAATACAAGAAAACCCCTCAGTAACGGAACCAAAAAACAAGGACTAACCAATCACCTCATCAAGAAAGTCTAAAAACGTAAATAAATCCGGATCTACCCTACCCTCCAACCAATTATACAAAACTAGAGAAAGACGACTTTGTAACCAAGAAACACTATGAGAAACCGCTAAGAAGGTACGTCGATTCCGCTCCAACCAAAGCAACCACATCAAGCAAAATGGAGCCAGTAACCAAGCTTGCCGACGCCGCCGCTGACCAAGACGAATGCCCCGCCAAGCCCAAAGGAAATCAAACACCCCTTGTGGCTGGACCCAAGCAATTCCAAAAAGTGAACAAACAAAGCCCCACAAACCCGAAGCCACCGAGCAATGAAGAAACAAATGATTTACTGACTCCGCATCCGCGCAACACATACAACACCGATTAACAAGGATGTGTCCCCGCCGCATCAAATTGTCCAAAGTAAGGTTCCGACCTAAAGCGACCGTCCACATGAAAAAGGCGACCTTAGTCGGAACCCCCGGAACCCAAACAATTTTCCAAGGGAAGACCCAACCAGCATCTCCCATCAACCCCTGATAAAATGATGCTACGGTGAACTGCCCTTTTGCCCCCAACCTAGTCCAAACCAAAATGTCGGGGCCCACCCCGACCGTACCCAAACCATATAAAAAACCCCACAACTCCACCAACTGAGCGACTTCCCAATCATGAACCTGTCGCCGTAGCTGAATATCCCAAACAACCACACCCCCACCATCCAAATAGGAAGACACCAAAGCATCTTGATCTAATGCAATATTAAAAATCAAAGGGAAACGGGTCTCCAACACCAACTCCCCACACCACAAGTCTTTCCAAAACCGCACCCAACTCCCTTTCCCCACCTTAAACCCTATCCACTTCCAGAACTCTACCCTTCCCAACATAATCCCTTTCCATAAACCACACCCTTAAGTGCAGGTCACAGACCCAGAAACCCAACCCTCGCTGCCCAGCCCATATTTAGACGCCACCACCTGCCGCCACAATCTGTAAGGCTCCAAAGCAAAACGCCAGAGCCACTTCCCTAACAAAGCTCGGTTAAAAGTCACCAACCGTCGAACCCCCAGCCCTCCAGCTTGCTTGGGTTGACAAACCTTACCCCAATCAACCAAATGATACTTAAAATCATCACCACCAGTTCCCCACAAGAAGTCCCGCTGAAGCTTTTCTAACCGATGTGCCACCGACACTGGAATAACATGGATCGACATGAAATAAGTGGGGATACTACTCAACACACTCTTAAGCAAAGTCAACCGGCCCCTTTCGAAAGATACTGGGACTTCCAACCTGCCAAGCGACGTTGGACCCGTTCCACTACCCCATCCCACACCCTCTTTGCCTTAAAAGAAGCCTCGAAAGGCAAACCCAAATAGGATACTGGCAAAGCCGAGGCCTTACACCCCAATACTGCAGCCAAAACAGGTAACCTAGCAACCGCCCCCACTGGAATGAGCTCCGACTTCCGCAAGTTAACACGAAGGCCCGAAACCACCTCAAAACAAAGCAAAACACAACGCAAATAACCAACCTACGCTGCTTCCACACCACAGAAGATCAAGGCATCATCCGCATATAACAAATGCGAAACCCCCAAAGGAATCCCCTCCAAAGAACCCACAACGAAACCTTCCAATAAATCTTCACGCACAGCTTTATCCAACAATCTACTCAACGCCTCCATCACTAAGATAAATAGCAGGGGGGACAAAGGATCCCCCTGCCGAAGACCTCTATGAGTATGAAAGAAACCCGCCAGAGTCCCATTAATCAACACCGACATCTACACAGTGAGATACAGAACTTGATCCACTGACACCAAGTCGCCCCGAAGCCCATACGATCCAATACATACAAGAGGAAGTCCCAATTAACATTATCATACGCCTTCTCAATATCCAATTTGCAAATCAAACCAGGACGTTCCTGACGAAGCTGAGAATCCACACATTCATTGGCAACCAATACTGCATCTAAAATCTGCTTACCTCCAACAAACGCATTCTGGTACTCTGACACCACAGTCGATAAAACTCCTCGTAAACGATTAGCCAGCACTTTAGCTAATAACTTATACACACTTCCTAACAAGCTAATAGGCCGAAAATCCCGAATATCATCCGCCCCTCCTTTCTTAGGAATCAAAGCCAAAAAAGTTGCATTGAAACTTTTCTCAAAATGCCCAGACACCCGGAAATCCTCCAAAGTTGCCATGATATCTCCCTTAACCACGCTCCAACAATGTTGGAAAAAAGCCATAGGAAAACCATCCGGACCTGGGGCTTTATCCCCACTCATAGCCCGCAACGCTCCAAACACCTCCTCCTCTGTAAAAGCTCGCTCCAACCTCTCCCGATCCTCTCCCATAATCGTAGCAAACTGAACACCCTCCAAACCCGGCCGCCAAACCCCCTCTTAAGGCCGGAATAAATGCTGATAGTAGCCCACAACCCCCTCCCGAATCTCGCTATCGAAGTCCAGCTCCCGACCATCCACCCGTAACCTATTAATCTGATTAACCCTTCGATGAGCATTAGCCATACGGTGAAAGAATTTTATATTTCGATCCCCATCCTTTAACCACAAACATCTAGACTTTTGACGAAAACAAACCTCTTCCATACGGGATATACGAACAAAATCCTGTCTAGCCGCCTCCTTATGAATAACGGCCTCAGCAGGCAGCTTATCTTGCACCTCCAGCTCATCCAAGGATTGAAGTAAAGACACAACTGCAGCCTTTTGGCCCTCTAGCCGACCAAACACCTCCTTATTCCAAATCTTTAAGGTCGCTTTCAGCATCTTCAATTTTTGAGCCATCACACAACTAGGGGAACCACGAACCTCGTAGCTATGCCACCAACCACAAACCAACTCTAGAAAACCCTCTTGTTGCAACCACATATTTTCAAAACGAAATGGCATAGGACCACGTCGGATCCCTCCACTATCCAACAAAATTGGCCAATGATCAGACACAGGTCGAGGTAAACGAAGCTGAACCACCTCAGAAAAGTGCTCCTTCCAGCCCACAGTAACCAAGAATCGATCAATTCGAGACAAGCTCCGACCATTTGACCAAGTGAAGCTACCCCCCTGGATAGGCAGATCAACCAACTGTAAATCATCAATGAAAGAACAAAAAGCCTGCATAGCCCCCGAACTCCTCGCAGGCCCCACCTTCTCCGATGGCCAACGAACAACATTAAAATCACCCCCTACACACCATGGGACATTCCAGCGAAAAGCTATGTGTTCCATCTCCTCGAAAAACCCACCCCGCTCTGAAACCTGCACAGGCCCATATACCCCAGTGAAACCCCACCGAAAATTATCCTCTACACAGCAGAACAAACAAGAGACAGAAAAACCTCCTATCTCCTCCTCCTCCCTCACCACTACTCTCTTATCCCAACAGAGAAGAACCCCCCCTGCTGTGCCTAACGAGGGCAAAAAGGTCCACTCCACAAACCTCCCCCCCACACCTCGCGAATCAGCTCTACTCCCACCTCTTGCATCTTCGTCTCTTGTAAACATACGATGTCCGGTTTGGCACTCCGTAATACCGCTTTCACCGCCACCCTCTTATCCCTATCATTCAACCCCCGCACATTCCACGAAACAATTTTTAACTTCATTTTAACAACAATGGGCCCCTCCGATCTTGCCTTCCACCCCGACCTACAGTCCGCACCCCATGCTCATAATGCACAGAACATTCGAAATTCTTGAGCTCCCGATGTCCTTTAGAAGGGGTCACCAAAGACCGAGACACTCCTGAACTGGGAATCCCTAGCCTCCATGAACCCTCACTGCAGCAAAAAGTCGCATTGCCTCATCTTCGTGGCCCTCAAAAGACAAGCCCAAACACCGACTAACTTCACTAATTCGATCCAACACCCACTGGGACACAGCTTCTGCCGAAGGGATGTCCTCCCCCGAAAATCCCCCAAAATCCTCAAACCTTTGTTTTTGTTTCAAACCAGTAACCAAATCAGTATGTAACACTGCTAAGGGCTGCAAATCAGTGTCGACCAATTCAGTACCCAAGACCTGTGACTGTCCCGCAATCTCTTGCCCCTCCTCACCTTGGTCAGCCCAAGACGCATCGCGAGATTGTCGCTTAGCCGTCGCTACGGCCTCCACCTGAGAAGTACCTCTTTTCGATGCCAGTAGCAGGTGCGACCCTGTTTCATCCGCAGATATCACATCGCAAGTTGTCTGTAACGACTGACGCAAGTTGTCGCAAGTTGTCTCTAGCTCCAATCGCGACCCTTGTTCATCCACAGATAGCGCATCGCGATCCAGATGGGTCTGTCGCGCATCCAACTCTGAGCCCGCCAACTGTGAAGTGCCATTCTCCGACGCCTCCACAAACCCACCACCGATAGCCTTCGCCGGAGGTCGAGCAGCCTCCGCCGACAAGCCCACCTCGCAAACTGGGTTGCTAGACCCAACTCCAGCATGGAGCGAAGCAAAAACCCGACTGATAGACGGATTAGGCATCTCGGGTTGGCCTGAAGCAAACCTACGTATGTTGGGTTGATAGAGAGGAGCAGCAACCTGCTTCTGCTGGCCCACAGCATCCATTGGGCCCAAAACCAATGGTGCTAACGTCTTAACCCACTTATGGGTACCTAAGGACTGAAACCCATCCCTGTGGGCTTTAGCATGGCCCAAAGACGTTGGCCCCAAATCACCGTTGAAGCCCAAATGACTCCCAGGCTGACCCAGAGTCCATGCCCGAGTGCCCCTAAACTCGGTCTCTCCCGTGAATCTGTTCTGATAATCCTTCACTCCCATGATCTTCGGGAAGCTGCGATTCCCACTGCGTAAATCACGCCTTGACTTATCCAGTCGAAGATCGGCGACCGTCACTGCCAGTTCTGTCGTCGGCCCTGCCTCAACCCAGATCGGCAGTGAAAAGTGCCATGAGCCCCACCGGATAGAAGCTCGCGATGGAATATGCACAGAGCTCCTGACACACAACCGAACGGAACCCAAGTCCACCGACGACTCATCAACCGCCACGAAGCCGCCACACTGATCTCCGATTTGCCGATAAACCTCGACCCCACGAAGATGGATCGGCAGACCCACCACCTGGACCCATACCCGATGTGCTAAAGGTGATGGCTTGCCCGAAGCACAAAGGGCCAGAGGATTCCACCAAACCAACTCCAGAACACAGCCACCAATGGTCCACCGGTGACGAAATAGCGACTCCGCCTCACTACGAGTAGGTAACACAAACAAGAAAGCCTGATTACCCAACGGTCGCACCTCCACCTTGGCCGAGAACTTCCACCACTATAAGACCCAATCAGAAATTTCCGCAAAGCTCATACCTTTGCCATCCATATCACGAATCTGACCCACCAGTGAATGATCCAACAAACGAAACCAGTCCGCTTTCGTTGACGAATGGACCACCGGGACCCCTCCAGATGCACCCTGAGCCGGCAAAGACACTGGCCCAGAAGGGGACAACACCTTCTTTTGCAAACCAGTAGGTCGCCGCACCCATCCATCCCCTAACCCAAAGCCTTCAAGGACCAGAGCCACATCCCCCCACCCTCCTCCGAATTCTGACGTAGGAATAAAAATCTGAGCCCTCCGATTCCCTACCGTTACCACAACTTGAAACGAAGACCCATCGCCCTCCTCCCCTCGAACCCACACTGCTACACTACGATTGCCCCCATGAAGGTGACCCAAAAAACGAAAGTTGTCTGGTGCCAATGAAGCCGCTCGCAATTTTGCCACAATCCATCTTGTTTCATAGCCAACTAACACAACGGCCCTTCAGAGCCCCTGTCCCCTTTCCACAATCGAGATACTACGCCGCCCAATCGAGTCTACCGACGCTTCTTCTAGTTCGAAGGACCGACCGCCGAGATAAAGAATGTGCCGGCGTGGTTCAGCCACAACCGACCCAGGTAACATAAGTCACTCCTAAAATCGCACTCCTAAAATCTCGGAGCACAAATTAATATATTTTCTTCAACCTATTTTATTTATTTTGATAACAGGCCCCAAGTATTCGACAACTAGATACAGGTAAGCTCCAGATACCTAAAACCACCCGCAAGCCACCACAAGTATTGGGTACGACAAAGCTTTGCCAATAGCAGTCAAACTCAAGACTTTGGGTTTACGGTTGGTCCCAATCCTCCCTTCAACCATTGGGCTACCTTGGCAGATTAGTTTTTAAGTTTATACTAATTCTTCTACATTAATAAATACTTTTGCTCTTAGAATGTTAGTGAAGCCTTAACCTCCAGAACCTTTTTAAGTATGCAGGCTTAGATATTGACAAGTAAGTACTGCACATATTTTTTTACTTTCTTTGATGATCTTGCAGTTTGCATCTCATCTTTGGATAATCAGAGTATTTTTGTGACATCCTCTGTGCAGTCTTCAAAACTTGGAGTGCTGTCTTTTTGTCCTTTTCCCATATTTCTCGTAAGCCATTAATTACTAGGCCATTTTTGTCTTGTCATGTGAAATTGATTTCAATTGCTCCTTATGCTCGGCATGTGTGGTAATGTGTACAACCTTTTCTTTTCAGGTACATGCTAGCTGAGGGCCTTGGCCTCTCTGGTATTGTATCGATATTGTTCACTGGAATTGTAAGTGGATATAGATGGTTTCTCGGTGCAGTTACCAATCATTTGTTGAGGCATCCTGATTGAGACATTGGTTATGTATTGTTTTAGGTTATGAAGCACTACACGTTCTCCAATTTGTCAGACAACTCTCAGCGATTTGTGTCTGCATTTTTTCATCTGATATCATCATTAGCAGAAACATTCGTGTAAGGGAGCATATAATTATTTACATCGAAGTGATATTCACTGCTTCTGGCACACCTGTCTTGACATTTTTTTTTTTTTTTTTCTACAGATTTATTTACATGGGATTTGATATTGCCATGGAACAGCATAGCTGGTCCCATGTTGGATTCATCTTTTTCTCAATTGTATCCTTTAGTCATTAGTCAGATTAAACAGAAGTGATATTTTTTTGTTTTTAAGTTAAATTTACCATTGGCATTTCTTAACTTGCTCCATGATTGCCTCAGTTGTTCATTGGAGTTGCAAGGTATGTTTACCTATTAGCTAATTTTATGAACTCTGACTGTGAAGTTGAATTATTTGTTGTCTTAGGGGTATTATTTTTCCTATCGTGTGCTTTCTCCTAATTCTGCATTTCTGTTCGCCATATTGTGCTGCATGCACTACCAATATGTAAATGATATATTTGTGAGGTTATTGCAATGGAATTTCTAAATCAGTTGTCTAATTTTTCTGTGAAGGGCGGTAAATGTCTTTTCTTGTGCTTACCTGGTGAATTTAGTCCGACCTGCACATCGGCAAATACCTGTAAAACATCAGAAAGCACTCTGGTACAGTGGTAAGAAGATCAGAGATTGTTGATTCTTTGAGTAGCTTCTTTTGCAATGTTGCTGTATTTTTTGAATTATGTGTTTGAATAGGACTCCGAGGGGCTATGGCTTTTGCCCTTGCTTTGCAATCGGTTCATGATCTCCCAGAAGGGCATGGTCAAACAATATTCACGGCAACCACTGCTATAGTTGTTCTGACGGTATGCAGTCTAGCTTGCTTCCTTAGAAATCAACTCTTATAGTCTGCTAGATTTTTATTTTTTTGGTTGTGAAAAAGCATAGAATGTGCCTTACCCTTCAAAACATGCATGATGCGTGCTTCTTTTTTTTTTATCTTGCCATTAGTTGCATCTGAAATCAGCAATGATATCCAAAATTGCATTCTCTTGAGTTAGGCTTACTTCCCAGGTAAATGCAGTATTCAGTTACCTCGGTTCAAATCCTTTTTCATGATTTTTGCCACTTCTGTACACATGATTATCTTCATTTTCTCATGCATTATCTTTGAGATTGTCTGTGTTCCCTCGTATTCTCTTCCTAGTCATTTTGTGAAGTCTGCTCATACTGTAAGAAAGCAAAGATCTGTGTTGGAAAATGTAACAAGGACTTTGCTGACTGCATGATGGCTATTCTGTGAGACAAAAGCATGCTGTAAATTGTAATGTAGATACATGATGTACCCATTCTTGTGCCTTTTTGGAATGTGGTGGTTATCTATCCTTATTGGTTTGGCTTTTCTTATAGTAGGTAAGTTACTTCCTGATTAGGCATTTCAGTGATATGTGCAAATAAATAAAATGAAAATTAAAAAGTGAACTGTTTTAGGGCCAATTGTATAACCTAACATCAAAATAAAGGAGATAACCAAAATGGCACCAACTATATAGGTATAGAGAGAGAGAGAGAGAGAGAGAGAGAGAGAGAATTAGTTTGTATTTAGCCCTCTAGAGATCCCTCTAGATCAACTATGAAAGCAATATGTTTACTAAGAATATTAATACATAAGTACAGAGAGAAGAGGAGGTATCTTCATATGGTTTTTATAGATTTAGAAGTCTTACAATATAGGGTGTTAGAGAAAAATGTTATTTTATTCAAACTTGTAATATGTTTCATGTGTTGGAACTGTCTAGCTAGTGTTGTATCGTGTTGATGTTCAAGACGATGTCAGATAAGACATGTTACCTTCATAGAAATATCTTTGCTTCTTGGACCCCAAGTACAGTTGCATGTTGTCAAACATTGTCACACTAATACAAGAAAATACAAGATCAGATTTGTATGTGATATCCAATATAGCGATTGTGGCCTTGAGATATTTAAACTTAAATAAATATTGAGATAATCTTTTAGCATTATCTTATAAACTGCATTGAGGAATGGCAACCTTCATGGTAATCTATACATTATAATGCATATACATAAGTAACATGTAACTTGTACCTATATATATACTCATCTTAAAAATATATATATATAAAATATAAAAAATTATGTACCTATATATATGTATATTTTATATACATGATTGCTTGAAACATATAGAACCAAATGTTCTAGAAAACAGAGAATGGAGTGATGTATGGAAAGATCTTATCATTCCCGTGGTGGGAAGTCGTGGCAATACTAGACGGATTCTATGGATAAGGTTATAATGAAGATTTCTTTTGTTTTATGGGGGAAAAATAAAAATAAGAAAATAAAAAACGATAGATTCTTAACATTATAATAAGAAAGGGTCTCTATGGAAAATCACAACATATCAAGGGCACTATTGGCTGCACGTGTAGATTCAAGCAGTCCTCCCGACTGGTTTTTGGTCCAACTTCAAATGGGAATATCTCCTTCATCCGAAGTCATTTTTAGGCTAATCTTGAGTCTAAATTGAAGCCTTGGAAGTCTAGTTTCTAATGGTTGTGGTCTCATGTCCAAATTCCAAATGTAGATGGAGATATGATTAAATTAGTGAAGGTTGTTCATTTCATTCTTAATCAATTAAAGCTAATTTCTTTCTTAACCTAGTGTTTTTCTATCTTCTTTCATTCCTTCTTACTTTTTTCAACTCAATACATCAAAACATGATATTTTTCAATACAATGGGTGTAAGAATGATATGGAATACATGGTTCAAGAATTCTACACCAAAAATTAGGATTAAGTCATGCAAAAGGGTGGATTTCACCCAATTCTTCTTTTCCCTGACTTCTATTCATCTCCTTTCCATTTCTTCCTTTCACACTTTCAAGAATACTAACTTAAATCATTTTCTTGTTGGTTAATACATATATATATATATATATATATATCATGTGAAGGAGGGTGAAATATCTTACCTTGTGATGATTTTTGCTTAATTTTTGGGCTCAGATTGAAGCTCCCTTTTGGTTGTTGTTGTTCTTCTTCTCTATCTCGTCTCTCTCTTCTACTAATTTTCTACGATTTTCCAGCAAGATTTTTTTTTTCATCTTTATCTCTATTTTCCTATATATTTATTTGGCATGGAGACACTTGTCTCTCTCGTAGGTGAATTGTCATCAAATTGAGGTATGTGCTTCACCTATTAGCTTCCCTAATTACCTTCATTAGTCTAATTAATAATGATTACTCTTAATTAATTAAGTTTAGTCTCTAACCATCATTAGTTTAATTACTCTCGATTAGGTCTAATTAATCACGCTTAATTACAGCTAATCCCGATTAAGTTTTGACAAAGTGTCCAAGAAACTCTACTCTTTAAACCTAAGTTATCAAGCTCCTCAATTACGGTTTTCAAGATGTCTGGGCATTCAAATCTTCAAGTATGCTCTAGCCTTTAAGTCTTCTAGTTTTAACACATGTATTCCTTCTAAATTTCGTACCAATTGCATTCATCTTCTAAGTTTTCACCTTAGCAATCTATATTTTTATCTCTAGTGGATTGTATGGAAATTAAAATTAGGGTAAGTATTTGATCATGTCACACAAAAATGCAAGTATTCAATCGCGTCACATAGAAATGCTTCTGGTGTGGTACATACTTGCTTTCTAAGTTCAAGAGGTGACTACTTCCTAACTCTTAATAGTTGACAAGGAAATTCACGTGTTCAAAGCTTCCTAACTATTCATTTCTAAGCTTTATCTTAAGTATTTTGTGTAGTGAGATAGCCAATTGGGCTCATAGCTTTCAAAGATGGATATGGATGGAGTCATGGCTCATGGCATTATTTGAGGTGTTACAATTGTCTTTCCAAATTCGCGAAACACTTCGAAGCTCAATCTAATGGTGTAATCAACTTTCCGAACCAGATATACACTTGAATTGCAATCGAAATCAAAGTTTGAAATCTAGAACTCAAAATCATAAACATAGAATCGAGTAAACATCAAATCACAACACCTTCAATTGAGTCTGATCGTATTTGTGTGAAGGTTGATCACACTTCGAGTGTGTCCAAAACACAAAGTTGAGTGGAAAACCAGATTCACGACTTTACTCCAAGGTTTCGGATCACAATTATGTTTTTTTGTTTTCGTCTAAGTTTCCAGATCAAGTTCTTATCTCAACTATGGAGTTTGGATCTCAACTTGAACTTGAAGATCCAGATTCATAATCACCACTACAGGTTTGATCCATGCTTGTCCAAGGATTCCAGAGTCGAAATTGCAACTATAGGCTCGATTTGCACTTGCGAATTGATTCTAGAGGTTCAATTTGGTCTTGTATGCTTGAAATCAGAGTCGAGCCTCACAACCTAGGGTTCGTAAGTCTTCAGACACAGTCGCAATCAAGAGTCGAAGTGACCTAGGATTTTAGAATGTCCAACATTCGCCAATTTTTAGCCTTGCGATGCTATTTCCAGTATAAGAATGTTGGCACTGCTCCTTTCAATCAAATTGAAGTCGGTTGGACTGTTTTCCAGATGTTTTCAGTTGGGGCTACCCAAATTGCATACACGAATTTTATGAATAGCACGAATCAAAGGTAAATACTTTTTAGTTATTGAATTCACAATCAATTTTATACCAAAAGGATGAACCAAATTTAGGATTGAGATCTTGTTGGGGAGTGAAATTGCCCAAATTGGGGACAAAGAGCACTAAGCTCAAAATAAAATCTTCAAAATATCATAAAACTGAATATTAAGGGACCTAACTACCTATTTATAGGCCAAAAAACACAATTAGCTACTTATGGTGCTAAAACATAACTACCACACTAAAACTTATACATCATTAAACTTGGGTGATCCAGTTTAACTTAATTAATTAAGGGGCAAATTACACAAATAGTCCCTATAGTTTGGGGCTTGTGTCACTTTGGTCCCTGACTTTTCAATTGTGACACATTTAACACTGAATTTTGAATCTTGTTTCAAATAAGGACAATTGAATATATAATTAGATTTTTCAAGGGTAAAATTGTCAATTTGATAAAATATAAACTAATTTGACAAAAATAAATGTCAACCAAATATTTTTGAATTTTTAAAAATTATTTCAACCTACTAAAAATAAAATTATGTAAAATTGATAAATCTTTTGGATATTTATTTATTTATTTTTACCAAATTAATTTTTATTATGTGTTTGGATGATGATCATGTAAAATTAATTTTAAAAAATTAATCACGTAATTTTATTAATTTTAAATAATTTTATCATTGGTGGATAAAAATAATTTTAAAAAATTTAAAATATTTTTTTGACATTTATTTTTATCAAATTAGTTTATATTTTATTAAATTGACGATTTTACCCTTGAAAAATCTAATAATATTTTCAATTGTCCTTATTTGGAACAAGATTCAAATTTCAGGATAAAATGTGTCACAATTGAAAAGTCAGGGACCAAAGTGACACAAGTCCCAAACTATAGGGACTATTAGTGTAATTAACCCTTAATTAAGTTTAGTTTGAATTAAATAATCGAAATTTCACAAAGATCTTAGGATATTAGATTATATTAAACCAAATTAATTAAGAGACTTAATTAAGGAATTAGTGATCACACACTCTTTTAAATACACTCTAGTTACAAGGTCTTAGTGAAGCACGTGAACAAAGTCTACTTCAATTTTATATTCACATGTTCATGACGCTCATTCTGAAATGGGGATGTCCTTCAAAGTTTGACGCTTTCTTGAAGCAAGATCGGCACTTGCCTCTACAATGGGGCTTTAGAGAGCATTAGATGGATTGTGGAAGTGCATTATGCATCATGTTTGTGGAAATGTGTAAGCTTGAATTCTTTGTTTTACCTTCTAATCCTACGCACAATCTCTATACATGACATGGGCAACAAGATTTACCAACTTGGTCTATTTTATGGTCTATCAATAACTGCAATTCTCCTTTATTTGATACTTTCAATAGGGGCTTGTAACTATTTTTAGTATGGTCCTTTTTGTTCATGTGATTTACCACTAACCTTCTAAGGAAATGTTGTGCAGGTCTTGCTGATTGGAGGATCAACAGGTACCATGCTGGAAGCTCTACAAGTTGTTGGCGACAACCATGATGGTCCCTTGGCTGAAGTAAGTTTTGACAGGCATCATTTAGCAAAATCTCCATAGGAGTTTCCTACTACTAAGGGTCAATTACACTTGGCATCCTTGCAGTTTCACCAAAACCCCATGTTGGTCAGTTGAGTTGCAATATCACCCTTCCATCTATCAGGGGTTAATAACGCGAATAGAATTTTTTTTTTATGACCGGGTGTCCGGGCCAACTTACGTGCACCTTGACTAATCCCGGGACCCATGCAAAGCGCCCCCTCCACATGTATCAGGCAAATCTCAGGCAAAGCCCGCGGGTGTGGCCTAAAGGAGTTGATAGCACCTAGTGGGAGTTGAACTTAAGACGTGGAGGGAGCACACCCATAGGCCCCAGGCTGCACCCACTAGGCCAACCCCTTAGAGTTATAATGCGAATAGAAATTGACATGTGAACACATAGCAATTCTCTTCCCTTATTAGGACTCTTACACTTTCAGCAAAATCCTATTTTGGTCCCTGCACTTTTAATTGTACCATCAAAAAACTGTCACGTCCGACACGCATGCTATTTTCCATCAGTCCCATTAACACTAAATGGATGGAAGGGTGACCTTGCAACTTGACCTAAAGTGTAAACAGTTGACCGTTATGATTGGAAGTGGAGCCAGAGTGAAATTTTCTCATATTTTATGTTTTTGATCTTGTTTAAATCTCTAGTTGGATTGTAGGTATGATAGTTGAACTAGATCTTGGATTTAAGTTTTTGTTCTGTCTATGAGGAAGAAAAAGAAAAAGAAAACAAAACACACAAAAGGGGGGAAAAAACACTAGGGGGGAAAAAAAACAAAAACAAAGAGGGACAAAGGAAAAGATGCATATCGTGTCAGGAAGAATTGATTCCATTTGGACACGGGGATACTTTTGTACTTTTAATTTACAAAGTTTGAAGAATTGATTCCATTTGGACACAGGCATACTTTTGTACTTTAAATTTACGAAGTTTATCTGAAGTGTGCATAACAGATTCATGGTATCAGATAGTTGAGATAGCGCACCAACGTAATTAGAATGATGGTTGGTGATCTTGTAACAAATCCATGTCTTACTCCTTTTCTCTTTCAAATTACTTTCAGAGCTTTGAAGGGAACAATGGGTATATAGCCCCTTCTTATGATGGGGATACATCGTCTGGGAACAGGTTCAAGATGAAACTTAAAGAGTTTCACAAAAGGTACAGCGAAGTGTATTCCATCTGGGGACCTTTTTTCTTCAGATCTAGCTCCAGTAATTTCTTAATACATCTGGATTTTTATTCTTCATGCAGCACAGCATCATTCACAGCATTAGATAGGAATTACCTCACCCCATTTTTCACAACTCAAAGTGGTGATGAAGAAGAGCTAGGTAAGATACTCAGCACATGATTTTGGTAAATAAATGGTTTCAAGAGTACTACCTCAGTGATTTACTCTTATTTGGCAAAGTGGTAAAAACATATGCGTGAATTCCCTTTAGGTGTCTGTTCAGCCTATCGGCAGATTACTTCTATTAGTTATGTTAATGTATTTTCATGTCTCTTTTGCATGTTGGTTTCATTTTGGAATTTATTTGTACAACCTCTACCATCATCAAATAACCATTTTGGCCTTTAATACCTACATGAGAGTCGAGCAACTTCTTCCACTAAAAGACCTTATCACATGCCAAAATGTGTCAGAGCAAAATTGTCTGTCAACAGACATAATGGAGTACTAACCGTGTAAAATCATAACTTAGGGAAGGAGCGCTACCATCGCCTGCTAATATTAGTTTTAAGGAGAATGATAAGGGTATCAGTATGAGGCTCAACGAATTTTGAGTTAAATTAATCCCAAAAAGCTACTTTTTCTATTTTATCTAACATTTTTTTTGCATCAGACTCTCTATTTTAAAATTAAATTTTATAAAATATTCATTTTGTATTGTTAAAAAGCAGTAGGAGAAGTTGCTAATTTTTTATTGTTTATCTACATATATGTAGTGTCATATTCCTTTAAAAACAATAATAATAATAATTATTGTGCCAAGCAGCAGTTGTCTGGCTTATCTCATCTTAACGTTCCTCAAAAGAAAAAGAAAAAAAAAGTATTTAATCTAGAGTGATAGGATTTGTATTGTATATGTATCAGTTTCATATTTCTCAAAAAAAAAAAAAAAAACAAAAACAAAAACAAACAAACATTTGTGGTCGACCGGTGGTCGACCACTTGGTGAAAATTGTTAGTTTTGCCTTTAGGTGGTCGATTACTTGGTGAAAAAGTAATAAAATAGTGTATAACTTGTGAATAGTACATCGCTAAATCAAGCGATGTACTGTAGCAATCACAAATTTTGCAAATATGTAGCGAGGCTGATGGAGGCTCCTGAAAGTTGATTTTCCTGCTTTTGCTCTATATTTTGGTCTAGAAATGAGTTTGACGAGGCTGGTGTGGATGCTCTAAGTCCAGACAGGAAATAACCCCTAGATTCTACAAGAACCCATGGACATTTCTGAATAAGCGATACTAACTTAGCACGTCAAACTTTCCCTTGAAACTACTCTGGAAATAACCCCTAGATTTCTCTTTACTGAAGAAGCAAAGAAATGTTGTTTTCATACAATTATGGGACCCTAAAAACATTCCTTAGCAAACATCTCAGAAACTGCATAGTGGATCTCCTTTGTAGTAGTTAAGAATATCATATCAAAAGTAAACAAATAAATAGATCAACAGAACATAATATCAAAATAGCCAATGTCTCCATGCTATTCCTCGACCAAATTATGGCATGGAAAATGTTAGGCTGCCGCTTCTCAGATTCCTTGTCATCTCTAGCTGTAGGATCAAGGAAGATGAACTTTAGTTTATTCACTGCACTGAATGCTATCTGCGTGGTTTTTGCCCAAAATAAAGAAGTTTGCCATTTAACTGGCCTTGTCATGATTAAAAGATGAGATAGTGATCTCAACTGCCCGGAGATATACTTGACTTAGTCATAGTGCATACTATTAGGTTTTCTAGAACGTTACAGAACAAATAACTGGAAAAAAAAGTTAAATTAAATTAAATATATATATCATATGCCATCATGTCTGAGACAACACTTAGAGCTATGCGTGGTCAGTCCATTTTATGGCTCCAACTATGGACAAACAATCCCCAAAGTTAAGTAGATATACATGAAGTATCCAACTAACCACGTATGGGACAAAAGACATGCTAGTCATCTATGATGCACGGACACGGACAAGGACACGCGGATACGCAAATTTTCAAAAAATGGGGGACACGACACGTTGAGGACACATTTAATATATATAATTTTATTTATTTATTATATGTCTATTTTTTTTTTAAAAAAAAATTATTAGTTCTTATACAATTATAATAATAATAAAAAAAATTAATAAACATGTTTCTTAAATTTTTTGAATAAATTTTTTTTTTTTAAATAAAAATAATTTATTCTATAAATTTTAGGTTTAATAAAAAAAAAGATAAAAAAAGGGAGATGAGAGAGATGAAATCAAGAAATAAAAGGAAGGGAGAAACGGGGGTTGAAAAAAAGAGAGAGAAGTGGAGGGGAGTGAAATCAGAAAAGAGAGAACAGGAGAAGAAAAGAGAGAGAAGTGAAAAAAGGAGAGTGAAATCAGAAAAGGGAGAATAGAAGACGGAGGGGAGAGAGACGAAACAGTAAAGAGAGGGGAGAGATTGAACTGAAAAGGGAGGAGAAGAACCAGTGAAGATGAAGGATAGAGAAGACGAAGAGAAGGAAGCAGAGCAGAGAAGACGAAGGACAAAGAAGACGAAGAAGATTACCTCAGGTTAGGGCTTCTTCGATTGATCTCTTTTGACCAAGTTTAGGGCTGCTTCATTCAATCAATCTCTCCCTTGATCTCTTTCTCTCTCTCTCTAACAGCTTAGGGTTCTTCAATCTGTGTCCAGAAAGTGTCATCACGTGTCCAACTAAAAAAATTCAAAAAAAAAGGACACGTTAGAAAGAGTGTCAGACACATGTCCACAGCGTGTCCGTGTACGACACGTGTCCGACACTCGTACATTGGCCCTGGGAACGTGTCGGTGCTTCATAGCTAGTCATCGATCTAGAGGTATTGACAATGCTTGGTAGTTAAAATAAGGCATATAATGAATTGATTAGAAACTCACAAATTACCATATCAAGAGCTAAAAAGCACGGGCACGAACACGGACACGGACACGGACACGGGACACAACATTGGCACGCAAATACGGAATTTTTTGAAAAATATAGGACATAACACGTGCAAAATTTATAATTTCGTATGATTGTTATATCTCATATGTATGAGTTAAAAATAAAAGAAGAAATTTAAGGAGGAAGAGAAAAGAAGATGGAACAGAGAAGATGAGAGAAGAACGATGTTAGGAGGCACAAAACCTAATCAAATTGGTTTGTCCTCTCTAACTAGGTATATTTATATCAATAAGTGATAAGTAGACAATTACACAACTACCCTTCATCTAATCTTAACACTCCCCTTCAAGTTGGGCTAGTGTCTGTCAATCTCAATGTGCTTTGTTCTATCATGCTGAATTGGATTATGAGCAATGTTAATAGCAGCCTTATTGTCACAATACTATCTCATTGGCCCACTACTTAACAATCCCAAGTCCACCAATAAAACTTGAAGCCATATAAGTTCACAAATGCCATTAGCCATGTCTCGATATTCTGCTTCCGCACTCGATCTGGCTACAACTGCTTGCTGCTTCTTGCTGCTCCAAGTCTCTAGATTTCCGCCTATAAAGGTACAATAACCTGAAGTAGACCTCCTGTCATCAATTGCACCAGCCCAATCTACATTAGGGAAGGCCTTCAGCCTCAAGTGACCATGATTAGTGAACAAGATTCCTTTTCCTGGAGCTGATTTCAGATACCTCAAGATTCGATTAATTGCATCCAAATGACCTGTAGGAAATTAATGTATTGATATTATTGATATGATATCAATATACATTTTTGTGTGTATTGTGTCTTTACAATGGAGAGAATGATCTCTCTTTTATAGGGAGAATGAGTTACAAATGGAGGAATTAAATTAACCTAAAATGGAGCACTAAACAACTTAATGGAGCATTAGGGTAAATGGAGCACTTGCTTCTTGTGGAGCACTAATGGAGTGGAGTAGGTAGGTGGTAGTGGTAGGTGGAGTAAGTTATAGGTTTTTACATTCAACAGCCCCCTTCAAACTCAAGGGGGTTAGGAACTAACCAACTTGAGTTTGGAGAGAGTAACAAAACATGAAAAATAATCTGACAAATAAAAGTAGATAGGAGACACTGTATGGTCGTGTCAGACCGTTGTAGAAGACAGTTTATGGGGTCATGTCGGACCATTGTAGAAGATAGTTTATGGGGTCATATCGGACCAATGTAGAAAACAGTTTACTGGGTCATGTCGGACCGTTGTAGAAAACAGTTTACTGGGTCATGTCGGACCGTTGTAGAAAACAGTTTACTGGGTCATGTCGGACCGATGTAGAAAACAGTTTACTTGGTCATGTCGGACCGTTGTAGAAAACAGTTTACTGGGTCATGTCGGACCGTTGTAGAAGACACTATATGGCTGTGTCGAACCGTTGTAGCTGAGAACCGAAATCAATGTCGGAACAGTTTATCGAGTCTTGTTGGACCCATATAGGAGCTAACCAGAATCAATGTTGGGACAGTTTACCGAGTCTTGTCGGACCCATATAAGAGCTAACCGGAATCAATGTCGGGACAGTTTACAGAGTCTTGTCGGACCCATATAGAAGCTAACCGGAATCAATGTCGGGACAGTTTACAGAGTCTTGTCGGACCCATAAAAGTTGCACCCTCAAAAGGCGTGTCCAATCTTATCAAAAGGCGTGCCATCAAAAGGCGCGCCATCAAAAGTCGAGCCATCAAAAGGTGTGCCCGACATCCATCAAAAGTCGAGCCATCAAAAGGCGTGCCGCTTTGTCGTCTTGCGCTGAGAGGCGCGTGAGGCGCGTGTCTGCCTTGCCTATTTAAACAAAGGCGAGGCTGAGGCAAAAACACCTGCGGAAAAAAACTCCGAAAAACTCTTCATTTTTCTGAGAGTTGTATCGCTGAAACACTCTGTTGCCCTGAAAATGGCTTCTTCTTCCCGCCCCGTGACCCAGAACATAGCCTCTTCGTCCCGTGGTCTCACTCTCTTTCCCGACCTCAACGAGGCCACAAGAGAGATAGCCGGGGCAGTTGCCCTTGAACCGCAACCAAGCGCCCTTGGACCAAGCCCCCTTGGTTTTGCGCCGTTGAACTATCCGATGGTGACAGTTGAGCAGATAATGGCTGCTCAATCTGATATTGAGGCCAATTATTATACATTAAGGTCATGTGTTGAGACCATGACTGCGGTAAACAACCTGTCACACCGGCTTCAGAGTAGAACAAATGAGGTGCAGCAGGTAAAAGCCCAACTGGCTCTGCTCCAGCGCATGTATACGGATGCTCGAGCAGAGATATGTGTGCTGAAGGCAGAGAACAAGGAACTGAAGCGGAAGGCCACCGTGATGCTCAGATTTGGAGGGCCGCCATATGTAACAGTTGAGGAGCAGCGGGAAGTGAACGTGCTCGGCGGCGTGGGAAACACGGAGGCAGCACCGGTAAGGGCCGCCCAAGACAAAGGCAAGAAGAAGAGAACAGCTGAAGAGGCGAAGAAGTGAGGCCGGTTGTTTGTGGTGGTTATGGTTTTTTTTTTTTTTTTTTTTTTTTTTGTGTGTGTAAAATGGTGATCTGGTTTGATCCCCGGCATGAATAAAATAAGGTTGGTGACATTACTGCAATTGCTTCTCTTTTGGATGACCCAGATTTCTTTTTCTGAGTATTCCAATTCTTGGAGAAGAATCAAAGCCAAATGAATAATACAACCGTAGGTGGGACCCAATGTTGCTACCATTGCACGTGGTGGCAATTTCCACAACCAGCTCAAATGAAAACCATGGGCCATGAACCTGGTTTTTGAAATTCAAAAACATTAAAGTAGCGGGCCCCACGTGGTACTCCACTAATACAAAAGTATGTATATATACCACTTTCTTGCCCACCTATTGAACCTGCAGGCTTACAACGATGCACTTTCCAATGGACCCAACATCCTTTACCACATGGTTATCTTCCACTTTGCACCCACTAAGTATTATTAAATATTCACCCATAAATATATATATATATATATAAAAGGTGAAACATACCAACACAAAAGTGGGTGGGATAATGGCAAGATTGCTGACTTGGTAGCTTTTGAATCCCTGACCTTTACATTGTTAAGCAACACCTCCAGCAGTATTGAGGGGACTACTGGAGGAGGCCCTCCCACCTCGAACTGTTGATTGATTGTCTCCACCAACTCTCAACAGAGGACCAATTTTGGGAAGGAACTATACTTCCATGTGGCATGTACTGAGTTGGAGTAGTATAACCACTTCCTGTACCCTTCATGGCCAAAAAAGGCAAGGAACTAAGCACAGAGTTAGACTGAGGTTTCCAATACGCCGCAGCAATTGACTTCAAGTGCTTGTGGTGGCCAAAGGCAAAGCGTGCCAGAGCTACAGTAACCTCTGCCCGTACAAGTGGGCTTCCATCAGAAACAACATTTAAAAGGCTCTTAATAATACTAATCTCAGCTTTAATTTTTTCATCATCATCACATTCTTCATCTCCTCCAATAGCATCTCTGGATGAGTCAAATCCAATAGCAAGCAAGGTCCCCAGTGCAAAAAACAGCTGACGCTCTCACCTCGGGTTGGGGCTCAGAGAGCAGAGGAACATATATAGCAGGGGCATCTTCCTGCAAACCAATTATTTGCGCCTCTGTGAAATCCTCCCACAGCTTTCCCAGACAAAGGCAAAGCCACTGAAGAAATAGGGGCTCAGCTTGTGCATCATGTATCAAACCAGCTTCAATACATGCCTCCTGACCTCGTCGGTGTCCATCAGCGATGATTGCCAAAACAAAAGCAGCCATTGCACGCTGTTCTGGATATGCTTCTCCACTATCCAGATTTCAGCAGCCATGTCCCAGGCATGGTTATCAGAATCCCGATCCGGATCTTACGATCCTACGATCTTACGATCCATTTGAGTACAATCGATCCGGATCGTGTAAAAAATCCCTTATAGGTAGGATCTTCCGATCCTGGTAATAGGATCTTATAGGATCGTGGAATCTCGATCCGAATTCGATCCTATCCGATCCAATTTACAAGCCTTAGTTTTGTATTGTATGAAATATTTTATTGTAAATTTTATGTGTTATCTAAATACCAATTTATGTGGTCAAAATAAATAATAAAAATTAAGTAGTATTGAATCAAATAGACTAAGAAAAACAAACTAGGAAACAAACATTCAAATATTGCGGTAATTTAAGAAACTTAACTAGTCGGAAAAACAAACTTAGCTTTAGTGGAGTCTAAGGAGGGTAAGATGATTGCAACTTTATTCCAATTTTTAGAGAGATTATTTTTGTGACTCGAATCCGCTCCACCAAGGATGCTAACGACAAACCTTATCATTCGGTTAAACTGCTCTTTTGAGTTCTTAATCTTTTTTCATATCTAACATTGTTAAATATTTTTTTCTTCACTTTTTATGCATTATTGTAGATTCTAAAGTATTTTGTTATAGAATTCTTCTTCTTCACCTTCTTTTTATGAAATACAAAACTTTTACCATCGAGTTTTCTATTGTAAAATGTTATATGTATACTTTACATGGAGTATTATATTATTCACAATATTTTCACTTCTTTTTAATAGAATATAGGCTCATTTTGTATATAGTTTTTAAGAAATATTTATTTAAAGTAAATTATTACGTAATTTGTCTTTTTCGGTAGGATCTTACGATCCTCGATCCGATTCTACGATCCGATCCTATAAACACTTCCAACGATCCAACGTAGGATCCCGATTTTAACAACCTTGGTCCCAGGCATCCCACATATGATGCTGATGGGTGAGCGGCAACATAGGATATGAAATTGGGGAGCAATTTGCAGATCGCATTATTCTCTCAGCAAGTAAAAAAATTCCGAAACAGACTAGCAACCAACAGATCTTGTCTGAACAATCTCTGAAAAAGATCATGTGGAGAACAATGAGAAGAACAGCAAGAACAAGGGCTTCATTGACTTGAGGAAATTGAGAGAGATAGGTTGACTAAACAAAATGATTAGAGTCACAAAGAAAGAGGTAGAAGATGTAGCGGAGTGAAGGTATGGGTATACAACTCCAGCGGGCAGCGAAGGCAAAGTTGCCGGCCGGCTGCCCGCCGGTAAGAAGGAAATACAGGCCTAAATCTTATGGCTCTGATACCATGTAGGAAATTAATGTATTGATATTATTGATATGATATCAATATACATTTTTGTGTGTATTGTGTCTTTACAATGAAGAGAATGATCTCTCTTTTATAGGGAGAATGAGTTACAAATGGAGGAATTAAATTAACCTAAAATGGAGCACTAAACAACTTAATGGAGCATTAGGGTAAATGGAGCACTTGCTTCTTGTGGAGCACTAATGGAGTGGAGTAGGTAGGTGGTAGTAGGTGGTAGTGGTAGGTGGAGTAAGTTATAGGTTTTTGCATTCAACATGACCTATTCGTGGATCATGCATAAATTGGCTTACTACACCCACAATATATGCAATATCAGGCCTAGTATGGGAAAGTTATATTAATCTCCCCTCAAGTCTCTAATATATTCCTTGTCAACACAATCTCCATCACTACTGCTAAGTCTGTGATTGGCCTCAATAGGCGAATCTGCCGGTCTACACCCTACATCCCTACTTCCTTAAGTAGATCTAAGATATACTTTCTTTGAGAGATAAATATGCCCTTGTTTGATCTAGCGATCTCAATCCCAAGAAAGTACCGTAAAGGCCCAAGGTCCTTAATTTCAAATTCCTTAGAAAGTTGAGCTTTGATTTGTTTGATGAACATAGTATGATCTGCATGACTCTGCTTGTAACCAAATCTAATCATCGCCTTTAGAAATCTGTCAAACCTCTAGGAGACTGCTTCAAACCATACAATGCTTTCTTTAACCGATAGACCTTTCCAGCAGTAGTTGGGGAGGAAAACCCAGTAGGAGCATCCATATACACTTCTTCACCTAAATCACCATGGAGAAAAGTATTCTTTACATCCAATTGTTGCAATGGCCACCCCAGATTCGCCGCACAAGAAAGCAAGACACGGATAGAATTCATCTTAGTCATCGGAGCAAAGGTTTCCTGATAGTCAATGCCATAAGTTTGAGTGAACCCTTTAGCAACTAGTCTCGCCTTATATCTTTCAATGGTTCCATCTGCTCGTTGCTTAATGGTGAACACGCATTTGTAGCCCACAGGCCTTTTTCCCGATGGTAGAGAAACTAACTCCTAAGTGTCATCCTTACTCAGAACTCTCATCTCTTCTGCCATAGCTTCTTTCCACTTGGGATCATTAAGTGCTTCCTTCCAACCCTGCGAAATAGATACAGAAGACAAAGACAAAACAAATGCACGATATGATGGAGATAAGGAGTCATACGACACAAAATTAGAAATAGAATGTTGAATACAAATTCTAACTCCTTTCCTACTAGCAATAGGAAGATTAAGATCATCAACGGGAATAGGAGTAGTGGCCAAGGACTCATTACCTGAAGGATCCACAGACAGAATAGTAACTGGATTCGGATGTGGCGATGGGCATGGAAGCACATGAGATGGCTGTTCTTTTTATCGCCGAGTGTAAGTCCTGAGATCTAGTCTATCCGACCTACTAGACTCCCCCTGAATACGTTCAGTTTGCACCTCTCCCTCATTACAAATGATAGAGAAAAAAGGATCAGAAGGATCAGAAGAAACAATCTCTTCTGTAAAAGCCTCCCCCTGAAGAGATTGACTCGAAAAAAGGATTCAGACTCACAAAAAGTAACATCCATAGTAACATAGAATTTACGAGAGTGAGGATCATAACACTTATAGTCTTTCTGGGGTGGAGGAATAACTGAGAAAAATACAGCGCACAGCCTTTGGATCCAGTTTGCTCCGATTGAGGCGAGAGGAATGAACAAAACAGACACAACCAAACACTTTAGGAGAAAGAGAGATGGGAGACACAGAAGTGTAAGGGAGAAAATCAAGAGGGTGCTGCAACTGAAGAACACTAGAAGGCATGCGGTTAATAAGATAAGCAGCGGTAAGAACCGCATCACCCCAAAATTGTTTAGGAACTTGCATCGTGAACATAAGAGCATGAGCAACCTTAAGAAGATGACGGTTTTTCTGTTCAGCAACACCATTCTGTTCAAGAGTACCGACACGACTAGTTTGATAAAGGATATCATGTTCTGCGAGATACACACGAAAGTCACCATTAGTATATTCAGTGCCATTGTCACTCTGAAAGACTTTAATGGGAGTGGCAAACTAAGCATCTTATGGAATGTTTTAAAACAAGAGCAAACTTCGCTCTTGGTACAAAGCATGTAAATCCAAGTGGCACGAGAATAACAATCAATGAAAGTGACAAACCAACGATAACCAGATACAGACATAACACGAGAAGGACCCCATACATCAAAATGAATAACTATGAAGGGTAATAAACTTCTTTTATTAATTAGAAGATAACAAGAACGTTCATGCTTGGCAAACTCATAAGCATCATAATGAAAATTACTCCTATCACAATGTTCCACTAAACTAGGGAGAAGTTTGTCTAAAATAAAAATGGGGGGATGCCCTAAACACCGATGCCACTGATGTAAAAGTGAGGCCTAGAGGGCCGATAGTCTGAAGAGCTTGTCTAGCGGAGGAAGATTCAGCATCCAAAACATGCAGGCCCTCATGTGCTTTACCACTATCAATCGTTCTCCCCGTATCTAGTTCCTGAAAGACATAATGAGAAGGATAAAAGGTTATGGAACAATTTAAAGAAATGGTAAGACGACTAACAGAGAGTAAGTTAGTAGAAAAATTTGGGACATGTAAAACTGATGATAGAGAAATAGAAGGAGAACAATGAATAGAGCCTGTCCCAGAGACAGGGGATAAAGACCCATCCGCAACTCTCACTTTATACTTGCTGGAACAAGAGGCGTAAGGGTGGAAAAGATTAAACAAACTGTCATATGATTGGTAGCACCAAAGTCAATAATCTAAGGAGATGATGAGACAACACTCTAGGGCATGTGAAGGAATACCTGTGGAAGCAAAGTTGGAGGAAAGGGGATCAGAAGTAGTGGCAGGAGAAGAATCAAGTCGAGCCATCAGACGCCGAAGAGTATGTAACTTGTCTTGGGAAAGCGCCACGGATCACTCGAAGTATTAGGAGATGACTCCAAGAGATGTGCATGAGAGCGAACAATACCACCACGATGACCACGACCACCACCTCGTCCTCGAGTAGGACGGCCATGCAACTTTCAACAATGGTCCCGATCATGACGTTCTTTCCCACAATAATCACGAATGATCTGATCATTAGAGGAGCCTTTTCCTCTAGACTTGGACTGACCAACTTTTGCATCTGTAGGAGCAAAAGAGACGGCTAGAGCAGGGTGATCCTGAAGGGGCTGATGAACCATAACACTCCGCCTACTTGCTTCTTGCAGAATATAAGCATAGGCCTCACGCACGGTAGGAAATGGATCACGACCAAGGACCTGAACACAAATTGGATCATACTCCATGTTGAGACCTACAAGGAAGTCATATACACGCTCTTTGGACACCATTTGCTGAAACATAGTTGCATCTTGGGAACACACAGCCTGAAAATTTTGATAATAGTCAAGTTCCTGCTAGAAACTACTCAACTCTAAATAATACTCAGCGAGAGATCTGTCTTTCTGATCAAAGCCCCGAATCTTTTTCTGCAGTTCGTAGGCCTGAGCATCATTACCTCGTCGGGAATACATCTAATTTGCAGCAGTCCAAATCTCATAACCAATGTCCATCAAAACAAAGGGCTGACTAATATTAGAATGAATGGAATTGAGTAACCAGGTCATAACCAGGGCATTGTCCTTATTCCATTTGTCACGTGCTGGTCCATCCTCCATGGGAGCCTTAGTAACGCCTTTGATGTATCCCAACAGGCCACGAGCAGTAATAGCCAACTGAAAGGAATGGGACCACACTAAGTAATTGGTGCCATCCAACTTAATAGAAGTAAGTCGAAGAGAAGAGTTGTCACCAAGCATCACATTAGGACCTAAACTTTTAGGGGTGGTTTGGGATGATTTAAATAAGTGCACTTTTTGACTTTTTATGAAATATGGGTTGGGTATGGATTGGGTTTGAAGTGATGTGTTAGAGAGGTGATGTGACTTAAATAAAATGGTGTGACTTAAATAGGATAGTGACTTTTTGATTTTTTAGCTTTTTTAGATCATGCCAAACAAGGCCTTAGTCTCATTGCTTGCAGGAATGACGCCTTTGGCAATCATTAGTTAAGACCACACAACCAGATTAAAATTGAGATGAATAGAGAACAAAACTCTGTCTGGAAGTATAATTCTCAGTACACCATTTATATCATTCAGATATAAATTTTTGAGCAGAAGTGTAAAGTTGGGACATAAACTTATGAATAAAAAGCAATTTCAAACATAAACAGTTGAACAGAATATATATTTAAACAATTTATTTTTGTTCGTTGGTTTATGTTCGAACATTTGCATTTTGTTTGAAATAGAATTTCCCTTTCATCATTTGTGTTGACCATGGATTTAGTTAGGAGGGTCCTATTTCTTTGTTTTCAGCAAGGAAGGCCTTTCTGCCCCCTACCCGTATCCTTTTATCATTTGTGGATTGCGAAGATTTACAAATAAATGGCTGTCTGTAGAAATTGTCTGGATTGGTTTGAAAATTTGTTGCATTGTAAAATTCAATCATGTCTATCTCAAAATATTATTTGCTCTCTTGTTTTGGGATCAGTAGGAGATCTATGTTAGTGGTAAATTGTCATGCCTTCCTGATCAAAAGTATAATTGCCTATTCTTTGTATTTATTAGCTCCTGGAAATTTATTATTTATTGTCATTAAGTTCACATGAATCGAATTTATTTGATCCTTAGCAGATGAGCCAATGCCCAGTTCTAGAAGAGGGGGTGTCCGTGAACATGACTAAAATTCAAGTGCAATTAATGAGAAAGACCTATGCTACATGATCAATTCAACTTTCTGCAGAACAATTACATGTGCAATGAGGTCCGCTGCATCTAGAATAAGGGGAGGATTCGCACTGGAGCTATGCACCTAACATCCTTGCATTTGGACTCTATTACATGGGAGATATACCATTATACAACTGTAGATGTCACACAGAAGCAATAACATGGAACTGTCTTTAGTGTAGCTGAGCATCAAATTTCTCTTTTACCATATCAGATTTAACATTTGTACATGACATATATGATGATCAAAACAGTATGGCTGCACAGTCCTAAATTTAATTCCTGTATAGGTATAATTACTCACATTCTACACTTACCCCTGATGTGATGAGAATATCTCTAAGGCTTAAGTTGCTTAATTTGTAGGTTGCAACCTCTAGTTGTTAGTTGCAAGCAGTCCTGAATGACGTGAAGCTGGGAATATATGAGATATGTAAGGAATGTGCAAGTTGCATACCACCTCCTCTATACTCTATAATTAGTTGTAACATTTGACGCACCTTATGTTTTCAAGTGAAACCTCCAATAGAGTCATCATCATGATTTTAATGATTCTTTAATATCCTTTGCCAACAAAGAGTTATCTTTAATTGTAACCCCAAGAGGTTGGTCTGGTGGCAAGGCTTTGGGTCTTAGGGGTGTGCTTGCTTCAAGATTCAAGAATCGAAACCTCTTAGGTGCTAACAATTCCTGGGCTATCGGACTGGAAAAAAACTCTTGAATTAATCACAAAGAAGAAGAAGAAGAAGAAAGTTATCTTTAATTGCCCCACCAACATTTAGTTTGTTGAAACCTTGAGGTGGGGTTGTTGGGGGGTGGTTACATAATTTATGACTTGAATAGAGAAAAATAGTTTTCTAATTGTCTTGTGTTAGGATCTAACAAGCAAGAGGACCGATTTTCATGAACTACCACCACATTATTACCATTCTTATCCAAGCAAGTCTCTTCTTAACTCATTCGAAGCAAGTCTATACTATTCTAAAATCCTTCTGTTTCTTGGGATGCCGTGCCTCTTGAATATGTGACTACACTTCCTGAATTTTCTTTCCCATGCCAACTCACATAACATCTACATTTTTGAATAAGCTCTCCTCTATACATTCATCTCTCCATACTCCTTTGGTAGGTCCTAATTCGGATTTTCACCGATAATTCAAATCATTTATCTCGTAAGTTTCATAATAAAGTGCATCTATACAAAAAATAAGTTTCATTAGAAAATTATTAATTTAAGAAAAAATCGCATTTTGTTTGCTTCATCAACTTCACTTTACTCTCCTATAGTATAGGTCACGTGCGGATCACCCCCTAACGTTTGAATATCACCACATAACCCCCTCTGTGGTTGATGGAGTAAAGTGCACAGTTAGCTTTTCCATCTATTCTAGCAGGCTGTGCAATACACACGAGGGTTGTGCAATTGGTCATGGAAAGATGATTTTTCATCCGAATTAAATGACTACAATGCCCTCATCTTCATCACCAATTTCCAAAGCAGCCTTTCTTCTTCATTTTTCAAAACCCGGATCTGGAAATCTCTATCCAAAAGAAGAAAAAAAAAATCACTGTTTGAAGCATAGAGAAAACACTAAAGCAATCACATAGGATGATTACTAGGTATTATAAGTATAATATAATGCCTTTATTAAAAAAGAAAAAAGAGAAGAACATGGTTCATTTTGGAATTATTATTATTATTATTATTATTATTATAAATACATGAAGAACATAAAAATCAACAAAGGCTGCAGCACTGTCGAAGAATTTTCGAATCGAGATTTGAAACATAAGCGATACAAAAGCTATATAAAAACTCTACAAGTTCTAATTCTCTCTTAACGAGCTATATATTTTTGAGTTGTACTCTTTGTCCTTATTTTTCAATTATCCTTCCAAATATACCTTATTACCACAATCTGATTCCTCCAAAAGCAAATTAAACCTTGGATATTCAGAACCTTGAATACAAAAGCAGTTGAACCTTGGATATTCATAAACCCAGCTCCAAAAATCAACTTTCCTTCTCTCAGCCTTTCTCTCGCTCTCGCTCTCTCTCTCACTCTCTCTAACTCTCCCCTCTCTTTCCCTTCTCTCCTCAAATGCACAATTGTTGAATGAGAAATGGTAAACAAGGGTTATATATATAAGGGCAAAATAGTCTTTTTACTCTTGCCATTGACGGTGTTAACTGTGCACATTACTTCATTAACCACAAGGGGTTATGTGGTGATATTCAAACGTCAGGGGATAATCCGCAAATAGCCCAAACCATAGGGGGGGTAAAGTGAAGTTTGCCCAATAATAAATTTAGGAAAAAATCGCATTTTGTTTTATAAAATAAACGACAAATGTGATTGTAAATTTCATTTTATAAAATAAAATGATTTTTGTTCTTATGTTTATAATTTTCCGATGAAGATTATTTTTTGCATGAATGACCTTTATTACGAAACTTACGAGATAGACGATCTAAATCATCGGTGTGAATCTGAATTGGGGCCTACAAGAGGGATATGGAGAGGTAAAACAAGATGAAGATATGGAAGAGGTACGAAGAGATGAAGATATGAAAGATAGCCTATGCCCTAGATTTCTGGTCATTTTCCAAGTCTATCTTTTCCACACAACTGGAACTTCATATTTTTCCCTTTTGGCTTTTCCCTTCGACATTACTCTGTGAACAAGGTCGTTTCAATTCATGGGCGTGGTTGATGCTGTTTCCTAGAGCTTGCCGATGACCAATGACCTACCAAACAGAAGCTATCAAAAAGGGGACACTAGTGTGGTGCCAGTGGATGCCCCTCCAATGATTGTGTCAGAATAAAATTTTCTAGTGAAAAGTAATCCAATCACTTAAAAGAATTGCTGAATTGTTGTGTACCTTCTTATGGGGAGTGTGATCCATTTTATAGTGTCCTAATGGTATCAGTTACAGGGTCAATCCCACATATTATTAGGCGTGTTGACTACACAAATTCTCTTTATTCACTCTACTGTCTCAGCTGTAGAGGGAGCCATGGATATAGAGTACACTAGTCGTTAGTCATATGGGGAGTTGGCTTTAATCGAGTTACCTTTCATTTCTGTATCTTTCTCGTCCTCATCATTGATCAGTCATGGGTGTAGAGGACAGATCAGTCACAACATGAAAGTATATGTGACACAGTGACAACATGCTGGTTATGAGCCTTAAGGTTTCTTAGTACGTTGCAACCTCAACAAAGCTTTTTCAGTTTTGAAAAAAAGAAAATACAACATGAGCTCAATAGGGTTTTGATGAATTCTACATGGTTAAGATCTCTTGTGAGTACTTTAGTGCAACATTTGAATAGGGTAAACTTGAACCATTCTCCTTTACTTTGTTCCTGTATGTTTGATTGTGATGCTGTCCTGAAGCCTTTTTGGTTTTAGCATAGATGATGTAAGCATAAGGATTTCCTTTTGGTGGTTGAGCAGAGTTACTATGTTCCTTTGGATGGTGTCTATAAAATAAGTTTTGGGCCATAAGCTTCAGCAGTTAAAGGAATTGCAGAATTGGAATGTCAATGTGTCTCGTAATGTTTTTCAGAATTTTGAGGATGTGGAGGATGATATTTTTGCCAAGGAGATTTCTCTTGAATCTGATAACTTCTTCAGTCTAGGGTGGATCTTAGTGTTTATAATGCTCATTTACAGGGGCTGCTAAGTTTGGAGGACATTTACTGAGGGCAAAAGTTCCATCAAAAGTGGTTGAATGAGGGGGATTGAAGCACCAAGTTCTTTCATCATTCAGTTGAGGATGCTCGTGAAAGCCTTATGGTTTTTCGAATCAAGAATGGTGAGGGTAGATGTCTTGATAATCTGGTTGATGTCAAGGCTGAGATGGTTTCTCTTTTCTGGACTCATTTGTCAATAGGACCTGTCTTGATAGAAGGACCTGTTTTGAGTTCTAATTGGGAACTAGTGGACATTATTCCCAAGTTGGTGACGGATGAGGATAATGCCATGCTCTTTTCAAGGCTCATTTGTTAAGGCTGGTATATCCTTTTGCTATTTTTCAGTTTTGGTGAATGAGATGGAGGGTTTTTTCTGGTCCTCTCGGGCCTTCGTCAAGGTGACCCTTTGTCCCCACCTTTGTTCATTATTGCGGTTGAGGCTCTTGATGAAGATCTTTCAAGGGCAGGTCAAATGATTTTTCATGCCACAAGTTTGCCACCAGATCTCTCATTTTTTGTTTTGCAGATAATATTTTAATTTTTCATATGATTGTAAAATCTTTCTTCAAAGGTTAATGAACTTCTTGAGGGATTATGAATCGTTTTGGGGGCAGCTTGTTAACAGAGGAAAAAGTTGTGCTGTCTTATAAAGCTTCCATTACCAGGCTGGTATTGTGGTTGTTGCTACTGGTTTCATTCGAAAAAAGTGTTCTAATAATTACTTGGGTGTCCTATTTACATGGGAAGGAAGAAGTGTAATCTTCTTGATAGTATTGCGGAAAAAATGAGGTTGAAAGTGGATGGGTGGAAGTCTAAGTTGTTATCTGCGAGTCTAGATTGATTTTGATTTGGCATGTGCTTCAAAGTATGTTCCTGTTTGTGCTCGTGGCTTTGGATGTGCCTCGGTGCATTGTCAATGATATTGAAAGGATTTTAGAACTATTTACACAAGTTATCTAGAAACCCAATGATTGCTAGTTGATCCCTGGGTCAAGTAAAATTGATGAAGGTTTCCAGAAGGTAGCCTGAGATTGATAGGAGATTCATCACTGCTAAAAGGTTGCCTGTTACATTTTATAAGAAGCAATTGATTGTTCACTAATGAGGATTGATCATTAGCACGGAAATTTGAATTCCTTTCCTAAATTAGATTTGAAACCTTAAAGTTCTATAAAGACTTCATATTAGGGTATCCCAACCATTGTTTTAAACAGTTGTTTTCTATCTAAGCTCTAGAAAAGATTTTGAGATCAAGATCTAATTCAAGAAAGAAATTTTTCTGAGTGATTGTTTTCAAAAACCCTCATATCATTGCACTATTCAATCATGCTACCCAAGGTCAATTGGGTAATCATAGCCATTCAAGAATGGGGATCAAGTTGTGGAGCTTTGTGGTGTACGATGGATCTAGAACACTAACAAGGTTAGGTTGTGCTTGTGAGGCTTCCTCAAGAGATGGGTAAACTTATGTCATTGGTTGCTAGTCTTTCGTTTGTCTTGTTCTTTGATTTATGTAATGATTTTTCCAATTGAGTTTTTCACGTAAATTTTTTTCATTGCATTAATTATTTGTGTTGATTAATTTATCTCACAGTGAATTAAAATTGAGAATTATATTTTTTTAAATACCCATAAATTTGAGAAATTGGCCTATTCAACCCCTCTAGGCAGAATCCATTTGAGCTTCGATATTTCAATGAGGTTGTCCAAAGGAAAGGTATTTCTCGAGTCGTGTTGTCATTGTTGTAGGGTGGGTCATGACATGGAGTATTTCACATTTGTTGTCGACGTTTGAGGTAGCCTATCAAGGTTGGCAGTTTTGTAGTAATGTTTTTGGTGTAGGAAATTATGTTGGTTTCATTCATCTTCGTTTGATTGACTAGTGGTTATATGGTTCAAGGCCACTTCTTGTTAAAACTCTTTATTAGGTTATTCTGTTAATTATTAGTTGGCAGATTTGGAGATCGAGGAATGCATCTTGGTTTGACAATGATGGTATTGATGCTTTTTAGGTGATTGACAATATTTTCTAGATGATTTTGGGTCCTTTTTCATAATGTTTTGGTGGCTTTTCCTTTATCCTTTTGAGATTGTATCATGCATTACAATCTTAATCTGCATGTGTTGTCTCCAAGCAGGCGGGTGGAGGGGGGTTAGTGTCGCAAGCTTATCTCTCCATTTGTTAATGTTAGGTTTTTATTCTTGGCAATCCCGTTTGACAAAACTCCTTTCAGTTGTACTTGTTTTCGCACTTTTATTTCAGTGAGGCTATGAGTTTGTTAGATGCGAGTCCAACCCGAATTATGCCGTGCAGGGAAGTTTGTGATGTTAATTCTTTCAAGATTTCCACTTCGCTAATTATGACGGGGATCGAGCTGCCCGGTCAGCTCGCCGGGGTCCAGGGGGCAGCGCCCCTTGGCGGGTTCGGGGCAGCGCCCCCGAAGCAAAATGGAAAATTGTCTTCGAAGTTGCTTGTCCGCTCGAGCGGACTTTACCCCGCTCGAGCGAAGAATCCTTGGTTCTAAAAGTTTGATCGCCTGCAAAAATATTGCGATATGTTTTTTCCCGCTCGAGCAGAATTTTCCGCGCTCGAGCATCTGTCTACTCGAGCGGCCATTCCGGCGCTTGAGCGCAGATCGCGGGACAGTTTTCTATAAATACGTGTTTCAATCCAAATCTAGGGAAACGCCTCCAGATCTTCTTCTTGGGTTCTAGGGTTTATATCTGGGGCTATTTTGCTAGTTTTCTTGGATGTTTCATTGAGTATTCAACTCATGATTTAAGAAGCATACATCAAAGGATTGTTTGTTCATTCTATACAAAAGAGAGAGTTGTTCTTCGGTGGATTCTGAAGAATTCGAGCCTAAAGCTTTGGTGGATTCTGGAGTGGCTCATCGTCAAGACAATTCCGAGGTAAAGACGGGGCTGGAAGAGGCACATAGAGGTTGGTTCAATTCGGACGTGGATTCGCTAGGTAATTGAGAGTATACCTGTGTAATTCCTTTATATCTTCTTAGTGGATTATTTTGTGGCTGTTGCCCGTGGTTTTTTTTATCACACTTGGAGGTGCTCCAATTGTGATTTTTTCACGTTAAAATCATTGTGTCGATTTGTCTTGATTGTTTGATTGGAATTGTTTTATTGCTTAAAATTGATACATAATCACAAATCAATATCTAGCGGATTTTTAGATTTTTCAATTGGTATCAGAACAGGTCATTCTATTTTTTTTAGAACGAGATCTTGTTTGATTTGTGATAATGGATTCACTTCGTGAGGGAAATTCTATGGTTCGACCTCCCCTACTTGACGGATCCAATTATTCGTTTTGGAAAGCTCGGATGAGATCGTTTTAAAATCTATTAATGAAAAAGTTTGGCAATCTGTAATGTATAGGTGGACTGAACCGACGATTACCGTTGATGGAATAACTTTCCCCAAACCAATTAATAAGTTGGACACAATTGATTACCAAAATAGTAGTTGGAATAGTAAAGCTATCAATTCTCTCTTTTGCGCTGCCACACCTGAAGAGTTTAGTCGAATTTGCAATTGTGAAGTCGCAAAAGAGGCTTGGGATATCTTACAAACTATTCATGAGGGCACTCCTTCTGTTAAATGCTCAAAACTTCAAAGACTCACATCTAGTTTCTAAAACCTTTCAATGAAAGATAGTGAAACCTTTGATGAATTTTATGCGAAGTTTAGTGACATTGTTAATTCTAGCTTCAATTTAGGTGAAAAAATACCAGAATCCAAAGTTGTGGGAAAAATTTTGAGATCCTTGCCCGATCGGTTCCAACCAAAAGTTACGGCTATTGAGGAGGCTCAAGATGTTGACAACCTCAAGTTGGATCACTTGGTTGGAAATCTCCAAACTTATGAGGCACATAGGAATTTAAAAAAGAAACAAAAATATGCTATTACTTTTAGTAGTGCTCATAGAGTTGGAGAGGATTCTGATGAGGATTGTGAGATAGATTCCAAGATTACGGCTGCTTTTGTTAAACAATTTAAAAAATCTTTTCTAAAAAAGAATCCTAATTTTTTAAAATCTACTCATACTCATAAATCTAAAGACAAAGATAAACTCAAAATTAATTCTATAGCCAAGAAGGAGAAAAGAAAGATACAAGGGAATTCTGAAAGAGTCCAATGCTATGAATGCCAAGGATTTGGTCACTTTGCTTAAGAATGTCCCACTCGTTTGAGGAAGAAGAAAGCCCTCGCTATCACTTGGGATGATGAATCAGAATTTGATAAAGATGAAAGTGACAATGAAGATCAAGGTGAAGAGGGACATAAACAATTTCTTGCTTTCATGGTGGCTTCTGAAATTGAAGGACGAACAGAGTATCCGAAGAGGCTGGTTGAGAATGCCACTAATGATGAATCCTCAAGAAGTGATGATGAAGAGCTTGAGCAAGCTTATGAAAAGTTGTATAAGGAATCTCTTAAGTTATCCAAATTGAATGACAAACTCACTATGAAACTCAAAGCATGTGAAAGTGAGAATGTCAAAATAAAGGAGGAGATTTCCGAGACTAGGATTGATGCCATCAAAATAGCTAATGATCGACAAGCTCTTTGTGCAAAACTCTTGACTTGTGAGACAGAGAGGAATGAGCTACAGCAAATCTATGCAATGTATGAAGAAAATATTGAATCTCTCGAGATGTCTCAAGTTGCCTTGGAAGAACTAATGATCAAGAAAGAGAAAGAGCTCAAGTGTGTTATGGCTACCATTGGTCTTTGGAACAAAGGATCAAGGACTTTGGAGGATATCATTGGGTCTCAACAAATGTGTTGTGACAAGAGTGGCATTGGCTTTGGTGATAACAAAGAGCAAAAACAGAGTGCATCTACATCTCATGATACAAGAACTCAAGGAAATGGAGAATAAAAAATTCAACATAAGGATGGACTTCTCAAACTTCCCAAAGTTGGTAAGGTAAAAGAAAAGAAGGTACACCCTGTACACCCTGTTTTTATTTGTCATCACTGTGGTATGCATGGTCTTATTCGCCCTTATTGTTATAAGTTGCATGGGAGAGTGTCTCATAGAGATGGAAGAAATTCCAATATCTCGTGGGGTAGGAGACACTTCATTGGTAGTAATGAGGTTAAAGGTCATATTAGACCTCGTTATTTTGATCAGCTTGAGACCAAACATGGAGCGAGTTTGTATTTGCCTAGACCTAGAAATAGGAAGTTGGAAACCAAGTCGAGACGGGTTCCCATTGAAAGCAAAGGGAACTACAACGTCAAGACACCATCCAAGAACCGCAATTCTCACAACTTTCTTCATACTAAAGCGGTTTGGGTGCGAAAACTTGACTTGTGTTAATTTGTATATTCTTTTTAGTTTTTAGGTCTCTGTGTGTTTTTTTTTTTTTTTTTTTTTTGAGTCACTTAATGTGTGCATGTTCATTTTCTGTCTTGCTTTGTTTAGAAAAAATATAGCGATCCTGGTTTCCCTTTCTTTAATTGTTGTATCCGGACTTAGGTTCCGTGGAGTTGTTGTTGTGTATATGTTATTTACATCCTTTACTCTTGTATTTGAGTCTTGGGTTGTGTTGGGCAGGTTTGAAACAGGTTGGTTGAGCTTAGAAACCAAAACTAGTTGCCCAGGTTTTGACCAGTCCGCTCAAGCGGAGCTTTTGACGCTCGAGCGGGGACCTTCTTGTTGCTTGTCCGCTCAAGCGGGGGCTTTGGCGCTCGAGCGGGAAAATCACCCATCCAGTATCTCCTCTGTAGTGTTGTACGCTCGAGCGGCGGTTTGGACGTTCGAGCGACAGTTTGTGTGTGACGCTCGAGCGGAGAGTTGGACGCTCGAGCGGGGACCTGGTTCTGCAAAAGTACTGGGAGCGTGTATCCGGCGCTCGAGCGGGAGTCTGTGAGTGACGCTCAAGCGGGGGTTTCCACGCTCGAGCGGGGCGACTTTTATATAAAGCCGAGATCTGGATTTTTGGATCACTTTTTCACAAACTTTTCTCTCTCTTACTTTTCCAAAACTCCATTGTTGAGCCTCTCTCTCTAGAACCTTGCCTTCTCTCTAGGTATTGATCTAGTAGGAGTTGTTTTCTCACCTTTGGCCTTTACAAAAAAGTTGTTGATCGTCGAGGGCTATCTTTTGATCCAAGAATCTCGGGATTTGGAGCATTTCTGTTTTCTTCATCTTCTTCGTTGGGTGTCAACTTTTGAGGTGGGAATTCCTACTCACATTTATGGGTTTTAACCTATATTTTGAGCTTGTTGTTTAAATGGTTAATTTTGGGACTTAGGGTTTCAAAATGTTTAAAGGGGGTTTCGTTATTTTGATTCTTAAATACGTATTTTGGGTTTCAAAATGAGGCTATGGTTGTTGGTTGTTGATATTTGAACCTATGGGTTAATATTGAGAGATTGTGAAAAAGCCCTAATTTGTTGTCTAAATTAATTGGTGTAATTAATCTGGGAAAGTTGTGATTATATGGAATTGAGTTGGAAATAATGAAATTGGCCCATTATATGATAGAATAGTGGAGTTGGATTTATAAATCGTTCACTTTTGAAAACATCGATATTTTATCTGTTGGAGCTTTTATTATCTGTTTAGAAATAATTGCTTGGGCTACCGGTGGAGGGTAGTTTTGATTGTTGTAGACAATGCATGATGATTAGGCAAACTAAAACTAATCAATTGGATATGTCATAGAGCATGACGGTTGATAGAATACATTAACGTTATGTATTATTTGATTGTGTATATGACCTATGTGTATATACATTGCGTGTGTGGGAGGAGATAAGGGATGTACTCCACGGTTTAGGGGAAGATAGGGGATGGACCTCTAAACCGGTTGTTGTGTAAGAGGAGATAGGGGATGGACTCTACTGATACAGCTCATATGCTTGTCAGTTAATGTGTTGATATAGCTCATACGCTTATCTATGGAAGTGTTGATATAGCTCATATGCATATCTATGGAAGTGTGATATAGCTTATATGCTTATCTATTGAAATGTGGATACAGGTTGTATGCTTATCTGTTGAGATGTTGATATAGCTAGTATGCTTATCTAATGTAAAATGAGAAATGTTTAATATGAGTCACTGTCTCATGTAAGTTGTTGGCCAGGTTCTGAGCCGTTGTTGTGAACTGTGAATGTGATAAGAAATGGAAAAGTGAAATGAAATATGAACATAGTGGTCACGTAATGGAAATGGATTACGAATGGATTTATGGGAGTTGAACATTTATCAACTGCTAATGTCTTAGTTATTGCTCATACTGTGTTTAGCATATCTCTACTGGGCGTTGGCTCACCCTATATGGTACATTATTTTCAGGTACAGGTAGCATGCCACCTCCAAGGACATAGCTTGGATGATGATGAGAGTTGAAGACTCCTTTTGTTTATTTTGTTTGTATTACATGTATATCAAGCCGAGGGCTTATTTTGTATAGAGTTAGTACCCTTCTTTTGTGTAGCCAAGTGTTGACTTGGAAAGTTGTAAGCCCATAGGGCATTTGCTTTTGTTGTTAACATGTAATACTGTTGTAAGAACTACCCTGTTGAATAGAAATGAATGATTTCTTTTATATCATTGCATGTCTTAAGTAATGGGTTTTATGTAATAATTTGAGGACGTTACAACTTGGTATCAGAGCGTACCGGGTTCGAATACTTTGGGTACGTGGGAAGTGATTAGTGTCACAATGGGTTTGTCTCGCTTTGTTAGAGACCTAGATGTAATGTTATATGCTTATGTGATTATTTGGGTATGGGATTTGATTTCTAGGATGTTGATTGGATCCTTGGGTTTCTGTGAGTCTTGTTGGAAAAGCACTTGATCAATGTTGTTTCTAATCGGAACTCTAGTAACGCCTCGGGACTATCATTATCCGGAAATGAAATTAGGAAGTGCTTATGTGTTTATGTGCTTACGTGGAGTGAATTACAGTTGTCCGTGCATTAGGACGCGAGTGTTTAGTTTCGGCACATTTATGAATATGCTAATGTCTTCGTTACCTTTATTAGGATGTCAGGATGAGGACATGGTGGTAGGCGAGGTAGGCCTCGGAGGCAGAAGATGCCTATACCGGATGACGTTCTGGCAATGTAGGAGGGAGTTGGTTAGGCCAATGTGGCCGAGCCAGTGGGTCAGCAGGCTATGGGTACCTTAGCCCGAGAGATAGCAGGAGCTTTGGGTATCCTCAGAGCTGAGAATCAGGTTGCTGAGGCAGGGCCTTCTTTCTTGAAGAGGGAATTCTTCCGGTCTAACCCGGACGAATTTGTTGGAGATCCGAAAGAGCCACTTAAGGCTGATGAGTGGCTGGAACAGATAGAGAAGACATTCGAGATGCTTGGCATCGAGGATGGGGCTCTAAAGGTGACCTTGGCATCTTTCCAATTGAAGGGAGATGCGGGTCAATGGTAGAAGTAGGAGAAGGGCCGTGTTGGTGGTACATGGGGGGCTTTTGTAGATGCCTTCCAGGAGAAGTTCTTATCTTCAGCTACTAGGGAGAAGCTGAGGGAGCAGTTTTGCCAGCTTAAACAGCAGGGTTTGTCAGTGGCCGAGTTTGAGGCCTCTTTTACCAGTCTGTCCAGGTTTGCACCTGAACTTGTGGCGTCCGAGGAACGCCGTTGTTTTGAGTTTGAGCGGAAGTTGAGGCATGGGCTCAAGTTGAGGGTTGGAGGATCGTTTATTCGGAAGTATAGACGTTTAGTGGATGCTGCAGCTCATATGGAGCTTATGATGCGGGAGGAGGATGATGAGAAGCATAGAGGCTCCAAGAGGAGCCAAGATGGTCAGGGTGATGGCAGGAGACAGAGGGGTTTTAACCTTCAGCAGTCTCAGGTGGTCTGGCTAGATCGACCTTTCCAGTACCGAGTGCAGGTTCTGGAAGAGGTAGTCAGGGAGGCTTGACTTGTTTTGCATGTGGCCAGCTGGGTCACAAGTCTTCGGTTTGCCCGTAGAAGGGAGGGGGTCAGCGAGCTGTTTCTTCTTTAGCTAGACCTCAGGGCCAGAGTCAGGGCAGGGGCCAGCCTTTGTCTTGCTATCAGTGTGGTCAGCCTGGGCACCTGAAGAGGTATTGCCCACAGTTGAGTGCCACTTCAGGAGCGTCTGGTTCTAGGCAGACGCAGAGTTATCAGCCAAATCAGTTTGTGCAGGCCTCGAGGGCCAATCCAGGAGCTTCGTCATCCCAGTCTGTGCAACAGTCTTTTGCTCCTAGAGGTGAGCAGGTGGATCAGGGGCCTATAGGGCGCGTGTATGCTGTTACCGCGCAGGACCTAGTACCGGCTCCATCAGTTGTGAGAGGTACTTTTCTGTTTTGCAACTCGGTTGCTAGTGTATTGATTGATACAGGTGCATCTCATTCTTTTGTATCTGCTGCATTCGCATCTGTGTTGGAATTAGAGTTGGCACTATTAGCATCTCCTATATGTGTGGTGTCACCTATTGGGAGTGAATTGATTTTGAAACACGGATGTAGAGGTTGTGATATAGAGGTCGCCGACCATAGGCTTCCTTTTCCCTTTGTTGTTATGCCAATGAAAGGTTTTGATGTTATTTTGGGTATGGACTGGCTATCGTCATACCGGGCAGTTATTGATTGCTACCGTCAGAGGGTTACAGTTTGTACCTTGAGCGGGGAGTGTTTCTATTTCTTGGGAGATCGGGTTGGTAGTGTGTTGCCACCGGTGTATGATCCACGAGGGCGGAATGAGCTTAGTGGTCTACTTGCTAGCTTCTTGAGTGGTGAGTGTAATGAGACCCAGATTGTATTGCCGATGGTGGTTTGTGAGTATTCGGATGTTTTTCCCGAGGATCTCGTTAGTTTGCCACCTCACCGAGAGATAGAGTTCTCTATTGATTTAGTGCCCGGCACGGCGCCGATTTCTATGGCACCTTATCGTTTTGCCCCAGCCGAGTTGAGTGAGTTGAAGATTCAGCTCCAGGAATTGCTAGATAAGGGTTTTGTTCGCCCTAGTGTTTCACCACGGGGAGCATCGGCCCTCTTTGCTAAAAAAAAAGATGGTGCCTTGAGATTGTGTATCGACTACCGAAAGTTAAATCGGGTTACGGTTAAGAATAAGTACCCTATGCCCCGTATAGATGATTTGTTTGACCAGTTGAAGGGTTCTCGTTGTTTCTCTAAAATAGATTTGAGATCGGGTTACCACCAGTTGAGGGTCAGGGAGGAGGATATTCCGAAGACGGCATTCTGTACGCGGTATAGCCATTATGAGTTTCTGGTGATGCCATTTGGGCTTACCAATGCACCGGCAGTCTTTATGGACTTGATGAACCGGATCTTCCGGGAATTCTTAGATCGTTTTGTGGTCGTCTTTGTGGACGACATTCTTATCTATTCGCCTTCTGAGGAGGAGCACGAGGAACACTTGAGAATGGTGCTTGAATTGCTTAGAGCCCATAGGCTGTATGCCAAGTTTGGGAAATGTGAGTTCTGGCTAGGAGAGGTCAAATTCTTAGGCCACGTGGTATCCGGGGAAGGGGTGTCTGTTGATACATCCAAGACTGAGGCAGTGCAAGACTGGGCACAGCCTAAGAGTATTTTTGAGATCCGCAGTTTTTTGGGATTAGCTGGGTATTACCGCCGGTTTGTGAAGGATTTCTCCAGGCTAGCTTCGCCGTTGACTAGATTGACGCGGAAAGGGGTCAAGTTTGTGTGGAGTGAGACTTGTGAAAAGTTGTTCCAAGACTTGAAAGTTAGATTGACCACCGCTCCTGTTTTGATTATTCCGGAGAGAGGTTTGGGTTATGCAGTCTATTGTAATGCCTCACGAGAGGGCTTGGGTTGTGTGTTGATGCAAGATGGGAAAGTGGTAGCTTATGGCTCACGTCAGTTGAAAATACACGAGAAGAATTACCCTACACATGACTTAGAGTTAGCGGCAGTGATCTTTGCCTTGAAGATCTGGAGGCACTACCTTTATGGTGAAAGGTTCGAGGTGTTCTCGGACCACAAGAGTTTGAAGTATCTGTTTACACAGAGAGACTTGAATCTGAGGCAGAGAAGGTGGATGGAGTTCATTGAAGACTATGATTTTGAGTTGCACTATCACCCGGGGAAGGCCAATGTTGTGGCCGATGCCCTTAGTAGGAAATCCATTAGTGATGTAGCTTGTATAGCCATCCGGGAATGGGAGATGTTGGGTGCTCTTGGCGAGTTTGATTTGCTTCTGAGTGAATCTATTGAGGCTGAGGCCTTATTTTCTGTAGTTACGCAGCCTACACTTGTGACACAAGTGTTAGAGGCACAGAGAGGTGACCTTGAGGTAGAATCCCTCCGAGAGAAGATCTCCAGTGGGAAGGTTGAGAAGGGTTTGACGGTATATCCCGACCTGAGTGTGAGATACCGAGACCGTTTGTTTGTGCCGGAGTCTTGCCGAGAGGAAGTACTCCGAGAGTTTCACCATTCACGTCTTGCGATGCATCCGGGAGGCACCAAGATGTATCGAGATTTGGGTCGCCAGTTTTGGTGGCGGGGTATGAAGGGAGATGTGGCTATTTTTGTATCGAAGTGCCTTACTTGTCAGCAAGTGAAGGCCGAACATCAGAGGCCAGCAGGTTTGTTGCAACCCTTGCCTATTGCCGAATGGAAGTGGGAGCATGTCACTATGGACTTCGTTGTAGGTCTTCCAAGAACTCAGCGGGGTAGTGATGCTATTTGGGTGGTTGTAGACCGGTTGACTAAGTCGGCGCACTTTATCCCTATGCGCGTGAGAGATTCGGTAGATCATCTTGCCGACTTGTATATTCGGGACATAGTGAGGTTGCACAGGATCCCAGTGACGATCGTCTCAGATAGAGATCATCGTTTTACTGCTAGGTTATGGCAGAGTTTGCAAAGTGCATTGAGCACTAAGTTGACTTTTAGTACGGCTTATCATCCGCAGACTGACGGGCAGTCTGAGCGTACTATTCAGATCCTTGAGGATATGCTTCGAGGCTGTGTCCTTAACTTTAGTGGGACGTGGGAGAGGCACTTGCCCTTGGTGGAGTTTGCCTACAACAACAGTTTTCAGTCTAGCATCGGTATGGCACCGTTTGAGGTCTTGTATGGACGACCATGTAGGTCTCCAGTGTGTTGGGCCGAGATGGGTGATGCACCTTTGTTGGGTCCGGAGTTGGTTAGGGAGACGACGGAGAAAGTTGAGCTTATCCGTAGGAGGCTTGTTACAGCCCAGAGTCGCCAAAAGAGTTATGCCAACCGTAGAAGGAGGCCTTTGGCGTTTGAGGTAGGTGATCATGTCTTTTTGAAGATATCACCTAGGCGAGGTTTGATGAGGTTTGGGAAGAGTGGGAAGTTATCCCCTCGGTTCATTGGTCCCTTTGAAATCCTTGAGAGGATTGGGAAGGTTGCTTATCGTTTGGCTTTGCCACCGCAGTTGTCCGGGATTCATGACGTATTTCATGTTAGTATGCTTCGGAAGTACGAGCCGGATCCATCCCATGTATTGGATTGGACCGATTTGAGATAGATGAGGATGCCTCGTATGAGGAGAGACCGGTACGGGTCTTGGATAGGCGGGATCAAGTCTTGCGAGGCAAGACCATTCCCTTGGTGAAAGTTTTGTGGAAACATCACGGAGTGAAGGAAGCCACTTGGAAACGTGAGTTGGAAGTCCGTGAAAAGTATCCGGACATGTTTGTTGATGTGTAATCATGTATTGAAATTTTGTAATAATATTGAACTTTAAGAGCATTATATATGTCTTAAGTTGTAAAACATTGTGAATGTTTTGATAAACGAGAGCTATGTTAACATTGTGTATGTTGAATATATTGTGAAGATGCAAGCATGATATTAATGTTGCATGTGTTATGGAATTGTGGAAAATGAGTTGAAATTGGTAAATTTCAAAGAGATGCATGTTGATAATGCAGGTTGTTATGTATAATGTGATTGCCTCTTGAAAAGAGATGAGATTGACCGATAATGAGTCGAAATGTTTAATATTATGTTGTAATATTGTTGAGAATGGAGAAAACTTGTTTTTTAAGAAACTTGTGTTTAATTTCGGGGACGAAATTCTTTAAGGGGGGGAGGTTATAGCGATCCCGGTTTCCCTTTCTTTAATTGTTGTATCCGGACTTAGGTTCCATGGAGTTGGTTGTTGTGTATATGTTGTTTACATCCTTTACTCTTGTATTTGAGTCTTGGGTTGTGTTGGGCAGGTTTGAAACAGGTTGGTTGAGTTTAGAAACCAAAACTAGTTGCCCAGGTTTTGACCAGTCCGCTCGAGTGGAGCTTTTGACGCTCGAGCGAGGACCTTCTTGTTGCTTGTCCGCTCGAGCGGGAAAATCACCCATCCAGTATCTCCTCTGTAGTGTTGTACGCTAGAGCAGCGGTTTGGACGCTCGAGCGAGAGTTTGTGTGTGACACTCGAGCGAAGAGTTGGACGCTCGAGCGGGGACCTGGTTCTGCAAAAGTACTGGGAGCGTGTATTCGGCGCTCGAGCGGGAGTCTGTGAGTGACGCTCGAGCGGGGGTTTCCACGCTTGAGCAGGGCGACTTTTATATAAAGCCGAGATCCGGATTTTTGGATCACTTTTTCACAAACTTTTCTCTCTCTTACTTTTCCAAAACTCCATTGTTGAGCCTCTCTCTCTAGAACCTTGCCTTCTCTCTAGGTATTGATCTAGTAGGAGTTGTTTTCTCACCTTTGGCCTTTACAAAAAAGTGTTGATCGTCGAGGGCTATCTTTTGATCCAAGAATCTCGGGATTTGGAGCATTTCTGTTTTCTTCATCTTCTTCGTTGGTGTCAACTTTTGAGGTAGGGATTCCTACTCACATTTATGGGTTTTAACCTAGATTTTGAGCTTGTTGTTTAAATGGTTAATTTTGGGACTTAGGGTTTCAAAATGTTTAAAGGAGGTTTTGTTATTTTGATTCTTAAATACGTATTTTGGGTTTCAAAATGAGGCTATGGTTGTTGGTTGTTGATATTTGAACCTATGGGTTAATATTGAGAGATTGTGAAAAAGCCCTAATTTGTTGTCTAAATTAATTGGTGTAATTAATCTGGGAAAGTTGTGATTATATGGAATTGAGTTGGAAATAATGAAATTGGCCCATTATATGATAGAATGGTGGAGTTGGATTTATAAATCGTTTACTTTTGAAAACATCGATATTTTATCTGTTGGAGCTTTTATTATCTGTTTAGAAATAATTGCTTGGGCTACCAGTGGAGGGTAGTTTTGATTGTTGTAGACAATGCATGATGATTAGGCAAACTAAAACTAATCAATTGGATTCCTAGTGGTTACTCACCAAATACGCCTTGATTCCTCCGCTGTTACTCACCAAATATCCCTTGATTCCTAGTGGTTTGACTTTTTTTTGTTGTGCTTAGATTCTCTTGTCGGAGGTCCAACTTTCAGATCACTAATAGGATTGAATCTCATGTTTGTCGAACTCCAAGAGTCACGCACACAATTTTCTCATGGGATCTCTGCTTTTCACATAATGCATCACTTTCTTTTATGAGGAATCTTCTAGAGACTGTGCACATTGTTTTTTTCAAGTAATTGTGCTTCTTGGATAGTCTTGTATGTTTTAAGGTACTAATATGAAATTCCTTGCTTGCTCCACCATATTACTTTTGTCGTTTTCTTCTTGTTCACTGTTTTCAGTGTTTGTGGTTGCTTTTCGTGAGGGGGAGTTTGGTTAATCGTTATCATGTCATTGCTTGTGTGTTTTATGCTTTTACTTTAGTTGTTTGAGCTTCTTTCGTCAATTCGTGACAAAAAGGGGGAGAAATATTGTCAGGTGCATGTGTCTTAGTTTTCATGTTTTCATGCTACATGTTCTTAATATCTCCAAGTCGCTTTTATTTCATGTTTTCCATCTCATGCTTCAAGATAATCTTGTCAATGTTTATTGCTTTGCACTAATAGTTGTTTTGGAGATTGTGGCACTAATAGTTGTTGTGCAGCTCATGACCTTAAGAAAGAAGTTTGCGTTTGTTGGCTGTAATGGGTTGGGGTGATTAGGATTTTATTTGTTAGGTGTGTTTTGTCATGGCATTGCCAAAGGGGGAGATTGTTAGGTTTTTATTCTTAGCAATCCCGTTTGATAAAACTCCTTTCAGTTGTTCTTGTTTTCGCACTTTTATTTCAGTGAGGCTATGAGTTTGTTAGATGCGAATCCAACTCGAATTATGCCATACAGAGAAGTTTGTGATGTTAATTCTTTCAAGATTGCCACTTTGCTGATTATGACGGGGATCGAGCTGCCCGGTCAGCTCGCCGGGTTCCAGAAGGCAGCGTCCCTTAGCGGGTCCGAGGCAGCGACCCCGAAGCAAAATGGAAAATTACCTTCAAAGTTGCTTGTCCGCTCGAGCGGACTTTACCCCGCTCGAGCGGAGAATCCTTGCTTCCAGAAGTTTGATCGCGCCTACAAAAATACTGCGATATGTTTTTTCCCGCTCGAGCGAAATTTTCCACGCTCGAGCGTCAGTCCGCTCAAGCGGCCATTCCGGCGCTTGAGCGCAGATCGCGGGACAGTTTTCTATAAATACGTGTTTCAGTCCAAATCTAGGGAAACGCCTCTAGATCTTCTTCTTGGGTTCTAGGGTTTATATCTGGGGCTATTTTGCTAGTTTTCTTGGATGTTTCATTGAGTATTCAACTCATGGTTTAAGAAGCATACATCAAAGGATTGTTTGTTCATTCTATACAAAAGAAAGAGTTGTTCTTCGGTGGATTCTGAAGAATTCGAGCCTGAAGCTTTGGTGGATTCTGGAGTGGCTCATCGTCAAGACAATTCCGAGGTGAAGACGGGGCTAGAAGAGGCACATAGGGGTTGGTTCAAACCAGGCGTGGATTCGCTAGGTAATTGAGAGTATACCTGTGTAATTCCTTTATATCTTCTTAGTGGGTTGTTTTGTGGCTGTTGCCCGTGATTTTTTTATCACATTTGGAGGTGCTCCAATTGTGGTTTTTTTACGTTAAAATCGTTGTGTCGATTTGTCTTGATTGTTTGATTGAGATTGTTTTATTGCTTAAAATTGATACATATCACAAATCAATATCTAGTGGATTTCTAGATTTTTCTGTTAAGTTGAATTGTGATGATAGTAGCAAAAGTAATCCATTGATTGAGGTGGTGGTGGTGGTGGTGGTGGTGGTGTTGGCGTTGGGAACGATCAAGGTTATGTTCTTTTTGCATACAACCATACTAGTGGTTCTTGCACTAATATGGTGGTAGAGTCGAGGCTCTTTTGGATGGGATTCTGCATTGCAAGGACAAAGTGTTGTCTTATATTTTGCTCGAATATGACACCAAGGTGTTAATTTTCTAAGGGATGTTTCTGCTCCTCCATGATTTTTGCGTGGTTTGATTTGTTCCATGTCAGTTTTGTTAGCCTCTATATGAATTTTAGAATTGTTCATATTGCTATAACGAGGCTAATAATGTTGCTAATGCTTTGGCAAGTTGGGGTTGTTTTGCTTTTCGTATCTGTATTAGCATTGTTTTGCATGGTTAAGTTTGCATCAGCTTGTTTGAGAGGTAAGACTCATTATGCTGCCTCTCTTCTTTTGAGAATGTTCTTAATTATTTTTTTTTTTTGAGATTAATGAGAAAAAAAAAAATCCTTTTGTCGAGGTCATCAAGCACCTCAACTAGAACCCTACCAAGTCTAGTCTTGGATGACACCCTTTCGCTCCCTCTCCTTGAGATTAAAATCTAGTGGCAAGAACATGTAGACCTCTTCATGTAAGTTTTGATGAAGAAAAGAGTTCTTAACATCTTAGACCATCTCCAACGCTTCATCAAACTTGGCATCAGATTTAAAATTTGGTGAAAAAGTCACTTTTTGGAGCTCCAATGGTTTCAGCAAATTAGTATTAAATTGAGAAAACATCAAAGGTTTCACCAAACTGAGGACGGTTTGCTCCTTTCACTAATTCACTGTGCATAGCCATTAAAGCAGAAATTTGTGAAAATTTTACACTAAGTAATCGACCACCTGGTTGACCACCTAGTCGACCTCCAGGTTGACCAACCGGTCGCCCAACTCATGCAAAAACTGTGTTCGATTCTGGTTCAAATGGTTCAAATTACTAGTTCAAACGGTTCAAAAAAAATTTGAACCAACGGTTAGGTAGGTTCAAACAGTTCAAAAAGGTTATAAAAAAAAAATGTCTTACCAGTCGACCGACCGGTCGACCAACCGATTGACCTATGGGATGATTCTTCTTTTTGATGCACCGTTGGAGCAACTGATATCAGATTGAGAAAATGAGCCATTTTTTCCTCAAATTTAGTGAAAAAAATATTGAATCGTTAGAGATGCTCTTACTAATGAAAGAGCCCAATTGCGAATAGCAACAATTGAGAGCAGTGGCAGGCAGAAAGAGGCCTACGGACAGCCATCGCCCGTTCAAGACAAGAAGGTTTATTTTGAAATATTAGTATTACAAAGCATCTTGTGAGTGTAATGAGAAATTTATTGTGTTTAAATATGAATATCTTGGGACTGTATGCACAATACACGTGACGTTTACCAAAATATCATTATTTTGCTTTTTAAACTTTAAAATTCCATAATTTTTTATGTAAACGTCCATTTTGGATAGAATTTATATTTTAAAATTTTTTTATTAAGATTTATCAAATAAGACTAATATCCAATACAAATTTGCATATAACAAAAAAAAAAATAGTTAGTGAAATTTCACTTTGTTTTAAAACAAAGAAATTTCAAATTGAGGGTTAAAATGAAAATTTCAAAGACAATAGCAAAAACTCGAGCACTTTGTTTTAATTTGAGGGCTAATCCCAATTGAAGGTTACAAAATGACAAAAACATTTCAATATGTTCATTGTTCGTGCAATGAAATTTCACTATCTTTACAAACAAATCAAAAAAACTCATATGCAATCTTAGGCCAAGTTTGGGAAGTTAAGAAAAAGTCAAAAAGTTAAAAAATTACTCAAAAAGTTAAAAAGTTAACACTATTCATCAAAAGTCAACAATTACGGCGGCACAACTCCCAATCCTAATTTTCCTTTACAAACCAATTTTTACAATTTTTTAATACACATTTTTCCATAAAAAATTTAAAAGTTAACCCAAACATCCATATTTTTTTCTTCAATTTTTTAGTCAAAAAGATAAAAAGTGCACTTATTTAGGACACCCCAAACAACCCCTTAATATGATGGTTAAAATTCTAATTTTCTGAATTCAATTTTTTAAAAATTAGATTTTTTGTTTTTTGTGTTTTTTTAGTTTTAGTGAATTTTTTTACTATTTTAAGCAAATTTTTTACTTTTTAAATACACTTAATATAAATATAATTAAAAAGTATAATATTTGTGAATTTTTTAAAATCCCCAAAATACAAAAAAAATATGAAAATTCATTAAATTTTCATATTCTTGTGTATTTATTGATTTTTTAAAATATTTTTTATAAATATTTTACTTTTTAGATACATCTATGTTGGGTGGATTTAAAAAGTAAAAAAAAAAAATTGTTGAAAATATTAGAAAAATTCACTAAAAAAAATATCCAAAAAATAAAAAAACTTCATTTAAAAAAAATTAAATTTAAAAAATTAAAACCAAACAAAGGAGATTGTCATTTTAAATAGAGAATTTCAAATTGAGGGCTAAAAAACTTTTGTAAGCTAAAAGCAATCAAACCGCACACGATAACCCTCAAAAAGCTTTTGGATGACTTTTGTAACCAGTTTCCTCTATTATAAATATGGTAAAATTTTACTTTGGCTTTACTTTTTAAGAGGAGTGAAATATGAGAGACATGGCGCTGTTTGGGAAGTTTGGTTTTTAGTTTTTTTTTTATTAAAAGATAAATTGGTTACAAAATCAAAAAAAAAATAATCCAAATAAAATATCACATCAAATCCCATAATTATTTCACTTTTTATCTCACAAACATCACATCTAACCACAAAAAAATCTAACTATCTTCCCAAACACACAAAAAAAATTTCTCTAATAATATCCTACAACTAAAAAAATCCACTTCCCAAACACTCACATTATCCACCAAAAAATATATATATGTCGGGGGAAAAAAGCTTTGACCTTTTTTTCACCATCGAAAAAAATAAAAAAAGAAAAAAAAGAAAAAGAAAAAGAGTTATGCGGCTTTATCATTATTTTCTAAGTTGAAAGAGTGACACAATATTTTTGCAGTTCTCTAGCCAACTAAGATAACCTACTCATGTTTTTGGTGTTTGTCAATACGGTAGTGTTATACGCATTAATTACTATATTAATTAGTGTATTAATATATGTTATAATATTATTATTTTAAATTTATGATCTTACTCATTATATAAATTATAAAAATTTAAAATTTCTAAAATTATGTTACATCATCCGTTAGTATACTAATTGGTGCATGTAATATTATTCTTGACAATATATTTGTAGAAAAAAACAAAATAAAAGATTGAGACCGAGCAACAAATCTACTATGTGAAGTTTATTGAAGAATTTTGTGACATCAATGCTATTCAAAATCAATAATAAGAGAAGGGATATTTTTGAAACTTTACCAAAAATAATGTAACAAAATTAAAAGATTTGAGACTATAACATAGCAAAGCACATATTTTGGAGACCAAAATAAAACAAGGCACATATTTTGAGTATCAAAACGTAACAAAATTTAAACTTTGAGAATCATTTGTGTATTTAGTCCTTCTAATTCTGTTAAAGCTTTATATAAAAATTAGAAAATACGCATCTTCCCATATTCATTTTGAACACCATTACCGTTAGGTGCTAAAGCATATAGTATATTTTGTAGACCTAAATAAAAAATAAAAATTAAAAATTAAAAGATTGGAGAGTGATATGTGTAGAGACCCTAATTTTTGTAATTACCATTAAATCCCTAACTTTGAGTTTATTTCAATAAAGCCCTTGAATTTTTGCTTAATTGCATTTTAAACCCTAGAATCAGGAAGCATCGTGGATTAATTCGAGTGAACCCTAATTGATCCCGTAGATTAATAATCACCTTTAAAACCATATTATTAATTATTAGACCCTATCATTATATATTAATCACTCTAAAATCTTAATTCCCGGTAATGCCGTTTTTGCTCGGTTTTTAACGGGACCCGAATTTATTATTTTAATTATTTTCTAATGTTAGTATATTAATAACATATATCAAGGTTTCATAAATTTAGACTTGGTTCCTATATACTTTTATTTTATTTCATTTCAACCCTTAATTGTAATATTTTATTAATTAATGTACTTGTGGCTATTATATTATGTTTATAAATACAAATATCTCATATATACACAAATATCTCATATATATATATATATATATATATGTGTGTGTGTGTGTGTCTTGGAGCCCAAGTTGTTGAGTATGCACACTTCTCCCCCTCATTATACATTTTTTTCAGCCATTCACTAGAGGAGTGAGAGAGAGTGATCTTGGAAAAAAAAAAGAGAGAGTGAGAGAGAAGAGGAGAAGAAAAGGAAGAATTGTGTTAGAGTCTTGTACAACAAAGGTAAACATACAACACCTCTTCTCTCAAGTTCTCTTACCACTTGTTTTCCCCCTCCTAATACATGATATTTGTATATATTTGTTGTAGTCTAGGCCTACACTCTGTATAAAGGTGTATTAATCAAGAAATGGTGTGCTTCTCTTTCTTTCTTAAATTTCCAGCAGCAAATCTTTTCCCTCTCTTGAATTTATTTTCCTATCAAAACTCCATAAACTCAAAATCTGTTTTATGGTCTAATATTTGGTATGTCTAGAGTATGTGGTAATTTTTGTAGGTCCTAAGGATGTGTTTTTATAACCTAAACAATTTTTCTAAGTTTGTTACTCACAGAACCAGAAAAACAGTCAACTTTATCTATTTTTAGAAAATTCCAGAAAAATAATCTTGAGTCCAATTTTATGTCAAAATCTTACTCTAGGTGTTATATTTTAACTAAAATTTGTTTGAACTCAAGAGAGTGAGGAGTTTGAGAGAAAAATCGATTTGCGTAACAGTCAACGAATCTGGACCAATCTTGGTAATTCTTAATTATCTTAAAATATAAAATACCTATCCTACTTTCGTAAATTGAGTTTGAAACTAGACTTATTTATCTACAAACTCACATGAGGCCAGGTACTTAGGGCCAATAAAAGTATTTTTTTCATAATTATTTTCAAACTGGTTCAAATCTGGAAATCTGGAAATTTATGTTAATATGCTCTTATTTGGTTTGCAACTCTTATTTTATGTTTCTTGAATGTTTTAGTCTCGATATGTAATCTATGATAAATTGTAAATTTTCTTTACCATGAATAAATTACTTGTTGTTTAGTTTGGATTCATAATTATATTGACCATGCTTTACTATAACTGAGAACATAATGCACTTAATAAAGGGGAAATCAAATGGGATGGTAATGGGTTGCGATCATTGTATTAAATTTTATGAGATAATGAACGATGGATTCAAGAGTATGATATAGTGAAATGTGTTCCATTTTTGTGAAGTCTTGCGCAAGTGTGTTTCCGAACCCTAACATGGCACGGGAGGTATTCTGGCTGCTTAACGGAAATGGGAGGCATAAGGGTGGCAGTGAGGGTCTCACACAGAGAGAGTATCCCTGGAAGCCCGTTTCCTTGGGGCAGACCGTGATGTCACCACTTGGGTATGTAACCTAGGTGCGTGGGCATCATTGGTAATTGTGCGGTAAGCGACGCACTGGTGGTTATGTGGTAAGCGACGCATTGGTATTGTATTAACCAAGGGGGAGTTAGAATTGCCCGTGGCCAGAGTTAGTGGTTGGGTAGGAACGACATTCCGTGGGGAGTTGCCTAGAACTAACTAAAATTGACTATTATTCATGAGAACTGAAATTTAATTATAATCTCTGCTTGATTATTGCTTTCGCTGTATGTTATGACCGTGCCGTTATGTTACTTGTGTATTTGGAATGGGAAAAGGGTCGGGGTGTGTGTGTTTACTGGGCATTCCAAGCTCATGGCGTTTTATGCCAGGTGAAGGCGAGTTTTACACCAAGAACAGAATCCCTAAAAGCTTTGTGGAACCATGGCTGCCTTAGAAATTAGATTGTATATTTCCTATATTTTGGATAATCTTTTTGTGTCAAGGAACCGATCTGTATTTAAAGACTTGAAGAATTTTATCTGTAACTATTATTAATATTTCATTTTAGTGTAATTATTTATATTTTGTGCTTAAAAATGATGTGTATCCTCTAGTTAAACCCCGGTGCATCATTGTATTATATTATCAAAATTTGAGGCATCACAATATGTAACGGATGGCATATTTTATAGCTTATTAGTGTAATTAACCCTTTCCCATATTCTAAACGTTAATTCTCCTTATTTTTCATTATAACGAAACAAGAGGAATTTAGATATTTAGCAATGGGTCATGCTAGGTTTCATGAAAACTTTCATGAAAACCATCATGAAAATCATCTGTACCGTTGGATCATGAGACACATACCTGATCTAACGGTGCAGACAGTTTTCATGATGATTTTCATGAAAATTTTTCATGAAGCCTAGCATTTCTCTTAGCAATTCCCCTGTCAATAATATTATAATAATCATATTTATGTATCAAGATGTATTACCATCTTATGAGTTACTATTACATTGATAACAAATGATGGGTGAATAAACCCTTTAAATTAAAGGCAAACTATGATGCAGTGAAATTTGGAGTCTGACTGAAATTATTAACCAATTTATAGATTTTTTTTTTCAGAATTCCAACATCAATTGTAACTCAAAATAAAAATTTTACATAAACATAATTTATTTTTGTCATGGAGGATTTTATCATTTTTTAATCTTTCAACTACTTTCTCATTTTTTTTTTATCTTTCTCTCTCCTTTCTTCATTTTCTACCTTTTTTTTATTTTTTAATAAAATATGTATAATAACTTTTAAAATATAGATTTGATTATTGATGATATTTTTAAAACAAGACTAATATTAAATATATTTGATAAAAAATTTAAAATGACTGAAAGATAACATGAAAATTTTACATAATTAAGATAAGATCTTTTGCTTTTTTTCTTTTTTGGCAAAAAGAGAAATTCATTTATAGAGATAAAGATTAGAAGAGTTTAAACATTCGCACAAAACCAAACAATTAAGATGAGATCTATGGTTGAAGTTGGTACACACAAAATTAAGATATAAATAATAAAATTATCTGAAATTATTTGAATAGAAAAGTTTTTATGTAAACATAAATTTCAGAACATAAACCTTACACTTCGGATCATTTACCATGTGTATTATCAAGAAATCAAGACAAAATGATATACCTGAATCCATTGACGAACGGTTAAACGGAAGCGTGATTATCAATAAACTCTTTGTTATTGATTATGTTATTGCCTTCTAATCCTTTCCCCTTTGGTGCCTTATGTTTCTCCTTGAGAGGATTTAGAAAACATGGCAGTGTTTTTACCACCTGGGAAGGAATAGGGACCATAACCTTTTAAAGGTTGTAATTGGTTTTCAAACTGAAACCTTGTGGAAGTTCAAAAGGCTTCCATTTATTGTGGAAGTTACAAAAGGCTTCCATTTATTGTGGAAGTTACAAAAGGAAACAATAAATGTCTATTTATTGTTTTCTAAAACTGAAAACCAACTTTAACCATTATTGGTTTTAATTCTATTTCTGCCCCTCATAGAAATAGAAATTAAACAACTAGTATCTACACATTAGGTCCATAACACATATACCCTTAAGCCTATTAACTAAATTGAATCACTTAAATTGTAGGCTTCTTATAAATGATAACACCACATTTAATTATATGGTCCCATTGAGACATTATCTAACAATCTCTCACTGGACCACATATGTATCCTGAAATGTGCTTAACTTTAGTGAGCTCAGAAATTTGTTATCATAACTTGAGGGTATCCAAACAATCTTGTCCATTAACTATATTAATATAGGATCAAAGCGGTCTTCGTTACATCAATCGTAACTCGACCCACCAATGGTCACGTATACTAATACAGCTAAATGACACAGATCAATCATGGATGCGTAGCATGGAAATTACATGTGATGTGATCCATACATGCCTATGTCCAACTGGTCCTACTTAACTTTATTGAGATCAATACTTCACTATACGTAACAGAGCGTAATAAACTGAATACTTCATTTCTGCAGAAATTAATCTAATTACATAGATAAAACTCAAGGCTGACATAAAGCAGTAATATAAATACAAACTCCCACTAAACCAGAATGTTCTCAAATAGAACAACACCCATATGAGCAGTGTGCTCATGAAAGACCTTGGGTGGTAGTCCCTTCGTAAGTGGATCTGCTATCATGGAGTTTGTCCCAATGTGCTCTATGGAAATCTGTCCACTCTGCACTCTTTCTTTTACAACTAGGAACTTGATATCAATATGCTTTGATTTTGTCGTGCTCCTGTTGTTATTGGAATATAAAACTGCAGACTTATTGTCACAATATATCTTAAGTGGTCTTTCAGTGCCTTCCAAAATACGCAACCCAGTGACAAAATTCCGCAGCCATATCCCTTGGTTTGATGCCTCATAACATGCTACAAACTCTGCAGCCATGGTGGATGAAGCTATAAGCGTCTGCTTTGCAGACCTCCAAGAAATTGCTCCGCCAGCTAACAGATAAATATAGCCTGATGTGGATTTCCTACTGTCTTGGCATCCAGCAAAATCGGAGTCGGAATATCCAATGACCTCTAACTTATCCGATCTCCTATATGTGAGCATATATTCCTTTGTTCTCTGTAAATATCGCATAACACGCTTGACTGCTTTCCAATGATCCATGCCAGGATTACTTAAATATCTGCCTAACATGCCAACTATGAGCGCAATATCCGGACGCGTACATACTTGAGCATACATTAGACTCCCTATAGCCGAGGCATAAGGAATCTTCTGCATTTCTTGAATTTCAAGACTGGTCTTCGGGCATTGGCTGAGACTAAACTTGTCTCCCTTAGCAACCGGGTTTCACCTGATTTACAATTTTGCATGCCAAATCTAATGAGTACTTTTTCGATATAGCTCCTTTGTGATAATCCCAGAATACCCCGAGAACGATCTCAGTGTATTTCGATTCCTAATACAAAGGAATCATCACCAAGATCTTTCATTTCAAAATTCTTAGATAGAAATCTCTTGGTGTCATGCAATAAGTTTATATCGTTTGTGGCAAGCAATATGTCGTCAACATATAAAACCAAAAATATGTGTTTACTCCCACTGAACTTGTGATACACACATTCATCGACAACGTTAGTTTCAAAACCATACGAAGTGAGAACTTGATGAAATTTGAAGTACCACTGACGAGAAGTTTGTTTGAGTCCATAGATGGATTTAGTCAATTTGCAAACCATATTCTTTGGGTCTCCTGACACAAAGTTTTCTAGCTGCACCATATAAATTGTTTCTTTAATGTCACCATTAAGAAAAGCTGTTTTGACATCCATCTGATGCAACTCAAGATCAAAATATGCAACAAGCGCCATAATTGTCCTAAAAGAATCTTTCGAAGAAACTGGAGAGAAAGTTTCTTTAAAGTCAATTCCTTCTTTTTGAGTAAAGCCTTTGGCTACAAGACGTGCCTTATACCTCTCCACATTACCATTTGAATCCCTTTTGGTTTTAAATATCCATTTACAACCTACGGGCTTCGCACCAACTGGTAATGAGACAAGTTCCCAAACTTTATTGTATTGCATAGACTTATATTCTTCATTCATGGCTTCTATCCACTTATGAGAGTTGGAACTTTCCATGGCTTGACGAAAGTTGATTGGATCATCTTTCGACATTCCATTTTCTACCTCATGTTCCTGGAGATATACAATATAATCATCTGAAAGTGCAAATCTCCTTTCTCTTGTGGATCGCCTTAATGGCACAGATTCTTGAGGTTGTAGAGTTTGTTCCTCAGGAACAATTACCTCATCTTGAATGGGGGTTTGAACTATATTATCTTGAACAACATTGTCTGGTTGAGGATCCGAAATTACTTCTCGAGCAATGACAGGTATAGGAACCTGTAATTGGTCAAAAGTAGTAGTAGGAAGTGGGATTACTCCTGCTTCCTCCTCAAAGACAATGTCTCTAACTGGATTTCTCCCCCAAACTCAACATCCTCAAAAAATGTTGCAATTCCCGTCTCAAATAACAATTATGCTCACATAAAGTTACCAAACAGATAATCTCTAAATAAATTAATTTAATGACAACATCTCAAGATACCTAGCACAACATTAATACCAAGCCTTTGGGTAATGATATTAACTGTAAGTGGTATTCTTGTTGTAATGATCAAACATTGACAATAAGTTATGTCAAATAACAAATCTATCTTTTGATGGATTTATTATTCACATTAGGTTTTCTTGACAATTGGCACATGTTTATCACCACAAAATGTGTGTGTAATTCTGCCAAGTCTTAATCATGTCTTTGGACCGATAAATACCCGCATGAGATACACAGACATGAACATCAAAACATTCCATATAAAACAATCTAGACAAGAGAGATCACTTTTGTGACATCTTGTTTGAATGGACTTATATTGAGAATGTTAGAAAATTAAATTTCTGTAGACGTTGTATGAAATTACATTAAATTTAAAGATTTCTTAATTTGTTACCCCGAAATATTATATAATCTGCAGCAATCCCAATTATATACATACATATATAAATAGAATTGACGGGTCCAAAAAAACAAACTGACCACCGAATCATTTTACAATTCCAGAAAACAGATTGCCATTTTCACAGAACAAAACAGGAAAAAACAGAATTTACATCCATAAGAAAATTCAGAATCTGATTCCAGGAAACTAAATAGAATGAATAAAGTATATCAATTCTGATAATACACATGATATGCTGGCTTTGATACCAATTGTAAACATAAATTTCAGAACATAAACCTTACACTTCGGATCATTTACCATGTGTATTATTAAGAAATCAAGACAAAATGACATACCTGAATCCATTGACGAACGGTTAAACGGAAGCGTGATTATCAATAAACTCTTTGTTATTGATTATGTTATTGCCTTCTAATCCTTTCCCCTTTGGTGCCTTATGTTTCTCCTTGAGAGGATTTAGAAAACATGGCAGTGTTTTTACCACCTGGGAAGGAATAGGGACCATAACCTTTTAAAGGTTGTAATTGGTTTTCAAACTGAAACCTTGTGGAAGTTCAAAAGGCTTCCATTTATTGTGGAAGTTACAAAAGGCTTCCATTTATTGTGGAAGTTACAAAAGGAAACAATAAATGTCTATTTATTGTTTTCTAAAACTGAAAACCAACTTTAACCATTATTGGTTTTAATTCTATTTCTGCCCCTCATAGAAATAGAAATTAAACAACTAGTATCTACACATTAGGTCCATAACACATATACCCTTAAGCCTATTAACTAAATTGAATCACTTAAATTGTAGGCTTCTTATAAATGATAACACCACATTTAATTATGTGGTCCCATTGAGACATTATCTAACATTTTAGTCTCCAAGTTTTTAAAAATAATAATAATAAAAAATAAAATAAAATGAAAACATAGAAAACTATCTCCTGGTGCAAGTGACAATTGTGTCTAGCGGGAGTATTATCTATTTAGGCACATTTGTTTAGATGAATTGGATAAGGAAGAATTGTAATCCATCAGACTATTAATCTTGGAATACAAAATTTTTGAACTATTTAGTTGAAAATAATATGTATCTGTTATTTGTTTAAGCATGAAATTAAATGTTAAAAAATGACGATTTTCAAAATTATTTTTTATTTTCTTCACAAAACTAATTTTTTATTTTTTTTAAAAAAAATTAAAAATTAGTTTCTAAAACCAAACCAAACATGTCTTAAATATTTAGAGGACAAAATTATTTTTTACTAGTTAATCTAGAAGAGGGCTTGTCTAGGAACTATGTATCCCAGCCCTCCCTCCAGGACAAGATATTCCCACATATGGGAAGACTAATAGTCCAGTCAAACTATTAGTCCAACCTACAATTTTTCAACCAAATAACAGACTACTCTATATAATGGACATGGAGTTCAATCTCTCCTTCCAATCCCTCTAAACAAACACTCCTTAGGATGCAAGTTCAACTTGTATTTAGTGAATGTGAGATTTACATTAATAATTTAAATTGAAAAAATCCCATAATTAAATAAGATGTATAGTTAGAATTAATATAAATAACAAAATTATCTAAAATTATATTTTGAGTAGAAAATGTAATTTTTAGTCTCCAAGTTAAGAAGACAATAATAATTACTTAGAAAATTCTAATATACACCCCTTTAAAAAGGGTATACCATATATACTCCTAGTTATGTTATTTTTTTCTTTAGTTATGACTAAGTTTTTTCTTTAGTTATGACATTATTTTAGTTATAACTCATAAATTCTTTAGTTATGCCTCATTTTGTGTTTAGTTATGATATTTTTTCTTTTTTTTTTTAGTTCTAAAAGAAAATTAAAGTCATGTCATTTTTCTTTTTAGTTATAAGGTGCATACAGTGCACATCCTATTTGGTTATGTTTCCAAAGTTAAAATATTATTATTTTTTTCAAAAATTTATGAAATTAAACTAAGAAAAAAAAAAGATATTTTTAAATTTTCTAAGTAGTTATTGACAGAATACTTGGAAGAAAAAAATTAAGATTTGATCTATGTAATAAATTAAGGGAAAGTTACAGATAAATCTTGAAATGTAAAGAGGTGGTCCAATCAGTCCTTAAAGATATTTATTACTCTGTTTGGTCTTTTTGGATAGGGGTTAAGAAAGTGCCCCTGTTTTTCGAATTGTGTGTATAGACAGTTGGATTGATTTTTTGGATGGATCATGTTTTGGGTGTCACATTGGCAAAAAGTTGTATAGTAGGTTATTTGGGATTTGGGTTGTGGTCCAGTTATAACTTGACCCATTTGCATTGACCCGTGGGTCAAGATATGAATTTCCCAAATCAAGCTACAGTTTCGAAATGCGGCTATCAGTGAATCCCTTGATTGTTGGTGTTGCAGTTTTCGTGATCGTAGAATTGAGGTGGTGTGTGGAATTGGATTTGGGTGCCGGAGATATACGGTAGGGTTTCTGGTGTTGTTCTTTGAGTTTCTCATGTTTCTTCAATATTGGTGACGTGGAGACAAAGTTTAGGGTTTGGAACGGAGGACGGTGTGTGTGCTGTGTGTTGGGCGTGATGGTAACGTGTCGACAAACTGTAATAGGGGCCATGGCTTATAAGCATAAGTGTGTTTCTTTCATACTTGTGTTGATAAAATGTAGGGTTTCACTACATATGTGGTGTGCGAGTGTCATGTGTGTGCAATATGAATGTGTAATAGTTGTGTTTGACTTTTATTCTCTTGTGTGTTCGAATTTGTGTACGATGTGGTTGTTGTCATTTGTGTTATGAGGGATTTTATCTGTTCGTATGTGTCTATTGATGGGGGGTTTTGTTGGGTACTGAATGTTGTGTGTGAACAAGCATACGGGGGAGGGGAGATTGCAATGTTTTTATAATATGGAGATGTTGGGTCCCCACCATATCCACCCACTAGGGTAATTTGTATTGTGTGACCAATGTATATATGACCACTATATGTCACATGTTAGAATGTAGGGTGAATTACACTAACAGTCCCTATAGTTTGGGGCTTGTGTCATTTTGGTCCCTGACTTTTCAATTGTGACACATTTGATCCTGAATTTCGAATCTTGTTCCAAATAAGGATAATTGTAAATACTATTGGATTTTTCAAGGGCAAAATCGTCAATTTGATAAAATATAAATTAATTTGACAAAAATAAATGTCAAAAAATTATTTTTAAATTTTTAAAAATTATTTCTAGCTACTAAAGATAAAATTATATAAAATTGATAAATCTTTTAGACATTTATTTATTTATTTTACCAAATTAATTTTTATTATGTATTTAGATGATGATCATGTAAAATTAATTTTTAAAAATTAATCTTGTAATTTTTATTAATTTTTATCAATTTTACATAATTTTATTTTTGGTGGGTAGAAATAATTTTTAAAATATTTTTTTGACATTAATTTTTGTCAAATTAGTTTATATTTTATCAAATTAACGATTTTGCCCTTGAAATTAAGCAATGGTATGTTCAATTGTCCTTATTTGGAACAAGATTCAAAATTTAGGGTTAAATGTGTCACAATTGAAAAGTCAGGGACTAAAGTGACACAAGCCCCAAACTATAGGGACTAATAGTGTAATTTTCCCTAGAATGTATATAGTAAAAGAGATACACGTGTAGATTAGTGTTTGTGCATGATGTTGTTCACATAGTAGCGTCCAATGACGTAATTAGGTTCCCATGAATACCAAATCAATGTGCGTATATTGTGTTTGACGTAATGTAATCTGTACGGTGCGTGGGTTCCTATTGGTGGGTGACGTTAATTGTGAATGTCGCGCGTGTGTTATTATTGTTTGTTATTAGGTGCCAAATGTTGAGCAAAGAGGGGGGAGGGGTGGGTGTGTAATTTTGAAATATATGTTGTTTGTTGATTGTCAATGGTAATGAGAATGGGAGTGGGATTGAACCATCTTTACATGTTAACATTTTCCCATACACAGTACATGAACTAATTTGTTTCAAAATGACATGGTTATGGTACTGTTCTTCTATCATATGGTTAATGGTTGGTGTTGCATTGTGACTGGTTTTGTTTTATAAACTGCAAAAGTTGCACGGATAAGGATCCCGTGGACTAGGTCGGCTAAGCGTAAACGTTTTGAGGCTGCAGGTGTAGCGTCATCATCTAGACTAGGTGTGAAACTGCCGGGTCGCGTTTTGTTTAAACAGCCGCAAAGTGTTGTTCAGAAAGGTGGATCGCCTAAGAAAGCCACACAACGTATAAATTTCCAATCGAACATGGTTGGTATCATTAAGGTAATGTTTGAGTTAGGGTTGAATGAAAGACACTTTCGGCAGCTGAGACAGACGCCTTTTTGGCTTATGTTTGAAGCCATCATTATCAACAAGCCAGACTGGAATGAGTACAGAAAATGTGACGAGCTAGTGGTTAAAATTCTTAGGCCGTTCAACCGACGGGACGATGCGTTTTACATTGGTGGGTGCCCCGTGAAAGTTAGGAAAGCCAACATTAGGTTGGTTTTTTGGGCTGCAGTGTGGAGTCTAACATTTGGACTTGTCTCCGAACATGCGGCCTACATCTAATTTCATTCAATGGCAGTGTAGTGGCGTAGTGAGGATAACGGCTAGTCTGATTAGAACTTTACTTGATGATACGGTGAAAGGCAAGTCAAAACGCAATGAGGAAGACACTACCAAACTGCTCTGTGTTTGTATTTGTATATGAAGTTGTTCTTCTCAACGTATGGGGAAATGATCAGTTAGGTGTTCGTTAGATACATTGACAATTTGGACACAGTGCAAAATTATGATTGGACGGCGGCAATTCTGAACACGTTAATGGGATCTGTAAGGGAATTCTGCCAGAAATCGAAGAAAGTGACAGGCTGCGTCGTCGTGCTACTAGTATGTAATTTATGTTAACTGCTAATATTGATGGATGTTGTACTACATGCCAAAAAATGTCATTGTAACGTAAAGCTTAATATTTGTTTAACATTTTGATTGTGTTACGATTTGAATGGTGTTGTCATTGTTGATGCACAATATTGACTTTGTGAACATACGAACATTACAACAACTGCCAAACCTATAATGTTCCTGCAGTTTTTGAAATGGAACGTGAGCACATTGTTGGCAAGAACACGTGGTTTGGATTTAGCATCCATGTCGCATTTTGAGGTGCGTACGTGCAAGTTTCATGTTTGTTAGTTATGTGCGCATAACAGAAGTTACGTTATGTTTGGTGTTAGAAGCATCATATTGATAAGAGTTTTTTTGTGTGACAGGTGAGTCCTGATCGACTTGTGAGTTAACCATATGAGAAGGTTATAATAGCAGGGGAAGATTTTGATGGAGGGGAAGACGCAAATATTGATGAGTATGGAGAAGTAGGTGGTGAAGACAAGGTTGTTAGCATTGATGAGGTTGCGGGTGGTAACGGAGACAAGGATGATGTGAGTGTGGGTGATGATGGCAAAGCCAGTGTGGTTAGAAATGAAATGGGTGTGGAACATAGTGTACGTGAAATTTGTGATTCATGCAGAAGTGGTGCAGATGTGGTTGGGGACGGAAGGGATAAATAAAGTGCCGGGGTTGATGGCACAAGTGCTGGCAGTAGTGGTGGTGCAGTACGTGGAAGCCATGTTGTATAGGGGGTGGTGACAAGGGAAAACTAGATACATCATTAGCCGAAATCGACGACCTTCAGACACAATGTAAACTAAAAGATTCCATTATAGTTGAGTTGCGAATAGAGGTTGACAAACTGAAGAGGTTGAAAGAAAAATAAGCTGTCACGACCCAAACCCGCCCCTATAGGTTTAGCGTCGTAACCGGCCAATAATCCTTGGATTACGCCTCTTAACAGAATAATATATAATTAGGGGCTGCGGAAGCAAATAGTAATTATACAACATCCATTGAGCTGTGTAGACTTATATGAGACAAAAAAAAAATTAACTTTATATACAGACATTTACACATCATTATATACATATAGAGACTAGACAGAAAGAGACTTGGCCCTAAATACAAAATAAACAAAAAAAAGAAAACAAAACTTGAACTTTGACATATTCAGAACCTCCACGGGAGGCACATAGGTTGGCTAACAAAAACAAATTCCAGGCAAACGCCTCTAAGCCTGGTCACACACCTGATTGCGCGCCTGATCACCTACATACATACATAAATAATACAGTGAATTGGAGCCCAGTGAATAATAACAAAGTAAAAGGTTTCAATGAATGATGTCCATCACAGAGTCAGAAAATCAGAGTTTATATCAAAAACATGTTCTTATCAGAAACAGAGTCTTATACATATTCAGATTTCAATCAGAAACAGATTCATATTCATATTCATATTCTTATTCAAATCATATAAAAAAATCAGAGTTCATGCTTAATCTTACATGGTACATCCGTTAGTGCTAACAAATCACATACAGAGTATCAAAAATCATACTTGTCAGTTCCATAGAGGAACCTCAGGCCGGGTACGAATAACTTGTCAGTTCCATAAAGGAACCTCTGAACTGGGAACGAATAACTTGTCAGTTCCATAAAGGAACCTCCAGCCAGGTGCAGATAACTTGTCAGTTCCATGAAGGACCGGAAACAGATAACATACTTGTGTCACAAATACTTATCGAGAATTGGACAATCATTCATAATATAGAATATAACATTTCATAAAACAGAACTTGTTTCGTATATAGAAAATAATTTAACTTGAACACAGCTTTACTAAGTTATTACTCACAGATAGCTGCAGAAGCAAATCAGATAGACTGGATAGATCAGATAAATCAGGCAGACAATAGCGCATGACTTACACAAGCGCATAACATATACACAGTGAAATACAATATAAATTCCTTGATCGAACTTGACTTTTCTTGTCTTTTTCTGTCTAAGTAGTCCGAAGTTCTACTATGCTTATTCTTCCTTATTCAAATGAATCGGGTTCTTATTTCACATATTCTTTCATTACTAAATCATTCTTTTCTAAATAAACCAGTTTCTTACTTGGCTTCTTAATCAATTACTACTAAGTCAATGACTTATTCTTTAACCAACTAATTTATGTTGATTGGTAGTTTATAAATCTTGTTGAGTCATAATTCTTGCCTAAGAATGCTTGGAAGAGAAAGAGAACGGAAACCGAAATATGAAACAACTTTTCAAATTTTTGAAACAAGACTCCTCGCTCGAGCGCAACATTGGTCGCTCGAGCGGACCCCCTTGGTCTACAAAAACACTGGTTGCTTGCATTCTATGCTCGAGTGATGATGACTAATTTTGAGTTTCCCAGAATGTTGTTTAAACTTCAAAACACATTACCAAGGCCCCAAATTCATGCATGACTCACTTGAATATGCAAAAACATTCTCAATTACATATATTTAAAGTTAATTCCACTTATATTTCAAAAGTCCATGATTTTAATTCAAATGTAAACCTTGGATTTCATGTTTAAGAATCATCTTTCAATTCTTTCTTTGTTTTATGGAACTTAAAATTGAATCTATAAAGCCCTTTCAAAAACATTTGCATGTATGAAATTTAAATCAAAATCAAACTAATTTTTGATTCTCAAATATAAATTACAATTTATTTTCACATTTATTCAAATTTAAATTTAATTCATTTTCTTCAGATCAAGCCTAATTTCAAATCCACAAATTCTAAAACATGAATTGATCTTCCAAAACTCATGCAAAATTCATCAAAACATGAAAATAATTATGAGCCATGATCAATCTTCAATATATTTTTGTTGCATGTAGTTTATGGGGCTTAATTTAACAATAACTTTCCAAATCAAACCCAAAATAATTATTTCTAATTTAACTTCATAAACTTGATCTTGGCTTAAATTCTTCATTTTCTTATCAATTTCCTAGCAAACATTGAATATGTGTAATTCAAATAAAACTAACTAATTTAATATATTCCAAAATTTGTTTAGATCAAATAAAACTCTTAAATTACATTACATGAATGGGTTAATAATCAAAATCAAAATCCATATTTTCATGAACTCATGGTTTCCAAACTTTTCTTCAAAATCAAATGTATAATAAACTTGCATAGCTCAAATCCTTTCAAAACTCATGGTGCATGCAAATATACATCTCATATATATATCAAGGTTCACAAACCCAAGCTCAATTGAAGAATTCCTACAATCATTTCATATTTATTCTTTAATTCTTCCAAATTACATGCATGTAAAAATGAGACCCAAATCCATGCAAGATATTCAACATCAAACCAAAAAAAAGCAATTTCCATGTTTATTTCCATAACCATGAACCTAACTTTATTTTTTATTCAAATCCATTTCTTTACAAATTCCATGAAATTGATTTTATAACTTCCTTAATTTCAACTAGAATATGAAGTTTGTAAATGAATTAGGCATAAATCTCTTACCTTAAGCTTCAACTTCACATATAATGTGTTGATTTCCTCTATTTCTTTTTGTTCTTCCTTCAATTTTCCAAGTCTTGAGTACTTCTCTCTTTATAACTCTCTCTCTCTCTCTCTCTCTCTCTCTCTCTTGCTCACAGGTTTGTTTCCAACAAAGAAATTGATTGAATGAGGTTTACTTCTCTCCTTCACACCCTTCTTTACACTACACCACATGTGCACACATGCACACATGCACAGAATTCTTAGCACACCCAGAATTTCTCTGCACACCCACACCCAAATATACCTCAATTCTAGACCATTCCATAATTCAATTTTGATTAGGATTAATTTAATTAAACAACACTTAATCTAAATAAATCTTGATTAACACATAATTAAATTAATCATAACTAATCACCAATCACACATAATTTAATTAGTTTAATTGACTTCCATTAGAGCCCAATTTTATTGTATTTAAATTTATCAGTCTGAATCAGATTTTTAATCAAACTCCCAAAAGGCTCTAAACATCAAATTAAACTTATTTCCATCATCAATTTTTGGTTCCTCAAATCAGTAAGGTCTTCAATTTCAGATTAAACGTCAAAATCGTCGCTAATAAATTACATACTCAAGTGAATACCTCAATTGAATGCCTCATAAATAAATTTAATTCATCATAATCTTAATTCCAAATTCTCATAACTTAGTTAACTCCAATTCGGACCCAATTAATCAAATCTACGTTTTACAAATCTGAATCGAATATTCAATTAAACTCTTATACGGTCGATACTCGAAATTAAAATAATTCAATTTACCATTTGTATTTTCTTGTACCATTTGTATTTTCTTGAGCCATTTAGGCTTTCAATTTCTATTTCCAAAATAAATCCTCAATAGAGTCATATACGAATCAATCTCCATAATTTTCATAAATCTCAGATTAAATTAGAATAATTGACAATTAAAATTCAAATCTCCTTAATTAATTAGATGCTAATCATTACAAGTTGTGGATATAGTTGGTGGTTTCACTTTAGTTTTAAAAGTAAAAGATGACGAGATTAAGAATGTGGTGCAGAAAATTGTGAGCTGCGAAAGACAATATGCATACTTGAGGAATAGTTAACTGAACAAGATGTGCACAAAGTAACACAAGCATTCCGTACGGTCGATGTTAGCTGCACTGAGAGGGTGGATGGCGAAAATGTGAACATTAAGGATGGACCCACAATGCATGATGTCGGGGGACATGGAAAAAATGGAACAGGTGGGTCTGTCATTCCTGTGGGGTTCGCTGACATAACGGGTGGTGTGTTGGTACCAGTAAGTCCAAATGAATCCAATGTCGTAGAAGTAGGTAGGTGTGTGCCGGCAGGTACTCGTTTGGAAGGTGGGGAAAACTCTTTTGTAAGGAAACTGAAGTGTAAGGTACAAAAGGGCCTTAGGCTGCCTGAGTTTGAATACCTCGATTTGTGAAAAATAGGGATGAGGTCGAACATTGTGTCTGAGAATAAGGTAATAGATGTTGGATGATGTAGTATGGAACATGTAGGTGCTGATAGCGTTGTTAATGTGAAGGCATTTGCGGACAAGAGTCGGCAGTGGTCCGGATTTGATTTAAACAACCAGCTAGGGGTGTGGAAAATGATGAATGAGGTAGAGAAACAGAAAATCAGAGATGCGTACAACAAAAATGGTGAAGGGTATGTTTTTTTTTTTTTTTTGTGTTAATGCATTGTGATGTGGTCTAGGTGCATGTTCGTAAGAAATACATTTTGCATGTACTTTTAGGGTGGTTACGTGGTGTAGCAGTGAACATGAAGTGTGCGTGTATTTTAAGGACATTAAGTCGCTAGTTCGGCTGTCGTCGTTGCGTGGCAATGAAAGTAATCAGGTATCATTGACAGGATTTTTGTATGCATCTGTAATATGTGAAACGATTATTTAACTAGTTATCATTATGTGGCAGGTGATCGACGCGTACGCAATGTTGTTGATGGAGGAACAAGATAGACTGGTCGCTACGGTGGAGTTCTCAAACAAGTCATACATTTTTAGCAGTATATGCCTTGTAAGTTTGGAATTTTTATTTTCAAGTATTTGTGTGATTTTTTGTGTGACATGTGTGGGAAAAATAATGTAATGGGTGAAATGATGATGCAAAAGATGTTAAAGAACGACAACACCAATGCACAGGATAGGTTTGTGTTTGACAACTTCGCTACGTGTAAAGATTGTCGTTACATTCACTTCCCAATTTGCTTCCGACCACACTAGACGCTAGTGGTTTATGACACTGAAATGGGCAGCTGGAAACATTACAACTCTTTGAGGCCCCGGGCTAGTATAAAAGACAAGCACTTTAATGAGGCGATGTTTGTGGTGAGTTAATTATATTGCTATGTGTGGGGTTGGTTTGCTATTAGTAGATTTGTTTTTTGTTGGTTTCTTAATGTGTCGTTAGTGGTCTTTTAGAGGGACACCATTCTCAAAAGTTGGTCAATGATAACATGACGCAAGTTGTAGGTATGAGTCTGGAGGCAGTGATTGAGTGTCGTCAACAGAAGGCTAACTCGTACGTGTTTTTTAAGTTTGTGAATATTAATGGGCATACCAAAGGTAATTTTGTGTATGATGATTTTTTGGTGTTAATATGATGTTTGGGTTTGTTTTGTCCCACATTTCAGGGAGGATCATGGCATCATTGTATATGTTGTGATGCGCCAGTATGTATACCATGTCGATGTGAACAGATCATTGCAAGGGGACAACTGTGTTATCTTGCACGCCAACTTGGTCAAAGGGTTTGTGAACGACCATGCGAATGGGTTGAAGGACATTGCGTAAAGCATGACAATGTGTGGTGATACGATCGTGCTTGGCCTTTTGTGTGAATTCTTGTCGCATATGACATTGGTGTTATCGTAGTTTGAAGTTTGTTTTGGGGTTTTTTTTGCACAATGCTGAACTCATTCCAGTTAATGGTCGTTAGTTTTTTTGTTAATGTTGGAATCGCATATAACGTTATTTAGTACATTGTTTAGCCGATTGTCCATGCGTACATGGGGTATTAATTACTAATAATAATTGCCAATGCCCGTCAGACAATTATGTGTTTTTTACAAGTGAGATGGTGTGTTGCAGTGTATTGTTCTGATGTTTGTGGGTACGCCATGGATTGTTGAACTAGGTAGAAACTAAATTACTGTTTTGTTCTGTAAGTGTATGTGCGTTATCATGCGTATGGCATGAGTGGGTAGTTCGCATGTTATAATTGTTGGTATGTGTATTTCGTAATATGGAAGAGGTAATTGAAGGTCGGTTAAAGTGAGCATGTTGGTGGTGATGGTGGTTGTGGTGTTATGCCAACGCACGCGGGTGTAACGTGAGCGGTGGGTTAGTATAGTGATAGGGTTATGGCCCAGTAGATAGTTGGAATTGTGTGGAAGTCCATGTGTGTGAGTGGTGATGACATGTCGTACGTTTATTTTGGGTATGGGGGGTTATGAGTTGTGCGTGACAACATACAACGCCATGGTGTGTGTCACATCGATGTCGGCATTACTTGTTAGGAAAATAATAATAATAATAATGCATTCAACATGTACATAACACTATATGGTAGGGTTGTACGTAGTGGTTAAGGTCCCACTACATTATTAATTATTGCCAATGTGGAAACATTGTCATTTCTTTTAAATTACTTGAAATTGAAATGCACAAATGGGATATATGTGTAACCCATGATTATTAACTGGAAATAGAACATAGTTTAAATTTAAAAGTAGTAGTTTCCTCCATGTGTCATTGCCGCAAAATTACTTGAAATTGAAATGCAAGACAGCGAATAGTGACATGGTGTGTGTCGCACCGATGTCGCCATTGCTTGTTAGGAAAATAATAGTAGTGCATTCAACATGTACATAACACTATATGGCAAGGCTGTACGTAGCGGTTAAGCGTGGGCTATGAAGCGGGTATAATGTGTACGAGTATTGGGGCACTATGTTTCGTGTTGTGGGTGCGAACATTATATTATTTCCAACTGTTTGAACATGTGAAAAATGGTGCATTATTTGTCATATCCTGCAATGTGTGTTTTTGCAGCACTCATAGTCCCTAAAAAAGGCCATCACATTAAGGCGAATGGAATATAGGAAACGATTTTGCTTAGGAAAAATAAGGTCCCACTACATTATTAATTATTGCCAATGTGGAAACATAGTCATTGCCGCAAAATTACTTGAAATTAAAATGCATAAATGGGTAATATGTGTAACCCATGATTATTAACTGGAAGTAGGACATAGTTTAAATTTAAAAGTAGTATTTTCCTCCATGTTTGTGTTGATGCGCTATATTGTTTCTTTGCATGTCTTCCGATTGTGGTTTCCCATGCGGCTACACCTGCTACCGCATATCGGTTACACTTCCTTGCCACATGATGGTATCCTTTTCTTATTGGGCTTACCAGGTGGTCGTTTGACAGTGGGTGGCAGTATGACAAAGTCATTGACACGGACTTGTGGTTGTTCGACCGTTGGTATATGTGTTATGCTAGGTGTGTATGACAACTGGTATTCTGTGACATGGAAATATGGCTCAATCAGTGCGTTCAAATCTTGTCCACTTTTGTGAGCGGCAACTATAGTATGTGCGCACGGGAACCCGTTAATCTGCCATTGAAAGCACGAGCAGGTGCGTTTGTTAACATCGACCATCACAGACAGGTGTGAGTGGACCTCGTACATAGTGGGGTTTGATTGGCTTACAGTCCACGCCCTCCCATTAGTGTATGACTTTTCTAGCCTTTTTTCTATCTTCGGGCATATCACACCAGGCCATTTACTCGAAGCTTCCCGTTGGGTGAACATCTGGCGCATTATTTGTGTTCTTATACTATCCACTAAACGGGTTATTAGAAGGTGACTGTAGCTCGCCTTTTTCGCGCCCCCTTTCGGAAGTTCGAATGTAAGTCCTATAGTTCGGACTCTCGCGGTTCTGAATCTAATCTCATAAGTACAATGTAAAATTGATAAACACCAAAGAGTCCAAATCCGGCAAATCTTTTAGAAAATCGATTTTGAATCAAACTGCCAAAAATGGACTACTTTGCCAGATACAGAGTCGCCACCTAAAATTTTTGGAAAATTTAGAAAACCCATGACTCGTGCCAAAGGCCACGTGTCCGTCATCACCAAGATTATCTCGGCTCGGGAACTTAGGTACGAGAGGGGAAGGTCATGAATGCATTTGAGCACCCCTGCTCGCCCGATCAAAGATTGGCCTCTACTAATCATGATATGAATCTTATCAACATTATATGCTCTTGTTCCGGTTTATTAAGCTAGCATTCCTATGTGATGCGCATACACACAAGTATAGACTAAAATTGCAAGAATTGGAACATTTCAATTTCATGTTTGTTTTTCGAAAAGGTTTTAAATTTGCCACTTAACAAAATAGACTTAAAGTTTGTGAATTTGCCACTTAACAAAGTGGACTTAAACGTACATTCATTGAATCATTCCAATTCAAGCAACAAGCCTTCATCCACAGGCACTCAAACAGTTTAACAAGTAAGCACTTAGCCTCATGGCAAGCATGCTAGTCATGGAAGGCATGCTAGTCATGGCAATCACTCACACTCAAGCAAGTATGCTAAAGCACTAAAACAAACTCACCTAGTACTCTAAGCTAAGATAAAACAAAAGTGTTAGAAAAATATGCATGGTACCTAACTTATGCAATATGACTAATACAACACATGCGATATGCAACTAATAGGCTTGGGAACTAATATGGCATATGAGGCAATTTAAATAGCATGCAGTCTAAGCACGTATTCAAAGAAGTATTGAATTAACAATGCAGTTAGAATGATGAACCGAGCCTCGGTACATGCAATACAAATGGATGCAAACATGAGGTATGCTAATTGAAACGTGATGTCCCTAAACTAACCATCATAAGCAATTAAATAAAATGGAGAAAGTGTAGACACCCCAATTTTGACCACTCGTAAGACTTAGGTGCTTGATTCCGAACACTTGATGATGAAAGTTATATGTGTAAACGGTTTCAAATCTCGACAAAGAAATTTGATTTCAAGCTCTAGACAATCCCAACCCTAGAAACTCAGTTTTGAACATTAAACCAACCTGCATTGAACCTAAAAGAGAGGAACAGTGGAAATGCACTGAGGCCCGGCCGTGCCTCAGTGATGGCCGGCCGGGCATCTTGACTTTTCAAAGCAGATTGTGTAAGTATCTGCCAGCTGTCTATTTCAACAGATATTTTGATTTGCAATTCAGTCTCTACAAATACAAGGCTGCTGGACTGAGTTGAGAGTGATATATTTCAAGGTTTAGATAGATCAAAGTATAAGAAACTAAAGAGTTGAGATCCTTCTTTCATCTTCCTATTTTCATAATCTATATATCATCCATCCATACCATATCAACATAGAGCTTGGACTTGGAACTTGATTGAGATTTTGACAACCACAACTCAAGCTTGAGGGTGTTGGAATCAAGTTTGTCAACAATGAACTTACCTCTCTTTCAAAGGTAGAATTTTGCACCTTCTGCCTTCATCTTCTTGTACTCTTTTCTTTTATTTTTCTTGCCTTTATATGCTGATTTTCAGAGTTGAATTGAGGCCCAAAAAACATGATTTGAGGTCTTGATATTTGAGGGGTTAGCCACCCCTCCTTAGGCTTTGTTCCATAGCTTTTTCTCTACTCTTTTAACTTATTTTTTTCTTTCTTTAGCTACTATTTTTCACCTATTATGGGTTGTTTTAGGACTATTTTAATTTATTTAAATAGCTTATGCTTTGACTAGTTTGCTTGTTGTCTCATAAGTTTATTTGTATAGCTTGTTGCATGTTGTTTTAGCTTTTCTTCAACTCATTTCCATATTTAATAACCTCATTTTAATAATCAAGTTGTCTCTCCTTTATTTCATTCGAGAGTTGTTTCAAATGGTTGATGGTTATTCAACACATGAACTAGAGTTTTGCGCTTAATGGCTTAATCTCTACGGAGATTCATTGTCAACGGCATAATCTCTCTTTCATGTTGAGAATTACTTCCCATTTGATGTTTCTCTCCTTTTAGAGGACATAATCATCACCTTGGACAAATGGACTAAAGAATGGAATCAACTAAATGAATTGGCTTAAAATGAACCAACCAACATAAAGAAATTGAACTATATTGCTTGGGGTTCGGCCGGACGTTATGCCGAGTCCATTGTGTCAAGGTTTGTTCTACATCAATTCATGATGTTTTGACGAATCTTGAAACGTCTCTACCTCACTCTTTGAGTTAACTCTATGATAGGAGGGAGGGGTGGTTATAGTCCCTTTCATTTATCAATTTTTGTCCAAAATCGAACCCGAGATCATGAAGCAATCAATTTGTTCGTTGATGGTTTTGGAATCAATTTCAACCTTCTCTCGAGGCTTTTCCATGACAGAGAAGTGTGAGAGGGACAAACAGAGTCCAGAATACTCTGTCTACACTGTTTTCACTTCAGAACACCAAATGGACTTACATGGAACAGAGCCACGATTGGCCTTCTGTAGGCCCGGCCGAATGTCAGTGAGGGCCGGCTAGGCATCAATGAAAGGTGAGGTAGTGTGTTGTGCAGAAACAGAGGGCAGTGGCTGAAAGTGAAACAGAACAATCTGGGCAGACAGGGCAGCTTCTGGACGCTGCGCATGCGAGCATTATGCATCTTCGGATTTGTGGCTCATTATTTAGTTAGTTATTAATTCATTTGGTTAGTTAGTTATTAATTCATTTGGTTTTGTAATAATTAGTTTAATTTGGACTATCGGACATTAATTCGGACCCTCCTACGTGAGGATAAATATGTAATAATGTGTATGTCTTCCAATTCCACGTCTTTCTCCCTTTTATTTCCAGCTTATGATGGTTAGTTTAGGACATCATGTTTCGTTTAGCATACTTCATGTTTACATCCACTTGTATTACATGCACCGAGGCTCGGCGCATCATTCAAACTGCATTGTCGTTTCAATTACTTCTTTGAATACGTGTTAACCGCATGTTGTTTAAATTGCTTCATATGCCATTGTAGTAGCCGAGTCTATTAATTGCATATTGCATGTGTTGCATTAGGCATCTTGTATAGTTAGGAATCATGCATATTTTTCTAACTCATATCTTCTTAGCTTAGAGTACTAGGTGAGTTTTTATGCTTTAGCATACTTGCATGAATGTGAATGTTGCCATGATTAGCATACTTGCCATGAGGCTATGTGCTTAAATGCTAAACTGCTTGAATGCCTGTGAATGAAGGCTTGTTGTTTGAATTGGAATAATTCAACAAATGTAAGTTTTAAGCCCACTTTGTTGAATGGCAAATCATGTTTTAAGCCCACTATGATTGGTGGCAAATCCGCAAACTTTAAGCCCACTTGAGGTGGCAAATTCAAACCATTTTCGCAAACAAACATGAGTTGAATTGTTCCAAATTGAGTAAACTAGTCTATACTTGCTTGTGCGCATCACATAGTAAAGCTAGTTTAATAACCGGAATAAGAGTATATAATGTAAATAAGAATCACATCATGATTAGTAAAGGCCGATCTTTGATCGGGCAAGTGAGGTGTTCAATTCATGGCATTCCCCTCTCGTACCTAAGTTCCCGAACCAAGATACCTTGGTAACGACGGACTAATGGCCTTTGGCACGAGTCTCAGGTTTCCTAAATTTCCCAAAACAAAATATTCAAGTGGCGACTTTGTAAATCTGGCAAAGCAGTCCATTTTTGACATTTGATTCAAAACATCTATTTTACAAAAGAATTGCCAGATTTGGACTCTTTTGCATTTTCATTATTTCACATTGCACTTGTTGTTACGCCCCAAGCTCCATGACAACGCCACACACTCATTTAAGTGAGCATGCAAGGCTAAGAGTCCAACACATAACAAACAATGTAAAATACTCAAATTAAATCCTTAAATATCATAATGCTAAAAACCATACAAATAGATAATTCTTATCATATGAAATTGTCCACCAAGTCCACTAATAAGTCCACTAACAAAACAATAATCCAAGTACTTAAATCATAGTCCTACTCTCGGCAGTCCCACAAGTAAAAATCCCGCGCAGCTCTACCCCTCAGAATCTGAAAAAAAAAAATAAAATAAGGGTAAGCTAGACAGCCTAGTAAATAACCAACCATCACTGCTAGCTGGATCAAGTATACAAAAATAAAATAAAAAATAGTCGATAACCAATAAATATAATTTTTGCTACAATTCAATAAATAAACAATTATTTCGTATGATAGTTTCATAGCTGAAAGTAACCAATGTAGCAATACAATTTAATTGAAAAGACAATGAGGTAATTCTAAGTAGTTTTGTGGTTCAAATCGATGGTTCGATATTCATTGGTTCAATGATACGATTCACAAAACCCAAGTCTTGGTGACTACGGTCACTTAGCCCGTGACAAGGCCCAGAACACATAGGCCGATGGTAAAGCCCCAAAAGAAACTAGTTTATGTGCCAATAAATAACCCCTATTAGTTAAGGTCCAAATCATAGTCAGACTACAGTAATGTTCAAAATTCAAACAATACACAACTTTTAAACAAAATATTCGATATTTTCAGAATAAATATTTAGTACAATTTTCATAATAGTTCCATAAAATATTCAAATAATTTTCATAATAATATTCGATGATGTTTTATACTTGACCCATATTTTATTTTTAGAGAACATGAAGGCTATGGATAAATACTTATAATTTTAAACGATTCAATAGGAATAAAAATGTACCAACAGTGATAGAGGGTTACTTACTCCAAACGCTTAGAAATAATATTCCAACACCAACTCCAAACACCCAGCTCCACCTCTTCAATCACACAAACCTAATAAACAAAACCTCAAATAAATTAATATTTTTACGTGTTACATACACTCACAAAAGCCCCACCATATTAGATTAATGTATTGCTTTAATATCCAAGTGATTAAACCATTCAACCCAACTTTATAGCCAAACACACCCTTACCCATGATACAAAACTCCATTGTTTCTATTACCCACCCAAAGTTACACTCACACATTGCACCCAATTCTCAAAACCTAAGTAGGCACCTATAGATCTTCCAAATCCCCTTAATGTATTGATTGTTAAATTCCTCAACATAAACTTAATAATTAACAGTAAAGACAGATTTTACCTTAACCAATGGGTATCCCAAAATCACCAACGTACTGCCTCCAATCCCTATTGCAGCCTCCCTTGAACCTCTTTTCTCTTTTTCTTTTCTTTTCTTTTACCTTCTCAAACCCTAGCCGCCTATGGAGCAATTCTCAGCCTTTGTTTTGTTTGTTTTCCAAGACTAAAAGCCACAACAGGTGGGCTTATTAACCTAATTTCTCAAAGTTACAAAATTACCCATCTAAGTAATGGAAAATATAATGCCATCTCATAACTAATTCTTTGATATTAATAAATGACCCATATAAATTAATTTAATTACTAATCTATCCAATAAAATAATCCTACACACTACTTGGGTTTTACACTTGTGAAATAAAATTCAGAACCACGAGAGTTCGACACTGTAGGGCCTATTCGCCTTCCGAAAGGAGTGCGGAAAAGTCGAGCTACAGAAAGACGTGGGGTTGGAAAACATACACATTATTACATCATTTCGCCCTCACGAAGGAGAGCCCGAATGAATAAACTAAGCTAATTAACTATCTAATTAAAGCTAATTATGCTAATTATTACAAACCGAATAAATAGCTAAACTACTTAACTAATTATTAAAACACTTGAATTAATTAACTAGTTAACTAACTAATTAAATAATTACAACATAGGTGCAATTAATGATTAAACTAAACAACTAACTATTACGCCTAGGGAAACGAGGGATGTGCGCACCCGAAAAGACCACCGTTTTCCTTCCGAATGCTTCTGTTTGCACAGTTGAACACCAACACCACTGCTCACTCTGCTCTGCCTTACCAACACTCTGTTGAATTTTGCATCAGTGGCTGGACGGCCACTGGTAAAGGTTGCCGGCCACTAGCTGGCCATGGTTGAAGGTTGCCAGCCATAGATGGTGGTCTGCCGGCCACTGATGCACAGGTTCATCTTGCTGCAACAGAGGACAAACAGAGCATATACAGGGTATTTCAAGGGTTTGTTTGCATAACCTACCACTCATTTTCATGGGAAAATCAAAGGAGTAGCAAGCTTTGGTTCACAAACTATCAATGGATGCAATTTCATTGCATAATGGCTTGTGAAACCAAGTGTGCAAGGTTAATAAATGCAAAACAAGACTCAAACCTCCTCCCTTTCATGAATGATTAAGGGAAGAAGTTGACCTTGGAGACTTGAATCATTTCATCACTAGTAAGTATGAAATGGTTCAAGCTTCCATGTGTTCAATTAACGTCCGATTGAACACAACCAAATATTATCTTGCTCACTTTTAGTCCCAAGTTTTACTTATTCATTTTAATTTACCAACCATTCTTTAATCCGATTAAGTCCAAAACATGAATTAAAGTCCTCTAATAGAGAAAGAAGTGTCAAACAGGGGGCAGTTTAAGGCAAGAGAGAGGTGTCATGCTGTTGATAATGAACCTCCAAAAAAGGATTAAACCATTAAGCATGGACCTCAATCTCAAGCTTAAACAATCCTAAGGTTAAAACAACCCTCAACGCAAATAAAAAGTCAAGAAATGAGGAAGGTTGCAAAGATTATGCTTGCTGAAATTAAGTGAGAAAAACACTAAAACAATGTAATCAACTCGAACAAGCGGTATCTAAAGGCCTAAAACGCCAAGCTTGTGAGGAAGCTTACACTAGAAGCATGCAAAACAAGACTCAAATGACTTAACCAACCCAAAACAGAGTTAAAATAGTCCAAATCAGAGGTTAAAACATGCTGGAATTAAACTATAAATGGCTAGAAAATTAAGCTAACACATAGCATAAACTAGGCTAGTAAACAAGACATAAGGAGGGGAGGCTAACCCCTCCAAATTTGGACTTCAAAACATGATTTTGGCCACTGAAATAGCTCAGAAAATCAGTGTTTAAATGCTTGGAAAAAGATAGTAAAAGGGTGGGAAACACAAGGGCAAAGGCCTCCAAAACAAGGTACAAAGAAGGGCTATCAACCCCTCAACCTTTAATGGCCTTAAACCCAAGCTTCAACCCCAAAAAACACAAAGTTTTGACAACCCAAAAAAAATGAAAAAACAGTAGGAATAGAAGCAAATAAAACAAAGCTACAAGCAAAGTCTTATACCTTTGAAGAGAAGAGCAACTCCAAGCAACAAAACCAAGCAAACAACACCCTCTAGAGCTCAAACCAAGCTCAAAAATACCTCAGCTCAAAGATGGTGAGATTTGGTTAAGGGTGTATAGGCAAATGTTAAGGAATTGTAGGCAAAAGTGTAGAGAATTTGTAGAGAGAGAGGAAAATTTTTGAGTTTAAAATTTTCTAACCTTGCTACAAAAGAGGGGGTCCCTATATATAGAAAACATGAAATTTCCTCAAAGAGATCCAGTCCTACACGTGGGTGAAGATGCATATATTTATGCAAACAGCTAGCACAACTGGTATAAAATATCTACAAAATACACTGGTGGCCGGTCGGCCGTCCATCACTAGTGGTCGACAAGCCACATCAGTGGCCAGTAGTAGGCCGGTAACCAAGAAGTGATGGTCGACAACCCAAAAGGGGTGGCCGGTAGGCCACCAAAGGCTACAGGCTCGAAAACCAAAGGTTGGTCCAAAAATGAGGCAACAGGTGTACAAAGTTTGAAAGTTTGTGGCATTCCGCAGAGGGCTTCGAGCACTTGGCGAGCATGTAAACTCATCATCGGGTGTGTATGTAAGGACGTCCAAGTCGTAAGGGTTGTCAAAAATGGGGTGTCTACAGTTGCCCCTCTTTGACAGAACTCGGAGTCATGAAATGACATGAGTGAATGTCAAAGCCCAAAGACGACCCATTTTGACAAGCCCGTAAGACTTGGACAAACAATCAAGACAGAAATAAATGGTTGTGCCCATAGGCTGCCTACGTATCCCTTTGCAACGAATCAAACCAGCATAGTTCTGGGGCAAGATGCAAATGAAATTCACAATGCAACTTGAAAGCTGGACTCACACGCTACGCGAAGCCAGTGACTTTGAAATCTTATGATCATGCGAGATGCTACAATAAGCAAATAACAAGTATAATAAGCAAGAATATGATAATGACATATGAATGAGCAACTTCAAGCTTAAAAAGTAAAAAGATCTAAAACACACTCTAACTATGCCAATATACGGGACGAGGAAAGAAAACACCGCTCAGGGTAGCGTTTCACGCATCCTGAGAAAACAAGAATAAAAACAACTCGAGCTCGTGTTTCACACGTCTCGAGACACAACCACTTGGGCGCATACTTCATACCTCCCGAGGTAAAACCTGTCCAGGGCCGCGTTTTACGCATCCTAAGAAACAACCACTCGGGCGCATGCTTCGCACGTCCCGAGGTAAAACCCACCCAAGGCCACATTTCACGTGTCCTGAGAAACAACCACTCGAGCGCGTGCTTCGCACATCCCGAGGTAAAACCTACCCAGGGCTGCGTTTCACGCGTCTTGAGAAACAACCACTCGGGCAGGTGCTTCGCACATCCCAAGGTAAAACCCTTCTAGGGCCGTGTTTCACGCATCTTGAGAAACAACCACTCGAGCGCGTGCTTCGCACGTCTTGAGGTAAAACAACAGAGGGGTGTCCGATAGATGCATGAAGGTGAACAAGTGTGATAGATGCACAAAGTGAACAAGTGCGATAGATGCACAAAAACTTCAAATGGAACTCCTCTGAATGAACCGTACATACAATATCGTTTACCTGTGTAAGAAAGAAACTTAACAAGTGCGATACAGTAAGAATGCATGTTCTATGCAAGACAAATAACCGAGATAAAATGTTAATTGAAGGCATGTTCCATGCGAGAAACAAAAGCATATTCTATGCGTGAGACAATAGCGAAATCATATTCTATGCGTGATTCATAACAGATGCAAGACGCGCATGCAATATGCATGAAATGCATATCTTATGCAGCAACGTATGTGAAATGCATATTTTATGCAACAAAGTGACATGCATGTTTTATGCAACAAAGTGAAATGCATATTCTACGCAAGGTACAAAAGCATAATTTGACAAAAACAAATTCAGTAGCAACTTCCGATTTACCTCTTGGAAGAGTTACAATATGTTTAAATGATACACCTCATTCATGTTGACAAGTGACGAATCATTGTGCACCAAAAACACAGTTTTGAGTTTCCGTAGAGACAATCTGAACCTAACAGCGAACCATTCCTACATTTCTTGGAAACTAAGAACACAAAACAGCATCAGGACTCCAAGGGAGGCCACCGGCCGGCCACAGGAGGAGGGTGCCAGCCATGTGCCGGCCACGGATGAGCCTTGTCGGCCACAGATAGGCCTTGCCAGCCCCATGCAGGCCACCGATGGCAGTTCGAGGCCTTTTTTGTCTTTTCACAACGGGTCTTTAAATATACAACTCAACACTTCATTTCCTCACAACCCTAAAGTTGAAATTGCTCTCCCTTTCTCTCTCTAGATGCTCCTTCTCTCTAGATCCGCGCTTTCTACGCGTTTTCCAACACCCCACGCAAAGTTGATTCGCTAAACCCTCTTTGTTTCCTCCGTTTTGAACCGATTGAAATTTGATTTCAGTGCTTTTTCTTGGAGTTTCACCACTTGAGGCTTGTTCCCATTGAGTTTCTCTCGAGTTTTGTGCCTTTTCCTAGGCTTTGATTTTTCCTTCCATTTTCTCTCTACTAGGGTTAACTTTTTCTAAGTTTAACCTCTTTTCGGCATTTCTCTTCACTTTTTCACCTACTTCGCACCCATATTTAGATGGCGGATGATTCACCACACGACAGGGCTCTTCCAGAGATTCCCTCCATATTTCTACATGTTCCTGAGGTAGTAGAACCAGCAGCTGACCTTGAGGCCGAGCCAGAGCCGCTACCGCTAAGGGTATGGCCTTTCGATCTAGAGAGATACCAGACACATATCTTGCCTGCCGGAGGCATCGGACGCTTTACTGAGTTTGCTCGTGGTGCACCGAAGGACCTCTGCTGAGGTAGCCGGCTTCTCACCTGTCAGCCATTGCCGTTGAGGTATGAACTTTGTTTTCATGCATTTCTGCATTTCTTTACTTGTATTTCTTGCACTGCCTTTTATTTGACTATACTATCATCACTGCTTTCTCTGATCTATCTGTTCTTTATCTGTTGCATCTGTTCTCTACCATAGGGCAAGTCTCGTACCTTTAGAGGGTACGGTGCTACGACAGCACGAGACTGGTACGACGAGCTCCCTGCTAGAGTCCGGGACATTGTAGATGAGACTGGCTTCGACACTTGACATTGTAGATGAGACTCCATACTGGCGAGCCTGGGAGGTACGCATCTCAGTTCCCTCTTAGCACTTTACATTTTCTACTTTACAGTTTTTGCTTTATATCTGTTCAACACCTATGTTATCTACTTTGCATTTTCTGCATCTGTTCATATATTGTGTTTTTTGCTTTGCACTTTTTGCATCTGTTCATACTATTGACACATATCATTGCATTTTCTTCGCAGCTGTGGGTCTATGCATATTTTTTGACTCTAGCCCCAGAGCCCATAGAGGAGCTCCCACTGGCAGTCCCCTACTCACGAAGGTATGACGGCTGGCTCTAGCATAGAACCCATGAGACCTTCACATTTTTTCGACATTACTTCGATACGGTAGCTGCCTATGAGGTAACCCAAAACAGTCATTTTCACTTTAACATTGTTCTAATTCACATTACAACTGACAATAATTAATCATCTGTACAACTTCTATTTGCAGATCATGTGGCAGCCATGGGCCATGATGCCGACTGGGATTCAAGACCAGTTCACCGGAGCCTGGGCCATTTCTCGCTTTCACATTCTATTTAAAGGCCCAATCTGCTTGGCCTGGTTCTTGAGCGAGCGGTTCGTGCGCCAGACTGTGGGTCTACCTGACCCGATCTTCCCGATGGCGCCGCCAAAGTCCATGCGATCAGCAGACAGCCTATCCATTTATGGTGGGCTTGGATGCTGACTACTTCCGAGCAGAGGGTGACTACGCGGCCTTCATCCAAACACATCTGATGCCACCTCTGACCGGTGCTCGTGAAGGTGAGGATGCGAGAGCTCCTGCTACGAAAGAGACGCCTAGAGCGACCAGGGCGACCAAGGCCCATACTAAAGGGGCTTCCCGGGCGAGGCAAAGGACCGGTTGGCCAGAGCTTCCAACCGCGCGGACATGTTGGCGGCATACCAGAGATGCTTTCCAGGTTTCGATTGAGCTTGCAACGGCTGGTCATGAGCTTGTCGGGGTTCGAGGCCCAACTCAGGTATGGACTATTCTTTATATTTGCACCCCACATTCCATTTTAGATATGTTCATTGCAGATACTGATCACCCAAATGCGTTTACAGGCCTCTACAGAGTACACAGGAAGCACTCTCGAGCTGATAGCCTCCTGGATGGGCATGGTACAGAGGAGAGAGGCGCTGTTCAGTCTCTACGGTGTCCAGGTAATTTTCTTCAGTTTACGCTTCATGCTATGAATTTTCCAATACACTGGCATTTCAACTGTGGTCTGTTCCAAACTACGCTGATCTAATACACTGCATTCAGGCATTGTATTCATGCTATACGCATACTGTATCTGATTTTTGCATACACTCATTCTGCATATCATGCAGGCATCTGATATACACAATGTAACTAATATGTTGACAACTGTCTTTTCCAGATTCCAGCTGTGCCAGCAACACCAGGACCAGCAGTACCTCCTCCAATAGCAAGGAGGAGAGGCAGAGGTAGAGGTGCTCTAGGCCAGAGCAGTCCACCAGAGCCCATCTTGCGATGATGATGTTGAGACGAGCGACTTTAAGGAAACAGCGAGTTAGTATTCTGAGTCGTCCGAGAGTGGAGACGATGGCACCGGCTCAGGTTTTGAGAGCAAAAGGGACGATGCTGAGGAGGGTTCCGAGGCAGAGAGCGGAGACGATGCCGGCTCAAGTTCCGAGATAGATTCAGATAGCGACAATGATGGAGACAGTGCCCCAGAGTCCTCTCCTCCGAGGAATAGAACGAAAAGGGCCTCTAGAGCATGAAGCTACTGGCACTGATTTTTTGTACTTTTGCTTAGTTTCTTTTGTTGGTAGCATTAGCACATTGTATAGCTTCAGATAGGTTTTATTTGCTTTAAAACTTGTACTCCTCTTTTGTAAAAACCATGATCGGAATAAAAACCTTGCATTTTTATTTTTTTTTCGAAAAAAAGGTGTTGTATTTTGCATTATGAGCCCAATATTTGCGTAAAAAAAAAAAAAAAAAAGAAGGACAAGGAATCGTATTGGCAAACAAAACTGAACACTTGTATTGGCACAACGTTTTTAATCGGGTAATGAACCGATCGACAACCAAAATACAAAATGCAACATACAACTCGATAAACAAAACAACAACAACTCGATAAACAAAACAACAACTCCAATACAACTCAACAGGATTGCTAAAAAAAATAAAAGGACTCAAAATAAGACCTTAAAACACACAAAGAGTAGAACAAAACACGTGCTTCCAACACTGCCCAACACACAGGTGGACAAAAAGTCAGAGTGAGAGACTGCCGACCACAAATAGAGGTTGTCGGCCACATGCCGACCATGAGAGGTGGCCTGCCGGCCATCAATGTGAAGGACCTCTAGATTGTTGACACCTAGCTTCTACTCACTGCCTTATCTTCTACAAAAGCTTCATCTTCGTGATTTTTTCATTTCAGCTGCAAATTCTTCACAAATGGAGCCATTTATTGCCCAAAAACTCTCGGATTGGATTATGACTTTAGACGGCTCAGAAAAGGTAAATTTTTGGGGTTTCGGCATAAATGCACTTTTCTTGCTGAGTTGTTCTCCACTTTGTTTTCCGTTCTTTCCTGTCGCAGCTAGATGCTGGAACCCAATTACACATGTCTTTAGCTTCGGGGGACAAGAGATATGCCCGACAATCGAAAAATTTCAGGCGCTAATGGAATCCCAGCGTGATAAGAAAATCATACCTCAGCCCCGTTTTGGCCACATCTAAGCTTTGGGACGGGTGTGTGGGCTCACTCTACACGAGGCTCGATCTTTAGTTCACAACGGAGAGCTGGATATTCCCAGCCTAATTCATCGATTTTTTGACGTCGGTAACCGAGGCAACCTTTTCTGGCGGGGTTTTAGGCAACACGCCCTTTACTTGTGTATGTGGGCTCATTTTTTTTCTTGCCCCAAATTTCAGCGGGTCTAGCATTCGGCTGATTGAAGTGGCCCAAGGTTTGAAAGAGGGCAAGAGTTGTATTGGCTTGGTGCTGGCCGAGACTTTGATGGGCTTAGACGCCCCCATCGGTGAGAGACTACCAAATTCGCAGGAAGTCCACTACTTCTTTAGGTATTGTTTCCTACCCTTTCTCATATGTATTTTTTACATCACTCGGCACTCAAGCTCTATTTTTTCTCTCAAAGTCCTTTTCTCACTTTTCTCTCAACATACATCTCTCTATTCTTTAATCTCTCTTTTCTCTTTTCTTCCACCAACAGCTAGTGGATTTCCCCAACGAGGGGTGGTGGTGCCACTGGATGTGCAACAGGTCTACTGCCGACATTGCTTGCCATTGCCCCTGGCTTAACCTGATTGAAATGAGCTACAGCATGACTCGGCAACCTGGCATACAGCTGATCAGCCTTACACACTGTGTATTCTACTTCCCTTTCTGGTTCAGACGTCAGTTCGGGCATGACCAGACCCGCCTAGAGGAAGGGGTAGAGTGCCCGGTTTCATTTCCCATCTGAGGTTTACACTTAGCTAGATACCTCACTGCTTCGAGGATGAGAGAGCTTTTCGCCCCTGCCCCTAGTTTCAGTTGCACCCTTTCTGGCGAATGCCTGGCTTGGCTCGAAGATGAGGCACAATCCGGGCCCACTTTGGCATTAGAAGCTTCCATAAGCACAAGTGGGGGACCCAGAAGCACCTGACTCATCTATGCCCCTAGTTTATTGCTTTGACCTTACTTTTCAAGTTTTATGATGTAATAAAAGCAACTTTGATTTGTATCAGAGAGTTGGAAAACTTCATGTTGAAATCAATGAAATTAAAGTTGTAAGCGCTGAAAATTTTCCTTTTGGTCCAAAAATGGTCCAAGTTGTAAAAGGTAAATTTGAACAAAATCAACTTTTATCAAAACTTTCCAAAACCATTTTCGAAAAGGATCACCACTTGGCACGTACGGAATCAACCCTCAAGATGTACAACCCTGAATCAAAAGATCATAACTGCCCCTTGATTGAACACCACTACTTAGCATTGTAATCAGCTATTCTCTTAGAGTGAAGACTGCAATCGAACCCTTAGGTAGAGGACAGACAAAGATGACCTGATCAGACACATGGAGGGGACAGTTGATTTGGAGGTGTTTATGGCCGGACTTTGAGATGAAGTTGCCTACGTATCCCGAAGATAGGATTCAGGCCTTACGTAGTTCGATTCCAGTTCACTCAAGTATTAACACTCTCATTTTGCGCCCTAACTTTTGCCAAGGCTGCCCTTTAGGGTTTTCAATCTTGCGAGCTCAGTTTTTATTTATTTCTAATTTTTCATGCTCTAACTTTTGCCTAGGTCGACCTTCCGGGTTTTTGGCCTAGCGAGCCTTTCAGGGATAGTATTTCTTCAACTTGTCCATGTTGATCGGTTGAAAAAATTCTAGGCCATCTAGGTCTATGAGAATAACAGCCCCACTCGACCAGATATTTTTGATGATGTAAGGACCAGTTCAATTGGGTCTGAACTTGCCCCTAGGGTCATGGATGGGAGCTCAGTTGTCTTTCAGCACCAAATCCCCCTCTTTGAGATTCCGGGGCTTAACTTTCTTGTTAAATGCCCTGGCAATCCTGCGTTGATAACCCTGAACATGGTACAATGCTTTCAACCTTCTCTCATCAAACAGCATCAATTCTTCAAACCTGCTCTGTTGCCAGTCCGCCTCTGCTATCTGACACTCAGCCATAACTCGTAGCGACAGAACTTTTATTTCAGTTGGCAGAACAGTCTCTATACTGTAGACAAGAGAATAAGGAGTTTCCTTTGTAGACGTTCGAATTGAAGTTCTATAACCCCAGAGTGCGAATGGCAATTTGTCTAGCTAGTCTCTGTAGGTCTCAACCATCTTCTGTAAAATATTCTTGATGTTCTTGTTGGCGACTTTAACAGCTCCGTTGGTTTGTGGCCAGTATATAGATGACTTGTGAAAAGCCACATTGTATTTCTCCAACAAGTCGATCACCTCTTTCTTGAAGTGAGAGCCATTATCTGAAATGATCTCATTTGGGACTCTGTAGCGGCAAACGATATTGTTTCGGATGAACTTAGCCACATGCACTGCTTTCAACATTGCATAGGACTGAGCTTCTACCCACTTTGTAAAGTAGTCAATTGCCACCAGAATATATTCATGTCCATTCGACCTTTTTGGTGTGACCGCCCTAATGACGTCAATTCCCTAAACTGAGAAAGGCCATGGTGAAGTCATGTTATACAGTTTCGATGGTGGGATATTCATGCGATTTGCATGAATTTGGCATTTGTGGCATTCACTGAACAAAACCAGTACAATCCTCCTCTACGGTAGACCAGTAGTAACCCTGCCTAAGAATCTTTCGGGCTAACATTAATCCGTTCATGTGCGCTCTGCACTCTCCCCCATGGACGGCCTCCATCAGGCGCTTTAACTCCTCTTCTTCGACACACAACTTGTGCATTCCCATAGACCTCTCTTGTACAATTTACCTCCGCAGATGATAAATTGAACGGCTATTCGCTATATGCCCCTTTTATCCTTGGCATTTGCCCTTTGTGGATAAACCTCCTTTTCTAAGAAGTTCCAAATATCGTGGTACCAAGGGTTCTTGTCTTACAGTTCATCTATTGCGGCAATGGTTTCATAAGCTGGCATGTATCTCTACTCAATGATAATTGAACGCATCCAGACTCCTAGTAAGATGTCTATCATAGAAGATAGAGTTGATAAAGCATCAACAAAGTTGTTGTTCTCTCTCAGTAGATATGTGAAAGTCAGTTTCTCAAACCTAGGAATCAAAACGTCCAGGGTTTGGTGATAAATCTTCATCTTTTCTTTTTCAACCTGCCAGTCTCCATTTGGTTGAGAAACAACTAGGTTCGAGTCCCCGATGACATCAAACCTTTTTACCCCTAGTTCCAGGGCAGCTTCTAAACTAGCGATACATGCCTCATACTCTGCTTCGTTGTTGGATACCTTGAACCGGAGTTTAAAGGTTAGGGGTATATGGGAATTGTCAGGTGCTATCAGCAACACACCTATCCCATAACTATATTGATTGGACGCTCCGTCAAAGTACATTGTCCAAGTCTCCTCATCGACTTGAAGAATGGTTTCATCTAGGAAAAGTATTCCACCGCTTCATCCCCGTCTACTGGGTGATCTGCCAGGAACTCCGCCACAGCTCTCCCCTTGACCGACTTGCAAGTGACATACTTCAGATCAAATTCAGAAAGAAGAAGCAACCAACGGACTAGCCTACCCATAAGTGCTGGTTTCTCAAAGAGATATTTGATGGGATCTAATCTCGAAACCAGAATTACTGAGTGAGCTAACAAGTAGTGCCTCAACTTCCTGGTAGCCCATACCAAGGCTAAGCAAGTTTTCTCTAGTGGAGTGTAGAGGGTCTCATAATCCAACATTTTCTTGCTCAAATAATAGATGACTTTCTCCACCTTATCCTCAGATTCCTGAGAAAGCATGCATCCCATTGTGGTGTCCGTGATAGCTATAAAATCAAAGGCATCCCCAGCTCTGGCAGCAACAACACTAGCGGGTTCTGAAGGTACTGTTTAATCTGCTCAAAAGCGAATTGACATCGATCATCCCATCGGAATTTCTTTCCTTTCTTCAGTAGACTAAAAAGTGGTTCACAAATCAAGGTTAATTTAGAAATAAACCGTCTTATGAATTGCACTTTACCCAGAAAGCCTCGTACCTCGTTTGCAGTCCTTGGTGGTGGCATTTCTAGGATGCATTGATTTTGGAGGGATCTACCTCGATGCCCCTCTGTCTGATAAAAAAAACCTAGCATTTTCCATGCTGTTACATGAAAGTACACTTCTACGGATTTAACCTTAGTCTGTATTCTCTGATCCGTTGAAAGAATTTCTTTAAGGCGGTGTAGTGGCCATCTCCTTCTTTGGACTTGACAATCATGTCGTCCACGTACACCTCGACCTCTTTATGGATTATGTCATGCAGAATGATGGTTGTAGCCTATTGATAGATAGCCTCGGCATTCTTCAGCCCAAATGGCATCACCCTGTAGCAATAGGTTCCCTACGGTGCAGTGAAGGCGGTTTTCTCTCTGTCCTTGAGCGCCATCAGAATCTAGTTATACTCGAAAAATCCATCCATGAAGGAGAGCAACGCATGGCCCTCAGTGAAGTCCACTAATTCATCGATATGCGGCAGGAGAAAGTCATCCTTCAGACTGGCTTTGTTCAAATCTCTGAAGTCCACACACAACCGAATTCTGCCATCTTTCTTCAGCACTGGAACGATATTGGCCAACCAAGTTGGATACTTAGATACTAGCAAGAACCCTACGTCGATCTGCTTGGTGACTTCTTCCTTAATTTTCAATGCCCAATCCGGACGTATTCTCCGCAACTTCTGCTCAATGTTGTACAATCTCAGGATCAATTCTGGGCATCAAAAACATTTTTGAAATCTTTTAATAAAGCAACTAAACGCTCGCACTCCTTTGAAGACAACGTGGACCCGATCTGGATCAAACGCGGATACTTCTCAGTACCCACATTAAAAGCAATGATTTCATCAGCAAGGGGTTTTGCAAACCTCTCCTCCTCTCGATTAATCAAAATTTTCAAATCCAGAGGAATTCCTTCCTCTTTGTTTTCATTAAAATTTTGAAAATCCTAATCAATGCAATAAACAAGCGGCACAGAGAAATACTCAGAATTAGCAGCAACATTCTCATTCATAAAGTCCAGTTCATCTAGCTCTTCGGTTACAACCAACTCAAAAGTAAAAGTACAAGAAAAAGAGGACTTGGACAAGACCTTGGCATCCGGGTTATCACCCCCAGGAATCCCAGACTCAGACTCAGAAGAACCGAAATCTGATTTCGACTCCATAAACTTTGTGGAATCAAATTCTAGCTCACTACCCGACTCAGAACTACTAGACAGGTAACCCTTCTCCAATTGCCAGACAAGAGATAGTGCTTCAGATGCATCCAAAATGCTGCTAGAGGGTTCACACCCGGTTGGTCCCCGATCATGGAGATGGTAAGGTTATCCTCCAAGCTCTCTGAGTCGGCTGGAGGATCTAAAAGGAGACATGCCAGTGTTGCCCCTACTCTAAGCTCGCTGTTGTCCGAGTCACTTTCCATGCTCTTTTCAACTTTAGTAGTAATTGGCTCAGCCATTTCCTCTATATCACTATCTTACAGCTGCAAGTCGAAGAAAATTTCGAAGTTGGGAACATGCTACTTCTTAGAATTTATCCAGGGCTCGGGAAAGCCGCAAAATGGGAAGTCTTCTCCCTCCCGAACAAAATAGCCATTCAGTGTTCCCCGGATCGACTTGTGATTAAGCTCATAGCATTTCTCAGCCTGCTTGGCTCTAGCTTTACCTGCCATCTCTTTTCCTTTCTTGACCCAATCCTCTTTGGTGGGCACATAGCCAAGACCAAAGGCATGAGGATTATGTGGCATATCGGCCAATGCTATGACACCCTTTCGACCACTTCTTCCAAGCCCCATTCCTGGCACATGTTGTAGCTTGTTCGTGAAATAGATTGATTAAGCATTAACATACATGCTCTCATCTACTGCCAAGATGGTTTGCACTGATCGGGCCTCAGCCAGAGTAAAACCTGAAAGGAAAACATCGTCCTCGCCATGAACAATTTCTAGCACAGGTGTAGTTACCTCTGGCGGAGGATGGATGGATGAATTCCCGAACACAATAGCCACTCCCTTCCCGTGAAGGTATTTCAGCATTTGGTGGAGGGTAGAAGAGACTGTTTTCACAAGGTGTAGCCAGGGTCTTCCTAGCAATAAGTTGAAGGTGGCTAGGACGTCTAGGACATGAAACTCGGCGTCCTGTTGAGCTGGGCCAGCCTGAACTCTGATATGTACCGTGCCCATAACCTCCCTGCTTATGTTATCATATGCCCAGATCACTTGGGCTGTAGGCACGAAATCTGCTGGTTTCAGACTGATGGCATAAGCTGTGCGAGAAGGACAGATATTGATAGCTCACCCGGTGTTGACCAATACCACTGGCACCCATTTTTCTCTGCACTCAACAGATATGTACAGAGGTTTGTTATGTGTAAAGCCTTCTGGTGGCAGAAGGTTAACGTCAGCACAACGCCTCCTGGGAAAACTAATCCCATGAAATGTCGGCTTGGATTTTCTTTAGTTGCTTCAAAACTGCCTCTTCCTCCAACTACTTTTCTTTTTGTTTTTCGACCGTCTTATCTTTCCCAAAGGCCTCGACTTGGAAATACCGCCCACTCTTCGTCATGTGGTCAATCTCTTCAGTGTACCAGGTACTGTCTGGCAGGTCTTCACCCCAATCTTCATCGGTGTGAGCCAAAAGTAGATCGTCATCCTCCCACCATCCACCTCTGGCAGTCGACAAACAGTTGTCCAGCCCCATTCTAATCATTCCCTTATCACAAGTTTCCCCCGCAAGGAGTTGAGCTGTTCCAACTTTCCAGTTGTTTTCACCCATTTCTTATTCAAACTACTTCAGTGCAGCTTCTTGCTTTGTATCCATGATACTGACAATGCCCAGTTCCTGAGCTGATTGTTCCACACCGGTATTCTCCGGTAGTTTCCCCTTGTCTCCGGCCATTGCAGTAATTCTTGCTCCTTATTTCTCTGGCTGTGTTTCAGTTTTTTTCTCTTTGTCAAGCTCGTCACTAAACCACCCGGAGTTGTCTGTCGACCCATTCAGATCAAACCAGTCAATCTGCACGTCTCCTTGATCTTGCTCGTCAAAGAACTGCAGATTGTCTAAGTCCTCCTCTAGCTCCGCTAGATCATTCAATCCTTGACTTGGGCCATCCTCTCTAACCACATTGACCTCCGCTTCTATCAGCAATACCACTTCTAGTTTGGCTTGATTGTTTGGCACAATGTAATAGCACGGGTCATACACCCCCTCAGATAAGTCTGCAGAGCTCTCAAGCAATGGATTGACATTTTCCTCTAAGGCCAACTTCTCTCCTTCTGCCACTGTCACCACCACAGGTTCAGGTTGAAGTGTGGATGTATTCATCATGCACAAGTCCGTACTTTCAGGGATGAACAACAGCGGTTTGAATAGGTGAGAAGGGGTAATATATACGCTGGAGTCATAGGGGATGGCCAGTGTATGTATTAGATTTAGGTTTCGAGGTGGTGGAACTTGATTGTAGGCTGGGAGAGGGTTGGTGGTTACATTTGGCTTTTGGGATGGTTGTAGACACCCCATTTTTGACTGACCTTAAGACTCAGACGTCACCAACTGAGCGCTCGGTGATGTTGCATATTGTGCTTGTTCTGAGGTTACGGAGTCTCGGCTGAGAGCCTTGCCTCCGGACTTCGGGACTCTTTTGTGCTTTGCCTCGGTTTGCGAACCAAGTTCTGTTTTCTCTTCCCGAAGGGAGGGAGAGGTCTCATAGACCATCTCTTAGTGGCCGTAGGCTAATTTTCATGGTCGTAGACCACTGTTCCCGTTTGGAGACCAATTTCCGATTTTCGGAGCCGTCGGCCGTGCGCCTCGGTTCGGGACCGCTTAACTTTCTCCGTTTGCTCCAGTTTTTGGCACACACCTTGTTCCTTCTCCCTAGAGGGACACTGTGGCCCGGGAGACCACCTTTGTGGTCGCACGCCACCTCCGGTGCTTAATAGTCAGTTTTAGGGGCCCCCGGCTACGCGTTTCGGCCCTGGAACCCTCGTTTTGCATCCGTCTTGGTTCATTTTTGGCAGGGACCCTATTTTCATTGTTTGGAAGGTGGTATGGGGGTGGGAGACTAGCAATTCTCTTGGAGACCACCTCTTCTCCCGCCGGCCAGCTTTCTTGTCAGGAAGCTGGTCTCCCTCACTTTTGAGCCACAATTTCTGGTCTCCCATACCACCATTGAGTTGCATTCACCTGGGAGACCACCAATATGGGTAGGCTGACCACCTTTTCAGCTTGAACCTTTTGACCCTAGCCGGCCGACCACCTGAACTGGTCAACCAGCTTCCTGCTTTTTTGTCTCACTGAGTGTTAGCCAGTTGTGCCAGCTGGAAGCCTCAGAAGTGATCCTCCATACACGTGTATGGAGGATCTTTGAGCTTGGTTTTAAGCTTCTCAAGGAAGCTTTATCCCCTCTTCTCTATAAAGGAAGAGGTCCTCTTCCATTGCAAGGGTTCAGAAAATTGCTAAGGCTCATGCATACACTCTCTCTTTGTATCTCTCCCATTTAGCTTCAAAGGTTGAAGTTCTTGGCCCCATTGCACTACACCTCCAAACACAACACCTCCATGGTCAACCTAAGCACCTAGGAACTCATTTTCAGAGGTTGAAGAGTTCTTATTTTGGTCCAGAAGCTACTGGCCTTCTTCTCTACTAGGGTAAGTCTCTATTTCCCTCTTTGTAGCCTTATTTTGCTTCATAGTTTAGCTCTATTTGCAAGCATATTTAGGCTTTGTCATAAACTGAAAAAAGTCTTGTTTTGATCTTCTAAACATGTTTGTTTAAGACCATTTTTCTGTTGGGGGTCATCTACCCCCTTGCATGCTTCATTTCCTCATGTTTTGAGCTATGCTTTAGAGCATTTGTGTCGGCCTTGGTTTGGCCTTTTAGCCACGAAAATCCAGTGGATTTTTAGTGGCTAACACGTGTCTTTGAGCCTCAAAATCAGAGGGGGGTGACCCTCTCACCCTTTGTTCTCTTTACTAGCTTTCTTGGTCTTCCAAAGGAGCCCCTATTTGCATGTTTCAAAGCCATGCTCCAGGCCATTTTTGATGAGTTTTGTGACCTGCATGACCTCTATCCAGAGGTGGTTTTTCCATATTAGATGTCTATTATGTATGTGTAGAGTAATCTTCTTCAACCTTCACTTGCATGCTTCCTAGACTAATTTCAGGCCCTTTTCAGTGATTTTTAGGGCCCTCATAACCTCTGTCCAAAGGTGGTTTTTGCCATTTTGTATGTCTATCTTGCATGTGTAGAACAACGCTCTTATTGGCCTTTCAAAGGGACACATCATTCTTGCATGCATTGACTGAGTTTCAGTGGGTTTTTGGGCATATTTGGTATGGCATACTTCTTTTTTGGCTGGTTTGGTGAGCTCTCATGTGCTTCATATAGTTGTGTAGTGCAAATCATGGTTCACTAGCTTATTTTGCATGCTTTTGTTGACCCTCGATTTTAGCACTTTTTGGCCTTGCCTTAAACTGATTTTGTGCATATTTTGACTGCCCTAGCTCTGTTTTTGGTCTCATGGTCGAATGATGCTTGTTTTGCATGCTTGTAGTTCAATACACTTGCCTAGCTTTGAGATTGGAGGTCTATTGCATGCATATACTGAGGTGTTTTCATGCTTTGGGGTCATTTTGCCTCATATTTCAGAGCCTATGTGAATGCCATATCCTCATTTTTTCTCCTCTTTAAGTGTGCTTGAGAGTTGTGCATGAATGCCTTGTTTTCGGACCATTGAATGAGCTTCATTTCCATGCACTTTGAACCATCATTTTGGGCCATTTTCCCACTGTTTCAGACCTTCCTAGGGTCTGTTTGGGGTGGTTTTTCCATTCGTGCATTGCTTTGTGTACCTCTAGTGTAACGCACTTCACTAGTTTCGGTATTCGGGCATCTAGCATGCATTGGGTAACATATTTGCATGATTCGGGACCATTGTACATCATGTTTCAGAGCTGGAAATGTATGCTTGTATGCCATATTTCATCCTTTGCCATGCTTAGTTAGAGTTGCATGTTGTGCCTTAGGATCGGTCCATTGCATTCGTGCATGCTTGCATGTATTTCGGTTGTCTCATTTTCATCATATGGCCACTGATGTGAGTGTGGCTGAGGTCCACTCATATTGGTGTAAGTCCATCTTGCATTTGTATATGCCATTTAATTCATGTGCGCATGATAGTGTAGACGTCCCTGAACGTCCCGGGAGGGACTCCCGTTTTGTTCATTGGGGCTCACTACAATTCAGGACTCAATGTCACGGTCCTGTATCTAATCTCGCAGAGTGCAATGCAAGACCGATGAATTATCAAAGAGTCCAAATCCGGCAAATCGTTTTGAAAAATAGATTTTTTAGAAAGAAGTGCCGAACATGGACTGCTTTGCCAAATACAGAGTCGCCACCTAAATATTTATTTTTGGGAAAATTTAGAAAACCCTGACTCGTTGCCTAAGGCCACGTGTCCGTCATCACCAAAGTTGCCTCGGCTCGGGAACTTAGGTACGATTGGGGAAGGTCACTTCGTGAGCACCCCCGCTCGCCCGATCAAAGATCAGCCTCTACTAACCATGATATCTAGTTTTGAAAACATTATGCGTCTTATTCCGGTAATTAGCTAGAATTTACTATGTGATGTGCACAACACACAAGTATAGACTAGATCGCCTAATTTGGAACAAGCATCGCATATCCGTTTGTTTGAAAACAGTTTGAGGTTTGCTACTCGCAAGTAGGCTAAAGTACGGATTTCAATGAATTTGTCCCAACTCAAGCAACCAACCTTCACCCACAGGCATTCAGGCAGTTAATCAACTAAGCAGTTAGCCTCATGGCAAGCATGCTTTCATGTTAACACTCACATACATGCAAGATGCTAAAGCATAAACACTCACCGAGTACTCCGAGCCAAAACAGAAACTAGTTAGTAATCATATGCATGATCCTAGTTTATGTTAAGATGGCTAATGCAACACATGTAAGAATGCAGCTAATATAGGCTCGGCTATTCTAAGATGGCATATGATGATGCTATAGCTAACACGTATTCAACTTGGAATTGAAATACAATGTAGGTAGTATGATGCACCGAGCCCAGTGCATGCATTACGAATGAATGTATGCAAACATGCTATCATAAGTATGCTTCAAAACAGCCCTAAACTAACCATCGAAAGCTAGTAAATAAAAGGGAAGAAAGACGTGGGGTTGGAAGACATACACACACTCACCACACTTATTACACAATTGCCCTCACTCGGAGGGTCCGAATAAATATTACAAAACAAATAAATAATTGACTTTTCTAGCTAATTAACATTACAAAAACTTCTAATTAATTAACAAATTAATTACAGAAAGAAGGTTGCCGCAGCCCGGCCTTGGAATACGTGAATGATGCATGCTTGACTCGCCTTGCTCGGAAACCCGTACCATGCCACTGTTGCCTCTGTTTACACTGCCTTGCTCCTCTGAAAATTATAAAGTTTCCAGAACTGCTTTGAACTTCATCTTGAGTGTTTTGGAGTTCCACCGGCCAGAACAAAAGGCCACCGACCATGGGAAATGGATTATTGGCCAAAGCTTGTGTCATCGCTGGACACTGATGGCGGTCGACACTGTAAGTGGCCGGTCGGCCGTCTCTTCCTGCAAAGCCCTGTTTTGACAGCAGCAGAGGACAGGCAGTGCATGGTATGGAATTTTCAAAGCAATGTGTGCATGGCCACTCTCCCAATCATGCTATAGACTCAAAGAGTATGGCCCTCGGTACTCGGGCCATCAATCGCGCATTTCGATGCGTGATGGCCAAAGACACCAAGTTTGCAACTCAATGTAATACATGCAACAAAACAAATGAGTGCTAACGCCCTATCATGTTAAGATCAAGGGCATCGGCGACCGAGGGTTGAGACGTGTTTCGTCACTTTGAGTACGAACACTCCTCAACCCTCATGCTTGGTTTGACACCCCAAACCAAGCAAAATGCTATGCATGTGTGCCATATACAACGGAAAGTAATGCGACTAATGCAATGTAATGTGAGCATACTAACTTTATGCAATGCAATGCTACCTATTCGTGCAAGCTAAACAAATGCAATATGAACATGTCAAGCATACAACAAGACCATGTAATGCAACTAGCTAAACAACATGCAAACATGCGAACATGATACAATGTAAGCATGCAACCAATGCAATGCAACATGTCAAACATGCAAAGTATGCAAAGATGGACTTATACTGAAATGAGAAGGCCTCAACCCACCCCAAAACAATGGCCAAAGTGCAGGGAAGTGATGGACTAAACACCTTCAAATGTGCACATATGGAAGTCTAACACTTAGGCATGCAAGAAGTCAACTATCAAGCGCATTAAGAAGAGACAAACATGGACAAATCACCAGCATAACGAGCTCTGAAAACATGTAAAAGACAATGCCAAATCCACTATGTTATGCAAGCGAGGCATGCCACAATGACTAAAACTTGAAGCCAACAAAAGGGTCCAAACCATGGCTATGTCAACCAAACCCCAAGGATCAAAATGACCTAGAACAATCCTAGGGCACTCCAAAACAAGACTAAATCATGCATGGACTATGGTTAAAACATGCCAAGAAAAGGGGCCCAAAACAAAGGGCATTCAAAGCCGCAAAATGGAGTATTACTCTACACCTACCCCAACCACTCATGGCATGGATTATGCAACCCAAAACAGAGTTTAAAGCATCAAAATACCCCAAACCCTCTGATATGGTAGCCCAAATGACTTAAACAAAAGGCATGCACTATGACTCAAACATGGAGCATAAAGTCACATTTCTTCAAGGCATTGAAAGGATAACAAATGCAAGCATGTAAGCATAAAACATGGACTGAAATGACATAATAAGTGATTCCAAATCACTGAAATAGCCAAGGTAATGCATGCTAATGACTCACACACCCGATGCCAACATGCTAGAATGCAAAGGGACTATACAAATCATGAAAGGTGTGATCAAATCAACACCAAGACCTCAAGCATGATGAAACATGACCAAAAGCTTCACAAAGCTAGGAAAAAATATGCAAGCATGGTGGTCTAATGGCAAGATGCATTTTTAGGCAAAATGGAGGAATACACGGCAAGTATATAATGCATGAAAGGGGCCATTAATCCGACCAAAATAGAGGCATATTATGACCTAATAACACCAAAAACTCTAAAATGGAGCCAAAGACAACTAATCATGCATGCTACCCTTATGAGCCAAAAACATGAACAAAGGAGAGACAAAGGGAGGGGGGTGCCCTCCCTATGAAAGACCTCAAAACCTCTTTTTCACCACTGAAAATCCCCTAGATTTCAGTGGTGAGAAGGCCAATACACTAGGATTCCCGAAGCTCAACAAAGAAAGCACAAAAAGGGCCAAACAAGGCCTAAGAGGGGGAGGTCGACCCCCAACACCAAAGTGACCTTAATGAAGCATCTTAAGCATGCAAATACAAGACTTTTTTCAGTTATACACAAAGTCTAAAATAGCATGCAAAGTGGGTTAAAAACTAGTGCAAGAATGGGGAATATAAAGCAAACAGTGTTACTCTTGAAGAACACTTGAAGAGCAGCAACCTCAGCCCCCTCCTTATGATAAAAACCAGCTCAAAACTCCAAGAACAACCTCTCAATACCTCCACAACCGAAGTAAGTGTGATACTAGGTGACTAGTGCAAAACTAAGACCAAACACACTTTTAGGCCCTCCACACACACACAAAATGAAGAGAGAGAGGGAGATATAGAGAGAGAAGGTGTATATAACAGATATATGTGATATTAGGTCTGGTTTTGCTGAACCCCCTCAAAGGAGGAGGGAGGCCTCCTTATATAGACAAACAAGGTGCTAAGCTTCCAAGAGAAGCTAAACAAAAGGGATCAAGGCTTCTTAAAGAAGCCAAGGCTTCCTAAGGAAGCTGAGACAGGGGTTCAAGCTTCTTGAGGAAGCTAAGACAAAGGTCCAAGCTTCCTCAAGAAGCTAGGCCAAAAGGATGCAAAGGGTGCAACTTCTCCATACACGTGTATGGAGGACAAGTCTGTGCACTCCAGCTGGCACAGCTGGCATGCACCATGCCTGAAAAAGGAAAAAAGGAGGTATCGGCTAGAAAAGGAGTCCATCGGCCAAATATATGGTCGACCGACCACAAAAAGAGCCGACCGGCCATCACCAATGGCCGGTGGAAAGAAAACAAGGGCGATGGCCCTAAGCCAAGGCCGGTGGGTACCAGCGATAGCTAACAAGCTATTCTCTACCCTCAGGTGCAAGAAACAAACAAGTGTTGGTCCAACCAAGCACAAGACAGTCGAGTTGAGAGATCCCGAGGCAAGGCGCGTAGCCGAGACCTCCGAGAACTCAAAACGAACACAAACATGGATGATCACCGAGTGTTCAAACGGTGACGTCCAAGTCTTGAAGACGGTCAAAAATGGGGTGTCTACAGATAGTCTTCGTAAGTGCATTGTGTATGTCATGTTATGTCACGTGCATTGTGTATGCCATTTTAGCCCATAGCATTGCGTACGCTAGGTTGCATGTTAGTCGCATTGTGTATGCCATCTCATCGCTTTGTGTTTGGAGTAGGGTTAGTCCAAACACGGGAAATGAGGGACGTTTCGTACTCCAAGTGACGAAACGTATCTCAATTCCGAGTCGCCGACACTCGGATTACCCATGATGGAGTTTAGGCCTTGTTATGCTTATATGTGCATTCATTTCACATTGAGTCGTGCAACTCGACTCCTCGGCCATCATGCATCGAGATGCGTGATTGGTGGTACGAGGATCGAGGTTCCACTCCCTAGAGCTTGTGCAATGACGGGGAGAGTGGTCATGCACATGTGTTGAAAATACTTTGCCATGCCCTTTCTTGCTCTCTGTTGCAGCAAATCGGAATCCAGCAGCAAAAACTAGTCAGCAGCCTTCAGAAGTTTATACAGTGTTCTAGGACAATTGCAAAACAGAGGCAAATCAGGGCATCGCAAGGAATTTCCCGACGAGGCGACTCGAGCATGCTGCATCTTTCATCATTCGGAACAAGCTGAGGCAGTCCATTTTATAGCTTGCATGCTAGTTTATTCACTTCCTAGTTATTTGTTTAATTAATTAGGGTTTTGTAATAGTTAATTAGCTAGAGTAGTTAATTATTTATTCGGACTGTATTATTTATTCGGACCCTTCGAGCGAGGGCAATTGTGTAATAAGTGTGCGTGTGCGTGTGTGTGATGTATGTCTTCCAACCCCACGTCTTTCTTCCTTTTATTTACCAGCTTATGATGGTTAGTTTAGGGCATGTTTCAATTAGCATACTTATGCTCGCATGTTTGCATCCATTCATCTGTCTTGCATGCACCGGGCTCGGCGCATCATACTAACTGCATTGTATTTCAATTTCAAGTTGAATAGGTGTTAGCTGTAGCATCATCATATGCCATCTTAGAATAGCCGAGCCTATCTTAGTTGCATTCTTGTATGTGTTGCATTAGGCATCTTAACATGAACTAGGATCATGCATTGATTACTAACTAGTTTCTGTTTTGGCTCGGAGTACTCGGTAAGTGTTTATGCTTTAGCATCCTTGCATGCGTGTGAGTGACTGCCATGATAGCATGTTTACCATGAGCCTAACTGCTTATGTGATATACCTGCCTGAATGCCTGTGGGTAAAGGTTGGATTATCTGAATTGGAATAATGAATTGATTATGAGTTTTAAGCCCACTTGAGAGTAGCAAATCATCTTGTTTTCTAAGCCCACCTGAGGGTGGCAAATTCGCATTTTAGCCTACTTGCGAGTAGCAAACCGTTTCAAAAGCAAACATGAGGTGTTTTGTTCCAATTCAGGCGATCCAATCTATACTTGTATGCTGTGTGCATCACATAGTAATTCTAGGCTAATAAACCGGAATAAGAGCACATAATGTTTTCAAAACTCGATATCATGGTTAGTAGAGGCCGATCTTTGATCGGGCGAGCGGGGGTGCTCACGAAGTGACCTTCCCCAATCGTACCCAAGTTCCCGAGCCGAGGCAACTTTGGTGATGACAGACACGTGGCCTTAGGCAACGAGTCAGGGTTTCCTAAATTCCCCCAAAACAAAATATTTAGGTGGCGACTCTGTATCTGGCAAAGCAGTCCATGTTTGGCACTTCTTCCAAAAAATCTATTTTCAAAAACGATTTGCCGGATTTGGACTCTTTGATGATTCGTCGGTCTTGCATTGCACTCTGCGAGATTAGATACAGGACCGTGACATTGAGTCCTGAACTGTAGTGAGCCCAAATGAACAAAACGGGATTCCCTCCTGGGACGTTCGGGGACGTCTACAATGGTGCTATCACCTTATTATCGATGAGATCTTGAATCTCATGACGCAGCCTGAAGCATTGGTCAGTGTCGAGACCGTACTGCTGGTGAAAAGCGTAGTATTTGGCTGGGTTATGTTTAGGTGGGAGAGGATCGGGTAGTGGGCGAGGCTCTAATGGCTTAAGATGCCCCTTTTCGATCAGCACCTTCATGGCTTGGGATAAAGGTATGTAAAGTGAAGTAAAGACCCTTTGGGATCGGGTCTGGTTGTTTGAGGTTTGTGGAGTCGTGCTGGCGAAAGGGTTGGCGGTCTTAGTTGTGGTAATAACGACACTAACATCAGATGGTCGTGCAATTGTGCTTCCACTAGTGGTTGCATTGGAACTGCGCGCAAAAGGCCTCTTGGCCTGTTCTTTCTCATTGATTATCAACCCCTGTTTCATTGCATCTTCGATCTGAACCCTTATCTCATGGAGCTCAGTGAATATGAACAATAGTAAGACGATCATCTTGTGCAATAATTTCCCTTGCAGATTGCAGACCACCATCCTGATTTGATCCTTCTCTGACGGCCTAGTAGTCATCATCGAAGCCTTGGCCCTCCATCTCATTACAAAGTCTAAAAAGCCCTCATTTGGCTCCTGACGAGTTGCCTCAAGATCACAGGTTGTGACCTCGATCTACGTATTGTATGAGTATTGTGCGATGAAGGCCTCAGTCATTTCCTCTCAGCTCCGCTTTACTGAATCCTCCAGTTTTGTATATTAAATAACCGCTATTCCTGACAAGGTCCGGCCGAAAAGTGATAGCTTGGTTGTGGTAGTAATGACACTCACATCAGATGGCCGTGCAGTTGTGCTTCCACTAGTGGTTGCATTGGAACTGCGTGCAAAAGGCCTCTTAGCTGCTCATTCTCATCAGTTATCAACCCCTGTTTCATTGCATCTTCGTTCTGAACCCTTATCTCATGGAGCTCAATGAATGTGAACAACAGTAAGACGATCATCTTTTGCAATAATTTCCCTTGCAGATTGCAGACCACCATCCTGATTTGATCCTTCTCTGACGGCCTAGTGGTCATCATTGAAGCCTTGGCCCTCCATCTCGTTACAAAGTCTAAAAAGCCCTCATTTGGCTCTTGACGGGTTACCTCAAGATCACGGGTTGTGACCTCGATCTGCGTATTGTATGAGTATTGTACGATGAAGGCCTTAGTCATTTCCTCTTAGCTCCGCTTTACTGAATCCTCCAGCTTTGCATACCAGATAGCCGCTATTCCTAACAAGGTCCGACCGAAAAGTGATAGCTTTTGAAGTCTGGTGAGGCCCATCAGCCGTAGGATATCGGAGAACAGCCGTAGATGAACCGTGGGATCTCCAGAGCCATAGAACCGATCTATGTGTGGCATTTTAAACCGATCTGGCAAGGTTACTGCAGAGTCAGTATATCCATCTTTGATGTCGGGAATGAGTTCACGCCCTGTGCCCACTTGAAAAGCTTCTCCAGCTTGTTAACCTTAAGTACAGTTAGGTCAACTTCGAATTCAAACGGAGGCTCGGTTTGGTACACTAGTGCCTTGGAGGCTTGCGGTGGGATCGGGTCTACCGGATTGCCCAAATTCTCTTGGACATTAGCAGTGATTCTGGGTGTTGGGATACCCGCAGAAGGTGCATGGGAAGCAGAAGCCGCTGTCGGCTATGGTTGCTGTTGCTGCAGCCTGTTTATCACTTCAGTTTGATGGGCTGTAACTTCAGCTTGGCAAGCAGCATCTTGCTGCATGGTTTCCACTGTTTGTTGGAGATGACGAATCAAGTCCTCCATACTAACTGCAGGGTACTAAGTCATCTAAATAGGTGAGTGATCTTTTGCTGGCCTAGATGTAGAAGATTGAGCCTGACTAGATGCAGGTGATTGCTGAACTGGTAAATTGTGCCTAACTCTCCTCCGTCTAGTAACCGGTGAGAGCGAAGCAAATATGTGTTTTAGAAATGCAAATATGTTATTAACATGGAATATGTTACGGGATTTTGGAATATGTGTATTGAAATTTGTTGAATCTCAAAAGGATGCATACTGATAATGTATATTGAGTTGTATATTGGTAAATTGTTCTCTTGAGAAGAAATGGAATGATCGGTAATGGATCATGTTGATAAGGATTGTATTATAATCATGTTGAGAATTGAAAAGATCATAATTTTGAAACTTATATATCTAATTTCGAGGACGAAATTCTTTCAGGGGGAAGGATATAACACTCCCGGTTTTCCCCCGTCATATAATGTGTTCCGGACTTAGGTTCCGTGGTTGGTTGTTGTTGTCTATATCTTGTTTCTCTCCTTTAATTCTTTGTATTTGAGTTGTGGGATGTGTTGGGTAAATTTGGAATAGGTTGTTTGAGTGTTGGAACAAATGGTTACTCTCCAGAATTTGGCATCTTCGCTCGAGCGAGCCTTGGGTTTTTGCTTCTTCGCTCGAGCGAAGGTTCTTGCGCTCGAGCGAGCTTTCTATGATGTGTCTCTTCGCTCGAGCGAGCACTCTTGTGCTCGAGCGTATGTCTGCGTCTTTGAAAAACCTGAAGGTTGGAATTCTTCGCTCAAGCGAGGTTTTTGTCGCTCGAGTGAGCGAGCTCTATGTTTTGTGTTCCTTCGCTCGAGCGAGAACTCTTACGCTCGAGCGTGAGTCTGGGTTGCAGACCTGAAGCTTTGAATTGTGCCCTCAAGCGAGGTGTTTGTTGTGTCTGGTCACTCGAGCGACCACTTCTTCGCTTGAGCGAGCCCTATGTATATCAGTTTGCAGCGGCGTGTTTTTACACCATTTTTGAACCTCTTCTCCAATCCAAACCCTAGATCCGACTCTCTCTCTCTCTCTACACACTCCTTCTCTCTACAAATACACTTGATCTAGAGGGTTTCTACCATACTCCCTTTGTTAAAAAGCTAGAGTATCTCGTGGGCTATCTTTTGATCCGAAAAAGTGTGGATTTGGAGCACTTTCAAGTTTCTTCTTCTCCTCCTTTAGGCTCCTAACTTCGAGGTAGGGATAATCTACTCCTTACTATGGGTTTTGACATAAATGTTGGTCATTTTGTATAGATGGTAGTGTTTGGGAGTTTTGGGCAAAGTTAGGGTTTGATTTGAAATTATAAATAAGGGGCTTTATATTTTGGGGCTCCATGTGCCTATGAGACCTTGATAATGGGTTAATAGTATATTATGGGTGAAATTTGGCCTTGAGTGCAATATTTGAGGAAATGGGAAGATTTGCCCTAATTGGGATTAATTAAGTTATTTAGTGGAAATATGAAATTGGTTTGGTAATTATGAAATTGGGGAAAATGGTGATGTAATGGTGTAGTCGGATTGATAAATCACTCACCCATGGAAAAGTTGATAAATTATATGTTTGATAAATTTATTTATCTGTTTAGAGATAACTATTTTGGGCTATCGGTGGAGGATAGCCATGATTGTTGTAGAAACTGCATGATGATTAGGTAAATTGAAACTAATCAACTGAATTATGTCATTGAATATGACGGTTGGATTAACACATTGAATATGTGCTTTAATTGATCATTGTATATGATTACGTGTTTAAATACATTGCATATAGGGGATGTACTCCATTGTTTGGGAGGAGATAGGGGATGGACTCCATTGATAACTAAGTTGGTCGGAGTGTCCAGGGTGAAAGTCCTGAAACCTTATATACATCTGAATGATGTTGACGATTGAAGTGTTGTTAATATGAGTTGTAGTCTCATTTTGAATTGTTGATGAATTGAAGCGTTGTCTTTATGAGTTGTAGTCTCATTTGAATTACTTAGATAAACGAACCATAACGATAAAGTGAATTGGAAATAGAAATAAAGCCGGGTTGAAAGATGAATATTAATGTTGATGGGTTATAGAAACGGTGTAAAGCGATGTACATATGTTGAACATTTATCAGATGCTAATGTTTTAGTTATTTCTCATATTTGGTTTAGCATATCTCTACTGGGCTTTGGCTCACCCTACTTGGGACACCATTTTTCAGGTACTAGCAATATGCCACCTCCAAGGGTATAGCTTGCGAGGTTTTGGAGTTGAAGGCTTCATTTTGTTGCTTTGCCTATATTTGTACTTAAATGTAAATCTAAGCCGAGGGCTTTACTTGTAAAAGAGTTAGAACTCTTCTTTTGTGTAAACTAAGTAACAACTTGGAAAGATGTAAGCCCGTGGGGCACTTTATTATTTGTAAACATTTGTTACTTATATGAAATACCCTTTTGTAAGATTAACTCTGATGAATGGAAATGTGACTTATCTATCATGTTTATAGAATTATTAAATGAGGGGTTTATGTATTATTTTGAGGGCGTTACAGGTTGTCCCCTAACAAGATCTTCGGATCTGTACAGTCTCCTTACACGGGTTTAGAGTGCTTAGGGGGTATTCGAACTGTCTGAAGCTATTGTGATAAACTACATTGCAAAAAGAAATAAATCAAAAAGGAAAGCAATAATCAGAAATCGCACAGCACCTCTGCTCAGATGTTAACAACATACAGTTGTAATCAAAAGCTGCAGAATTGCACTCAACACTGATTTTTGCCTCTAAATTTGATACCCAAACTTGCAACTAATACGCACATTCCTGTAGAGTTTCACTCTAAAAGCACATACCGGTTAAGTGAGAGCCAAAACACCCCTATAAGGGGAGAGGGTTACCATGTCCTAGTTTCGTCAGGAACTAGGGTTGGCTATTCAAGTAAAGTGGTTTCACACAATCCTACATTCGGGTGAGCATTCTGTCCTAATTTGGAACAGTCTCTATGGCTTTTAATATGCAACTAGGCCAAATGGTTAAAAAGGGTACCTCAGCAAGACTACCTAATATACCTCACACACCTAACACCGAGAAGTGAAAGGAGGATCAAACAGTACAGCAGTAGTTTAGATCCAAGGGTTGTTTTCCCATTATGGCAGAGCCCACGACCGGTCAGCCTTTTGGCAAGCTTTTAGGCAAGCCTCCAGCAAACCGTCCAAGAATAGCAGATGGCAAACACAGTGACTTAGGCGCACCAATGAAAATGCAATGCAATGCAAAGAAACATATAAGTATAAATAAAATTTCATATCATGAGTTTGAGTCAAGTTCTCTAATTTTCCCAGCAGAGTCGTCAGAAACTGTAGCTCGCCTTTTTCGCGCCCCCTTTCGGAAGTTCGAATATAAGTCCTACAATTCGGACTCTCGTGGTTCTAAATCTAATCTCACAAATGCAATGTGAAATTGATAAACACCAAAGAGTCCAAATCCGACAAATCTTTTGGAAAATCGATTTTGAAATGGACTGTTTTGCCAGATACACAGTCGCCACCTAAATATTTTTAAAAAATTTAGGAAACTCATGACTCGTGCCAAAGGCCACGTGTCTGTCATCACCAAGATTGTCTTGGCTCGGGAACTTAGGTACGAGAGGGGAAGGTCATGCATGCATTTGAGCACCGTCGCTCGCCCAATCAAAGATCGGCCTCTATTAATCATGATATGAATCTTATTAACATTATATGCTCTTGTTCCGGTTTATTAAGCTAGCATTACTATGTGATGCACACACACACAAGTATAGACTAAAATTGCAAGAATTGGAACATTTCAATTTCATGTTTGTTTTTTGAAAAGGGTTTGAATTTGCCACTTAACAAAGTGGGCTTAAAGTTTGTGAATTTGTCACTTGACAAAGTGGACTTAAACGTACATTCACAGGCACTCAAATAGTTTAACAAGTAAGCACTTAGCCTCATGGCAAGCATGCTAGTCATGGCAGTCACTCACACTCATGCAAGTATGCTAAAGCACTAAAACAAACTCACCTAGTACTCCAAGCTAAGATAAAACAAAAGTGTTAGAAAAATATGCATGGTACCTAACTTATGCAATATGACTAATTCAACACATGCGATATGCAACTAATAGGCTTGGGTACTAATATGGCATATGAGGCAATTTAAATAGCATGCAGTCTAAGCACGTATTCAAAGAAGTATTGAACTAACAATGCAATTAGAATGATGAACCGAGCCTCGGTGCATGCAATACAAATAGATGCAAACATGAGGTATGCTAATTGAAACGTGATGTCCCTAAACTAACCATCATAAGCAGTTAAATAAAAGGGAGAAAGACGTGAGGTTAGAAGACATACACATTATTACATCATTTCGCCCTCACGAAGGAGAGTCTGAATGAATAAACTAAGCTAATTAACTAACTAATTAAAGCTAATTAAGCTAATTATTACAAACCAAATAAATAGCTAAACTACTTCACTAATTATTACAACACTTGAATTAATTAACTAGTTAACTAACTAATTAAATAATTACAGCGTAGGTGCAATTAATGATTAAACTAAACAACTAACTACTACGCCTCGGGAAACGAGGGATGTGTATGCGTATGCTCGATTTTCACCCGAAAAGACCACCGTTTTGCTTTCGAATGCTTCTATTTGCACAGTTGAACACCAACACTGCTGCTCACTCTGCTCTGCCTTACCAACACTCTGCTGAATTTTGCATCAATGGCTGGTTGGCCACTGGTAAAGGTTGCCGACCACCAGCCAGTCATGGTTGAAGGTTGCAGGCTATGAATGGTGGTCTGCCGGCCACTAATGCACAGGTTCATCTTGCTACAACAGAGGACAAACAGAGTATATACAGGGTATTTCAAGGGTTTTTTTGCACAACCTACCCCTCTTTTTCACGGGAAAATCAAAGGAGTAGCAAGCTCTGGTTCACAAACCATCAATGAATGCAATTTCATTGCATGATGGCTTGTGAAACCAAGTGTGCAAGGTTAATAAATGCAAAACAAGACTCAAACCTCCTCCCTTTCATGAATGATCAAGGGAAGAAGTTGACTTTGGAGACTTGAATCATTTCATCACTAGTAAGTATGAAATGGTTTAAGTTTCTATGTGTTCAATTAACGTTCGATTGAACCAAATATTATCTTGCTCACTTTTAGTCCCAAGTTTTTGTTATTCATTTTAATTTACCAACCATTCTTTAATCCGATTAAGTCCAAAAGGTGAATTAAAGTCCTCTAATAGAGAAGGAAGTGTCAAACAAGAGGTAGTTTAAGGCAAGAGAGAGGTGTCATGCCGTTGATAATGAACCCCCAAAAGAGGATTAAACCATTAAGTATGGACCTTAATCTCAATCTCAAGATTAAACATGATTTTGGCCACTGAAATAACTCTGAAAATCAGTGTTTAAAAGCTTGAAAAAAGATGGTAAAGGGGTGGGAAACACAAAGGCAAAGGCCTCCAAAACAAGATACAAAGAAGGGCTACCAACCCCTCAACCTTTAATGGCCTTAAACCCAAGCTTCAGCCAAAAAAAACACAAAGTTTGGATAGCCCAAAAAAATGGAAAAATAGTAGGAATAGAAGCAAATAAAACAAAGTAACAAGCAAAGTCTTATACCTTTGAAGAGAAGAGCAACTCCAAGTAACAAAGCCAAGCAAACAACACCCTCTAGAGCTCAAACCAAGCTCAAAAATACCTCATCTCAAAGATGGTGAGATTTGGTTAAGGGTGTATAGGCAAATGTTAATTGTAGGCAAAAGTGTAGAGAATTTGTAGAGAGAGAGAGGGAGAATTGTAGAGAAGGAGAAAAAATTTTGAGTTCAAAATTTGCTAATCTTGCTACAAGGGAGAGGGGGTCCCTATATATAGAAAACATGAAATTTTCTCAAGGAGATCCAGCCCTACACGTGGGTGAAGATGCATGCATCTATGCAAATAGCTGGCACAACTGGCATAAAATATCTGCAAAATACACTGGTGGCCGACCGTCCATCACTAGTGGCCGGCAAGCCACATCAGTGACCGGCAGCAAGTCGGCAAGCCACATCAGTGACCGGCAGCCCAAAAGGGGTGGCTGGAAGGCCACCAGAGGTTGCAGGCTTGAAAACCAAAGGTTGGTCCAAAAATGATGTAACAGGTGTACAATGTTTGAAAGGCTCAAAGTTGTGGCATTTCGCTCAGGGCTTCAAGCACTTGGCGATCATATAAACTCATCATCGGGTGTGTATGCAAGGACGTTCAAGTCGTAAGGGCCGTCAAAAATGGGGTGTCTCCAGTGGCGTGCCTCAGTAATCTAGTTGTTGAATGATTCAGCAGCATTAGAGGACATCTCGCCATACCGATTGCCCCTACATTACAAGGTGGTGCCCCATCCGAAGGCAGTGTTAATTAATGTAATGGGTTATAGAACAATATAATGTATGTTGAAAAATGAAAATATACAAGTGGACCATGTAAAGATATGCACCTGAAATAAGCGTTCGCCCAATGCTGTAGGGGTAGATTTTCAAGGAAATCGGTTGCAATTTTCTTACTGGAATTGGTGAATTTTACAACCATCTCTTGAAATGCATTAATGGTTCGTGCATAAGCATAGTTGTTGAACTTGGCTATCAACCCAATCCGATGGAAATTGTGTATATATTTCAGCTTGTCCCTTAGGTTCCTGTCCTCACTGAGCGCGTTACGAAGATGCTACAAAAACCATGACCAATTTGTCACTTTTTCACACCAACAATCGCAAATGCGACTGGGAACAGTCCTGTGTGGAATCATATTGGCAAGATGTGTGTGCCTTTGCTGCTTGTGTGTGTGACAAGTGCCATAGCAACGTGGTAGGGGAATTTGGTAAGCGTGATGGTGTGAACTGTGCAATTGGTTTATGCAAGTGTGAGATGTACCTCGGTTTCCATCCTTAGTCATAGCAGCAAGTAAATTCTCTTTGAACCTCCTCTTTAAGAAAGTGCTATCTAGGAAAAGTAGTGGGCGACAATGTTTGAATTCGTCGATGTATGCTTTGAATGATATGAAAAATCATTCGAAATGGTTGTCATGATCGTCGTTATCAATACTGATGTAAGTACCCGGATTGTGTTCCATCACAGCCCCACTATACCAACATAGTTGGTCGAAAGATACACTATGGGTACCAAATAATTCACTTCTGGCTTTTTCAACACCTAACCAAGCAACACAGTAACTTATCTCAAGGCTATAGTTTTCTTTCAAATCAAATGCAACATCAATCGGCCTGGTTAAAGGCTTCTCACATATGCGTTATGCGAAAATGTCTGACATCAGGTCTGATCCGAGGCATCAGTTCTTCACTGTCCGAACAGCAACACCACAAATATGTTCACTGTTCCATTTATGAAGGTAAAAAAAACTCATTAGCATCCAACACTCACGCGTGCACAAACCATATGCAACCCTTCAAGTCCCGCAGCAAACACACAGCAATAATTCGTACTGAGTCGTTATTCAAATACTTGAATTCGAAACCACACTCCACCGCATATTTACAAAGTACTGTCCGAAACTCATGCGCTAACACTTCAAAACTTTGTCCGACATGAGTAATTCCATTAGCCCATGTGGCCGATAGGAAAGTGTTTTCATCATACGGATAGTAACTTGGAAACAAATCGACATCGTAATCCACATCCACCATGCGAACACATCGTTTGACACCACTCGTGGGGTGAATTAGACTATCGTCAACAAAATCATTGTTGGATGCAACACTGACACAACCACGTAACTCAACCATAACGTTGATTAGTTGCAAGCGGAAAGAGTGTGCAAGGTGAACCATATTTTGCATATCCACATCATTTTCTAAGGAGAAATTGTTGTAACCCGAAATCTTAAAGAACAAGCAAACATTACCCAGTGTAAGCCCAACAAATTTGTCACACATAAAAGTAACCAGCTTAACAAATGCGTACAGAGGTTTTAGATTATATGCAACATTGGTGGACCGAAAACAGCACAACAACATAATAATGGCATCCATCCCTACATACAAAATAGAAGGACACTGATTACCAATACACAGACACGGCTGTATGTGTGCGGTCTACAAGCACTCCAAAATCTCCCCGACACACGTTTTGCAACATCGGGGATGGGTGGTGCCATAATCAAGGTGGAAAGCATATGAAACACACAAATACACAGAAAAAATAGAGAGTGTACAACACTGATTTGGACGTCGACAACATGCCTGTTGACAGCTCTGCACTGACGAACTTGGTGTAACCCTACAGAATAATGAGTATACGATCTCGTTATGCCGCATAGTGAACTCACATATATATGAAAACCTCTATGCGCCGACTATGGTCATAAAATCTTCCACGATATTCCACCCTCAAACACAATCACATATCACACATGATAGTTATTGTCACGACTCAAACCCGCCCCTATAGGTTTAGCGTCGTAACCGGCCAGTAATTCTCAGATTACCAAAGGCCTCTGACCTGAATATCATCAAATATAAAGGGCTAGCGGAAGCAAATAGAGAAACATACATAGTCCATTGAGCTGTGTAGACATATATGAGATAGAAATTTAAAACTTAGATACATAAGAGTGACGTCGTATATATATACATTAGTCATACGTCACCAAACCCACATATACAGAACTTACAAAACATGTTCGGACAAAACATAAGAAAGTACAAAAGTCCCAAAGACTTGCTTTTCACAAACTCGATCGAATCTCAAAAGAGAACCTCCTCGGGAGGCACAGTAGTTGGCTGACCCAAACTCTCCAGGCAACAGCTTAGGCCTGGTCATGCACCTGTTCACCTACATACATAATATAAATAGTGAGTAGAAGCCCAGTGAATAATAACGGAGTAAAGAATTTAATGAATGATGATAGCAGATTTCAAATCAAATTCAAATTCAAATTCGCATACTTAACCAGAAATCATAGCAGTTATATATTGCACATTCATTTAGCTATCATATCATACCAATTTTGCATTATAGCGATTCCGGTTTTGACCCGTTTTCTATTGTATTCTGGACTCGGGTTGGTATGGTTTAAAATGGTTATTCATATCTTGTTTACCTTGTCTCCCCTTTTATTTTGGTTATCGGGTTGTAATTATGCGTTTGGAACAGGTTGGTTGCTTGTATTTCTAAACCTGTGATGCCCAGATTTTAGCTCTTGCGCTCGAGCGGGCTTCATAAATTTTACTCCTCCGCTCGAGCGGCCATTCTTGCGCTTGAGCGGGACTTGCCAATTCTCAGTATTTTTGCAGATCTGCAAATACTAGAAGAGTACATTAGACGCTCAAGCGTCCAGTCTCACGCTCGAGCGAGGCCCTTCATCTGCAGAACTTTTGGAAATGTATATTCCACGCTCGAACATAATTTCTCATGCTCGAGCAGAACTTTGTGTCTGACGCTCAAGCATCACTTTCCACGCTCGAGCGGACTACGTGTATAACAGTCCGTGAAGATGATGTTTTGAATCGCTTCTTCATTTCTCTCTCTCTCTCTCTAAAACTTTCCAAAAACCTAGATCTATACATTCTCTCTCTAAAACTCACATTCTCTCTTAGATTTCATCTGGATCCGTCGATCTCTTCACCTTAGTGCCTTAGAGAAAAAGTTAGAGCATCTCAAGATCTACATTTTGACCCGAATAGAAATGGGTTTCGGTGTCCTTGGAGTTTTTCTCTTACGTGGCTCATCTTCTTCCTTTGAGGTAAGGATCTTTTTTACACCTTCATATGATACTTAGCTTAGTTATTTGTCTCTTGTATAACAATGATGTGATTTAAGGGTGTTTCAAGCAAACCTAGGGTTTGGGTATGATATGGAAAGAGGGATTGTTGTTGAATATGAAATAATGAATGTGGGTTATGAAAATGATATTATGTTGGGTCAAAATGGTTGAGTTTGATGCTTAGGTTGATATTTGGAAAATGGGAAATTTTGCCCTAAAATGACTATCATAATTATTTTATATAAATAATTGAAATTGGTGGGGTAAACATGAAATTGAACAAGTGTTGGAATAGATAGTGGAATTGAGTATGTAATACTTCACATCTTTGGAAATTTTGGATAAATTATCTGTCATAAGATTGTATATCTGTCTAGAAATATCTGTATTGGGCTATCGGTGGAGGATAGCTATAACTGTTGTAGAAATTGCATGAGGATTAGGTGAATTGAAACTAATCTCTTGTGGTTGTTATTGAATATGACTATGTTTATACACATTGTATATGTGTGGCTATTTGGGAGTGGAAAATGGATGTGCTCTACGTATGATTATGTGTTTAAATACATTGCATATGTATGAATGATTGTTTGGAAGGAGAAAGGGGATGGACTCTATTATAATTAAGTTAGCCGGAATGTCCTGAGTGAAAGTCCCAAAATTATACATGGGTGTCGATCCTGCGAACGAAATATCCGTAAAATGGCAATTGTAGTGCTTGTATAGCCTACGTTTACATGGGTCCTGTTTGAAGGGTTTCCCGCAGACGAAATATCCGTAAAAGGAAAGTTTGAAGTGTTTGTACGTTGATGATGTGATTATAGAACTAATGAGTTATAGTCTTATTTGGATTGTTAAAGAAATGATGAAATTTGCTCATGTAATGAAATGAATTGAATGGAAATGGATTAAGAATTGAATTTGGTATCTTATGTCTATGTATAGTGTGGATGTTCTATCACTGACGTTGTGTATGCATAGTGTACTTATACCTTTGCTAAGTCTCATATACGGTGTTAGATAATTCCTACTGGGCTGTGGCTCACCCTATTTGAGGATAACATTTTCAGGTATTGAGGTATGCCTCTACCAAGACAATAGCTGGGAGGGACTTTTTGGAAGCATGAGCTTCTTGTTTTGATTATATATTTTTTTTGTATAGCCAAGGGCATATTTGTAAAAGCTAGTCTCTTTTTGTTGTAACCAAGTCAAGGCTTGGAAAGATGTAAGCCGACAGGGCATGTATTTAAGTTAAACTCTTTTATATCATTAACTTCATGAAATGAAATGACTATTTACTCTGATTTATGCTATCATTTATGCATGCTTTGGGTTATATTTATTGTACTATTTTGAGGGTGTTACATGCATAGTTGGTACCGACGACCACATAGGTCCACATCTTGTGCACAAGTAGGCATGGTATTGTTACCCCCAAGCGAGGGCCGCGTGAACATAAGCCTTGGTATGGTTACCCCCGGGCAAGGGCCACATGAATATACGCCACAGTATTGTTACCCCTAGCCAAGGGCCACGTGTATAATGGCCACGGTATTGTTATCCCCGGGCGAGGGCCACGTAAACTAAGGATTCCATAAATATATTTCAAAAAAATGGATATTCATTCATGATTCATAAAATATCATTTCAGAAAACAGATCGTATCATTTAATCAAAAAATACTTATATTCAAACGTAGCTTTATAGAGTTATTACTCACAGGTAGCTCCGGATGCAGACAGACAGTGTAACGCCCTCAAAATAAACCCATAAATCATACATTCTCGACATGCTTAGACATAAGAGAATAAAGCATAATTACATTTCATCAGAGTATTCATTACAAGATGTATTACATGTTGACAACAAAAGTAAATGCCCTGCGGGCTTACAACTTTCCAAGCCAACACTTGGTTACAAAAAGGAGAGTACTAACTCAAAACACAAAGTAAGCCCTTGGCTTGATATACATGTAATACAAGAATGTGATCACAAAAGATGTCCCAGCCACTAAGCCTCTCAAGTTACGTCCTTGGAAGTGGCATGCTACCTGTACCTGAAAATGATGTCCCATATAGGGTGAGCCAACGCCCAGTAGAGATATGCTAAACATAATATGAGCAATAACTAAAGCATTAGCATTTTATAAATGTTTAACTCACATAAATCAATTCTTAACCCGTTTCAATTACATGACAAATGTGTCCATATTCCATTCCATTTTCCTTTTCTTATTCAATTTCTCAATTCATAATCCTGGCTCAGAACCTGGCCATATACTTTGAATGAGATTACATCTCATATCAATAATTCTTCCATTTCAACAATTCAAATGAGATAACAACTCATATCAAAACACTTCCATAAGCTTCAATAGATACACATATATGTTGTATCAGTAACACATAAAACACTTCCATACTTCACAAATAATACACAGATTTGCTGTATCAATGATTCAATAGATACACATGTTTGTTGTATCAATGGAGTCCATCCCCTATCTCCTCCCAAATAACATCTGGTTTAGGAGTCCATCCCCTATCTTCCCCTAAACCGTGGAGTACATCCCCTATCTCCTCCCACACAATACAATGTATATAAACACATATATCAACCGATACATAACTATGATGTATTATTCCAACCGTCATATTCGATGACATATTCAATTGATTAGTTTTAGTTTGCCTAATCATCATGCATTGTCTACAACAATCAAGACTATCCTCCACCAATAGCCCAAAGCAGTTATTTCTAAACAGATAATAAATGCCTCAACAGATATATAATCTCAACATTTTCAAAGTGAGCGATTAATAAATCCAACTCCACCATTCTATTTCATAATGAGTCAATTTCATTATTTCCAACTCAATTTCATATTTCCATAATAATTGTCATTAATTACACTAATGACCCAAATATACCCAAACATGGCATTTTCCTCCCTTTTTCTCAATATTGACCCAAAGGTCCAAATATTACCAACAACATCTATAACCTCCTTTTTAGACCCAAAACACATAAGTTTGAATCAAAAGAACAAAACTCTACTTTCCAATATAACACATTACAAACCCTAACTTCCCAAACCAAACCATTTATACAAAAAGCTCAACGTTTAGGTTAAAGATCATAAAGATGAGTAGGAATCTCTACCTCAAATTCGAAGCTCAAAGGAAGAAGAAGAAGAATTTCGAGATGCTCCAAATCTCAAGATTTCCAAATCAAAATGTAGCACACACCAAGATCAACACTTTTTGTAAAGGCTCAAGGGTAGGAAATCACTCTAACTAGATCAAATCCTAGAGAGAATGTGAGGTTTTAGAGAGAGGAGCTCTCCAATGGTGGTTTTGAAAAAGTAAGAGAGAGAAAGGAAATCAAAAAGTGACCCAAAAAGTCAAAACTCGGACTGATATAAAAGTCACCCCGCTCGAGCATGGAAACCCCCGCTCGAGCGTCAGACACAGACTTACGCTCAAGCTTGAAAAGCGCCGCTCGAGCGTCGGTTGCACACCTGCAGAAGTTTTGCAGACATGGTCCCCGCTCGAGCGTCAAACTCCCCACTCGAGCGGAGGAACAAAAATCAAAGGGTCACACTCGAGCGTACGAAGGCCTGCAGAGAAAATATTGGGAGATGAAAATTCACGCTTGAGCGTCAAAACGCCCGCTCGAGCAGAGAAACAACAACAAAGGGCCCGCTCGAGCGTGAAGGCCAAATTCTGGGCATCAACTTTTGGTTCCAAAGCACAACCAAGCTATTTCAAACCTGCCCAACACAACCCAAGACTCAAAACAAGGAGTAAGGAAAGGAAATGAGAATGAGACAACCATAACCACGGAACCAAATCCGGAATACAATATACAAAGGAAAGGAAAACTGGGATCGCTATAGCAAATTAATCAAATGGTTTACGACGCGTGACCTACACAACATAACAGATAAACAGATTGAAACACACACTCGGAATTTACTTAACTCATTACGTTTCGTTCCTAGTGTGTTTCTAAGTCTTATTCTCATTATTATGTCTTAAACTTGGCTTAAAAATGCCTAGGATACAACGAGAATGCCAAAACATGTTGTTCAACACTTAGTCAAATTTGCTGAAAGCAGAGGCCTCGCTCAAACGCAACTTCCTTCGCTCAAGCGGACGTCCAAGCATGTGAGTGGTTGCTCGAGAGAAAATTCTTTCGCTCGAGTAGTTTGTAAACTCTGCAAAAGTACTGGTTATGTGAATTCTCTGCTCGACTGTCGCTCGAGCATGAGACTCGGGTCCTCGCTCGAGCGCAACTCTTGTCGTTCGAGCGGTCTGTGAAACATGGAAACTTCTGGGAGCATGCAATTTATGCTCAAGCCAACTTTTGGTCGCTCAAGCGGAAGTGCAAAAATATAGGTGGTCGCTCAAGCGCAGGATCCGTCGCTCGAGCGGTGAGGTCGAATTCTGAAATTTCCAGATTCACCTCCAAACTTCAAAACCCATCTTTAACCTTCCAAAACACATCTTTTTGAGCCCAAAGTTGATAAAACATATATATAAACTTATAAAAATTCTTGAAATGAAAGAAATTTTGTCAAATCAAGGCCCAAAAGCATGTGAATTACTCAAACTCAAACTTAAAATGTTGAAAACATGACATGCATAGAAGTTCTTGACTTCAAAGCTTCCAAATCATGATCAAATGAGGTAATTTGATGGAAAACAAGATGAATTCTCAAACGAAGATAGACTCGGTACATGCATGTGATAATTACTTGAAATTCAACCCCAAAATGTGATAAAAGTGCATGCATGCATGGTATAGCTTCAATTTATCAATTCTAGCTCAATCATTGTTCTACATCTTTAACTTTTCTTGATTCCTATATGGTGAGTCAAATATAAGCTTAAGGAATGAAAATCTTACCTAGAGTTCTCAATTCCTTGAATTCTTAGTAAGTTCTAACTCAATTCTCCAATTGCCCTTCAATCCCCTAGCAAGTCCTTCCTTCCTTCCTTCTTGAACTCAACTCTCTCTCACTCTAACTCTCTCTCCCTCTCATGTTAAAAGCTCAAGGAGGAAACAAATGAGAATGTAAAGTGTAGTCTTGAAATCTCATATGCCTTATATAGGCTCCATTATGAAGGCTTAATTACACTTGGCTTAAACTAAGCAAATAGGTATTATTAATTTTAGTTAATTCGTTTTGAATCGAATTTTGATTAAATCTATCATAAATTCCAAAAATATCCAAATAACACATAACCATAGTCAATTTCGTAATCGAATGCCAATAAGGCCTTCAATTCGCAAAACTAAACAGAATTACAGACAGATATTCCTACCATGAACATATATGAACACAAATAAAGCAACACACATGCAATTAATTCAAAATTTCTTCTTAAGTACTTATTAGCATCCTTAATCATAGTTTAACAATTAATCATAAGTCGTGGTTGTTACAGATATGGACGTTATCCTTAAACTTGTGTGACCCAATCAAAGAAAGGGCACAAATGTCCATAATATCAACATACAAATCAAAATAGGACTTACTGGTGATAACGTTATCACCGATGGGATCTACAAGTGTATGTGTAAATCTTTAGGACTAAATGGAATTGCTGATGCTGATATGGGATTTTTGGACAATTTTTCCATAAATTAAACCTTAACTTTTAAATTATTTCAATTTAAATTCTAAACTTTTAAAATGATATCAATTCTAATTATTCGTTTGTATCCATTAGATAAAACTAATGAAGAAAGAGTAATTTAGATAATTTAACCACTTTTTTTTTTCTCTTCATTACTATTGATAGCCACCTCTTATCCTTACACTCCGTTTGGACCGTGAGATAAGGTGAGAAAAGAAATGATTGTGCTTTCTTACCTAAATATGAAAACAAAATATAAAAACAATTCAAACTACCAAAACTATAAACAGAGCAGCAGTAAAAATTATATGCCTCTGTATTGTTAGATCTATATCTGTTTTTGAAAATAAAAATCAACCAACATATGTCATCTTTTTTATTTATTATTTATAGAGTTAGATTTAAAAATCAAAAAATCTACATAAATAATAAATTAATTTTTTTCAATTCAAAAAATATATTCAAGTTGAAAACTCATTTTCAACAAAATATATTCAACAAAATATTTAAACTCTTTTTCAATTGAAAATACAAACAGAATATCTAAACAAATTGAAAAAAAAAAGTCTTACAAATTACTAGGGTACTCGCGATTTGGCAGATCGGTTGTAGCTAAAAACTCAAATTTGTCATCCATCCAAAATTAGGTGGATTAGAAAAAATCAATTCGCAACCGTCTACTCGTTATCATGCATCCATCCAAAATGAGACGAATCAGATCGGTTCGATCAATTTGGACGAATCAATATATTCACTGCTCACCTCTACCATCCACCACTATTCCTCCCCTTCCCCAATTTACTATCATCTCTATCCTTTCTTTTTCTATCCATAAATGTGATTAAATCATTTTAAAATTTATATTGAAACAATTTAAAATTAAGATTTGATTGGTTAGTGGGTTAAACCCTTGGGGTTTTTAAATACTTTTTACAAGATATTTTGTATTAAGAAAATTTAAAAAAATTTAAAATTTTACAATTCACACACTAGTGTGCTTGTTTTCAATTTTTTGAATTTAATTTTTAAAATTTGAGTTTTTTATTTTTCGTATATTTTTGTTTTTAGTGAATATTTTTAAAATTTTAAACAACTTTTTTACTTTTTATATGTACTTTACTTAGATGTATCTAAAAAATAAAATGCTTGTAAAAAAATATTTTTAAAAATTAATAAATACACAAGAATATGAAAAATATATTGAATTTTAGTATTTTTTATATTTTTAGTATTTAGTGAATTTTTTAAAGATTATTTTTATGAATATTATATTTTTTTAAATATATTTATATTAAGTGTATCTAAAAATTATTTAAAATATTAAAAAAAATTAATAAAAACATATAAAAAATAAAAAAATTTAATTTTTTGAAAACTAAGGCTAGATTTGGCATCCCCTAAAAAAGTCAAAAAATTATTATCCTATTTAAGTCACATCATCTTATTTAAGTCACATCACCTCTCTATCACTTCACTTCAAATCCAACCCATATTTTATGAAAAATCAAAAAAATATACTTATTTAGCCCAGGCAAATCCTAAATCCTGAGTTGTGGAATCAAATAAGTTACATTTGCGAGGTGACTTCCGTTACGGATCTATACTGTTGATAGGATTATTAGACGGGATGGGACGGAAATAGAACAACAAAACCCCCTTTTTGAAATAAGGAACCGTTGTCAGTCTCAACGGCTAGTTTGTTTTTTTTTTTTTTTGGTTTCTTTTTTCATAAGATGTTTTCCATATCTTCTATCGAACTCTACCTCAGACAAATCAGCGTCTAGAGTTTCTCAGCCATCGCAGATTGGAGGAGTTCGATTGAAGATTCCGCGAAAACTTGTATAATCTTTAATATTTGGTGGTTGGTTTATAGCAGAGTAAATTTGGATTTGGGGCTTGCTTCTGAATCGCTTGGCTTATTTTGGGGAAAATGAACGACGCGATCGCTCAAGTTCACCCACCGACGTGTGGGGAGCGGCCTGCTGCGGAGGCGGTGGACGCCCTTTCCCCAGCGGTTCCTCCTGCTCCTCCTCCTCCGTCTCATCGGCGACCCAGAGTAAGGGAGGTGAGTTCGAGATTTATGTCTTCGGTTGTTTCTTCTTCTTCTTCTTCTTCTTCTTCCCCTAGCCTTGGTGATCATCATCATGCACCGAAATCACCCCTTTCCAAGTACGTAGTATCAACTCCAAACCCTCTGGAAGTCCAGTCCAGGCAGCAGCAGCAGCAACAACATCAACATCAACAACACCGCTCCAAGTCTGTGCAGAGGCGACGCCAGGACCTGGAACCCTTGTGCCGTGCCGATGAGAACATACCTGACACAATTCGTAGCTTGGAAACTCCACTGGGATTGGGATTGCATACTAGTACTAGTGGTAAAACGGTGATGATGTCTGTACAGAGGAAGCAGCGCGCTGCTGTCAAACTGAACAAGGAGAACGGAGGCAGGGCAGGGCAGAAACAGCTATCAGAAGTCTCCCAATCGCAATCCCAATCCCAATCCCAATCCCAATCCCAATCCCAATCAAGAACCCTCATCAGTGGCAAATTCTCAGCAAGGGGCGGAATTGTTACCCCTTCAAGACCTGATACACCAACTGTAACTGCTGCCACCACCGATAGAATGATTTCATCAAGGTTCAGGCTCGGGACCCAAAACCTTGCACGGCCAAGTCCAACCAACAACGCAGTGCCAGTTACAGCAGCCACAAAGCTTTTGCAATCAAGCGGGATGTCAATGTCTGCTCAACCTCCCAATCCAGATACTAACATAATAAATGGGGATACATCCAAAGAATCCGCTTCCTTTCCTTTAAACCACCACCACCACCCTTATACAGTGGGTGGCAATGACAGTGATGAGAAAGATGTTACCCGAGCCCTCGCTAAAATTCCAACATCGACTGGTTCAGATTCAATTACTACCACTGTCACGTGCACTACTAGTCCTCCAATATCAGTCCAAAACAGCAAGGCCCCTAGGTCTATTCCAGATATACGCTCTTCCTTGCCAGAGGTGGATGCCTTGTCCACCTTATCCACCACCAGACTGCCGGCAGAAAGAAGTTGCACAGTAGGTGACGTCATTGGCTTCGATTCATCAAAGTTCTCTCCTTCCCCTTGCTCCCGTTCTCTAAATTTTCCACTGTCAAGTTGCGAACAATCCTCCCTCTTGCATTTGCATACCCTCAAAGCAGCCAGCGAAAAACCACCATCTGCTCTCTCCAAACCCTTTGCAAACAACTCTGCAAAGGTTGGTGGAAGCCTTTGTCTGCCTCCACTTCCATGCTCAAAACTAGGAGCAGCAGATTCAAGGAGGGGAAGGAAGGTTTTAAGTCATCAAGAAGAAGTGCATACTCTGAAATTGCTTCATAACCATCATCTGCAGTGGAGATTTGCAAATGCAAAGGCAGAGGCCTCCATGCATGCCCAGAGATGGGAAACTGAGGTTTGTTGGCTTGTTGCATCCCTATTTATTCATGGATTTTGTTTAAGGCAGGCACTCCTTGAGAACCTCAAAGTGCTAGTACATATTACTCATTAACCAATGACCTCTTAGTGGCGGCTGTAAATTATATTTACACTCCCTCATTCATTTCAGCATAGAACAGAAAAGGTTAGATTAGTTTAGTTTTGGCTGATTATTTGGTTATCTGGATTATGAATTAGCACCCAATACATGAAACTTTCACTAGTTTTGTTCAACATCTTTGCGTCATATCACATGTGCTGTATAATAGTTCACTTCACTGATAACGAAACTATTATGCTTTTTGTTTCAATTGTGGAAACATGTCATTTAACCCTCACCCCCTTTATTTTTCTTGTTTCATTAATCAAGCTAGTTTATTTCTATCCTGCAGAGAAAACTTTATTCTCTTGGAGTTGAGATATCAAGTCTGCGCGATACTGTGAAAAGGAATCGCATTGAACTTGGATTGTTGAAACGAGCAAAAACTCTATCCACAATAATTGAAGCCCATGTAAGCATACATTAATATCTTGGATAAATGCTATTATTTATTCGATTGATGAGGACATATCCTATGTTATCATTTTTGTGTTTAATTGCTAGTTAGTTCCCTGTCATCCAAACATCTCTCAAATGTGACTCTGCTGGCATAGACATATCTTGATACCAAAATTGTAGTCATGACGATAACTGAAGAAATTATTCTCAGACATATTTTTAACGAACTCTGGACCTGTGTAGCACTATAAACTTTTTTTCTTCAGCCTTCAGTTTACCATCTTCTGAAATGATTTTCAAGACAAAGACAAAAATCTTTTAAAATTATTTTACATTGCATTATTCTAAATTGGCTATTTAACAAAAGATACAAAACTAGGCAACCTGTAGTAAAACGTCAAGCAAACTATAAAGTTAAGGAGAAAGAGGAGACCAAAGTCCACTTAAAGTTGACAAATCAAAAAGGATGTTGCCCATATATAAAGAAAAAATTAGATTAGTTTAGCCTGTATTGTTATGTACTCCCCAAAATGTAATTACTGAAGTATAGATGTAATAGAAAGAGATTGAGGGAGAAGAGAATCTAGATCAAGGAAACAAGATAGATCAAAGTTATAGCATCACTTGTATCTACTACATATATTATATATTCTTTACTAGTCCCCTCAAGTTATAGCTTTGATACCTAACATGCCTCGCTTGTTACAAACTTTATAGATATATGAAGATTTATTTACAGCGTCTCCAGTTTGATTGCAAGATTGACCATACAAAGTTGCAATATGTTTTCCATAACCATATCGTGTATATCTGGCAATCAGCTTTAACGTGTTAAGTTTTCTTATGAAACAAAAGATTACTGTACACAACATCCTAACACCTTCACAGACCTACTATTTGTAATGCCCATTTTCTTTAACAGTGATCTCACTCATATCTCATAGGAAATTTAAGCCATCACCATATATTATGCACTCAATCATGCTACTATATTTTGCTTCTTACTCCTAGGAGCCAAATTTCCACCAATAAAGTTATGGAAACCAAATATAGATTGTCCGTTACAATGATCTTCTACCTAATCAGCATCCATTAAAGCTGTAGTTGGCAGGTAACCTCGGTCAATCCCTTACAAGGAGCTTCTTTCAAGTATTTTTAGCTTAGGATACACAAGGTCCAACTCTTGTGCATGATCTTTAAATGTTGTATCAACAAGTTTGTCACCTGACTTTCCTTTGTTTTGTAGAAGATCAACTTGATATTTTCTCTATATCAAAGAGATACATTGTCTTGAATATCTAGAAAATATCTTTGTTGCCCAAATCCCTTCATGTGAAAATGCTTACCTATAGTGCTTTTCATTTGGGAAACTACGAGAGAACAAAAAAAAAAAAAAAGAAAGTGAGGGTGGCATGCTTCCATCTTGTTCAGATAATTGAAGTAGAGAAAAGAGAAGGAAAGATAGTACTATCCTTCCCTCTTGTTTGGGAAAGATGGAGATAAAAAAATAAAAATAAAAACAAAAACAAAAACAAAAACAAAAAACAAAACAAAAGAGAATGTTTAATTATGTGAGGGGTACAAAACGAAACTTCTTGTCTTAAAAATTAGAGAGACATCACTTTATAACTTTTTCTCTCCAAAAGTGTGTTTTGAGAGGTATGAAATTTTGTCTCTCTCAAAGTTATTCAAACAACTGATTAGGTAAGAGGGAGTTCCTTTTTTCTTTTCTCTCCAAATCACCCGATCTAAACGCAACATAAATGTTGCAATGCCATCAACATCACTAGAAAACCACTACTATAGTTCCACCATTGCTCTATTTTACAAATATTAAATGGTCTAATATTCCTCTCTTTAACATGTATACTTTTGCTACTTAAATTATCCACTATGAAGCTAATTGAGACCAAAGATGGCCCTCTTCATCCCACAAAGCTTGTATAACTCTCCCCGAGCAACATAATCAGGAGGTCTTCATGTATATACACTTCCTTTTGCAAGTCGCCATGTAAAATGGCAGCTACCTATCACCCACGAGCTGAGTTGAGTCTGACAATAGGAAAGAAAGTCCAAATGCGTGAGCATAACCTTAGCTACTAAGCGCATCATCAATCTCTCAATTGTGCTACCAGGATCCCCCTTGGACCAAGTGGGGCTTTTTATCTTCAATTGTACTACCGAGATGGTACTAACTAAAGAATGTGGAACATAAGCTAGTTTTGTAAGCATATTAACAACCAACTCATCTAAAAGTTCAAGTTATATTTAACTTAAGTACTATGTATCATAGACATATACACATCCCGTCATATGTGGTCAGACTTTCTTCCATGAATGGGACAAACACAGGATAGTATTATTATCATTAGGTAAGTGGTGAGATACAAGCACACAATATTTTTGCTCTAGTCATGTTAGAATATACATGTATGAAAGATAAGAGAATAAGAGAGGGAAATTTGGAATGAGGAAACAAGGAAGTGTAATATTGCCCCTCACTGAAGTGTACCACACACATATAATACTTGAATTTGTAAACTGATAATAAGCAAAAATAACATATTTTTTTCCTTTTTTAAATGTTCGATAGTACCTGCAGTTTGATATATGATGAACTACAGTAGTCCTAATGTTATTTTTATTTTAATCCAGAGAAATTCATTGACTTTGGACTAGCATAGTTACATCTATACTATAGAAGGTTATAGTAATTCAAATTGAATATCAAATTTAGAGCCTCTGTGGCATGCTGCTATTGTGTGGAAATTAAGAAACAAATGCATACCCAATCAATAATTGAGTTCATTACTATAGCAGTGGAGATCTGTTATCAATGAACCTAATAATCCCCAACATTCTAGATCCATTGCAATAGTCATAAACCACATATTATGGACCCCACAAGAGTAGAAAATCATTGGGTACTTGCTATAGGTTTCATTTGGACAAAGAACTTGTCCCGTCAGCTTTAATGGGGTGCATGAGAGCAGAGGACACCTAAGCCAATCCATTGTCGAAAATGGATAGGTGATCCACCGACGTGGGTGGGTGGTGGCAATCCAAATTGATTAGGCTATAGCAAAAGAAAAGAAGGAAATTGATGCAAAAGTCAAAAAGCTATGTATAGTTGTGTGTTTCACAAGGTTTTCTCTTTTTAGTTGGCCTTAGATATCAACAAAGGTAGGCAGAACACAGATGAAGGAAATGAACATGTCTGCGAAGAAGCAACTAGGCTTCAGCTATAAATAGCCTGAGAGGTCTTTTGGTGTCGAGTATCACAAATGGCATAACTCATTACTATGAAAGTTATAACTAAAAAAAAAAAAAAAATGAGTTATAACCAAACATCAAACGAGGTATAACTAAACAACTCTTGGATCATAACCAAAATAATGTCATAACCAAGTTCACAATTTGTCATAACTAACAATACAATAGATCATAACTATTGACACAAAGGCCGTAACCAACGGTGTGTACCATAGAATTTCCCTTAGGTTTTATGTGTGAAAGTAGAATCTCTCGATCGAGAGAGAGAGAGAGAGAGGTCTCTCCAAGTCAAGGAGAGGGTGTCTCTCCAGCAACGGAGCAAGAAGGAAGGTAGCTAGGGGTGCTAGAAAAAAGCGGAGGAGCTACACAGTGGTTTGATAGAGAGATGTGAGGGGTGTAAGATGTAAAATGCCCATGGGGCTCTTGGGGCTTAGGGACTTAATTACCCCTAAGCAAGAGTCTCAGGTATCGGTGTCAAATTTTGGGTGATTTTGATCTCATCATTGTAAGATGTAAAAATACCAGTGAGCGGGAAGCCCATGGGGCTCTTGGTGGGGTTTAGGGACCCTTAAGAAAGGGTCTTAGGTATTGGTATAAAATTTTGGGTGTTTTTGGTCTCACCATTGTATTATTCATAGTGGAATTTACCTGTCACTCATGGGCATAGGCCAGTGTGTGCTGAACCACGTTAAATATTGGAGTTTCTCTTTCTGTGTCTGTATGTGTGTTCTGATTTTATGGATGCTCCCGCTGGCAGATGGGAATCCATTTTTCCCAACAAAGAGGGAGTGTGCTCTACATTGAGAGCAATGACACCCACAAATGTCTCTATTCACTAACAACAGAGACCCAACATATTTTAAAGAGATTCATAAAAGTCTGGTGAGAAACTAAGTTGCCAGTTGTGACAGTGAAACAGGATCTGTCAACTGCAAAATTTTCACTCCCCAAAAAATTGACAAAAAATTGATAACATAAAGTGGTAGTTTTAGAGATACTAGTTGCCATGCACATAGTGTCAAGTTCTCTCTCTCTCTCTCTCTCTCCCTCTCTCTCTCAGCACATGGTGTCAAGTTTCACATATTACTGTAGTATCAATGCAGACAATTTTCTTGCAGCCTTGACGATGTCTATGGCTTTCACAATCATAGGGTGAATCCACTGGACCTACCTTTGTTGACAAGGCAAAAATACCTTGTGGAAGCAAGGCCGTCCTTCTCTTGTTGGATTTGCATAAAGTGTTGAATGTAGGGTCAGTTGTGTTCTCAACCTTTTTTCTTACTTTTTGAAGTTCTATTTATTTCTCTTTTTCTTGTTTAATCAAAGAACATTACTTTAAACCTGTGTGGGAATTATCTGGGTTTGTGTGAACTGGGAATTGGGTATAATGCTGCAATATATTTTTCGTGCAATATGATTAGCAGCCTCTTCTTAGTTTATATATTTTAATTCCTATTCTTGCATGTAAGATTCCTAAGAATTCGATGAATATGCAAAAGCAGGTTCTTCTCTGTTTTAATGGTAAAACTCTTTTAACCTTTTTCCTTTGGACACATTTTCAAGATAGTAATATTGCAATGTAACTACATTACTCACAAATTCTTATGGGCTAATTTTAGATGCCACATCTTGATGAGTGGTCTACTTTGGAGGGGGAGTATTCATCTTCTTTGTCAGAAGCAATTCATGCTTTGCTCAATGCCTCACTACAACTTCCAGTTAGTGGGAATGTTCAGGTAGATATGTCTGTCTATCGATCAGTTGTATACATTTTTGCGTCTGGTTCTCTACAGTTACGATACACTAAACTATGAGATAACTATGTTGCAGGCTGATATAAGAGAAGTACGGGAGGCTCTGAATTCAGCAATAAAAATGACAGAAACAATAGGTCTCCATATCCAAAGCTTCATGCCAAAGGTAAGTTGGATGGAAGACATTTTCTTTTTCCAAATTAGGTAGTGGAAATTTTTTCTTAGTACATCCAGTTAAAAAGACACTTTTCAAGATTTTAATGGAAACCTATGTTGAATGTGTAGCTCGTCTTATACTATAAGTTTTTGAACCAAGAGGGAGTCTTGAAACAGTGCTTTGCTTTGAGGATGTTATTTTATTTCTACACACATTTTAGGCTTAGTCAACATTAAGGAATCAGGAGATATAGGGTAGGTTTGGTTTGTGTTTCTGAAAAAAATTTCAGAAATTTTCTCTACAAACAAATTTCAGAAATTTTTTCTACCAAACAAATTTTCCCAAAAAAATTTCCCAAAACACACAAACCAAACAAGTTTTCCAAACAAATCTCTCTCACACACACATCAAATCAATCACTTTTTCCAAAACTCTCTCTCAAAACAATTTTCTAAAACAAATTTCCCAAAAAACCAAACCAAACATGTTTTCATACTTTTTATCTCTAAAACACATCTCTCAAACACAAACCAAACATACCCATAAGCTTTGTCATGGGTTGAGGTAATCAGTAACAAATGTGAACAATTGTCGTAGGTTTGGTATCTGATATAGCTATTATGTGCAAAAACAGCATAGACTACGACTATTTTTATTCCCCACCATTTCTACATCTGGCTTTCCTGTGAAAAGAAGCTTCTTGAATTGAATGCAGGCTGAAGAAATGGATGCTTTGATTTCAGAACTAGCCAGGGTGATTGGTGGAGAAAGAGCTTTCGTTGAAGAGTGTGGGCTTCTGCTGTTTAAGACATACACATCACAGGTATTGCCTTACCACCGATGTTCCTTGTAACTTTTTGCAATATATCAAAGTTCCTAACAAAAACCTGGAATTATGGAAAGTATGAAAAAGAAAATAAATGCTAAATTCTGTCATCATAAATGTTCACTAATATCTAAATCTAGCTGATTGCTCTGCTTTCAGGTGGAAGAATTGAGCTTAAGGGGCCATCTAATTCAGTTACAACAGGGAAACCATCATCAACTACAGGAAGAGTGAGAATTTTTGTCACAGCAAGTTATGTGCTCTCACCTTAAAACTGAAATTTGGCAATTGTAATGTCATTCACTTGAGGCTATGAGCTTAAATAATTATTTTGAGGAATTTATTTCCAAGGTGTGAAAATGTTTTCTTATGCAATTAAAAAAAAGTAGGTAATCAGTTTTCCATGTTCACCTATCTTATTTTGATTTTTGTAATGCTTGGAATAAAAGTCCACACACCTCTTGCTTCTGATCTATGTAATTCTTGGAATAAAAGTTCACAAGTACGTTATTCTCTATTTTGCATGCCAAAGCCTCCTGCCGTGTAATTAGTTTGAAATCCATAACTAATTTACAATCAAAGGCAAAATCTTTCAATGTTAAAATCTTTTGAATGCTTGGTCTTTAAATGTTGAAGCCAAAATCTTACAATCAAAGGCACCAGTCTAACAGGAGAGAGTGGAAATAGAGGATCTAGTTCGAGTTTGGAGATCAAAGTAGAAACCTCACTAGCACACGTTAATAAAATTTATACTAAAAATATACAATTATTTTGAATCTAGAGAAAAGGTTTCTTTTAGTTAAAAAAACTGCACAAAATAAGCCCACAATTTGTTGAAGTCATAATGACTATAAATTGAATAGTAATATCGGAAAAGGTTGAGTTTCTCTCATATTCGCATCTCAACATTAAAGAAGTTAAGGGCTCCGTAGGGCTCACCACAGGTCCAATTTTGATGATTGAACCATTCATTTTGTAAAGCTCTCAATATAATTAATTTAATCTGATAATCATATCATTTTCATTTTATCACATTTGTCTCCGAAAATAGACCATTCAAACTAATTTTTAAAAATAAACTATTCATTTTTCTAGAGATAAACACAATAAAATAAAATGAATATGATTATTGAATCGACTTAATTTTTTTTTTTGTAAATGCTGTGGGAGCCGAATAAATAGAAGAGTTAGAAGGGGTATATCCCAGAAGTCAGAGACTGTTCGGTTCCGTACCAATCAACTAAGATGCCGAACACACTGAGACCGCCGAATATACTAAGATCGCCGAATAGACGGAGAGATTTATATTGGAATAAACAAAAGGATAATAAGTAAAAGGTGGGCACTGGGTTCGAGGTCCAAAGAATGAATATAAATACAAGAGCTTCAGATTTAGAAAGGTATGTAAAAAAAAACACTTCACTAAACTTAGTAAACAAGCTTTCTTGAGTAGAGGAACTGACTTGCCCGTCGGAGTGCTAATCCCGGCACCCCCGACCGGAGTATTTGTCTTTGCAGGTGACTAGCTGAGTATCAAGAGCGTCTTCCCGGATCAGAAGAGTATTTCCAAAAACCACTTCCCCACAAATGCTATACATTAGTCTTGCAAAAACGAAATAAGACCATTAAATGCAATTTTTTGACATTATCCTTTTTTTATCAAAAATGTTAGAGATTTTAAAAATTCTACTAAAATTTTTACCAAATGTCTCGTGTGAGTGGACTTTGATAAAAATTTTAGTAAAATTTTTGGAATATCTAACAGGATTCTTTTTTTATTTATTTGAAAGAGACATTTTATTTATTTTTTAAATTTACATTTCGAGTAAGCAAAAACAATTTCCAACGCATTGGTTTCAAGGGATCCAGCCTTATCATGATGTCTTGTACAAATGAACTGGTAACACATTACTTGGTATCAAAATTTTGGAACCCAACTATGTCGCCATTAGCGGGCACGTTTTGTTGCGGTCGCAATAGATGCTGTAACTTCCGGTCGTAATAGATGCTGTAACTTCCGGTCGTCGACGTGATCCACTAGAAGAGTGACACTTGTTTTCAGTGTTAAGTAAATAATTAACAGAGAAAGATAACGATCTTGCTTTTACCCTCCTTTTCCGTTTTCTGTGTCTTTCCATCTCCTCTTTCTTCCTCTCTCTGTGCTCCTCTTCTCCTTTTGATTCTCTCTCTACCAACAAGAAAAGAAGAAAAAAAAGAGGATGCCCCAAATTGGCAGTAACACCCACCTTAATTGTTGGGCCATCACCATTTCAGTCTCTCACACCCAAAAAAATACTAGTTCACCCAAGGCCATTTCATCCATATCCATAACTACCACCTCTTCCTCTCCTCTCATCACATTAACACCAAACATCGACTCAACAAACCTCCACCATGGATACTCACCACCATCTCCATCACAACGACCCTGTTGTTTTATTTCATCATTCCATCTATCTAGTTGGACTGTGAAATTAACTTTTCAAATCTCATCACAACCTCCGAATCATTCCCGGGTCTACATCTTTATAACATGCCATAACCACACTTGCATATTCAAGAAATGAGACTGCAAGAAATAGAAAATGGGAAGTGGGTTTGTGCATATCTGGTGTTGCCTACAACATCCATGGTCACCAAATCGTCGGCTTGCAGTTGTGAAATTCGGAATTTATGTATGAAGAATTAACAATGGAAGAACAAAAAAAAATAGAAAACGAGAAAGGGCACACAAAAAGAGAGTGAAAAACAGAGGGCAGCAAACAAAATAGGAGACAAGAAGACTATCCAAAAAAAATCAGAGCCAGATAACGTATTAACATGGGTTTCTCGGTTAATTGTTTACCTGGCAAAGAAAACACGGCCCCCTCCCAAACTGGACCACATCAATGACCGGAAGCAACAGCACATCAAACGACCACAGCAAAACCAAACCCGCCATTAGCAACCAAAACTTTATTAATTTGAGAAACCTATAGCGTAGCAAATCCTTTACTTCAAACAGAAAAAAATAAAATAAAATAAAATGAAAGTAGTTATTACATCTCTCCTTACAACAGAATAATACACCTAAAGTTTATTAAGCTTGGTACATATGTCGTAGTGGAGAATGGAGAATCACACATGGAAATACTAAAAACAAAAACAACCAAGTGCCTTAACGCCGGAAAGCATTGCCTTCACCGACTTCAGACCTGCTCTGTAAATAATGTGTTCGGCGACGAACACTCTCCTCTATAGTGGAGCTTCCCCCCTTCTCAGCACCATATACACTCTTTTGAGCAGCATCCAAGAAATTCCTGCTGCTGCCAGACACGTGCGCACTGATAGCTTCTCGTGCATCATTCTCATCAGCCTTCTTTAGACGTTTCCATCTTTGCTCTTCATGCAACTTGGCATCCATCTGCATCTCTTGCAGTCTAGCAGCTCTCTCTTCTTCAGAAAGCTTTGAAGGATTATTATACCGGCGCTTATGGTGTGATTCACGCCGTGGCCCCATATCAGAAGAATCACGAATGCTTGTTCGACAAGAATGTCTATCTTCCCTCTCCTTTCTACCAGATTCAGAATGTCTATCTTCCCTCTCCTTTCTACCAGATTCAGAATCCATCTGGCCTTTCAAAAAATATTTTTCATGTTTTAATTTGTCATGATTCCTATTGATTTCCTCCTTGGTTCCATCATTTTCAGTTGTTGAGAGCTCTTGGTACTTTATATCCTTGTCAAAATTCCTCTTTCTTTGAATATTCCTTTCCCTTAATTCTCTTTCCGATCTTGGAGCTACCTTGTCTAAATGCTTATCGTATTTTGAGCTCTTGTGAATACTGGAATTTTTTCTTTCTTCAACTTCAACAGCAACATTTTCTGAATCAGACGACGAATGTTTCTGATGCTTCGACTTCTTGTTGTGATGCTTCTCTCGGAATTTTTTACTTTCAGATGTCTTCTCCTTGTGCTTCTTTGCTTCAACCTACAAATGACAATTGATGTGCACAACACAATCAACAAAAGCTTTCATGTAGAGTAGGTATTGAAGAGAAGAATTCACCCATACCACAATGACAAACACTACCAAATCATAACACAGTTTATTCCTCAAGAGTACAGTCATTTACTGGCTAAAGGTGATGTGAGGTTCCACAGTTTGAGATTGAACCATTTTTAATCTGTCATATATCAAACAGAAATCATTCATTTTCTTCCCTCATGGTACCATACCAGCAGATTCTCTTAAAAGTTGATAGAGCTGCTGGAAAACATGTGCAAAAACACCGTAGTTGCTGATTGCAGACTCTTCCAGTTTATTGGTTTTTATATTTTATTTTATTATTATCTTCTTTACTGGGAATTCACAGAAAGCTTCTAGCAATTCAAGCAACAAACCTCAGCTATAACAAAAAGTGCCCAAATCCATGTAGAAATCACTCATCATTAGTACTACAGTATAGTGGCACATATTTATTCAGATACATAAGAATACCAAAATATACTATCACTAATTTGTACCATCACATGCTAAGATTTCACAAAAAAAAAATGTGGATGATGTCAGAAAGCGATGAATTAAGGAGAGAAATGGAAAATTGATCGTATATGAAATGAAGGATGAATGAGAAAGAAAGATAGATACCCCTTTGGTTTGTAACAATTGACCACAGAAATGGAATGGTGTTTTTGTGAATGTGGCCTATGTCTGCGTTTAGTTTGGTTTAAAAGGGTAAAAATTGAACACTTCAAACTGATGGTTAATCCAGCATTCAACCAAATGGACTTTTTTTATTGGCAACAAAAATTTATTAAAAGTAAGCGAAAAAGAAGTTCAAAGGAGTTGAAGGAAGACAAGTTGTCCTCCAAAAATAAAAGGAAAGAAAATAGAGTAAAAATACAATCAACATACAACCTTCCAATCTCTAGATATCATAAACAAAGGAACCCCTAAAGGGGGATGATACTGAATCCCAAAGAGAAGAAGACGTAACAATACCAAAAAGCACAAGCCTTCTTATTGGAACCAAAACCTCTATAATCAATTTAGAGCTACTGAACACATGCCGATGGAACTACCCAATCAATTACTGCTAGTGGAAAAAATCAATACCATAACATCATACACACAGGGCAATGTCGAAACAAATGATGAACACTTCCCTCACTCGTACACATGATACACCACTGAAAAGACAAATTGCAATTAGGCCTCCTTTTTTGAAACATGTCCTTGGCATCAAGTTTCATGAGCCAAAGAACATGAAAATGTTTTAACTTAAGAGACACGTGCATTCAATCAACTTATGAGGAGCAAAAAAATGGAACATTTGGATAATTTTTAATCTCATCAAAAAATTGCAAGAATATAACCCGAATAAATGAATAGTTCACTCTCTCTCATCAAGGACTTCAGAAGAAGCCATAAAAAACTAGAACCATTATGTAAACAATAGAGTAGATACAAATGAGGAAACAAATAAGACCTCCCCTAACCAAACATCCTCCCAAAATTAAATCCTCTCTCCATTCCCCTACTTTAAACCAAATACACCAAGCAAAGTAATGGATACCATGAGAAATAGATTTATAGGGGATCAAGAGTTCTCTCAATTGATCACAAGAGATTCCCATCCATTGGATTGAATCCCATATCTATCTTCTCAACAACTAGAGCCCAACAACTCTTACTCCTAGGATTATCCCAAAGGAAGACCTAGATACTTCGTCGGTAAAGACAACAAATTGCAAGATGATAAACAACTCTTCTTTTGCAAAGTGAACTCCAAAAAAAAAAAAAAAAAAAACCAACCAACATGATCAGGCGGCTTTTCGAGGTCTACCTTAAAAATAACACTCTCCTTGTTAGAGCTCCTATACTCCATCTCATTTGTTATTAACTATCGATCCAAAATTATTGACCCTCTACAAATGCACTCTGAGAAGAGGAAATGCTATCACTTAAAATTTTCCTCAATTTTAGTGACAAAACCTTTGCTAATGTTTTTATACAATGAGGTGACTAAACTGATTGGTCTAAAACCATTAATCTTCAAAGAGTTCTCCTTTATGGGAATCAAACAAATGAAATGTTATCACTCGAAACTCGCCTCAACTTTATTGAGAAAACCTTTGCTAATACTTTATACAATGAGGTGACTAAACTGATTGGTCTAAAACCATTACTATTCATAGTGTTCTCTTTTATGGGTATCAAACAAATGAAAGTAGTGTTTATAAAAGCATTCTCAACTCCATTATCATCAGCTAACACCTTGACCAAATCATGTTTCACCACCTCCCAACAATCTTGGAATGCAGTCATAGAGAAACCTTCTAGTCCTAGTGATTTGTCCCTTACACATTCGAATGCTGCCACTCTAATTTCCATCTCATCAAAAGGCCTTTCCAACCATGGTGATTTAGTTTCATCAATCAGAGACAAGCACAAACCTTTCGCCCATGGCCTTGTTACACGATCTTGGATAGAACTCAACCCCAAAAGTTAGCTATTGAGGTGAGGGTGTCCTCATGCTTTTATACTTTAGTACTCAGGCGATGTGAGACTTCGCTTCACACCCTCCCTCACGCCTAATGTACTCACTCGGCAGCACCTGCGGCGACACGCACCCTATCCATCCTTGAGTACTCCGGTTCTAATACTTTGTTACACGGTCTTGGGTAGAACACAACCCCAAAAGCTAACTATTGAGGTAAAGGTGGCCTCAAGTTTTTATACTAAATATTATTTTAGTACTCAGGCAATTTGGGACTTCGCTTCACATGCCCAACCACCCTACCAAAATAATACAATCTACAATAGAGGAAAAAACCTCATTAATCATTTGATCATCCCTACCCACAAACAATCCAAAATCCTTTTCTAATCTTTTGATGAACTTTTTCTTGTTATTCCGTTGACAACCTCATGATATAGTTTTGAATTACAGTCCCTCATTGCTACTTCATCTTAGCCCTTTAACTCCAAGAGATTTTCTCCTTAATTACAACTTACTCAAATGTAGTCTTAAGATCCAATATTTCATTTGAAGATTCTCATCTAAACCCCCCCCCCCCCCCCCCAAAAACGTAATTCAACTCATCAATTCTCACACTACCATTTTTCATTTCCTTCAAACCCGCAAAAATCTCCTTATTCCAAATTTTTATCTTCTCCTTCACCATTCTATATTTCTTAATGAATTTATAATCTTTCCAACCTTGAATGCTGCAACTACCCCACCACCCCTCAAAACATTTTTTAAAACATTTTCTCATAAGGATTGTTCTCTTACAAGTCATTCTTTGAAAAGATTATTGGCAATCCAAATGTACCAACTTTTGTTCCTGACAAGATGATTTGGAATGCACTTGGTCAATAGATCACAACAAACCCAATACTAATGACATGGTGTGCATCGTATCGGTTGTCCATGTTTGTGCTACTTGGACCATGACACTACTTGTTAGGAACAAGATTTTGTTTTACTCAAACTTAACTCCCATGAAGAACTTGCCCATAATTGCCATCAAGCAACCCTTAATCTTTACAAGCTTAAAGCCTCATTACCTTCCACCATGAATGTCCATTCCGTTCAACACCTGCTCTTATCTAACAAGGCATGTTATCCATGCTTCCTTTTCTCGAAGAGCTATTGAAATATCACACTCAACCTGTTGCTATATTTTGGCATCCAAGTGCACTGTCTTAGACTTGCACAGCATTTAGTCTCCAAATGCCCAGTAGCAACTAGCAAAGGTAGTTCATAGTCCAAAGAAAATGGAGGAACCAAATAATTAATGATTTGTTCATCAATGGGCCAACGAAAGACAATCCTTTCACAAAAACAAAAGGGGTGTGATAATAGATAAATTTGACAATGTTCTTGTATAAAGAATTCACCCATAAATTCTTCCATCAACACTTTTTTTTTTTTTTGGGATAATGTACAAAAAAGTGAAAGCATGTTAAGCATCAAAGGGTAAATAGATTTTGCATCAAACTAAAAATAATTAAACTTGTATTTACTTGTGATAGAAGAATTAATATTATGTCTAAGAATTAAAGCTAATTTGGTTTCATGCACATCAAAGATGGGGAATTTTTAGTAGTTCATGAAATTTTGGGCCTGCCATGTTTTATATCATTATGAAATATTAACCAGGCACTGTTTTCAGATACATTAATTCACCAGTTAAAGTGTGAACTCGCTACCATACAAAGTGTATACTTACAGATTTCCTAATCATGGCCATCTGGATCGGGTTGTTCTTTACACGAGCTAGGGCTTCTTGCTCTCGCTGCCGAATCAAAAGCAATGGATCTGAATGGAGCTTCCTCCAGGCATCATTGGCAGATTGAGGCTTCTCCTCAAATAAAGCTCCTGGCACAGATGGCTGCTGCTGCTGCTGAGACAATAATGAACTACATATAAAACTTTTGCAAATGAATCATATTAAATTGAATCAGAGAATTCTTTAACTCAACTTGCACAATTCTATTCATTAATGAACAAGTCATATCTCTGAGAGATGAACCAATGCAATCGATAAACATGGCTTCAAAAGTGTCAGCATTCAACGATATAATAAGAAACTTAGTCACCCAATTCAGCTAACAAGCTAAACAAATGGCAATTAGCGCATGGATTCACAAATTGTAGATCAAATTGGGTCAAACTCATGGATGAGAGTGGTCAAATAAGTGGACTTGAAACACATTTGCTACACCAGGTAATGCGTGCATCACCTTTTCTATGCCTAACACGTGTATAATGCATGCATCGCTTAAAATGGTGCTAGGTGAGAGATTTAAGAGCTTACTCTCAGGCAAATAGGAAACTGACATCCACCACTGGACCATCACATTGTTTGCAAAAGTTATTGGAAGTATATATTATTTAATCAATATCATTTCATTTTCTTTCTTCACAACAAATATACTTCTACACCCCAAAAAAATAAAATTAAAAATCCGATGCAAAAAAAAAATGATAATATATATTTTGATACATGTATACACACGTTGAAGGCATTGTAACACTTCAAGTATTAACTTTCCCAATTATATGATATTAACTATTAAATCCTCATTTTGAGCACTAATTTGAATTTAAGTTGAGCATAAACAACTAATTTGATAATCTTGCATGCTTACTTGTGCCTAATTTTTTTTTATTATTTCAAAAAGGCAACGTAATATGTTAATTTCCTAAATTTGGTAGTTAATTAACAAGATTATGCTTAATTAGATGTGTTTAACATGTCTTAGTTTGGGACCCAATGGGCCATGTGGCTTTAACCTAAGTGAGAGAGACTTATGTTACATGGACTCAAGTACATCTGCCATTTCATATCTACAAAACAAAAAAATGATAATTTTTTAGTATTTTTAATCTATTATGTGAGGCGGTGTTATATGTAACATACAGGGTCAAAAAGTGCATTTTTCTCATTTTATGGCAATTACACAATAATATATACATATAAAGTACTAAATACATATATATAAGAAATGTCAAATGGGACACACATGTCCCACCATGTCCAAATATTACGTGTCCGACACGGGTATTTGATTTATTTTGAAGAGCCCATGTAATGTGACATAGAGTGAGACACCACATGCATGCATTTCAGTAGATGGGGACAGGTGTCATTTTGACACAAGAATATGATGGGCTCATTGTATTAGACAATTAATCTCTCACTTTGTCTCTAACATTTGAGAGAGAGACAGGGAGAGAATGGCAAGAGATGAAGGAGGAAGAAAACCAACGGAAATTTAAGAAAAAAAATCTAGAAGGCCCAACCAAGTATCTTCACCTCATCTCTGTCTTTGTATTCTTGAGATAACTCCATCATGTAGAATTGGTAGTACTTGGCACAGGTTTTGGGGTCTTCTAGCATGCTCATCTTGTAATCACCATGTTAGAGACCCACCTTCATGATTAGAAACGTTTTGATAATCATATTGGGGATCAATAAAGTATGGATTGAAGTTGTTGAGTTTACTTACATGGATATGTGTATGGTTTTTTTTCTTTTTTGAGCATCAACAAAGAATTTTACTCCCTCCGTCCCAATTTGTTAGTCCCTTTTAGGGATTCCAACTTTTTCAGGGGGCGTGCAATTATTACACTTAAATTTTAAATTTCAAAATATTTTTCCACTAATGCCTCAATCTTTTCAAATTTTTAATATATTTATAGGGTAAAGTATAATTTAACCCCCTGTGGTTTATCCCAAAAACACAGAACCCTCTTGTAATTTCATTTGTAACACTTAAATCCCTAGACTTTATACCATGTTATAATTTTTGATGAACGTAACAAAAGTGCACACCGCCTGATAAAAAATAAAAGAAAAAACAGGAAAGGTAGAGAGAGAGAGAGAGAGATTGCAACCAAAGAGATTTCATTTGCTCTACAATCACTCTCAAGAACAGAGTAGATCATATCACATCCTAACATATTCTGAGCTTTGTCCTCTCCCTCATGTGCTTGAGCACTGTCCTCTCTTTCATGGCCAAATCAATCTTTATCTTTCTCTCTCTCTCTTTCTCTTGCTCTTTCTCTTCCTCTCAACAAACCCAGTTCTTTCTCAGCTCAACAATGGCTTCGTCTACAATGGCTTCAAGGGTTTTACCAACAACATAAGCCTAAACGGTGTTGCAAAGATCCACAACAATAGTCTCCTCCAACTCACCAACGACACGCTTCGATTGATCGGCCACGCTTTTTACCCAACTCCGATCCGATTCAAGAACTCCACAACTGCCAAAGCTCTCTCTTTCTCTACAGCCTTCTCTTTCGCAATCGTTCCAAAGTACAAAAAGCTCGGCGGCCATGGCTTGGCCTTCATGATTTCGTCCACCAAGGAGCCAATATTTGGGTCTTCTCAATGCCAACAACACTGGAAATTCCTCAAACCATTTGTTCACATATAATTTGGTAGTTATTGGTGAATTTGATAGATAATGGATTAATCATTGCATGACAATTGGTGACAACAAACAAAAAAATTTCGGAAAATTTGATCTTTCTCGCCATAATTTCCAGATTTGCAGCCTCTGAAATGAAAACATTTGTTTCGTTTTGGAGATTTTCTGTGAGTACCCACATAACCCATTTGTGTTTTCTCTTGCATTTGTGATAGTGGACATTGTTAGTGCTATGAATTAATTGGAATCATTAGTGGATCTAGTTGTTTCTAGGTATATACATATATTTTGGTTGGGTCTAGAGGTGTTTGCAGGTGAGGAGGCATCTCACAACTTACCAAAATAGTGTTTTTTGTGATTTTGGGGCATTGTCGGGCTGGTTTTTCTGATTTTTCTCGATGGATTTTGTTGAGTTTTTGGTTTTGGCCATTAGAGGGAAAGGGAGTGTTTCTCTCTCTCTCTCTCTCTCTCTCTCTCTCTCTCTATGGTTGCAATCTCTCTCTCTCTAACTTTCACTCTCTCTCTCTTTCCTGTTTTTTCTTTTTTTTTTTTTCTATCTTTTAGCTGGTGGTCATTTTGTGCACTCTGTTACGTCCGTCAAAAATTACAACATGGTATAAAGTCCAAGGGTTTAAGTGTTACAAATGAAACTATAAGGGGGTTCCGTGTTTTTGGGGTAAACCACGGGAGGTTAAATTATAATTTACCTATATTTATAATTACTCAAAAGGGGTAGTTTTTTTTTTACTTTGATTTTTCAAATGGGACTATCATTTTGAGACATCCCAAAATGGAATAGAGGACTAACAAAATGGGACAAAGGGAGTCTCAAAAAAGCAAGAAGGAAAGAGAACAAGAAGTCCTCATACAAAGAAAAAATAAAGTCAAAACAAATAACACGAAACTCCTAGCACTAGAGATGGCAAACAACAGCCCAATCCCTAGAAATCAAGAAAAATGAAAATCCTTTAAAAAGAGGAGACACAAAGATATATGTTTATATATGTGTGTGTGTATCATGCTTGGTTTTGCAATTTAATCTCGTTTGATGAAAGAAGAGTTAGGTTAGGTTTCAAGAGGTCTTTTTAGACAAAGTTTTGGGATATGAGTTATTGACATAGAATTTGAAGTTGGGAATCAATAGGGGTAAGAATTCTAGGCTTCAAAACCTAGAAACCCAAGACTACGTGACAACCGCTCAAGTGGTCATCTAACAGTGAAGAACACCTCTCTGGACCTCAATTGGTGGCAGAAACTGTGAGCAGTGATTCAACACTCAAGCCGTCATACAGCAGCTCAAACCATTATCCATCAGTTATGGCTTTTTGCCCTATTGTAACTCGTTTTGCTTGGCATTGCCCATTTTGACCCCCGACCACTACATTAGGACCATTGGAAAGGCACAATTAAGATAGTGGACCATTGCTAGGGGTTCATATGATTCATTAGAAACACACTTTGCATAATTATTTATTCTAATCATGTATAACTTGTAATATGTAGGATCCTTAGAAAAACTCTTGTGAGAACTTGCTTGGAGTACAAGGTGAGTAATCTTATAACAAGCATATATGAACTCTGGTTTTTTTAATGCAACTCCTTTTCAAACATCTGCTATTATAAATTACCCAAAATTAATTATGCTACAAAAAATCATGGATACTCCCTCTGTTCCAAAATATTAGTCCCTTATTCCATTTTTCATTGTCCCAAAATATTAGTCCCTCTTCAAAAATCAAGTACAAAAATAATATAAATTTCCTATTTTGCCCTTCTTTTAAATTAATAAACAATATAAAAAGTACAATTATGACATTGATATTCCCAAAAAATGTACTATCAAAAGGGTAATTTTGAAAAATCAACTTTTTTAAAGTGCAATAATTGTACTATCAAAAAAAGTTGGATTCCCCAAAAGGGACCATTATTTTGGGACAGAGGGAGTATCTCTTTTAAAATACGTGATCTTGTTTGCAAATGTTTTGTATGACTTGAACTACATTTTCATTAAATTGTATATCCATGGAATTATTTTATCTCCCGAGCCTTGGTATAGGATTATCCATTGGACTTTAGCTTACCCTGTTATTAATAACATTTCAAGTGATACAGCTTAAGCATTGGAGACTTTTCTACCTGTACATATTTTTGCTATGTGTAATAGGGCTACCTAGAACCCACCATTCTTTCCTTGACTTTATTTTAGCTACGGATGTAAATATGTCTTGGTTTGTAATTGTATTGGCCATTGGACTTACAGATTTTTGTGTATATTATACCATGGAGTTTGTATATAGGCACATGCCCCGTTGGTAGGATATGTACTGGACACAGCAATATTTTATTACTTCACAAGTCTTGATATAGCTTGGCGTTATCTTGAGGGGTCTTGGTAACCTCAGTTATCAACCAATCATGTCTCCTAATCCTAGGTTAGGAGCGGGGGATGAGACAAAAAGTGGTATCAGAGCCTTGGTCTAAAAACCCACTAGAGCAATAAGGTCGAACTAAGACACATGCTAGGCTTGTCTAATTCTGAGTCATACAAATTTACACCTATATATGTAATACGTGCTTATATGATTGCAAGTTTGTGATATGTGAACTGAGATACTAGTATAACCTTATAGCAAAGGATCCTCTCTAGCTAAGTTTTGTCTTTATAGTGTATCATGGCGGAAGAAGGAAGCAATGTAGGTCCTCCAACAATGCAAAGAGGATTGAAAGAGCCTTGATAGGCTTCATCAACGTAACATAAGGAAATCACAATGGCAACAACAATGGCACATGTGTTTTGACCAAGTTTCGTGTGTTACAGTCTATCATGGTGGCTGAAGAAAAGAGTGAGGGATCCTTGAACAATGCGGAAACGATTGAAAGAACCTTCATAAACTTCATCAACATAATATAAGGAAAACCACAACGACAAAAAACATGGTGCCACAGGGAATCAAGAGGGGCGAGTCAAAATTGTGATGGCGACGTCATGGATGCTAAAAATGGAGAAGATGTTCGGAGTACTATCTTGCACAGACAAGCAAAAGGACGCCTTTGCTATTTTCACCTTCAAAGGAGAGGCCTATTGACTCATATGGAAATTTTAAAATTATATAATTTAGTTTTATTAGAATTATTATTTAAGGCTAGAATCTTTAGTTTTCTTTTTATTTAGGTTTCTTATTTTTTAATTCCTTGTCCTATAATAATTAGAATTACTTGGTCTATAAGACACATAATCAGTTTCCTAATATTTTATTTTCCTTTCTAATATATATATTTTTTTTATTGACACCAGGGTGTCCAGATCAAAGCCCAACTAATTCTCAGTTGTTAAGATTTCTACTATTATAAATAAGGTTATAAGCTTTATAGTTCTACAACTTTTGATTAATAATACAAAATTCATTGAGAGATTTTTACCTTTTCATATAATTTTGGTAATCTTAGGATTCAACAATTTTGGTAATATTAGGATTCAATAGATTTGTAGAAGAGTTGCGATGTTCTTGTTGCTACAAATTCTGCTCTTCACGTTTTCCAACTGCATCACGTACCCCACATGACATGGCAAATATTTTTAAAGGTGTTCAACAAATACTTTCCGAAATCCATTTGGTACCGAAAGACAACTGAGTTCCTTACGTTGACCCAAGAAGCATGTCAGCACCAAAAATTCATCACCTAGCCTGTTCTAATCAATTCAAAAACCAACAATTTAGGAAGGCAGTAAGAAAGATCAAAGGCAAGGAAGAGCCTTTGCACTTGTGACGGAAACCTTTGGAGCACCAGTGCTGCCCAGATTTTTTCCCAATCTTTTGTAGAAGACCTGACAAGATCCTTAGTTGATTGACAAAATCGAGTTTACCGTTGATGTAATACCTGGCACACCACCCATCTCTAAAAACCCTTATAGGATGTTAGCTACAAAATTGAAGGAATTGAAGGTATAATTTCAAGATTTGCTTGACAATTACTTTATCCAACCAAGCACTTCACCTTGTGGTACTCCCATGTTGTTTGTGAAGAAGAAAGAAGGGACCATGAGGTTTTGCATTGATTATCAGTAGTTAAACAAAGTATCAATGAAGAACAAGTACTCACTACCAAGAATAGATGAATTATTTGATCAACTTTAAGGCATCCAAGTATTTTCCAAAATAGATTTGTGATCCGAATATCATCCAAAGGTCAAAGCCAGGGATATTGAAAAGACAACTTCTGCACACATTATGGAGTCAGTACGAGTTTTTTGTTATGCCTTTTGGGATGACCAACTGATGTAGGACAAGTAGAAATTATTTTCCTACAAGTAGTGAGGCCGGGTTAAATATACAGGCAGCAGCAGCAGCAGCAGCAACAATAGACTTATGGGGCTAGATTTGGTGAGATTTTGTGGCTGCGAAGTATTTAAAAAATAGGAGTTTAAGGGTTTGTAAAAATGTAGGGTTTTGGAAATCAAAAAAACAAGTGTTTAAGGCTATTGGGTGGCTATTCCAAGCACTGTGAACAGTGAAGTGAACAGTAATACAAACACAATCTCAAATTTTCATAATATTAACTCTTCCCTTGAATCATTAAGATTACACATATATTTATAGGCTAAAGACTCCTAACTCTATAAGGACTATATTTCAAATTTAGAAACTAAAAATATTTAGCAAATACTAATACTGTAGACCAACTATGACTTCCAATTCTACTTCAATCATAACAGGAAACTTTAATGACTTGTAATTCTATTTCAATATCAAAATAGAAAATTCGGACTTTTGATCACTAAAATTATTTTAGAGATAATAAAACCCATATATAATGACCCATTTAATAACTTTACCCAAAATTAAACCCATGGACAACCCGTTACAACCCATGTCTAACAATTATTAGAATTACCATTATACCTGTGTGGGTAATTTTCTGTTCACACTGCCTATCTTAGTAATTCAGCGGTAAAAACACAGGCAGAATAGATGGCACAGATAATAACACAATGACACAAAGGATTTAACGTGGTTCGGCAATAAATGCCTACATCCACGGGGGGGCCGAGGTAATTCACTATTGAATAAATGGTAAAATTACAACTAACTCTCAGTAATTCTCTCACTTTCTAAGCATGTAATTGTAAATGTTACAATTAGCTTGTGGTTGTATCTGCTCTTGTTCAGAATGGTTTCGATGTACCCGCTCTTCTTCTCTACCTCTCCATATATACTAGAAAAGTTAATGGAGAGGTCGGCAGCTTTTGAGCTGGCTGCCAGCCCACTATTACACTTTTGGCAGCTTTCCAGGTGAAAGCTTTTCATGGCTTCACGTGGCCTCTAGTGGCCTCATGGCCGACTCACATGGCCTCAAGGCCACTTAGTTGGTGAAATGATGGCTTTCTCCACATAGTTGGACATCCACCTACCAGGATAATATTTTATATTGGCTGGTATGGTCGGTCTGACAGTTACCTCGGCTATGATCTTCTGCGGGTAGCTCGGCCATTGCAGGTTAAGCCGAGGTTGTAGAAAGAAGAGGCTTTTACCCTGGATTAAGATAGCTCTTGAAATAACCTCGACATTCCTTAGATTACTACAGAAAGAACTTACCACGACACGTGGAACCTCGGCTGACACGTCGGCATCACCTTGCCACGTGTTTGATACTCAGAAATATAACCCCACAATACCCTTAATTACTAAAACCTACTATAATGATATAAAGAATCAAAATTATTCTAAATCTTTAATTCTTGGTATCCTAAATGTGCTTCATGTGAAATTCCGGATTTAGTCTTTTTCTTCTTTTTATGATCATCATCACCAACGTACTAGCCACATTCGTATATTTAATGAATCGAGTGTTAAACCCTACTTGACAAGTTTGTGATTATCTTCATCAATGATATTTTGGTTTATTCCAAGACATAGAAGGAGCATGAACAACACTTGTGGATCATGCTACACGGTTTGAGAGAAAATAAACTATGTGAAATAGAATAAGTGTGTGTTTTGGCTTTGGAGCATTCACTTCTTTGGCATGTCACATCTATGTGGACCCACAAAAGATTGAATCTATAATTGATTGGCCACGGCCCACTATTTGATGGAAGGAGGAGGTTAGGTTGGTGTTTAAGGAAGTTTTGCACCCAAATTTCTCACTTTATTGCTTACTTATTGGTATAGAATTAGAAGTTGGGAATCAATTGGGATCAAAATTCTAGGCTTCAAAACCCAAAAGATTGAGACTGTGTGATGACCACTAGAGTCATCATTAAACATGCAAGTAGTGATTCACCACTTTTCTAGATCATCCAATAGTGAACAACACTTCTCTAGATCTCAGTTGTTCAAGTAAACATGCAAGCAGTGATTCACCACTTGAGTTGTTATCCAACCTTCAAGGCTTTTTCCCTATTTTGACCCGTTTTGATTAACTTTACCCATTTTGACCCCCAACCATTGCATTGGGACCCTAGCAAAGGCACAACTAAGATAATGGACCATTGCTAGGAGTTCACATGATTCATTAAAGAAACTTTGCACAATTGCTAATTCTAATCATGTACAAGTTGTAAAATGTACAATCCTTGGAAGAACTCTTGTGAGAACTTGCTTAGAGCACAAGGTGAGTAGTCGTATACCAAAGCATCTATGAACTTAGTTCTTATCAATGTAATTCCTTTTCAAACATCTTCTTATTGCAATGCTATAATTTGAATTAATTACCAAAATTAATTATGCTAAGAAAAACCGTGGATATCTCTTTTGAAATACATGATCTTACTTGCAAATGTTTCATATATGTTATTCACGGTGAGTCCCAACCGTTGGGGGCAGTAAGCATACTAGTAACTCCTATTATCAAGACATCTCTCTTGTTCGCCATGTTTCATAGCTCTTGTTGCCACTTTGTGGCCCTTGTTGGGAGTCCAAGTCAACTCAAGTCATTGTTTCATTGTGATGTGTGTATTATTGTGTAACTATATTGATTATAAGCATGAATACTAGACAATTGATATGCTGTAATACTAAATGAAAACTTTTAATTCGTTGATATAGATTTTCTTTGGTTTGTTTGGCTGATTAATTCTAATCACACGATCTAGATTACAAGCATAAAAATAAATCAAGCGCACAGACAAACCACTCACAATTTTTAACATGGAAAAAACCACGGGACCTTGTCCAGCCAACAAACCACTATCACAACCAATCAAAATACAAATTACAACTTACTACCCCACCCTAGCCGAATTCATGCATCTCAGGTTCAAATCTACGAATTTTCAAGTGTGCTTATTGTACCAACTAAATTCATGATCAGTTGAGTATTGAAACCACGATACCTCTAAATTCCACTTTGAACTAAACATGTTCCACCAACCAACCTCTGGAATCCAACAAGAATCATCCATTTATGAACAATGATGTGCAAGCCTTGGAGATTAAATAATCTTCCGAACAAAGGCATATAGCCACTCTTTATGTTCTCTAAGCTTTTTGACTCCCCCATAAAAGATGTATTTATATTTAGAGAATCCTTGGAAGACTTGGATTACGATATTGGCAACCTTTCTCGTGCTATATGAAATTAATCTTGTGCCGACGAGTTGACCTAACATACGACAAGTCCACCAGAGACTTCGACATCAAACATCCAGTCAACCTAAGGAATGGCCGATTGACCAACCAATAGAAATAAATACACTTCTTGTTGCTTCGAATATAGCTTCAAACACTTATACTCTCTAGGTTGCTACTGAGGCCAATTGTACACGAACCGAGATCTTCATTAAGCACTTTAGTCCTACTATCTTATAGATTTCAAATAAGACTCAAGTAGGACTTCTTAAAACAAATACGACTCAAGGTAGGCAATTACAAATTGATAACATAATAGGACTTGAGCTACACCTTCTTTAAATTGAATATCCATGTAACTATTTTATCTCTTGAGTGCTCGTATAATGCTATTTACTGGGCAGGCTTTAACTTACATCGTGCCTACTAACATTTCACATGATAAGGCACAACCATTGGAGGCTTTTCTATGTGGACATACTTTTGCTATGTGTAATGAAGCTAGTTTGAACATGCCATGTGTTCCTTGATTTTATTTAGTTATGGATGTAAATATGTTATGTTTTGTAATGGTTATTATATGTGTGATTATGGCATGGACTTGTATGTAACCATATGCGCCACTGGTCAGTTATGTACTGAACATGTAGACATAAATACTATAATGTATGCTTTTGCTAACAATATTTAATTCCTTGATTCGTCTTATTATAGCTTGGTGTTATCTTGAAGCCTTGGTACTAACCACGATTATCAGCCAGTCATGTCATGTAAGAAGCTTGAATCAAAAGGCACAGGCAAGTGATTTCAAAAGAATGAGAATAAAAATACCTTGGCGGAAGAAGAGGAGGCCGTTTGAGGGTCAGTCTTGGGTAGGGCTTCAAGTGCCTTGAATCCATCAGAGCTGCCCTTTCCTACAGCTAATCCAGAATCATACAAGAATTCCAATCTTTCTTGCTTGCTGCAACAAAAAATTAAAAAATACAAGATACAAAATAAAGAAAAAGGGGGATAATTTAGCAAAATTGTTTAAAAGAAACCCTAATCCCAATCGAGAAAAAAAAATTTGAGAAGACGTACGGAAGGAGGCCAGCTTGTTCCTGGAGGAGGCGAAACTCAGAGCGCTCCCTCTCCTCATGGATCTGCTTGCGAAGTTCCTCCAACTTCTTCTGTTCGGCATCATGCTTCTGTTCAGCTTTCCACACGTTTTCTATGTTCCGAAGGCTCCCTGTGTGCCATCCCTTTTTGTTCAGAAACTTCAAAGCCATCCCAACACAACACAAAAGACACGATCGACAGAGAGACAACAATCAAGAGCGCTCAACTACCACTTCAATCTTCAATCAATCGCTATTTCTCGCCTCTCCGTACTTGCATCCACCGGGTCGTCATTCGCCTTTGTGGCCGTCTAGGGCTAAAATTGTGTTATAAAAAAAAAAAAATATTAAGGGGTTGTTTGGGACGTTCTAAATAAGTGTATTTTTTGTCTTTTTTGATTAAAAAATTGAGGAAGAAAATATAAATATTTGGGTTAATTTTTGGGAAAATTATCAGAAACTCCTATTTCACAACCTGTTGCACTATATGGTCCCACGTTTTTACTATTAGATTGGCAAGTCCTATTGATGTGTTCTTTTAGTCAACCAAATTCCTTTTTGAATTTTTTGGATTGTTGCTGGACGAATTTGTCCTTTTTGTTAATCAATTGATGGTATTGTAGGAGTGGCAGATATTAGGGGATACGTGGATGCCATGTTTGGTAGCCCTGACATAGGTGAGAGACACATCAACATCCTCTGTTTGAAGCTGTTCATTGATGCTATAAAGAACTTCAACAAACAAAGACCAAGCTCTCTCTCTCTCTCTACCCTCTCCCTCTCGGCAGCCAACCTCTCTCTCTCACCCTCACCATAACACCCATCACCAACCCACATACACCCATTGCCAAACCACACCACCCTCTCCCTCTTGGCTCTCTCTCTACCTACTACACCATACGCTCACACACCACCTCCTCTTCTTCTCGGCAGCTCATCCCACACCACTCACATACCTTCTCATCCCACGGCAGCTCACCACCCGACCACATACAACACACCCAACACTGATATACACCCAGCAGCTTCACTCACCACTTTCATCAACCACCTATAAACCCACCTCTCTCACACACCCATTTCTTTTTCTCTCTCTAGAGACCCACGGCAGCCACCTCCCTCACGGCACCCACTCTGTTTGAAGCTGTTCATTGATGCTATAAAGAACTTCAATTCTGTCCATTGTTCACGCCGATCGCCCATTGTTCACGTCGATCATCTTGTACACCGACGTGGTACACCGACCTGCCGGATTGACGATAATCTTGTGCCCATTGTTCACGTCGATCTGGGGTTTGTCGATCGAACTCGAACCATTTCTCATCACAACCCTTCATTCCACAAACCAATTCTGATTTCACTGCCTTAGGTTCATCCACCGAGTTCTCGATTACATGGGCTCGAGTCACAGAATTGAATCCTCCAGTGCAAATAGTATCCTTAATGTAAGAACCCCCCATTAGGTGCCCTGATTTTTTGCTGTCTTCAAAGAGGCTAGTCTGGGAGTCAGACATGACTCGCCGATCTGGTGTTGCAGGGATGTGAACTGTGTAAGCAATACACTCCTCTGTGTTTTCTTTGGACATTGAAAGAAATTTTCTTTTGCCTGAAGATCGGCGATTACCTCCGCTTGAACCCTTCAATCCTCTGTTACTGAGAGGTGAATTCGGATTGTTTGCTTGAACCCTTCATTCCTCGGCGGTGTCGTCGTCGTGGAGGTTGGTGGTGCACCGTGGCGATCCACTTCTGCTGACCCACATCTGCTGACCCACGTTTCTGTTTGGTGATCCACGTTTGCCTCTCTTTGATATACACACAGAGTCGTTGTCGTCAGCGGTGTCGTGGTCATCGTCATCGTGGAGGTTGGTGGTGCACCGTGGTGATCCACGTTTGTGATGATCCAAACCACAAATCAACCCGATGCCCCGTTTACACACATCACAAAAATAGCTACTAATACCTTTTTATTGGGACGTGAGACACAATCACACCCAAATCCCACAAAACACAGGCGCCCCAAAATCATTCCCCAATTACACTCTTAATGGCAAATTAGTAAACAAACCCTCAAAAAGACTAAATGGTTTTTAAAAAAACAATTAGGATCATATGATTCATAAGATTGAAATATGGGATTTACTGGTCAATTCCCCTTAACTTTTTGACTTTTTATGGAAAAATGTGTAATAAAAAATTGTAAAAATTGGTTTGTAGGAGAAAATTAGGATTGGGAGTTGTGCAGCCGTAATTGTTGACTTTTGATGAATAGTGTTAACTTTTTAACTTTTTGAGTAATTTTTTGGCTTTTTGACTTTTCCTGGACATGCCAAACTTGGCCTAAATATTAAGGTAGTGTTGGGTAGTGTTTTATAAATGTGATTTGAGAGTATGAGTTGTATTTTGAGTTTGTGTGTTGTGGAATTGTGATTTGAGTGTAGAAAATTTGTTTGGTAAATAGTTTTGAAAAGAGTTTTGATTTAAGTGGGGAATTGTTGATGTGACATTTGATATGTGATACAAAAATTACAACTCATAACTAAATATATAACTCAAAATTATTTTATAGCATATAAAAAATTTTAAAATTTCAGAAAATGTTTTTTTTCGATTATATAAATCAATTGAAAAAAAAATCACTATTCCGGTCAATCGGCCGGACGTCCCGTCCGTCAAAATTTGCAAAAAAAAATTCTGAAATGCGCGCCTGTCTCAAAGTTCTCTGCAGAGTTTCCAAAACTCGTTCCAAACATCATGCTCAAGTGTAGGTGTAGAATCACATTTCTAAAACACAACCAAACAGAGCCTAAATTTTTGGGTACCTAGACTTACTTCCATCAGGCTTAATGAAATAATTAAGTTATACTCATTAATTGGTATATTAAATATTGTATTAATGAATGATGTGATATAAAATTTTTATAGTTTATATAATGAGTAGAGTCTATACTTTTAAAATAATAATGACATAACATATATTGATATATTAATTAATGCATATAACATCATTAATAATGAAATTGTAAATTCCAAATGTAACTTTCCTGAGATTTAAAGAAATATAAAAGCCTCTCCTAAAATTTTAAATTAACAAAAACTTTTCCTAAGATTTAATTTTCAATTATATTAAGGGGATGCACCAATAAATCCCAAATTAATAACTTATACACTGTTTAGTCCTAAAAGTTTTCTTATAGACTGAAAGGTCCCATTACAATGTTTCAAACATCGGATTAATGTTTCGAACATTAGATTTCAAACATCTAATGTTCATCAGATTTTAATAATGTTTGAAATTATAGGATGTATGTTTCAAACATTAGATTTCACATATCTAATGTTCATCAGATTTCAATAAATTTTGAAATTATAGAATAAAACATTAGATTCATTTACATCATGAACATCATGATGATGTATAAATGGGACTAAATGGAGCATAAGAAAACTTTTAGGACTAAATGGTTCAACTTTTCAGAAACTAGGATTTATGGGTAAATTTTCCTTATATTAACCCACATGAAATTTAAAATTATAGAAATCTTTCATAAGATTTTTGAAATGATATAACTTCCTTTTAGGTTTAGTTTTTTATTACAGATTCTCTAAATTATTATTTTATCATAAAAAAAAATAGAAAATGTTGATATTATCAAATAAATTAATTATTTTTAAATTTACCTTTTAAAGTGTGCCCAATTACAACAAAGAAATAAATAAAATTCCCATTGGGTTTTGGATGAACAAGACGCACACTTACTGATAATTAGGGTTTGGCATAACTAGGGTTTGGGATGCGCAACAGCCATTGTTGTGCAGCTAATGGGACTTTTTTCGAGTCTCATTTTTATAATTCAAACTGTTCACTTTTTAAAAGATATCGAGTAGAATATATCTCAAAAAATTCAAGTTAATCAAATATTGATATCCCTTTCATCAAGACATATTTATATCTAAAAAATTGAATGGTAAATTTAATTTTCAGTATAAATCTGAATATAAACATGACTTGATGAAAGGAATACTGATATTCAATTAACTTAAATTTTTCAAGCACGTTTTATACGATATCTTTTAAAAAGTGAACAGTTTGAATTGTTAAAATGAAGCTTAAAAAAAGTTCCATTGGCTCTGCAATAGTGCACAGTTGCCTCCCCAAGTTGCGGTAACTACGGACATAACAAAGAGAGAAAACATGAATTATATATATATATATATATTTTTTAAATTTTTTTGTAATTAGACACAATTTTCAAGGGTAAAATGAAATTGTAATTAAACTATTTGATGATGTGAATATTTTTTTTATGATGTCAAAAGGTTTTGCTTAAAGGAGGCACGTGCAATCAACTGTAGACGAAATAAATAGAGAAAATAAAAAATTTATTTTCTTACTTCTTTGTAACTAGACACAATTGAAATTGTAATTAAATTATTTGATTAAGTCAATATTTTTTTATTTTTTTTTTACAATAAAGTAGCATAAGAAGGAATCTGTAACAAAAAACTAAACATCCAGAAAGGTTTTTGTCATTTAAAAAATCTTATGAGAAATTTCTGCAATTTCTTTAAATTGTATGAGGTGTCAATCTAATTGAAAATAAACCTCTAAAGAGATTTTTAGTCATCTCAAAAATCTCAAGCAAGGTTTCTACATTTCATTAAAATCTTAAGAGAGGTTATTGTAATTGAAACAAAATTTCAAGGGAGATTTAAGTCATTTCAAAAATCTCATAAGAGATTTCTACAATTTCATTAAACCTAAGGAGATCAATATAATTTACCCCTATTTTTTTTTTACTTTTAGAAAAGTCACTAAAAAAAACACTCCAAACTCACCTAACAGGATATGGTTTCTTTTTTGGGTTTAGCTTCTCTTAAATTAATCATCTCAATTTGAGAGAATGTTTGAGTTTGGTAAATCTATTTTGGGATTGATTTTGGTAATCTAAACAGTTCACTTTTTTGGAATTATTAAGTAAAATATTCATGTAAAAAATAAAAAATGATCAGATATCGATAGTTATATGTTTGAATCAAATTTATTTTAAAAAAATGGACAACAAATCTAATTTTAAAAATAGTCATTTATTTTTTGTAATATAAATTTAATTCAAACATATAACTACTGATATCCATTCGTCTCGAGTTACATGAATATTCTACTTAACAAGTATTAAAAAGTGAAAGGTCCAGCCAGAATGTGCCTACCAAGCTCAAATACTCTTTCAAATTGAAAAGATAACTTGAGAGAAGTCAAACTCGTTTGTTATTCATCCTTAAATTATGGGTTTTTTTATTGATAAATCTCATTTGGAGGTATTCTAATCCAATAAGTCTATCAAGAAAAATTATAATCTAATTAGTCCTATGTAATTATAATTTTATTCCATGAAGTTTTTTTTTTCCTGATTTATATTATTTGATGGATTATTATACCCGTATGTCTATTATTGATATGTGTTACATAGAAAAAGGATATATACATTTTTTTTTATTACCACCTCTATTTTGGTAATTACTATTATTCACATTTTTCTTTTTGATTAGATTCATTCACATTTGTGGTATTATTTCATTCTGCTTGGGTTTGGAAACTCTCTTTTTGGTAGGATTTAGAAACTTTAGTTTATGCATGGTGATAAAATAATATTATGTTCCTCCATTGTTGTGGTGAAACTTTGTATTCCTCCATTGTCACTTTGTGTTCAAAGTTATGTTGGAAAAATGGTTTAATATAGGCATATTTTTTAGCTCAATTTGAGTGGGCCCCAAACGTCTTTTTGGGGTGGGTCCGAAGAGGTGAAGTGTTCCTTGCCGCGTGGCAAGTCACACGGTGAAGACGGAACGTCAAAACCATTTATGAGTGAATGGGAAGTTGATGTCGTTTTCGGGTCTAACATTAATTTTTATTTAGATAAAATTCTTTTGAATTTTTTCAATAAAAATTATTGTGGGAATTTAATTTAATTCTAAATTCAAATTTGAGTTCCTAAGTGGTTTCTTAAAAAAATGATTAAACTATTCAAATAGTTTAATTTTAGTATTTCAATTGGTTGAAATAAACTGTTAACTCTAATTGGTTTGTTTTTGTTTAAACCATTAAACTATGTAAATAGTTTAAAAAGTGTTTTCCAACAGTTTTTATAACTGTTGCACCTCGGAGCCTTTTCAAATTGTTTGGATTTAAGCAACGGTCAGATTTTATTTTCAATCAAATCTGTTAATTTGAATAAGGCACCTGTTAGACCACTTTTTATACCTTTTGGACTATTTCAAACGGTCATTTGTTGCCTATAAATAGTAATGATATTCCAGCAATCTTCACGGGATTATATTTTAGAGACATCCGAAAATCAGTCAGATTATTTGTGTTCTTGCTGTCTTGATTTCGTTTGGTTGCATTACTTCTTCATTTATAATTTTAGGAATAAATATTCAGAGAGTTAGAATATAGGTTTGGTTCGCCGAACAAATTGTTTGGAGTACTACTATAATTTGTGAAGATCATTGTATCCTGGGAAATAGACGCCACTCAACCGTAAGTACCGTAGCGGGGCGCATCTGTCTTAAGGACAGAGTGTCACACACTTGACTTGGTCTTAAATTATTTATTCGGTTCAACAAAATAAATCTGGTATGTTATTTATTTATTTTGTTTGAGTTATTTCAAGTTATTTTATTTACACCGAAGATTGTTCCAACAATCTTAAGACAGATTCGAATTATTCTGTTTACAGAATTTTTCGTTTGTTTCCCTTTTTCATTCTTCGTAAATAATTTCGGAAGAAAATTATTTTCTGTAAATTTACAAAATAATATTCTGGTTGGAAAAACAAATAGTGATTATATGCTATTTGACAGATAGTAGTAATATACTGTCTCTTTTCTTTGACAACAACTAGTAGTACGATACTGGTGTCATTAACAATTCAGAATATATTTTTGTGGAATTTTTTCAGAAATTAATTTTGGATTTTAGAAATTATTTTCTGAGTTTTCATTAATTAAAATTCTGTTTTCAGTATTTTAATTATTGGAGTGTAACAAGAGATTTAAATTTCTGTGTGAAATTAATTTGATTAAATAAAATTTTATTTTTCCAAATTAATTGAAAAATAAAAGTTATATTTTCATTTCTTTTATTTTACAGAATTTAATTTCTTGTGTGGAATTAATTTGGTTGAATAAAATTTTATTTTATTTCCAAATTAATTGAAAAATAAAAGTTATATTCTTATTTCTTTTATTTTACAGAATTTTATTTTCTGTGTGGAATTATTTTGGTTAAATAAAATTTTATTTATTTCCAAATTAATTGAAAAATGAAAGTTATAGTTTTTTATTTCTTTTATTTTCTGTGTGGAATTAATTTGTTTAAATAAAATTTTATTTTATTTTCAAATTAATTGGAAAATAAAAGTTACATTCTTGTTTCTTTTATTTTTACAGAATTTAATTATGTGCATTTGGTTTAATTTTCTGTGTAGTGTAAATTCTAATTATAATTTTGTTTTATAAATTAGAATTGATGGCTACTGAAACAAATGCCCAAACAAGTACTACTGTTGTGGCTGCGATTGCACCAACCCCCTCTCCTGTGATGACAGTACCAGTAAATCACGGTGAAAAGCCAGAGAAGTTCTCAGGAACTGACTTTAAAAGATGGCAACAGAAAATGTTGTTCGATCTTACAACTCTGAATCTGGCTCGTTTCCTCCGTGAAGATGCTCCTATCCTGAAAGAGGATGAAACCGACCGACAAGTGGTTGCTGCGGTTGATGCTTGGAAACATGCCGATTTCCTTTGCCGGAATTACGTCTTGAACGGACTTGACAACACATTGTACAACGTCTACAGTCCAATCAAGACAACAAAGGAACTTTGGGAATCGTTGGAGAAAAAGTACAAAACGGAAGATGCCGGTTCAAAGAAATTTGTGGTTGGCAGATTCCTGGATTTTGTAATGGTTAATTCAAAAACTGTGATCAGCCAAGCTCAAGATTTCCAACTCATTCTGCATGACATTCACGCAGAAGGTATGTCTCTCAGTGAATCCTTCCAAGTTGCAGCCTTAATTGAAAAATTACCAAAAGGCTGGAAGGAATTCAAGAACTACCTTAAACACAAACGCAAAGAAATTTCTATGGACGAGTTAATTGTGCGTTTAAGGATTGAGGAGGACAACCGCAATTCTGAAAAGCGGGCTGGTAAGAATCCTATGGAGTCTAAGGCAAATGTGGTGGAACATGCTTCAAAAGCCAAGAAATGTAAGTCTTCTGGAGAAAGTTCATCACAAGGCTCTAAAGGGGGGGATAATAAAAAGTACAAGTTTAATGGCAAATGTTACATCTGTGACAAAGAGGGACATCGGGCCAAAGATTGCCGTAGCAAAGGCAAAAGCAAAAGCAAAAGAAGAACAAGCAAGAAGCCTGCTCAAGCCCATATGACTGAAGTGGACAAGATTTCCAATGGTGTAGATGACATCAATCTTTCTACAGTTGTTTCCGAGGCAAATCTTATCGGAAATCCTAAAGAATAAAAATTATTGTGGGAATTTAATTTAATTCTAAATTCAAATTTTGAGTTCCTAAGTGGTTTTCTAAAATTTGTAATTGTGAGAATTTAATTTAATTCTAAATTCAAAATTTAGGTTCCTTAAAAGTTTCCTAAAGTTTGTACCTCTTTATTTATTTATTTAACTATTTCAATAGTTTAATATATATATATATATATATATTTAGTTTAATATATATATAATATATATATTTGAAATAATTTAAATAATAAATTAACCTATAGTTCCATCAGTTTGTTCAGATGCACTAACGGACGGAACAAATTTCAAATGTTTGAAATTTGGTGTATAGGTACAAACAGACAAAATCTTAATTCAAATTGTGGGTGCACCTGTTCAAAGGTTTGTACACCTTTTCACTTGGTTTTGATACCTGTTCGGGTCCTATAGTTTGCCTATAAATACTATTTGTTTTTCAGCAGTTTTGTATCCGTAATTTTTTAGTCTGAAATTTTTCTCTTTGCTGTCCAGATTTCTTTAGTGCATTATTCTTCATTTATAATTTAGGAATATATTTCAGAGAGTTAGAACACAGGTTCGGTTCGCCGAACAAATTTATTTGAAGTGCTTCTATAATTTGTGAAGATCATTGTATCCTGGGAGATAGACGCCATTCAACCGTAAGCACCATAGCGGGGCAAATCTGTCTTAAGGACAGAGTGTCACACACTCGACTTGGTCTTAAATTATTTATTCGCTTCAACGAAATAAATTAGGTATGTTATTTAATTGAGATAATATAAACCATAAACCATTTTATTATATGGGGTGTATCTCTTGTATTAGTTGAGATAATTTAATTTTCTTCTGTCACAAATATTTTTATGACAGTGACATTTATTTGTAAATGAGTTGCAAGAATGTATACAATCAATTGGGTTTTTTAATTGTTCGTCTCTTAGGCAAATTTTTTATGAGGATATGATTTTGTCAAAACATTAATTCTGATTTGTGTAGTCATAATTATTTTGAATTTTTGGATTTGAAATTTATGAATCAAGTACATCATAGACAACAAATGATGAATGGCATGATACTAAATTCAGGCTTACCAAAGAACTTGTGGGGGGAAGCAATATTGTTTGCTAATTATGTTCTTAATAGAATACCCCACAAGAAAACCAACAGCACTCCTTATGAATTATGGAAAGGTCGACCATCTTCCTACAAATACTTAAAAGTGTGGGGGTGTTTGGCAAAAGTTGAAGTTCTTGTTCCTAAAAAGACTAAGATTAGACCAAAAACAGTAGATTGTGTGTTTATTGGTTATGCTTAGAATAGTAGTGCATATCGGTTTCTGACTTATAAATCAGAAATACCTAATATAAATGTGAACACTATTATAGAGTTAAGGAATGTTGTGTTTTTGAACATGTCTTTCCTTATAAGAAATGACAGGAATTAAGTTCACAGGAAAGAACTTATGATTGTACACAAAGTCAAGAGACTAATGACAATCAAACACAAAGAGACTAGTAATGGTCTCAACCAACAGGATTTAACTGATGATGAACCAAGAAGAAGTAAGAGAGCGAGAACATCAAAATCCTTTGGTCCAGATTTTCTGACATACTTGTTAGAAAATGAACCTCAAAGCTTTAAGGCAGCAATAACAGGTCCTGAAGCACCTTTGTGGAAAGAGGCTGTTAATAATGAAATTGAATCCATTATGCAAAATCATACTTGGGAATTGGTGGATCTTCCACCAGGTTCTAAACCTCTTGGATATAAATGGATATTCAAGAGAAAAATGAAAGCAGATGGTTCAATTGACAAGTATAAAGCAAGACTTGTAGTTAAAGGTTACAGACAAAAGGAAGGTCTGGACTATTTTGACACATATTCCCCTGTGACAAGAATACATCCATTCGCATGCTTATTGTAATAGCAGCGTTGTTTAATTTAGAAATACATCAAATGGATGTTAAAACAGCTTTCTTAAACGGTGATCTAAATGAAGAGATCTATATGGAACAACCCGAAGGGTTTGTTGTATCAGGGCAAGAAAAGAAAGTTTGTCGACTTGTAAAATCCCTTTATGGATTAACACAAGCACCTAAGCAATGGCATGAAAAATTTGATCATGCAATGCTTACTAATAGGTTTAAGATAAACGAATGTGACAAATGCATCTATGTTAAAACCACTGACCAAGGATATGTCATAGTTTGTCTTTATGTGGATGACATGCTTATCATTTGAAGCAGTAAAAATATGATCAAATCAACTAAGCAAATGCTTAACAGAAGATTTGATATGAAAGATATGGGAGTCGCAGATGTTATATTAGGAATGAAAATTACTAAAACATCTGACGGATATGCATTATCTCAATCTCATTATATTGAGAAAATTCTTGATAAATTTATCAAGGATGATTTGAATTTAGCAAGAACACCTGTCGACATCAGTCTTTATTTATCGAAAAATAAAGGTGATGCAGTGTCTCAGTTAAAATACTCCCAAATCATTGGAAGCCTAATGTACCTAATGAATTGTACTCGTCCTGATATAGTTTATGCTATCAGTAAATTGAGTAAGTACACTAGTAACCTCGGAGAAGACCATTGGAAAGCGATCATTCGGGTTCTTAGATATCTAAGATTCACCCATGATCATGGTTTGAACTTTACTCGATATCCAGCAGTACTTGAAGGTTATTGTGATGCAAATTGGATATCAGATACTAAAAATTCAAAATCCACAAGTGGATATGTCTTTACTCTGGGAGGCGCTGATGTTTCTTGGAAATCCATGAAACAAACATGCATCGCACGATCCACAATGGAATCCGAGTTCATCGCTTTAGACAAAGCATGAGAAGAAGCAGAATGGCTTCATCACTTCTTAGAAGACATTCCAATGTGGCCAAAACCTGTGCCAGCTATTTGCATTCATTGTGATAGTCAATCTGCAATAGACAAGGCATAGAATCTTATGTATAACGGTAAGTCACGACATATTCGTCGTCGACATAATACGTAAGGCAATTGTTGTCAAACGGAATAATCTCAATAGATTATATAAAATCTAAAGAGAATATTGCGGATCCGTTAACAAAAGGTTTGACAAAAGAGCTAGTGTATAGTTCATCGAAGGGAATGGGATTAAAGCCTATTACATAAGAGTCGTCATAATGATAACCCTACTTATATGACTGGAGATCCCAAGAACTAAGTTCAAAGGGACAACTAAGTTATGTATGGCTCGCCAGAAATCACCAAGGGATTAAAATTCCCTACCCATTCCTATGGTGAGAGTGATATCTGCAACATATGTTGTCTGCAGGGGCATAAGGATAAGCCTTGCTTTTAATGATTACTTATATCTTGATTAAGGCATAAAATCAAGACGAATATAAGAAGATACTCACAATAAGAATCACCTATATGAGTGTTGAACTGGGGTCGGTTCTATGAGAATGAAAGAGGCTACATTCTCTAGAAATACTCATGAAAACCAGGTGCGTTCAAGGCCAAAATGAACACAACAGTGAGAACCACGATGTGTCAGAAGATATTTTGTGTGAAATCTATTGTCTTGGCTTACACAAACGGCTGAACAATTCAAGACATCGCGTCCATTGGTTAGCTAGTAAGTCCGATAGGTTATCACTAGGGAAGGTTCAAGGCCGAAAACTACCTATCCTGATGCAAGATATTTTCGACTTATACTCTTTCGATAAATCTACATATTGTTGCATTTCCGTTATCATCAAATTCCATTCATGTGGGGGATTGTTGGAAATGGTTATAAAATTCTGGGTAAAACCGGAATTTTTTCCTAAGTTTGGTCTAATATTTAGGTGGGCCCCGTGCATCGATTTACACGGGTCAAAGTGGTAACGCGTTCTATGCCGCGTTGTGATTCACGTGGTATATTTGGTTGTTCAAAACCATTACCGAGTGAATGGGAAATTGAAGCCAAAGTATGCTCCATGGAAATGGAGTTTTGGTGGAAATTCCTTAAAGGTTTGAATAAGGCTTGTCCCACATTGATTTGGTGGGAGATTTTGAGAGGGTTTATAAGGCATAGGTTTGGTACTTGGGGTGTGCCCCAAGGGGTACCCCAGTGTTTTAGAGGGAGAGGTTATGGGCAAAATGGGCTAGACCCATTGGACCCAAAAACCACCACACACGCGCGCTGCCGTCGCCGTCCGTCCGGTCGGTCGGGTGGGCTGGGCTGGGCCTGGGCCTGGGCCTGGGCGCGGGTGCGTGGTGTGAGGTTGGGTTGGGCTTGTTGGGCCAAATACTAATCTTTTTGGGCCAAAAACATTTGAAATAAACTGGTTTAGATTTACAGTTCATCCAAACAGGGCCCTTCCCGTTTTCAAACAGAATTAAACTGGTTTGGATTTAATGTTCATCCAAACAGGGCCCTTCCCGTTTTTTAATCCAACAGCTTTAAGGCCAAGTTTGGGAAGACTAAATAAGTGCACTTTTTGACTTTTTATGAAATATGGGTTGGATTTGGGTTGGGTTTGAAGTGATGTGTTAGAGAGGTGATGTGACTTAAATATGATGATGTGACTTAAATAGGATAGTGACTTTTTGACTTTTTGAATTTTTTTGAAGATGCCAAACTTGGCCTAAATCTGTTTGAATTTCAAACAAAACAGTGCCTAAACAATTTGTATATGTTTAATTCAAATTGAACAGGTACAGTACCTGTTCAATTCAAAACCAAGAGCCACATTTACATCTATAAATAGACTAGCCCTCATTTGGATTTTGTAACTCTAATTTTCATCCTTTATATTTCTGAAAACATTATCTTCATGTTGCTGCATTATTTTATTGTCAGAGAGAGTATAAACACTTAGTGTGTTCGTTAGGCAAACAATTTGTAGTGTTGCTATTGTTTGTAGTAGATCATTTTATCCTGGGAGATAGACGTCCAAATTCTGAAAGCACCGTGGAGAGGACGAATATGTCTTAAGGACACAGTGTCAAACACTGGACTTGATCAGATAATTATTCAAAGAAATTAATCAAGTAAGTTGTTTAATTTTATTCTGTTTTTATTTGTTTATTTAATCAGATTTTAATTTTGTTTTTGTAACAAAATAAAATCTGTTATTTATTTATTTATTTATTATTTCGAGTTTGATTTTTGTAATCAAACAAATTCTCTCATTTTCTTTATTTCTTTAAATTCTAGTTGTTGTTTTGTACACAATAGAATTAAATCTCTTAAATACAGTGAAGATTGTCCAACAAGTTATGTGTTCATTCATCGTTGGTCTGTGTTCGAAACTCTATGGGTTGGTTTGGTTTGTGTTTCTGAAAAAAATTTCAGAAATTTTCTCTACCAAACAAATTTTCCCAAAAAAATTTCCCAAAACACACAAACCAAACAAGTTTTCCAAACAAATCTCTCTCACACACACATCAAATCAATCACTTTTTCCAAAACTCTCTCTCAAAACAATTTTCCAAAACAAATTTCCCAAAAAACCAAACTAAACATGTTTTCGTACTTTTTATCTCTAAAACACATCTCTCAAACACAAACCAAACATACCCTATATTTCTCTATTATCGTAAGTCGAAACTCTATTTATGTCCAATCAATTTTGTTACAAACATATTCTTCAAATATGAGTTTGGTTTGATTTGGATTGGTAGAATGGTGAAATTGCATAGATTGTCAATAATGATAGCGATAATGATAAAGATGATGATGAAGATGAGGATATGGGTGATATTTTTTTTATTTTTAGAGTGATTGAGTTTTTTTTTTTATTTCTAATTCTATTCCTGCCATTGTTTCTATTTTTTTGTCAATCATTGTGAATGTTCACATTTCACATTATTTGAAAGTCTGAGAAATAAGTGTTGGAATATAGATTTGGACATAATTATATATTTTGCAATATGTGAATGTTCACATATCATTGGTTATTTGTTAATATACTTGTTGTTTGAATAATCATTTTTTGTTATCATACAATTGAAATAGTCAATTTTTTTTTTTTGTTTTTAATTTTGTTTCATGTTATAATGTGAATGTTTACATTGGTATGAATTTAATTTTTTAAAGGTTAGTTGTATATTAATTTTAAATTGCGAACATTCACATTGTATTTTGATATGAGTTTTTTTTGAAATTTTTTCGAAAGTTAGTTGTATTTTGTTATTTTTTTTACTATGCTTGTCGGTTGAACAACCATTTTTATTACCATTGAACATTCGAAATACTCATTTTTTACATTTTTTTAATTTTATTTTATATTTCACGTTGTAGTGTGAATATTCACGTTGATATGAGTTTATGTTTTTTAAAACTAATTGTGTATTAATTGTAAATTGTGAACATTCGCATTGTATTTTGATATAAGTTTTATTTTTTCAAAAGTTAATGGTGTGTTTGTTGTTTTTTGTTACTATGCTTTTTTTTTTTTTTGGAATTATACTATGCTTATTAGTTGAACAGTCATTTTTGTTACCATTAAACAATTGAAATAGTCGATTTTCACTTTCTCAATTTTATTTTATGTTTTCACGTTGCAATATAAATGTTTGTATTGGCATAAATTATTTTTTTTAAGGCTAGTTGTATGTTAATTATAAATTTTGAATATTCACATTGTATTTTCGTATGAATTTTATTTTTTCGAAGGTTAGTTGTATGTTTGTTGTGAGCATTCACATTGTAATTTAATTATGTTTTGTTTTTTCAAAAGTTAATTGTATGTTTGTTGTTTACTATGAACATTCACATTGTATTTTGATTTTTATTCAGATTTTTTGTTGAATTATTTTTAAAATTTTCAAATTATAAAAAGGTTCAAAATCCATAATTTGAGATTTTTTCCATGGAATGCGGAAGAAATTTTCTCCTTAAAATAAGAGAGAGATTTTCTACACGGAATAAGGGAAAATTTTCTTTTTAGAATGAGGGAGAGATTTTCTTCATAAAATGAGAGACTATTGTTATATATTAGTTTCAAAATAGAAATATTTGCAAAAAATTAGAAAGGATGATTTTGTCATATTACATTAAACAGGACTTAATGAAATACTCAAAAAGGATATGGATTAGATGGAATAAAACACTTAAAACAAGGATTTATCAAAAAATGACTCATAAATTATATTTTTGTCTAGACAGTCTGATATATATTTATGAGTTATTTTAATAATTAAAATAAACTCAAATAAATTCTGAATTAATTTCATGAAACTTTTGGTAATTTAGAATGAGAAAAAAGTAAAACATGTTCGATAAATGAATTTTTTTTGTTACGCAAATATTCAAAATATTGTAAAAATATCTTTTTATACCCGTAATCAAGACAAAAAAAAGATGTGATTATTTTGTACATATGTAATTAAAAGCTTACAAAATCAAATTATACCTTACGAAAATCTCAATTTTTTTTTGTTAAATAAGTTAAAAAAATCAAATAAATTATACAATTTAAAGGGTAAATTACAATTAAACCCCCTAAGATTTGTTTAAAATACGACAATGGAATAATTGTAATTTTTTAAATCACAAGAAACAATTCATATTTTAAGCAAATCTAGAGGGTTGTGTATTTGTATTTTACCTTAATTTAAAATTACAATCAAACGCTATTTTAAGCAAGCAAATTAAATAAATTGACTTATAAGTACTATCAAAATAGACCAATGTAATAAGGGATTTTTTTTTTTTAAGATCCCCAGTGAAAATATTTTATTAGTTAAAGAACAACTTAAAAAAGTTTTGTTTAGTTTAAGAACACTAAATATTTTTTTGACAAAATTACCTCTAATTTAATTGCACTACTATCTCAGTACATCAGCTACCACCACCTTCAACTGTTGCTGATAACCTCCGACCGTTGATGACGATTTTTCAATGACCTCCCACAGGTCATTTGATATTTTTTTCAACTACTCTCCAGCAAGCTTTCCTGCAACTATCTGATGACTTTTTCAGTGAAGTAAATTTTTGTTTTAAACAAATATATATATATATATATGTATATATATTCAAAAGTTTTCATCTTTACAGCTTTCGATTAAGATTTTAAGACATAAATCTAAAATTTGGTACTCAATTTTTACATTTGATTCTCATTTTTAAAATTTTTAAGGGTAAACTACTAATAAGTCATAATAGTTTCATTATGTCTTATTAAAAATAAGTCATAGTAAAATTGTCGCTAAAAATAATTTTTTGTGATATTTTTTTGTATATATCGCTAAAAATTGACAATTAGTGACTTTTTTGTCACGATTTTTATAAATTGACACTAAAACTTATAATTAGTGGTATTTTTTTGTGATAAATTTTTAAACTGTTACTGAAAGTTAAAAATTAATGACATTTTTTTATGATAATTTTTTTAAACTGTCACTAAAATTTATAATTAGTGACTTTTTTGTGACAAAATTTTTAAATTGTTACTGAAAATTAACAATTACTGACTTTTTTAATAATATTTGATGAAAAACGCTTTTAATTATCATATGACTTATTGAATAATAAGTTCACTTATAATGACCTACACATAACTCCTACAATTTTTAACCTTTATTAAAATTTCTTTTGGTTCACAAAAATCAAATTTGAATAGATAAGCTTCACATGGTAAAATTTTACTTACTGAAATTTCTCCAAGTGAAGTTTTATTGTATTTTACATTATATAAGCTTCACACTGCGTATATAAGCTTCACTCGATGAAATTTTCACTATGTGACAGTGAAATATCATATTGCGATTACAAATTTATATATTTTTCAATAGGGTTAATTGGAGAAGATAAACATAGATAGAGACATAAATAAGAAAGAATAAAGAAATAGAAAGGGAAAATAAAAAAACAAAGACAAATTTGGACCACATAGGAAGACAGTGGAGCAACAAAGCAGTGTTAATGGAAGTTGTACAGAAACAATGTCATGTAGTAGACATAATTGTGAGATCTCATCTAAGTCGAACGAAAGAGATGATGCGTAAATGATTGTCACGACCCAAACCCGCCCTTATAGGTTTAGCGTCGTAACTGGCTAGTAATCCGTGGATTACCGAAGGCCTCCTAACAATTAGACTTGTAATTAGGGGCTGCGGAAGTAAATACATAAAAGAAAAATATACATTGTCCATCGAGCTGTGCAGACATACATGAGACTGATAATCTTAACTTTTATAAACATACGAATGATGTCATAGATACAATATTTACACGTCACCTCATGTACATATAGAAGGAAAACTTGTTCATAGAGCAAAAGGAATAGTCTTATATATTCATATTAACACAGCAACAAGACATGACTTGATCTGGAACCTCTCCTTGAGGCGCAAAAGATGGCTGACAAACACAAAAAAAGCTTCAGGCATCTGTAACAAGCCCGCGAGGGACCTCGTGCTGCTACAGTTCGGACTCGATTTGTGTCACGGTTCTTAATCTGAACCAAATAGTCCAAATCCGGCAAATCGTTTTGAGAAAACAGATTTTTAGAAAATGAGTGTCAAACATGGACTGCCTTGCCAGATACAGAGTCGCCACATAAATATTTTATTTTGGGGGAATTTAGGAAACCCTGACTCGGTGCCAAAGGCCACGTGTCCGTCATCACCAAAGTTGCCTCGGCTCGAGAACTTGGGTACGATTGGGGAAGGTCAGCTATGAGCACCCCCTTTCGCCCGATCAAAGATCGGCCTCTACTAACCGTGATATCTTGTTTTAAAAACATTATATGCTCTTATTCCGGTTATTAGCCTAGAATTACTATGTTATGCGCGCAGCAAACAAGTATAGACCAAATCGCCTAAATTGGAACAAAACATTTCATGTTTGTTTTGAAAATGGTTTGCTACTCGCAGGTAGGCTAAAAATGCAGGTTTTGCCACCCTCGAGTGGGTTTTAGAAAAGATGGTTTTGCCACTATCTAGTGGGCTTAAAACTCACAGTTTTAAAGCATTATTTCAATTCAGGTAATTCGACCTCCACCCACAGGCATTCAAGCAGTTATATCACATAAGCAGCTAGCCTCATGGTAATCATGCTATTATGGCAACACTCACACGCATGCGGTATGCTAAAGCATAAAAGCTTACCTAGTACTCCAAGCCAAAACAGAAACTAGTTAGTAATCATATACATGACCCCAGTTCATGTTAAGATGGCTAATGCAACACATGCAGGATGTAGCTAGAACAGGCTCGGCTACCCTAAAGATGGCATGTGAAATGCTGCAACTAACAAGTACTCAACTTGGAATTTGAAATACAAGTGCAGTTAGCATGATGTGCCGAGCCCGATGTATGTAAGACAAATGTATGGATGCATGCATGCATAGCATAAGGTATGCTAAATTAAATATGCCCTAATACTAACCATCGAAAGCATGTAAGTAAAAGGGAGAAAGAAGTGGGGATTGGAAGACATGCACACACGCACCCACACTTATTACAAATTTGCCCTCGCTCAGAGGGACCAAAAGAATAATACAAATTAATTAACCTACAAGCTAATTAATTATTACAGGCCACTTAATTAATTAAGCAAATTAACTAAGCTAAGAAAGCAGTAAAGGCCTCGGGAAGAGGGTCCAATGCGCGCGTGCTCGGGTTTGCTCAGAAATCCAACGCCATGCACAAGTTTGCCTCTGTTTTCCCTGCTCTGCTCCTCTGAAAATTGCACAAGTCCAGGGAGCACTCTATGGACACTGTGGAACATCACTGGCTAAGACAGAACACCACCGGCCATGTCCGGATGGTCATCGACCATTTGTAAGGCCATCGGCCAACAATGGATGGCCGGTCGGCAGTATAGATGGCCGGCCGGCCAAAGCTTCCTGCAGAACCTGTTTTGACAGCAGCAGAGGGAAAAACAAGGCATGGCAATGCATTTCAAGCAAATGTATGCACCACCACATCCCTTATCATATTTATGACTCAAAGGGGTATGGTGCTCGATTCTCGGACCACCAATCGCGCATTTCAATGCGTGATGGCCCAAGAGACCAAGTATGCATTTTCAATGTAGAATGAAATGCACATAAACAAACAATGAGCTCAACCTCTATCATACTCAATTCAAGAGGCAAAGCATGCATGCCAATGTAATGCAACCTAGGCATGTGAGCTAAGTGTGCAACATGAGCATGGACACAAGCAATGTATACTAGGCACACAACCTAAGTTAACAAGCATGCTAGGCATGGAATAATTATGCTAATGGCAAGCATACAAAATGCAATTAAAACATGCAAGTATGCAAGACATATGACAATATGCAACATGGTCCAAAACTCAAAGCAAGCCAAGGGGCTTAAACTATGGCTATACAAGCCAAGCCTCAAAGGGCCAAGGGGACTTAAAATAGGTCCAATGCAAGTCTAAATAAGACTAAAGACACACCTAGATGGCATCTAAATGGTCTAAACATGGAAGCACATACAAAGGTCCAATCATGGAGCATAGAACAACAACCTTATAAAGCATTAAAGGAGCATCAAATGCAAGCATACAAGCATGCCATGAGGACTGAAATGACATTATAAGTGACGCCAAATCACTGAAATAGTGCAAGTAAAGCATGCTAGAGGGGTCAACACTCAAGGCCTACAAGGGGGATTACATGGTAGCTATACAAAGCAATCATGGATGACCCAAACAACCAAAAACAGTCCTCAAGCACACTAAAACATGCATAAAAGCTTCACAAAGCTAAGCCAAAACAAGTAAGCATAGTGGTCTAAATGCTAGATACATGTCAAGGCAATTTCATGGCATTACAAGACAAGTATGCAAAGCAAGCATGGTGTGTCTAAACCAAGTAAAAACAATGCTATATCATGGCAACATAAGCACAAATAACACTTAAGACATGGCCAACATGAACTTAAAAATGGTGCTCACACATGAGGCTAAAATGACACTTTTTGAAGACAACAAGGAGAGGGGGTGGCCCTCTCCTTCTTAGGACCTCAAACCACCATCGTCACCACTAAAATCCCTCAAGATTTCAGTGGTGAGGAGGTCCACACAAGGTGGTCCCGGAGCTCACCAAAAATGCACAAAAAAGAGGCCAAACAAGGCCTAAGAGGGGGTAAACGACCCCAAACACAAAAGTGTTCTTAAACAAAGTTCAAAAGGAGCTCAAAATAAGACCTTTTTTAGTTTATGACAAAGCCAAAATATGCTTGCAAGTAAGGCTAAAAGTGTGTGCAAAAACGGAGAATAAAGAGGAAATAGTGCTCACCCTTGATGAACTTCTTCAAAGCTGTGACTCCAGCAGCTTATGGACCAAAAATGAAGCTCCTTAGGACATCTCAAGACCCTCCAAGAAGCTTAGGTTGGTGTTGGAGGTGTTAGGCTAAGATGTGTAGTGTAAATGTGCAAGAATTAGACCCTTTCGAACCTTCTAACCCACACAAATGTAGAGAGAGAGGGAGATATAGAGAGAGAGTGATATATATATCCTATATATCAGATTTTTTTCAACCCTTGAAATGGAAGGAGAAGCTCTCCTTATATAGACAAGGCAAAAGGCCTAAGCTTCTTGGAGAAGCTTAAAGCAAAAGGGTCAAAGGGGGCAAGCTTCCAAGGGAAGCTAAGCAAAAGGGCCAAGCTTCTTTGAGAAGCTAGGCAAAGGGGTCAAGCTTCTCTAAGAAGCTAAAAAGGTAAAACTTCTTGGAGAAGCTAAAAAAATCAAGCTTCTTGGAGAAGCTAAAAAAGGTCAAGCTTCTTGGAGAAGCTAAAAAGGTTCAAGCTTCTTGGAGAAGCTAAAAAGGGTCAAGCTTCTTGGAGAAGCTAGAGCAAAGGTTCAAATGGTTCAAGCTAGAACCAAGGGTTCAAAAGGTTCAAGCTTCTTGGAGAAGCTAAACCAAGGGGGTTCAAAAGGTTCAAGCTTCCTCAAGAAGCTAAAACAGGGGGTTCAAAAGGTTCAAACCCCCTCAAGAAAAGGTCTTGGCCAGAAAAAGAGTCAATCAGCCAACAAAGATGGCCGACCGACCACAAAAGATGCCGACCGGCCGCAAAAGGTACCGACCGACCACCAATAGTGCTGACCGGCCATCACCAATGGCCGGTGGCAAGAAAACAGGGCCGGTGGCCTCAAGCCATGGCTGGTGAGGTGTGGGATGTCCAATCAAGCCATTCCCTGTCCCCAGAAGCAAAAACAGAAGTCGAGAGGTTTTGAGGCAAGGCACGAGGCCGAAACCTCCGAGAACTCAAGACGAACACGAACATGGATGATCACCAAGTGTTCAAATGGTGACATCCAAGTCTTGAGGACGGTCAAAAATGGGGTGTCTACAGCATCATTTTAAGCCTGATCACGAGCCTACTCACTTACATACATAATAAATAACTAGTGAGCGGAGGCCCAGTGAATAATAACAGCATAAAGGGGTAAATGAATGATGTCCCATAATTGTGTCTGAAACCAAAGTTCACATTCGTATTCTCATTCTGAACATGTACATAGAGATCAGAGATTCATGCTAAATCTTACATGGTGCATCCGCTAGCATTGACAGAACACATACAGAGAATCTTAAATCGTACTTGTCAGTTCTATAGAAGAACCTCCGGCCGGGTAAGGATAACTTGTTAGTTCCATAAAAAAACCTCTGGACTGGGAACTTGTAAAACTTGTCAGTTCCACCTAGGAACCTCCAACCAGGTACAGATAGCTTGTCAGTTTTATAAGGAATCTCCAGTACCGGGAACTTATAACATACTTGAATCATAGCATAATGTCACTTATAACATACTTGAATCATAGCAAAATGTCATAAATGCTTGTTATTGTTAGACAATCATTCATAGTATAAAACATGACATTCCATTCAACAGATCTTATTTCATATACCGAAAATAATTTAACTTGAATATAGCTTTACTAAGTTATTACACACAGATAACAGATGTTGCAAGTAGACAATTCAATTTCCTTGTTGCGCGTGACCTACATAGTTACAGAACGAACGTATACTGAATTACACAATCGGAAATGATAACTTAGTCCCTTCTTGTCTTGGTGTGTTTCTACTTCATTAACCTCATTATGGTGTCTTAATCATGGCCTAGGAATGCTTAGGATGGAATGAGGATGCAGAAATGCACTTAAAAACATTTTTCAAAACTTGCTAAAAACGGGATCCACGCTTGAGCAGGCATGCAGAATGTGAGGGTCCACTCGAGCGTAACTCCCTTCGCTCGAGCAGTCTGTAAATTTTGAAAAAGTACTGGTCGCTTGTTTTTCACGCTCGACGGACGCTCGGTCCCAGCTCGAGCGTGAGACTCAAACTCTCGCTCGAGCGTGACTTTTGTCGCTCGAGCGTGCTGCAAAACACAAGAACTTCTGAGGGCTTGCATTTTACGCTCAAGCGTACTTCAGGTCGCTTAAGCGGAAGTGCATGCACTTAGAGTGGTCGCTCGGGCATGAATTCCTGCGCTCGAGTGTAGATGCAAATTCTGAAATTTCCAGATTTAATCTCCAAGTTCAAAACTTAATCTTTAAGTACCAAAACTTGGTTTTCCTGGGCCAAAACTTGAGAAAATACATGGAAACTCTTAAAACAACATGAATTAATGATCATTACAAGAAATCATGGCCCAATGGCTTTGCTAATTGAGCAAAATTCAACTTGAAGTGTAGGAACATGCTATAAATATGACATGCATGCATAATTTCAGTTCATAGCTTCCCAAAACATGACCAAATGAAATATTCAACTCAAAAACATGGTGAATTCTTAGATTACAACCAAAATATGAACATGCATGTGAGATTTCTCATGAAAAGAACTTCAAAATTTCATGATATGGACATGCATGCATTGAATGACTTATAATTCCAAAGCTCTAACTCAATTCTTACATAAATCAACATAATTCTCTTGAGTTCATGCATTATAGTCTAGATTTCAAGGTTTAAGGATAAAATTCTTACCTAGAGGCTTGAGTTCACAAGTGTTGAAGTTGTAACTCTTAAATTCTCCTCAATTCCTCTAATTCTTGCTAGCTTGGCTTCAAATTGACTCCAATCTCTCCTCTTTCTCTCACTCTTACAGTTGTGTGTGTGTGTATAGGCTCAAGAGTGTGTTGAATGAAGGAAAGAAAAATGAGTGGAGGCAATAGGTGCCTTATATAGGCTTCATTAATGTTAGTTTATTGAAACTAATCAAATGGGTATTAAATTAATTCAATTTAATCGTTCCGAATTGAATTTCAATTAAGCCTACCATAATGTTCTAAAAATTCCAAATAGCACATATATCAAGCCAATTTCGTGATTGGATGCCGATAAGGCCTTCGATTTATAGAATAAAATAGAAATTCAAACAGATGTGTCTACGATAACAGATAAAATCACAAATTATGTAACACATATGCAATTAATTCACAATCTAGTCTTAATAACTTATTAGGCATATTAAATCACGGATTAACGTTAATCATAAGTTAGGTTGTTACAATGATTTAGATGAAGAAATCAACAACGGTGATGGCATAATCATGACTAGCCACTGGTGGCGGCGCAATGGTAGAGAGGGATAGAGACAGAGAGAGAATTGAGAGAGAGCATCAAAAGGAACGTGGAGAGAGAAGAAAGAAAGAAATAAATATGGAAGAGAATGATTTTAGAGTTGAAAGATAATTTTTCACAATTTATACCATAGTTTTTCCTTATTTTTCTAGAATTTAAAATTTCAAAGAGTTCAACTAATAAGCAAATCTTTTTGTGGACTAGAACTCTTATAAAAACCTATAAAGGATTGTTCCTAATTTTTCCATTGTTACAATAAAAGTACGTGATTGGGGGAATAGTAATTTGATTGTTCATTTAATGATTATCAAAACTTATATTCAATTTTTTTTTTTTTTTTTGAGGGGGCTTATTAAGTATCTGTGACAACCCCGATCTGTAATTAGCTAATAACCCGTAACTAAGAATGTCTAATAAGTAATTAAGATGAAATCATGCGTTAATTGTGCATTTCATGTATTATTTGTGATTATATCTATTTGATTTAGGAATATCTGTTTGAATTTTCGTTTCGACATGCAAATTGAAGGCCTTATCGGCATCTGTACGGGAAAGAAATAAACCTTCTCGTATAATCCTGTTGATCAAGATTGTGCTCCTCCGTATGTCGTCGCTTTACTCCCTGAAAGCACAAACGTGAGCTAGCCGACGGGTGTGTGCCGGATACCTCTCCGATGCCTAAGTCAGCAAAATAGACAAATAGACAAAAAGCTCTGTGAATTCGGGAATCAAAGTTGTGTTACCTCTCCATAGGTGATGTTGTGAGCTTTTATAGGTTCCGCGTGGCACAATCCAAGTAGGACTCTTACTCCTCCATGTATAGTCCTCCTAGAAATCACATTCCTGAAAGAATGCTTATCTTCAACACCCTCTTCACTGCTTAAACCAAGTGAGATGGTTTTACCATGGTCGGATTCTAATATGACCGAGGTAAGCATGGCTATGCTAAGCCGCAGACTAGACCGAGCTAACTTTAGCTCGGCTCTTCCATTCACTGCTCTTATCCTGGTTTCTCCAGTACTAACCATGGTATGTTCAGACTGAGATAACAAACATCAAGGTCCTGATCGAGCTAACAAATAGCCAGGTTTTGACCGGGCTAACCACAATACGCCATAACCAGGCTAACTCCAAGCGCGGTGACCGAGCTATCCACAAATCTCTCCCAGACCGGGATAACAACAAGCCTCTCTGGACCGAGATAACAATAGGGCTTACCAGGACCGGGCTAACTACAAGCCCCTTTCATCCAGCCCTTCTTACTGTGGCCCAAAGAACGGCCCATTTACCCAGTTCGGCCCATTTACCCAGCTCGGCCCAATTTAGGTACAAATTACCCTCTCAATTGCCCCTTAATTCCATCTGTGCAACATGATAGGGATTACCTATTACCAGCCGAGCTAAAAAGTTTTAGCCTTACGACCGAACTAAACTCTCAAGCTTTCCCAGCCGAGCTAAAAACTCTTCAGCCTTTCCAGCCGAGCTAAACTCACACCGGGCTCCACCTGTCCAGTCAAAACGTCTCTTCAATCACAGCAACTGAATCACTTCTCATTCCAAGGACACGTGGCATGCTCTCATTGGCTGAAGGCAGCTGTGACGCCGTCTTCGTACCTCGTGTTTTTTGAACAGTCCCGCCCAAATTTTTGGGGCTTTTCACAAAAACCCTTTCGTTCTTTTCTGAATCAAACTCATACTATTCATCTCCTTCTCTCTTTCTCATTTCCATTTTTCCTCAACTTTGCTTCTGAAAAAGCTCTTGTTCTCAGTTGCTGCCGTTGCTCCCATCTTCTAGCCTCTTCCTCTTGACCTGGTAAGCTACTCAAATTTGTTCTGCTTTTCTTGTTTTCACCTTTGTTTTAATCCATAGCATATTGTTAATGTGCTTTTGCAAAACATACATTTGCTTTTTCTTGCGTTTTCTGGAAAAAAAACCTTATAAGAACCACTTGTATTTCAATAAGCAATCTGTAGAGCACTGTATTTGATCCAAAATCACCATATAACCGAACTAAAAAGTTGTTTGTAGTTGCTGTCAAACTAGCCAGACTAACCAACCGAACTAACACCCTATGCCAGTAGTTTCAACAAGTAGAACCACCTTTTTAGTTAACTAGCCGAGCTATCGAACCGTACTAGGTCTGCGCAACAGCAAGCTCGAAAGCCCCAACCATGACCGAGCTATAACTTGGGGTTACACCAGCCTTCTTAGTTTAGACCGAACTGAGAATGTTGCCCTTAGAGGCTCAACCGGGCTAACAAATGCCTTGCTCAAATCGAGCTAACAAACCCTTTGCTGAAACCGAGCTAAGATCCATAGCATCTCACATAGCCGAGCTAGGACTTTATTTATTTTGCCTTTATTTTTTTTAGCATGGTCCAACGATCTGTGCGTAACACCTTTCTTTTTTCACTTTGTAGACTTAGGTTGCCAGGCACTCCTTCGCACGCTCAACTGAGCTACTCAAGGTCATTTTTTCGACCGAGCTAACACCCAAGTATAATTTACTCATAACTTAAACCACAAATGGGAAAGTATAGGTTTTTAGTTAATTTACCTGGTGCAATGGCTGAATTCCAAAAGGATTATAACATCCCTGACGATGTTCATCTAACCTTAGCCGACCTAGATATCACACCATAAGGAAACCCTGGTTTTGTTCCCTTTACCCTCACTTCCATCGTAGAAACCAGCTTAAGATTCCCTGTACAGCCTCTACTCTGTGAATTCCTTAGGCAGACTAACCTTTGCCCAACCCAACTTTCCACCAATTCTTACCGTATAATAAATGGTATTGCCGAGCTAAATCGCCGGGCTGGTCTTAACCTCGGCTTAGCCGAGCTCTTCCACCAATATTCTATAGGCTCCGACGAAGATGGATGGGTCTATTATTTAAGAATAAGACGCCGGCGTGAAAAGATAATAAAAGATACACCGGATAAAGACGTGAACGACAACGATTTCTTCTGGGCATCTGGGAATTTTGAGGACCACCAAGCCCAGATCCCTGGTGACAGAATAAATTGGAACAAGGGTGTAGTTGGCAGGTTTATCTCAGCTCCATTGCATGCATTTCTTTACTTCGGTTTTCATTATTTGAACCGTACTAACAGTTAACCCCCCTTTTTTTTATGCAGACTCGAACTTCCTCAAGTCACAGTACAGCTACCCCAACCTAGCTACCCTTCGTGCCGCACTGCGAGATCCAAACCGAAGTTAGACCGAGCTACTGAATTTCCAGCCGACCTATCGATACAGTGGCAAGAGAAAGACCAAGGTAACTAATTTTTTGTTGGAAGCTTCACCTGAACCGAACCCAACCTTGCCCCAGATCAATCTAGTCCCTCTAACTGCTGAACAAGAGATGGCCAAGAAGAGAGCCGTGCGAGCCCTTCTGACCGAAACTAATCCGACCGAGGTACCTCCAGCCGGTCAAACTCAAGAAACCGTGGTAGCTCTGCCAACCCAACAGCCTTCGTCATCGTGGCCAAGCAAGCGTGCTCGGACTTCCACAACCGAGCCACGCCTTGCTGATGAAGACGAAACTGTGGTTCCACAAACAACTCCTCCAAGCCCTCCACCGAGCCCAAAACCGGAGCACTCTGACCGAGCTACCTCCTCCAAGTGGGCTCCAAAAATCACTTTTCAGAACCGTGCTATCACAGATTCTGACTCAGTGGTCGCAGAAAAAGACCACATGATGGCATTCAACCTGGCTAAAGGTGTTTGCCTTCTAGCCGACATGAGGTACCATGACCATCTGACGGAGCTGAAGGCCCTTCGCTCGTCCACAAAATCGATGGTGCTGGTAAGTTGCCCTTTTGCTTTCTTTTTTTCTCAAGATATTTTTCCAACTTTCACCTCGGTTATATTGAAAAAAGTGCCTTACCATCCTTTTGCAGGCCATACAGAAAAACCACATCGCTCATAAGCGAGTGTTGGAACTTAGGAAAACAACAAGGCAGGCCATGACAGAAGCTGAAGCCAAAACGGCCGAGCTAAAAGAGTCCCAACAAAAGACGACCGAGCTAGAGGCCGAGGTAACCCGTCTAACCGGACGAGTTACCTCGGTTAATACTGATAAACAAAGGGCCCTGACAGCGATGAAAGATAAATACCTGCGCGAGCTGGCCAAGCTCGAAGGAAAAAAGAAAGCCGAAATAACAGAGCTTGAAAAGAAGCTGGAGGATGCAGGGGACCGGGGCTTTAAAGATGGTGAAGCCCTATACATTAAGCAGTGTGAAGCTGCAAAGGATCTCTTCTTTAAATGCGGGTGGAGGGGTGCTGTGGTGCAGCTCGGTTATGGGCCTGAGACCGAGGTCTTCAATCCTCCTCAATACTTCATACCGAGCTCACTGGTGGAGTATGCTGCTACCACTCAGCAACAATTTCTTGAGGCTTCAGACGATGAAGAAACCGTACCCAACGATACCCGGGTCGTCAATGATCTTGCCAATCAGTCAGCTCGGGCGGAGCCAACGGTGGAAGATCTGACTAAGGAGCTACCAACTGAAACCGTGCTCTCAACTGAGACCGAGCTCACGACCGAGACCGTGCTCCCGATTGAAACCGGGCTCCGAGTTGAACTGGATGCTGATCTTGACGACCTATTTGCCTGATTTTGTATTTTTCTTTTTTCTGTTTATGGACAAAAATTGTAACCGGGCTACGGCCCCATCTCTTTGTACTTTGACTTTGCATGATCAATGAAATCTCTTTTGTTCCATCTGTTATCTCGGTTTAATTCCATACTTGTACTTGCTTTCTTACTAAAACCTGAACATTTTCTGGCCGAGATACTTATTTCGGTCTTAACTTTGCAATCTATTTTGATCATACCTGCCAACCTCTTCAGCCTAGATCCTTATCTCGGCTGAAGAACAATAAGTGTTGGTTTTTCTAGCCAACCTCTTCAGCCTTGATCTTTATCTCGGTTGTAGAGCACCAAAAGTTGGTTTTTCCAGCCAACCACTCTTTAGCCGAGATCTTTACCTCGGCTGAAGAGTACTAAGAGTTGGTTTAATCCAGCCAACCACTCTTTAGCCGAGATCCTTACCTCGGCTGAAAAGTACCAAGAGTTGGTTTAATCCAGCCAACCACTCTTTAGCCGAGATCCTTACCTCGGCTGAAGAGTACCAAGAGTTGGTTTAATCCAGCCAACCATTCTTTTAGCCGAGATTTTTACGTCGGCTGAAGAGTACCAAGAGTTGGTTTAATCCAGCCAACGACTCTTTAGCCGAGATCCTTACCTCGGCTGAAGAGTACCAAGAGTTGGTTTAATCCAGCCAACCACTCTTTAGCCGAGATCCTTACCTCGGCTGAAGAGTACCAAGAGTTGGTTTAATCCAAGCAACCTGTAAATTGGTTATTCCTGCCATCTTAGAATAAAGTGTTTGGTTATTCCGACCAAACATCCTACAGCCTAGATCCTTATTCTGGGCTTAGGAAGGGTGTTAGTTTTTCCAACCAACCTCTAGATTGGTTTTTCCAGCCAACCTAGAGTAAAGTGTTTGGTTATTCCAACCAAACGTCCTGCAGCTTGGATCCTTATCCTGGGCTTAGGAAGGGTGTTGGTTTTTCCAGCCAACCTCTAAGTTGGTTTTTCCAGCCAACCTAGAGTAAAGTGTTTGGTTATTCTGACCAAACATCCTACAGCCTAGATCTTTATCCTGGGCTTAGGAAGGGTGTTGGTTTTTCCAGCCAACCTCGTTTTCGATGCCCCTAACTCACTAAAACAACTTTTACAGAATAAAACACTTATGCTGCAAAGAAAACTACTTGTTTTATTGGGGAAAAGAAAAATTACAAGTATTTTGAAGAAAGGCTAAAAATAAAATAGTTTGAGATTGGCAGTGTTCCATGGTCTGGGAATTGCTTTGCTGTCTTCATCTTCCAAGTGGTAAGCACCCTTTCCGGCTAATTCGACCACTTTGTAGGGTCCTTCCCAATTAGGCCCTAACTTGCCATCTCCCGGTACCAAGGTGTTTCCCATTACTTTGCGCAGTACCCAAACTCCGATTTTAAATTGCCTTGGATGCACCGTCTTGTTATACTTTCTGGACAACTCTTGTTGGTATGAGGCAATGTGAACCAGTGCTTTTTCTCTTCTTTCTTTGGTGAGGTCGAGTTCCAATGCTATGGCTTCTCCATTCAAGTCTGGATCAAAATTTTCGCTTCTAATTGTGGGGAGGCCAACTTCTAGTGGGATTACTGCTTCCATGCCGTAGGCTAAGGAGAATGGTGTGTCTCATGTTGATCGTCGAGGTGTGGTACGGTAAGCCCATAAAATATGAGGAAGTTCCTCAGCCCACTTGCCTTTTGCCTTCTCTAACCTTTTCTTCAATCCATCCAAGACAACCTTGTTTGATGCTTCTGCTTGGCCATTTACTTGGGGATATGCCGGTGTAGAATTGTAGAACTCTATCTTGTATTCTTCACAAAAGCCTCTAAAGATTCTGCCATCAAACTAAGTGTCGTTGTCTGATATTAGGCTTTAGGTATGCCAAACCAAGTAATGATATTCTGCCAGACGAACTTCTTCACATCTTTTTCCTTGATTGATGCCAATGCTTCTGCTTCCACCCACTTTATGAAGTAGTCTGTTGCTGCAAGGAAGAACTTCCTGTTTCCGAGTGCAGTTGGAAGTGGTCCTACTATGTCCAAGCCCCACATTGCGAAGGGCCATGGGCTGGTCAATGGTAGGAGCTCTCTGGTTGGCTGATGTATGTGGTGTGCGAACTTCTGACATTTCTCGCACTTCTTCACATACTTTTCTGAGTCTGCCTGCATGTATGGCCACCAGTATCCTTGCGAAATGGCTCTGTAAGCTAACGATCTTCCTCCTTGGTGGCTTCCGCACACACCTTCGTGTATCTCGAACAAGAATGCTTCCACTTTGCTGGGGTGAACACACTTTAGATAAGGTCCTGAGAATGATTTTTTGTACAGTGCCATAGAAGGGGAGAGCCAAAATCGCTGCGACTTTGCTCTAATTTTGTTGGCTTCTTTCTTTTCTTCCGGTAAGACGCCGTCTTTTAAGAACAATATGATGGGATCCATTCATGAGGGGCCTAGTTCGCGCAACATACCTCTTCTGCTTCGGGGTCTTCAATACTTGGTCTTGGTAGGTAGTCGATTAGCAGCGGATGAGGGATGAATGTATTTGCAATTGAAGCAAAGCCTGCTAGTTCATCTGCTCTGCTGTTTTCCTCCCTGCTAATCTGTTCTATCCTTACTACTTCAAATTTCTTGATCTCTTTTCTGACTAAGTCTTGGTACTTAGCCATCCTGTCATCCTTTGCTTCGTAGTTGCCTGAAATTTGGTTTACCACCAATTGTGAGTCACTGTAAACCATTAGCTCGGTGGCCTTCATGTAGAATGCTGATTTGAGACCTGCAAGAAGCGCTTCATACTCTGCTTCGTTGTTTGACGCTGGGAAGCCAAGGTTGACTGTTTGCTTCACAACTAGGCCGTCTGGTGAGATGAGGACTATGCCAAGCCCTGCGCCGTGTCGGTTGGATGCTCCATCTACGAAGAGCTTCCACATCTCTCCAACGAAAAACTTCCAGCAAGTGGAGGAGTCAGATGATGCCGTGGGGTCAAGAATGTTGCTGGTGTTTTCTTCAAGGTCCACGCTTGTGTAGCACGTCCGCGGGGGACCTCGGCTACAGTTCGGACTCGATTTGTGTCACGGTTCTAAATCTGAACCAAAGAGTCCAAATCCGGCAAATCGTTTTGAAGAAAAACAGATTTTTGAAAAAGTAGTGCCAAACATGGACTGCTTTGCCAGATTACAGAGTCGCCACCTAAATATTTTAAAATAGGGAAATTTAGGAAACCCTGACTGGTGCCGAAGGCCACATGTCCGTCATCACCAAAGGTCTTGGCTCGGGAGCTTGGGTACGATCGGGGAAGGTCAGCTATGAGCACCCCCTTTCGCCCGGTCCGAAGACCGGCCTCTACTAACCGTGATATCCGTTTTTGAAAACTTTATGCGTTCTTATTCCGGTTATTAGCCTAGAATACTATATTATGCGCACAGCAAACAAGTATAGACCAAATCGCCTAAGTTGGAACAAAACACCACATGTTTGTTTTGAAAATGATTTGCTACTCACAAGTAGGCTAAAATGCAGGTTTTGCCACTCTCAAGCGGGCTTTTAGAAAAGACGGTTTTGCCACTATCTAGTGGGCTTTAAAACTCACAGTTTAACGTGTTGTCCCAATTTAGGTAATTCAACCTCCATCCACAGGCATTCATGCAGTTATATCACATAAGCACTTAGCCTCATGGTAAGCATGCTATTATGGCAACATTCACACACATGCGATATGCTAAAGCATAAAGCTCACCTAGTACTCCAAGCCAAAACAGAAGCTTATTAGAAATCCATGCATGGACCTAAGCATACTGAAATGTCTAATGCAACACATGCAAAGATGTAATCTAGGCAGGCTCGGCTATCCTAAACATGGAATATGGAATGCTACAAATAACACGTATTCAATTTAGAATTGAAAGTACGATGCAGTTTGTATGATGTACCGAGCCCGATGCATGTAAACAAATGAATGAATGCAAACATGCTTTCATACTGTTATGCTAATTTAAATATGCCCTAATCTACCATCATAAGCAGGTAAATAAAAGGGAAGAAAGAAGTGGGGATTGGAAGACATACACCCACTCACACACCCTTATTACAATTATGCCCTCGCGCAGAGGGTCCAAAATAATAATACAGTCCAAAGAATAAATGAATAAATATTACAAATTCTAATTACTAAAATTAAATAAACAAATAAAATAAATGGAGCCTCAGCCCTGCCTCAGAATGCGCGAATGATGTATGCTCGTCGCGACTTGCCCGGAAAACCCGTGTCATGGCATTGCTGCTTCTGTTTTTACTGTCCTGCCTCTCCAAAAAAAAATTCCAAAGTCCTGAAACACCTTCCAAATGGTCTGAAGTACCCCACCGGCTGGGGGAAGAGCTCATCGGCTGCTGAAATTGACCACCGGCTGCATGTGGTGGTTATCGGCACAAATAAAGTGCCGATCGGCACATTAAACTGCCGGCCGGCAGAAAGCCCCTGCAGCAGACATTGACAGCAGCAGCAAGACAGCAATGCAAGGCATGGGTTTTGGGTACATGTAAGCATGGTCATTGCCTCCTATCATGCTTGGGGACTCAAGGAGGTAAGACTCTTGGTTCTAGGGCCACCAATTGTGCATTTTGATGCATGATAGCCTAAGGAATCAAGGTTGCTCTTTTGATATGAAAATGCATGCAACACAAATAAATGAAGACTAAGTCCCTATCATATGGAGATCAAGGGCCTTAGGGACTTGAGGATGGAGACAAGTTTCACCACTCAAGTGTGAACTCCTCTCAATCTTCATGCTTGGTTTGACAACCCCAAACCAAACCATGGAATGCAACTCATGCAACATGGCTCAAAATGCAATGCAACCTATCATGTTAGGCATGCAAAGAGCTAAAGTGTGCAAGGTACAAATGTCATGCAACATGGACCAATTAAGCATGGAACTAGCATGTATACTAGGTTTCATCAATCAAACATGCAACAACCATGATATGAGCATGCAAAGGTGGACTAAGCTCAATGAGGCAGCCCTCAAAACTCCCTAAATCAGTGGCAAAATATGCCTCAAAACATGACCAAAATGCTACACAAGCATGCAAGTTATAAGGCTCAAGGCTAAGGCACAAAGTGAGACATTGAATCACCACTTAACAAGACCAAACATGGCACATGTGAGGCAACCAAAACAGGTTTTTAGCATACAAAATAGCACCCAAACCCCCTTCATGGCATCCCCGAAAATGCACTAAACATGTAAGCATGCAAAGGCCTACTTCAAAGCATACAAGAGCACACCCTTAAAGTATGAACTAAGCCACATATGCCAACATACAAACATGACTAATGGACTGGAATAGGGTCTAATATGATGCCAAATCATGGGATAAAGTCAAGTTAAGCATGCTATAACTCCATACAAGCAAGGCCTACAAGTCAACAAACAAGGCAACCATGCTAAGCATGCCAAACATGGCCAAAACAGTGGCTCACAGCCCTTATGCATGACAAGATGATACTCATATTTTCATAAAATCAAGCTAAAACATGCGAGAAATATGGCTTGGACATATGGCATGCTTTTAGGCATAAAAGAGCATTTCAAAGGAAGTATGAGAAGCATGTTAGAGGCTATAATTCCAACCAAAAACAGAGATCAAACATGACCTAAAACAGCCCAAAAAGTCCTGAAATGAAGCCAAATGCAAACATGCACACATGCTATGCTATGGCCCAAAAAAAGGCAAACAAAGAGCTAAGGGGAGAGGGTGTCCCTCCCCTATTTGAGGCTCGAAAATATCATCCTCACCACTGAAAATCCACTGATTTTCAGTGGTGAGAAGATCAAAGAACACCAAAACAAGAAGGCCTAAGAAAAAGGCACCAAAGATGGCCAAACAAGGCTTAAAGTGATGAGGCTTAACTCAAACCATAAAATGACCTTAATGAAGGTTCAAGAACAAGTAAAAACAAGACTTTTTTATCTTAAACACAAACTCAAAAACACAAAGTAAGGAGGGTAGAAAGAGGTTGCAAGAATGGGGAATCTAAAGCAACAAGCTTACCCTTGAAGAACACTTGAAGAACAAAGGTTCCAGCCACCCTCTAGTGATCAAAACCAGCCCAAAACTTCAACAAACAACCTTCCAAGCCTCCTAATCTCGAGCTAGGGTGTAATGGTGTGTGTTTTAGTGCAAAAGTAAGGTAAATCACACTATTTGGTCCCAAAACACACACACACAAGGAGGGAGAAGGGAGATATAGATATATATGGATGTATATCAGAGAATATATGCCTAAGCTCTGGTTTTTGACCTAAAGTTGCTAACCCTAAACAATGAAGATGAATGCAAGTATATATAGGCCAAAAACTAAGCCAAAACTTAATGACTAAGTAAGGCCAAAGGGTTCAAGGGGTGCAAAGGGTTCCTAGCTTCTAAGGGAAGCCAAGACAGCTGGCCAAGCTTCTCCAAGAAGCTTGGCCAAGGGTTCAAGCTTCTAGAAGCTTCAAGGGGGTTCAAAAGGGCAAAGGGTGCAATGTTATGCACGGGGAGGAGTGATGGTGTAATCCAGCTGGCACAGCTGTCATGCACCATCCTCAGAGGGGTTCAGAAGGGTCACCGGCCGGCCAAAACAGTCACCGGCACAAAAAAGTGCCGGCCGGCATCATACAGTGCCGATCGGTCAAGGATCTGGATAAAAGAGTGCCGATGGCTACTAGGGAGAGCCGGTGGAGGCGTGAGGCAGCCGGTGGGTTCTAGGGATGGCTAACAGGCCTTCCCCTACCCTCAAATGCAAACACACACAAGCCTTGGTGGAAAACCAAGCACAGAACAAACCGGTTAAGAGATCCTGAGGCACGGCGCGCAGTCGGGACCTCCGGGAACTCAAAACGAACACGAACATGGATAATCACCGGGTGTTCAAGCGGTGATGTCCAAGTCTTGAGGACGGTCAAAAATGGGTCGCTATCTGATTGTACCAAGTCTTTATTTGTTCGTGAGTCTTGGCTTGGTGTAGCATGGTTCGCTTTTTCCTTGCTTTCTTTACTCTGGTCTGCCTTGGGGTCTGACTGAGTATCCTGCACCAGGGGTTGCGCTATTCCGGCGTCAATTTCTATCCCTAGTTCGGTCGTGTCAGTCAGGTCGACTGGGCAGATATGATGACTTCCTGGGATAAATTCTGCGACAAAGTCTGCCAAAGCTTGGGCTTTTATCGCGGTTCTGGGTTGGAACTTGACGTCGAATTGTCCCAACTCTATTGCCCACTTCAAGATTCGCCCAGAAAAGTTCGCCCTCTCAAACAAAGCTTTTAATGGGAAAGCTGTGAGGACGACTATGGTGTGGGCTTGAAAGTAGTGCGACAACTTCCTTGAGGCCATCATCAAGGCCAATGCCAATTTTTCCAGTGGCAAGTACCTTTTTTCGGCGCCCAGCAATGTCTTTCTGACATAAAAATGGACAGATGTTGGATTCCTTCTGCACGGACCAACATTGCGCTAATTGTGTGCTGAGAGACTGCCAGGTACAGGAAGAGTTCTTCTCCAGGTATTGGGGTGACAAGCAGTGGTAGAGAAGACATGTATTCTTTCAAGTTTTCCAGAGCGCGGTCGCATTCTTCGTCCCACTCAAACTTGGCTTTTAATGCTTGAAAAAATGGTCGTAGCCTGTCTGACGACCGGCTAATGAATCGGTTGAGTGCAGCTGCTATGCCGGTGAGATGCTGCACTTCTTTTACTGAGTTAGGCCTCTCCAGATCCTGAATAGCTTTGATTTGGAAGGGGGTCTGCCTCTATACCCCGGTTGGTCACCAAGAAGCCCGAGAATTTGCCAGATCCTACACCGAACGCGCACTTAGATGCATTAAGGCGCAACTTGTGCCTCTTCAGAATCTGGAACATCTCACCTAGGTCCCTTAGATGGTCGTTCTCATCCTCGCTCTTGACCACCATGTCGTCGATGTAAGCCTCCATTGTTCTGCCTAACAACGGCTCAAACATCTTGGTGACCATTCCCTGGAATGTTGCCCCTGCGTTCTTTAGGCCAAAGGGCATGACCTTGTAGCAATACAGTCCTCTTAGAGTTGTAAAGGATGTGACCTCCTGGTCTGGTTCGTACATGGCGATCTGATGGTAGCCTCTGTATGCATCAAGAAAGCTAAGTCAGTTGTGCCCCGCCGTTAGGTCTACCAGTTGATCTATCTGTGGTAGGGGGAAGCTGTCATTTGGGCATGCTTTGTTGACTATCTTATAGTCGACGCAGATACGCTATTTGCCATTCTTCTTTGGCACCACGACTGTGTTGGAAATCCATCTGGGGTAGTGCACCTCTCTGATAGCTCCTGCCTCTAGCAGATTTCCCACTTCTTCCGCCACTATCTCGGCGCGGTGGAGTGCCGATCTGCGAGTGCGCTGAATGATTGGTCTGGCGGATGGGTGGACATTGAATTGGTGACAGATGAAGTTTGGATCAATGCCTGGCATGTCGTAGGGTGTCCAGGCGAACACTTCGATGTTAGAGGTCAAGAATTCCAAGACCTCTAATCTCTCAGTGCTGGACAACGACGGACCGAGCAAAAAGAACTTATCCGGGTTCTTTTCATCTATTCTTACCTCTACCAAGTCTTCCACCGCTTTTTGATCAGCTGCTTTGCCGACATCTGCGAACAGTTCATTGCCCTCAGGTTCTTCCACCGAATGAACATATCCCTTGGCAGCGCGGCTGCCATTAACTGTGACAAAGCATTGCTTGGACATAATTTGGTCTCCAAAGACCTCTTCAATTACCCCGGCTTCGTTGGGGAATCGCATTACTTGATGGTAGGATGAAGCTACCGCTCGCATGGCATGTAGCCATGTTCTTTCCAAGATTATGTTGTAAGTGGAAAGGACCTTCAACACCCAAAATTCCACTTGTTTTGTCACGCTTCCTGCCCTGACTGGAAGGATAATCTTGCCGACTGGCCACTCTGGCATTGAGTTGAATCCAATCAGGGGAGATACGGCGGGTGCCAAGTCTTTGTCTTGTAGCTTTAACTGTTTAAATGTTTCGTAATACATTATCTCACGTGAACTACCTTGGTCGATCAAAATCCGCTTGACGTCAAAATCTTTGACTCGGAGAGTGACCACCAGGGCATCATTGTGAGGGCAATATATCCTGGCCAAGTCTTTATCTGAAAAGGATATGACGTTTGTGGCCTCTGCTCTCTCCTTTTTGATGGTAGGTTGTGCACTTAGTACCTCCCTTAAGTGCTCAGCCTTCTTGATCGTTCCTCTGAGCTCACATATCCGCTCAGGTTCACATACTCCATGTATCACGTTGATCACACCTTGAGGTGGAGTGTCGACCGGCATCCCGTCTGGGACGTTATGATTCTGAGGGGCTGGCTGTGTCCCTCCTTCGATGTATTTGTCTAGATGACCAGCCGCTACTAGCTCTTCCAGATGCTGTCTCAAGGTGTGCAATTTTCAGTGCGGTGCCCCTTTTCCTTATGGAAGGTGCACCGTGATCTTTTGTTATAGTCCTTCTGAGCCTCTTCTAGCTTGGCTGGCCATCTGACGAAAGGTTCATCGTGTATCTCACTTAGAATCTGATAGATCGATTTTTTGAATACTATGGTAATGGCAGTGCGGACTCTCAACCATCTTTTATCCTGGTCCTCTCCGTTGTCTCGCCTGCCACGCCCGTTCTTACTTGGACGCTCTACCGCGTTGACTTTTGCCGAAGTCTTTTTGTTTGGTGCTGCGGTTGCGCCAGACTTTGCTTTAGCACGGGCGCCATCCTCTTCCACCCTAATGTGCTGGTGCACTCTCTCTATTAAGGCCTCCATCGTTAGAGGTGGCGTCATAGTGATTGAGTCCCTTAGTCTGTTCCCAACTGGAAGGCCCCTTTTGTACTGTGCGATGGCGAGATTGGTAGGACAGTCCCCAATCTGGTTGAAGGTCTCCCAGTTGCGACTATTGTAGGATCTAAGTGTCTCCTTGTCGCCCATGTCAATGGAGAGAAGCTGGTCGATCTCCACTGGCGTTTTGGTGTTTTTCTGAACCTTGTTACGAACGCCTCTGCTAATTGTGCCCAGGAGGCGATGCTGCCTTCTGGTAGCCTTTCGAATCAGGTTAAACCCAGGTCGCCAAGGCTGGATGGGAATAAGATGCACATCAAGGCCTCGTTTCGACGGTATACTGCCATGACCTGGCGAAAGTGGCTTAAGTGCGAGTAGGGGTCCGTCTTTCCTTCATATGTAGTGAATTTGGGCTGTAGGAAGCTGACGGTAGGGGTACGTTCTCAATTGCCGTAACGAACGGCGAGACCTGCAGCCTCGCTAATGCTTTGTCCGTTGGTTCGTAGGCTGGGCGCGGTATTGGCATTCCTACCTCGACGCTTCCATGCGTCTGAGGAGCCAACCGCTGTAGGGCAGAAACTCTGTGTGGGTAACGCGCACTGGCATCCTTCTTCCATCGTGCCCTTTCTTCTAACACAGCTCGTAAGTCGGACGATCTTGGTAACTCCATCTGTCTAAATGACGTTTGGTGTGTGCGTGAGGGCCGATAAGTGCTTCCCTCTATGTATGACCTCTCAGATCTCGTCCTCTCAGACCTGAAGTGACGAGTTCTGGAAGTCCTGGATTGAGTGTCGCCTGTTCTGAGGCTCCTACTCTTTGCTTATAATGGCGTGGTATGCCTACTGTGCTCTTCTGAGTGGCGAGGGGGCGTGTTGCCTTTATGCCCCTCTCCTGTCGCCACCCCTTTTCCCTTAATCTAGCATTTCATAGACTCCATGTCCGCCGCCATCCGTCGTATCAATTCGTCCTGCTCCTTCACGCGGTCCTCCAGAACTTGAGGATCAATCATTCGCCTTTGTCTGTCAGGACTTTGTGAGTGAGGGCGACGGGGGCTATTGTTCCGCCTCCCCCTTGCATCTCTCCGGGGTTCTGTCGCTGGGGCTCCAAGTCTGCCATGGGTGGGACAGGAGGTAAACCTTTGTGCCTCCCACCTCCTTCTGGGGTTTGTCCATCAATGGCGGACTGTGGCAACTCTTCGTTGTGCGCCATTATTTCCGATTAGTGGAGATAACTTGATTAAGAGGTTTTGTTCTAGTCTGACTTTCCCACAGACGGTGCCAATTGTACGGGAAAGAAATAAACCTTCTCGTATAATCCTGTTGATCAAGATTGCGCTCCTCCGTACGTCGTCGCTTTACTCCCTGAAAGTACAAACATGAGCTAGCCGGCGGGTGTGTGCCGGATACCTCTCCGATGCCTAAGTCAGCAAAATAGACAAATAGACAAAAAACTCTATGAATTTGGGAATCAAAATTGTGTTACCTCTCCATAGGTGATGTTGTGAGCTTTTATAGGTTCCGCGTGGCACAATCCAAGTAGGACTCTTACTCCTCCATGTAGAGTCCTCCTAGGAATCACATTCCTGAAAGAATGCTTATCTTCAACACCCCCTCACTGCTTAAACCAAGTGAGATGGTTTTACAATGGTCGGATTCTAATATGACCGAGGTAAGCATGGCTATGCTAAGCCGCAGACTAGACCGAGCTAACTTTAGCTTGGCTCTTCCATTCACTGCTCTTACCCCGGTTCTCCAGTACTAACCATGGTATGTTCAGACCGAGATAACAAACATCAAGGTCCTGATCGAGCTAACAAATAGCCAGGTTTTGACCGGCTAACCACAATACGCCATGACGGGCTAACTCCAAGCGCGGTGACCGAGCTATCCACAAATCTCTCCCAGACCGGGATAACAACAAGCCTCTCTGGACCGGGATAACAATAGGCGTTACCAGGACCGGATAACTACAAGCCCCTTTCATCCAGCCCTTCTTACTGTGGCCCAAAGAACAGCCCATTTACCTAGTTCGGCCCATTTACCCAGCTCGGCCCAATTTAGGTATAAATTACCCTCTCAGCATCTGAACATGAAACTGATTAGGTTATATACTAGTTGGAAATTTTAAAATTTTATGGTAAGTTTAATTAGAAACTGATTTGAAATAAAATAATTAGAATAAATTAATGAAGCTAATGGCAACTAATTAGTCTAAGCTTAATCAATAAGACAATTCTTGCAAACACTCATATATACACTCCTTCATCCTTGAGTCTCTAAAAATGTGAGAGAGAGGGAGATAGAGTAAGAGGAGATTGAATCCAAGCTTAGAAGGAAAGAATTGCTAGGCAATTAAAGGAAATTGATGGAATTAGACAAGAATTGCTAGAACTCAGAGAATTAAGGTTTCTAGGTAAGAGTTCAACCATCATTTTATGACATTAGGCTCATTACATGTAGATTCAAGAAAACTAAAGATTAAACACTTGCAATGCACTAAGAATGTAGAATTAAGCATCAAGTCCAAAATTTGAAGTTATTTTCCAAAGAATTCTCAAATGCATATACTTATTCTAGCTTTGTTTTGACAATTTATCATGTTTCATACCTTTTTATCTTAATTGTTCATGATTTGTGAGAAAAAAAAACCATGCCATTGCATACATGTTATGAATATGAAGTTTCAAGTATAAATTTGAAGAATTGATTTGTGTTTGGGCCTTGATTTTATGAATTAACCTTCATTTCATGTTTTACTACAAGTTTCCAAGTATTTTCTAAAGTTTTTGGCCCAAATGAACAAGATTGAATCTTTGGAATTGAGTTTTGGACTTGGAGAGCAAATCTGGAAATTCCAGAATTCGCATTGTTCACTCGAGTGGTGAAACCATCGCTCAAGTGTACTTTGCGAGCTCTCAGTACTTTTGCAGAGTTTGATGGTTAGCTCGAGCAACCAAAAGACTGCTCGAGTGACCACCCTTTGTTTTGAACCTTGGCTCGAGCAACCAAAGTTGGCTCAAACGTAAAATAAGAGCATCCAGTACTGTTGCAAACCAAGGGATCCGCTCGAGTGACCAAAGCTTCGCTTGAACGAACTGCCCTGTTTTTCTGAATTTTGCACAGTGTTTCCAAGTGCATTTTTGCATCATTCATTACATCTAAGGCATTCTTAAGCCATGGTTTAAGCTATAATAATGAGGATAAAGGTCAGAAACACACCTAGAAAGAAATAAAATAAGACAAGTGTTTACAGAGCATGTGTTTCAATGTGTATCTGTCATGTGTTTGTGTAGGTCACGCACTACCGTCTGTCTGATTCGTCTGTTCTACTTCTTGAGCTATTTGTGAGTAACAACCTTGTAAAGATATGTTCAATTATAAGTATTTTCTGACGGATATAATAAGCTCTATTTTCTGAAATGATATTTTTTGTATAGATGAATGATTGTCCAATCTCTGAAATGTACTATGGCATCCTTAGCATCATGTGAATCTATTATCTGTTAACTATTACTTAGTACCAAGGTTCTCTGTGGGTTCTATTTATGGAACTATCTGTAAAACCTATATGGTTATCTGCTACGATTGTGCACAATCATCTATCTGATATGAATATGGGTCTTAATGACCATCTGCTTTGTATATGGGTCTTTATGATCAATTTGATCTGTTAGCGCTAATGGATGTACCATGTATGACTATTTACAAATCTGAATATATATAAGAATCTATTTTGATAAGAATCTATTTCTGATTTGAATTCTGATTTCTGAATCTGTTATGGACATCATTCATAAAACATTTACTTTGTTGTTATTCACTGGGCTCTAACTCATTATTTATATTATATTTGTAGGTGACTAGGCGTGTGACCAGGCTTAAGACTTCCAGTCTGGATCTATTTGTATCAGCCAACTAGTGCGCCTCCCGATGAGGTTTCCGGAAGTCTTTTGTGAACCATGTGAACAAGTCTTCAGTTTTATTTCTTACATCTTTGGACAAGTCTTTGTTTATCTGTAATAGGGCTAAGTCCCTTTTTGTTTATCTGTACTGGTGATGACGCAAGTATGATGTCATAATATATGTAAATATAAAGTTAAAATTTCCTATCTCATATAAGTCTACACAGCTCTATAGACATTGTGTTTTGATATTTATTTCCACTAGCCCCTTATTTTGGCTAATCTATTTCATATGCCTTCGGTAATCTTAGGATTACTGACCGATTACGATGCTAAACCTATAAGGGCCGGTTTGGGTTGTGACAGTATTTTCAGTCTCTTAATTTATCCAAAAAAAAAACTAATTGTTATATTTATGTAGTTTTAAAGTCAATTTTCAAAAGCCCCCTAGTTTGGAGTCCGGATCCTCTAGAGTTTATTTATTTGGAGTTTTTGTGCAGTTATTTGAAAAATGACGTTGTTTTGATAATGCCAAAAAAAGAAGAAGTGAAAACAGAGAAAGAATGAGAGAGAGAGAGAAGAGAGAGAGATAAACCTACACCCACCGAAGACCCTCTCCACTCCAACACTACTCCTTTTTATCCCGTCAACCCCACCCCTCTCCTTCTGCTTTTCTCTTTTTGCCCTGACAACAACTCAACAATGTGCTAAAATAGAGGATAAAGAAGCTGACTTTCTATAAAGCTACAAACAATTCAATATCTCCAACATTATATTGGGTTTGTGTCACAACCCAAACCTGCTTGTAGAGGTTTGGATCATAGTCGGCAGTAATTATGAGATTACCTACGACTTCAGATAGAAATCAAATCATATTTAAATATATGGGGCCAGAAACATAAGTAGAATTATAAAGTCTATCTAATGAGCTTGTGCATAAATGGCACAAACAAAAACACTCTATACGTTAATAACTCACACCCATACATATATAAAAATCTCACATGTCCAAGATCATACATATATCATTATTACACAAAATTAAAACTTATACATAGGCATGGTCAAACATGACCAATAAAAGAAAACAAAAGATTCAAAGATAAAAGCCTTGTTCGTAAGGCGATCCTTGGCTGACTCCACAAAACTTGGTCATCCTTCACTGGTTTACTAGAGCTGCACATCCCGCTGCTCACCTATATACATATATATAATGGAGTGAGTGAAAACCCAGTGAATAACTTCAGAGTAAAGAGGTTATAATGAATGATTCTAATACTTGAATAAAATCAATCACATATTGATTCATATCATAGCGGAATGACTTTAGGTCCAATATATAACAGAACGACCTCAGTCTAACATAAACATAGATACATAATAGAACAAATTATACTTATCGAGATGACCTCGGGTACAATAACTCAAGTTCAATCAATTATAACTGTATAATGAGAGATTTCTTCATAAAATGAGAGACTATTGTTATATATTAGTTTCAAAATAGAAATATTTGCAAAAAATTAGAAAGGATGATTTTGTCATATTACATTAAACAGGACTTAATGAAATACTCAAAAAGGATATGGATTAGATGGAATAAACACTTAAAACAAGGATTTATCAAAAAATGACTCATAAATTATATTTTTGTCTAGACAGTCTGATATATATTTATGAGTTATTTTAATAATTAAAATAAACTCAAATAAATTATGAATTAATTTCATGAAACTTTTGGTAATTTAGAATGAGAAAAAAGTAAAACATGTTCGATAAATGAATTTTTTTTGTTACGCAAATATTCAAAATATTGTAAAAATATCTTTTTATACCCGTAATCAAGACAAGAAAGATGTGATTATTTTGTACATATGTAATTAAAAACTTATAAAATCAAATTATACCTTACGAAAATCTCAACTTTTTTTTGTTAAATAAGTTTAAAAAATCAAATAAATTATACAATTTAAAGGGTAAATTACAATTAAACCCCCTAAGATTTGTTTAAAATGCGACAATGGGATAATTGTAATTTTTTAAATCACAAGAAACAATTCACATTTTAAGCAAATTTGGAGGATTGTGTATTTGTATTTTACCTTAATTTAAAATTACAATCAAACGCTATTTTAAGCAAGCAAATTAAATAAATTGACTTATAAGTACTATCAAAATAGACCAATGTAATAAGGGATTCTTTTTTTTAAGATCCCCAATGAAAATATTTTATTAGTTAAAGAACAACTTAAAAAAGTTTTGTTTAGTTTAAGAACACTAAATATTTTTTTGACAAAATTACCTCTAATTTAATTACACTACTATCTCAGTACATCAGCTACCACCACCTTCAACTGTTGCTGATAACCTCCGACCGTTGATGACGATTTTTCAATGACCTCCCACAGGTCATTTGATATTTTTTTCAACTACTCTCCAGCAAGCTTTCCTGCAACTATCTGATGACTTTTTCAGTGAAGTAAATTTTTGTTTTAAAACAATATATATATATATATATGTATATATATTCAAAAGTTTTCATCTTTACAGCTTTCGATTAAGATTTTAAGACATAAATCTAAAATTTGGTACTCAATTTTTACATTTGATTCTCATTTTTAAAAATTTTTAAGGGTAAACTACTAATAAGTCATAATAGTTTCATTATGTCTTATTAAAAATAAGTCATAGTAAAATTGTCGCTAAAATTTTTTTTTTTGATGATTTTTTTGTATATATCGCTAAAAATTGACAATTAGTGACTTTTTTGTCACGATTTTTATAAATTGACACTAAAACTTATAATTAGTGATATTTTTTTGTGATAAATTTTTAAACTGTTACTGAAAGTTAAAATTAATGACATTTTTTTATGACAATTTTTTTAAACTGTCACTAAAATTTATAATTAGTGATTTTTTTGTGACAAAATTTTCAAATTGTTACTAAAAATAACAATTACTGACTTTTTTAATAATATTTGATGAAAAACACTTTTAATTATCATATGACCTATTGGATAATAAGTTCACTTATAATAACCTAAACATAAGTGCTACAATTTTTAACCTTTATTAAAATTTCTTTTGGTTCACAAAAATCAAATTTGAATAGATAAGCTTCACATGGTAAAATTTTACTTACTGAAATTTCTCCAAGTGAAGTTTTATTGTATTTTACATTATATAAGCTTCACACTGCATATATAAGCTTCACTCGATGAAATTTTCACTATGTGACAGTGAAATATCATATTGCGATTACAAATTTATATATTTTTCAATAGGGTTAATTGGAGAAGATAAATATAGATAGAGAGATAAATAAGAAAGAATAAAGAAATAGAAAGGGAAAATAAAAAAAACAAAGACAAATTTGGACCACATAGGAAGACAGTGGAGCAACAAAACAGTGTTACTGGAAGTTATACAGAAACAATGTCATGTAGTAGTCATAATTGTGAGATCTCATCTAAGTCGAACGAAAGAGATGATGAATAAATGATTGTCATAACCCAAACCTGTCCCTATAGGTTTAGCATCGTAACTGGCTAGTAATCCGTGGATTACTGAAGGCCTCTTAAACAATTAGACTTGTAATTAGGGGCTGCGAAAGTAAATACATAAAAAAAAATATACATAGTCCATCGAGCAGTGCAGACATACATGGGACTGATAATCTTAACTTTTATAAACATACGAATGACGTCATAGATACAATATTTACACGTCACCTCATGTACATATAGAAGGAAAATTTGTTCATAAAGCAAAAGGAACAGTCTTATACATTCATATTAACACAGCAACAAGACATGACTTGATCTGGAACCTCCTCGTGAGGCGCAAAAGATGGCTGACAAACACAAAAAGCTTCAGGCATCATCTTAAGCCTGATCACGAGCCTGCTCACCTACATACATAATAAATAAACTAGTGAGCGGAGGCCCAGTAAATAATAACAGAGTAAAGGGGTAAATGAATGATGTCCCATAATAATTGTGTCTGAGACCAAAGTTTTAATTTGTATTTCATTCTGAACATGTACATAGAGATAAGAGATTTATGCTAAATCTTACATGGTGCATCCGCTAGCACTGACAGAACACATACAGAGAATCTTAAATCGTACTTGTCAGTTCTATAGAAGAACCTCCGCCGGGTAAGGATAACTTGTTAGTTCCATAAAAAAACCTCCGGACTGGGAACTTGTAAAACTTGTTAGTTCCACCTAGGAACCTCCAGCCAGGTACAGATAGCTTGTCAGTTTCATAAGGAACCTCCGGTACCGGGAACTTGTAACATACTTGAATCATAGCATAATATCACTTGTAACATACTTGAATCATAGCATAATGTCACTTGTAACATACTTGAATCATAGCATAATGTCATAAATGCTTGTTATTGTTAGACAATCATTCATAGTATAAAACATGACATTCCATTCAACAGATCTTATTTCATATACCGAAAATAATTTAACTTGAACATAGCTTTACTAAGTTATTACACACAGATAACAGATGTTGCAAGTAGACAATTCAATTTCCTTGTGGCGCGTGATCTACACATTATAGAACGAACGTATACTGAATTACACAATCGGAAATGATAACTTAGTCCCTTCTTGTCTTGGTGTGTTTCTACTTCATTAACCTCATTATGGTGTCTTAAATCATGGCCTAGGAATGCTTAGGATGGAATGAGGATACAGAAATGCACTTAAAAACATTTTTTAAAACTTGCTAAAACAGGATCCACGCTCGAGCGGGCATACAGAATGTGAGGGTCTGCTCGAGCGTAACTCCCTTCGCTAGGCTCGAGCGGTCTGTAAATTTTGAAAAAGTACTGGTTGCTTGTTTTTCACGCTAGACGGACGCTCGGTCCCCGCTCGAGTGTGAGACTCAGACCCTCACTCGAGCGTGACTTTTGTCGCTCGAGCGTGCTGCAAAACACAAGAACTTCTGAGGGCTTGCATTTTACGCTCGAGCGTACTTCAGGTCTGTTGAGCGGAAGTACACGCACTCAGAGTGGTTGCTCGAGCATAGATTCCTGCGCTCAAGTGTAGATGCAAATTCTGAAATTTCCAGATTTAATCTCCAAGTTCAAAACTTAATCTTTAAGCACCAAAACTTGATTTTCCTAGGCCAAAACTTGAGAAAATACATGGAAACTCTTAAAACAACATGAATTAATGATCATTACAAGAAATCATGGCCCAATGGCTTGCTAATTGAGCAAAATTCAACTTGAAGTGTAGGAACATGCAATAAATATGACATGCATGCATAATTTCAATTCATAGCTTCCCAAAACATGACCAAATAAAATATTCAACTCAAAAACATGGTGAATTCTTAGATTACAACCAAAATATGAACATGCATGTGAGATTTCTCATGAAAAGAACTTCAAAATTTCATGATATGGACATGCATGCATTGAATGACTTATAATTCCCAAGCTCTAACTCAATTCTTGCATAAATCAACATAATTCTCTTGAGTTCATGCATTATAGTCTAGATTTCAAGGTTTAAGGATAAAATCTTACCTAGAGGCTTGAGTTCACAAGTGTTGAAGTTGTAACTCTTAAATTTTCCTCAATTCCTCTAATTCTTGCTAGGTTGGCTTCAAATTGGCTCCAATCTCTCCCCATTCTCTCACTCTTACAGTTATGTGTGTGTGTATAGGCTCAAGAGTGTGTTGAATGAAGGAAAGAAAGATGTGTGGAGGCAATAGGTGCCTTATATAGGCTTCATTAATGTTAGTTTATTGAAACTAATCAAATGGGTATTAAATTAATCCAATTTAATCGTTCCGAATCGAATTTCAATTAAGCCTACCATAATGTTCTAAAAACTCCAAATAACACATATATCAAGCCAATTTCGTGATTGGATGCCGATAAGGCCTTCGATTTACAGAACAAAATAGAAATTCAAACAGATGTGTCTACGATGACAGATAAAATCACAAATTATGCAACACATATGCAATTAATTCAAAATCTAGTCTTAATAACTTATTAGGCATATTAAATCACGGATTAACGTTAATCATAGGTTGGGTTGTTACAATGATTTAGATGAAGAAATCAACAACGGTGATGGCATAATCATGACTAGCCATTGGTGGCAGCGCAATGGTAAAGAGGGATAGAGACAGAGAGAGAATTGAGAGAGAGCGTCAAAATGAACGTAGAGAGAGAAGAAAGAAAGAAATAAATATGGAAGAGAATGATTTTAGGGTTGAAAGATAATTTTTGACAATTTATACCATAGTTTTTCCTTATTCTTCTAGAATTTAAAATTTCAAAGAGTTCAACTAATAAGCAAATCTTTTTGTGGACTAGAACTCTTATAAAAACCTATAAAGGATTGTTCCTAATTTTTCCATTGTTACAATAAAAGTACGTGATTGGGGGAATAGTAATTTGATTGTTCATTTAATGATTATCAAAAACTTATATTGAATTTTTTTTTCTTTTTTCTTTTTTTGTTTTGAGGGGCTTATTAAGTATCTGTGACAACCCCAATCTGTAATTAGCTAATAACTCGTAACTAAGAATGTCTAATAAGTAATTAAGATGAAATCATGTGTTAATTGTGCATTTCATGTATTATTTGTGATTATATCTGTTTGAATTTCCGTTTCGACATGCAAATTGAAGGCCTTATTGGCATCTGAACATAAAACTGATTAGGTTATGTACTAGTTGGAAATTTTAAAATTTTATGGTAAGTTTAATTAGAAACTGATTCGAAATAAGATAATTAGAATAAATTAATGAAGCTAATGGCAACTAATTAGTCTAAGCTTAATCAATAAGATAATTCTTGCAAACACTCATATATACACTCCTTCATCCTTGAGTCTCCAAAAATGTGAGAGAGAGGGAGATAGAGTAAGAGGAGGTTAAATCCAAGCTTAGAAGGAAAGAATTGCAAGGCAATTAAAGGAAATTGGTGGAATTAGACAAGAATTGCTAGAACTCAAGAGAATTAAGGTTTCTAGGTAAGAGTTCAACCATCATTTTATGACATTAGGCTCATTTACATGTAGATTCAAGAGAAACTAAAGATTAAACACTTGCAATGCACTAAGAATGTAGAATTAAGCATCAAGTCCAAAATTTGAAGTTATTTTCCAAAGAATTCTCAAATGCATATACTTATTCTAGCTTTGTTTTGACAATTTATCATGTTTCATACCTTTTTATCTTAATTGTTCATGATTTATGAGAAAAGAAACCATGCCATTGCATACATGTTATGAATATGAAGTTTCAAGTATAAATTTGAAGAATTGATTTGTGTTGGGCCTTGATTTTATAATTAACCTTCATTTCATGTTTTACTACAAGTTTCCAAGTATTTTCTAAAGTTTTTGGCCCAAATGAACAAGATTGAATCTTTGGAATTGAGTTTTGGACTTGGAGAGCAAATCTAGAAATTCGTTTGGGAAGACTAAATAAGTGCACTTTTTGACTTTTTATGAAATATGGGTTGGATTTGGGTTGGGTTTGAAGTGATGTGTTAGAGAGGTGATGTGACTTAAATATGATGATGTGACTTAAATAGGATAGTGACTTTTTGACTTTTTGAATTTTTTTGAAGATGCCAAACTTGGCCTAAATCTGTTTGAATTTCAAACAAAACAGTGCCTAAACAATTTGTATATGTTTAATTCAAATTGAACAGGTACAGTACCTGTTCAATTCAAAACCAAGAGCCACATTTACATCTATAAATAGACTAGCCCTCATTTGGATTTTGTAACTCTAATTTTCATCCTTTATATTTCTGAAAACATTATCTTCATGTTGCTGCATTATTTTATTGTCAGAGAGAGTATAAACACTTAGTGTGTTCGTTAGGCAAACAATTTGTAGTGTTGCTATTGTTTGTAGTAGATCATTTTATCCTGGGAGATAGACGTCCAAATTCTGAAAGCACCGTGGAGAGGACGAATATGTCTTAAGGACACAGTGTCAAACACTGGACTTGATCAGATAATTATTCAAAGAAATTAATCAAGTAAGTTGTTTAATTTTATTCTGTTTTTATTTGTTTATTTAATCAGATTTTAATTTTGTTTTTGTAACAAAATAAAATCTGTTATTTATTTATTTATTTATTATTTCGAGTTTGATTTTTGTAATCAAACAAATTCTCTCATTTTCTTTATTTCTTTAAATTCTAGTTGTTGTTTTGTACACAATAGAATTAAATCTCTTAAATACAGTGAAGATTGTCCAACAAGTTATGTGTTCATTCATCGTTGGTCTGTGTTCGAAACTCTATGGGTTGGTTTGGTTTGTGTTTCTGAAAAAAATTTCAGAAATTTTCTCTACCAAACAAATTTTCCCAAAAAAATTTCCCAAAACACACAAACCAAACAAGTTTTCCAAAACAAATCTCTCTCACACACACATCAAATCAATCACTTTTTCCAAAACTCTCTCTCAAAACAATTTTCCAAAACAAATTTTCCCAAAAAACCAAACTAAACATGTTTTCGTACTTTTTATCTCTAAAACACATCTCTCAAACACAAACCAAACATACCCTATATTTCTCTATTATCGTAAGTCGAAACTCTATTTATGTCCAATCAATTTTGTTACAAACATATTCTTCAAATATGAGTTTGGTTTGATTTGGATTGGTAGAATGGTGAAATTGCATAGATTGTCAATAATGATAGCGATAATGATAAAGATGATGATGAAGATGAGGATATGGGTGATATTTTTTTTATTTTTAGAGTGATTGAGTTTTTTTTTTATTTCTAATTCTATTCCTGCCATTGTTTCTATTTTTTTGTCAATCATTGTGAATGTTCACATTTCACATTATTTGAAAGTCTGAGAAATAAGTGTTGGAATATAGATTTGGACATAATTATATATTTTGCAATATGTGAATGTTCACATATCATTGGTTATTTGTTAATATACTTGTTGTTTGAATAATCATTTTTTGTTATCATACAATTGAAATAGTCAATTTTTTTTTTTTTGTTTTTAATTTTGTTTCATGTTATAATGTGAATGTTTACATTGGTATGAATTTAATTTTTTAAAGGTTAGTTGTATATTAATTTTAAATTGCGAACATTCACATTGTATTTTGATATGAGTTTTTTTTGAAATTTTTTCGAAAGTTAGTTGTATTTTGTTATTTTTTTTACTATGCTTGTCGGTTGAACAACCATTTTTATTACCATTGAACATTCGAAATAGTCATTTTTTACTTTTTTTATAATTTTATTTTATATTTCATGTTGTAGTGTGAATATTCACGTTGATATGAGTTTATTTTTTTTAAAACTAATTGTGTATTAATTGTAAATTGTGAACATTCGCATTGTATTTTGATATAAGTTTTATTTTTTCAAAAGTTAATGGTGTGTTTGTTGTTTTTTGTTACTATGCTTTTTTTTTTTTTTTTGGAACTATACTATGCTTGTTAGATAAACAATCATTTTTGTTACCATTAAACAATTGAAATAGTCGATTTTCACTTTCTCAATTTTATTTTATATTTTCACGTTGCAATATAAATGTTTGCATTGGTATAAATTATTTTTTTTAAGACTAGTTGTATGTTAATTATAAATTTTGAATATTCACATTGTATTGTCGTATGAATTTTATTTTTTCGAAGATTAGTTGTATGTTTGTTGTTTGTTGTGAACATTCACATTGTAATTTAATTGTGTTTTGTTTTTTCAAAAGTTAATTGTATGTTTGTTGTTTACTATGAACATTCACATTGTATTTTGATTTTTATTCAAATTTTTTGTTGAATTAGTTTTAAAATTTTCAAATTATAAAAAGGTTTAAAATCCATAATTTGAGATTTTCTCCATAGAATGCGGAAGAGATTTTCTCCTTAAAATAAGAGAGATTTTCTACACGGAATAAGGGAAAAATTTTCTTTTTAGAATGAGGGAGAGATTTTCTTCATAAAATGAGAGACTATTGTTATATATTAGTTTCAAAATAGAAATATTTGCAAAAAATTAGAAAGGATGATTTTGTCATATTACATTAAACAGGACTTAATGAAATACTCAAAAAGGATATGGATTAGATGGAATAAAACACTTAAAACAAGGATTTATCAAAAAATGACTCATAAATTATATTTTTGTCTAGACAGTCTGATATATATTTATGAGTTATTTTAATAATTAAAATAAACTCAAATAAATTCTGAATTAATTTCATGAAACTTTTGGTAATTTAGAATGAGAAAAAAGTAAAACATGTTCGATAAATGAATTTTTTTTGTTACGCAAATATTCAAAATATTGTAAAAATATCTTTTTATACCCGTAATCAAGACAAGAAAGATGTGATTATTTTGTACATATGTAATTAAAAACTTATAAAATCAAATTATACCTTACGAAAATCTCAACTTTTTTTTGTTAAATAAGTTTAAAAAATCAAATAAATTATACAATTTAAAGGGTAAATTACAATTAAACCCCCTAAGATTTGTTTAAAATGCGACAATGGGATAATTGTAATTTTTTAAATCACAAGAAACAATTCACATTTTAAGCAAATTTGGAGGATTGTGTATTTGTATTTTACCTTAATTTAAAATTACAATCAAACGCTATTTTAAGCAAGCAAATTAAATAAATTGACTTATAAGTACTATCAAAATAGACCAATGTAATAAGGGATTCTTTTTTTTAAGATCCCCAATGAAAATATTTTATTAGTTAAAGAACAACTTAAAAAAGTTTTGTTTAGTTTAAGAACACTAAATATTTTTTTGACAAAATTACCTCTAATTTAATTGCACTACTATCTCAGTACATCAGCTACCACCACCTTCAACTGTTGCTGATAACCTCCGACCGTTGATGACGATTTTTCAATGACCTCCCACAGGTCATTTGATATTTTTTTCAACACTCTCCAGCAAGGTTTCCTGCAACTATCTGATGACTTTTTCAGTGAAGTAAATTTTTGTTTTAAACAAATATATATATATGTATATATATTCAAAAGTTTTCATCTTTAGAGCTTTCGATTAAGATTTTAAGACATAAATCTAAAATTTAATACTCAATTTTTACATTTGATTCTCATTTTTAAAATTTTTAAGGGTAAACTATTAATAAGTCCTAATAGTTTCATTATGTCTTATTAAAAATAAGTCATAGTAAAATTGTCGCTAAAAATAATTTTTTGTGATATTTTTTTGTATATATCGTTAAAAATTAACAATTAGTGACTTTTTTGTCACGATTTTTATAAATTGACGCTAAAACTTATAATTAGTGGTATTTTTTTGTAATAAATTTTTAAACTGTTACTGAAAGTTAAAAATTAATGACATTTTTTTATGATAATTTGTTTAAACTGTCACTAAAATTTATAATTAGTGACTTTTTTGTGACAAAATTTTTAAATTGTTACTGAAAATTAACAATTACTGACTTTTTTAATAATATTTGATGAAAAACACTTTTAATTATCATATGACCTATTGGATAATAAGTTCACTTATAATAACCTAAACATAAGTGCTACAATTTTTAACCTTTATTAAAATTTCTTTTGGTTCACAAAAATCAAATTTGAATAGATAAGCTTCACATGGTAAAATTTTACTTACTGAAATTTCTCCAAGTGAAGTTTTATTGTATTTTACATTATATAAGCTTCACACTGCATATATAAGCTTCACTCGATGAAATTTTCACTATGTGACAGTGAAATATCATATTGCGATTACAAATTTATATATTTTTCAATAGGGTTAATTGGAGAAGATAAATATAGATAGAGAGATAAATAAGAAAGAATAAAGAAATAGAAAGGGAAAATAAAAAAAAACAAAGACAAATTTGGACCACATAGGAAGACAGTGGAGCAACAAAACAGTGTTACTGGAAGTTATACAGAAACAATGTCATGTAGTAGTCATAATTGTGAGATCTCATCTAAGTCGAACGAAAGAGATGATGAATAAATGATTGTCATAACCCAAACCTGTCCCTATAGGTTTAGCATCGTAACTGGCTAGTAATCCGTGGATTACTGAAGGCCTCTTAACAATTAGACTTGTAATTAGGGGCTGCGAAAGTAAATACATAAAAAAAAAATATACATAGTCCATCGAGCAGTGCAGACATACATGGGACTGATAATCTTAACTTTTATAAACATACGAATGACGTCATAGATACAATATTTACACGTCACCTCATGTACATATAGAAGGAAAATTTGTTCATAAAGCAAAAGGAACAGTCTTATACATTCATATTAACACAGCAACAAGACATGACTTGATCTGGAACCTCCTCGTGAGGCGCAAAAGATGGCTGACAAACACAAAAAGCTTCAGGCATCATCTTAAGCCTGATCACGAGCCTGCTCACCTACATACATAATAAATAACTAGTGAGCGGAGGCCCAGTAAATAATAACAGAGTAAAGGGGTAAATGAATGATGTCCCATAATAATTGTGTCTGAGACCAAAGTTTTAATTTGTATTTTCATTCTGAACATGTACATAGAGATAAGAGATTTATGCTAAATCTTACATGGTGCATCCGCTAGCACTGACAGAACACATACAGAGAATCTTAAATCGTACTTGTCAGTTCTATAGAAGAACCTCCGGCCGGGTAAGGATAACTTGTTAGTTCCATAAAAAAACCTCCGGACTGGGAACTTGTAAAACTTGTTAGTTCCACCTAGGAACCTCCAGCCAGGTACAGATAGCTTGTCAGTTTCATAAGGAACCTCCGGTACCGGGAACTTGTAACATACTTGAATCATAGCATAATATCACTTGTAACATACTTGAATCATAGCATAATGTCACTTGTAACATACTTGAATCATAGCATAATGTCATAAATGCTTGTTATTGTTAGACAATCATTCATAGTATAAAACATGACATTCCATTCAACAGATCTTATTTCATATACCGAAAATAATTTAACTTGAACATAGCTTTACTAAGTTATTACACACAGATAACAGATGTTGCAAGTAGACAATTCAATTTCCTTGTGGCGCGTGATCTACACAGTTATAGAACGAACGTATACTGAATTACACAATCGGAAATGATAACTTAGTCCCTTCTTGTCTTGGTGTGTTTCTACTTCATTAACCTCATTATGGTGTCTTAATCATGGCCTAGGAATGCTTAGGATGGAATGAGGATACAGAAATGCACTTAAAAACATTTTTTAAAACTTGCTAAAAACAGGATCCACGCTCGAGCGGGCATACAGAATGTGAGGGTCTGCTCGAGCGTAACTCCCTTCGCTAGGCTCGAGCGGTCTGTAAATTTTGAAAAAGTACTGGTTGCTTGTTTTTCACGCTAGACGGACGCTCGGTCCCCGCTCGAGTGTGAGACTCAGACCCTCACTCGAGCGTGACTTTTGTCGCTCGAGCGTGCTGCAAAACACAAGAACTTCTGAGGGCTTGCATTTTACGCTCGAGCGTACTTCAGGTCTGTTGAGCGGAAGTACACGCACTCAGAGTGGTTGCTCGAGCATAGATTCCTGCGCTCAAGTGTAGATGCAAATTCTGAAATTTCCAGATTTAATCTCCAAGTTCAAAACTTAATCTTTAAGCACCAAAACTTGATTTTCCTAGGCCAAAACTTGAGAAAATACATGGAAACTCTTAAAACAACATGAATTAATGATCATTACAAGAAATCATGGCCCAATGGCTTGCTAATTGAGCAAAATTCAACTTGAAGTGTAGGAACATGCAATAAATATGACATGCATGCATAATTTCAATTCATAGCTTCCCAAAACATGACCAAATAAAATATTCAACTCAAAAACATGGTGAATTCTTAGATTACAACCAAAATATGAACATGCATGTGAGATTTCTCATGAAAAGAACTTCAAAATTTCATGATATGGACATGCATGCATTGAATGACTTATAATTCCCAAGCTCTAACTCAATTCTTGCATAAATCAACATAATTCTCTTGAGTTCATGCATTATAGTCTAGATTTCAAGGTTTAAGGATAAAATTCTTACCTAGAGGCTTGAGTTCACAAGTGTTGAAGTTGTAACTCTTAAATTTTCCTCAATTCCTCTAATTCTTGCTAGGTTGGCTTCAAATTGGCTCCAATCTCTCCCCATTCTCTCACTCTTACAGTTATGTGTGTGTGTATAGGCTCAAGAGTGTGTTGAATGAAGGAAAGAAAGATGTGTGGAGGCAATAGGTGCCTTATATAGGCTTCATTAATGTTAGTTTATTGAAACTAATCAAATGGGTATTAAATTAATCCAATTTAATCGTTCCGAATCGAATTTCAATTAAGCCTACCATAATGTTCTAAAAACTCCAAATAACACATATATCAAGCCAATTTCGTGATTGGATGCCGATAAGGCCTTCGATTTACAGAACAAAATAGAAATTCAAACAGATGTGTCTACGATGACAGATAAAATCACAAATTATGCAACACATATGCAATTAATTCAAAATCTAGTCTTAATAACTTATTAGGCATATTAAATCACGGATTAACGTTAATCATAGGTTGGGTTGTTACAATGATTTAGATGAAGAAATCAACAACGGTGATGGCATAATCATGACTAGCCATTGGTGGCAGCGCAATGGTAAAGAGGGATAGAGACAGAGAGAGAATTGAGAGAGAGCGTCAAAATGAACGTAGAGAGAGAAGAAAGAAAGAAATAAATATGGAAGAGAATGATTTTAGGGTTGAAAGATAATTTTTGACAATTTATACCATAGTTTTTCCTTATTCTTCTAGAATTTAAAATTTCAAAGAGTTCAACTAATAAGCAAATCTTTTTGTGGACTAGAACTCTTATAAAAACCTATAAAGGATTGTTCCTAATTTTTCCATTGTTACAATAAAAGTACGTGATTGGGGGAATAGTAATTTGATTGTTCATTTAATGATTATCAAAACTTATATTGAATTTTTTTTTCTTTTTTCTTTTTTTGTTTTGAGGGGGCTTATTAAGTATCTGTGACAACCCCAATCTGTAATTAGCTAATAACTCGTAACTAAGAATGTCTAATAAGTAATTAAGATGAAATCATGTGTTAATTGTGCATTTCATGTATTATTTGTGATTATATCTGTTTGAATTTCCGTTTCGACATGCAAATTGAAGGCCTTATTGGCATCTGAACATAAAACTGATTAGGTTATGTACTAGTTGGAAATTTTAAAATTTTATGGTAAGTTTAATTAGAAACTGATTCGAAATAAGATAATTAGAATAAATTAATGAAGCTAATGGCAACTAATTAGTCTAAGCTTAATCAATAAGATAATTCTTGCAAACACTCATATATACACTCCTTCATCCTTGAGTCTCCAAAAATGTGAGAGAGAGGGAGATAGAGTAAGAGGAGGTTAAATCCAAGCTTAGAAGGAAAGAATTGCAAGGCAATTAAAGGAAATTGGTGGAATTAGACAAGAATTGCTAGAACTCAAGAGAATTAAGGTTTCTAGGTAAGAGTTCAACCATCATTTTATGACATTAGGCTCATTTACATGTAGATTCAAGAGAAACTAAAGATTAAACACTTGCAATGCACTAAGAATGTAGAATTAAGCATCAAGTCCAAAATTTGAAGTTATTTTCCAAAGAATTCTCAAATGCATATACTTATTCTAGCTTTGTTTTGACAATTTATCATGTTTCATACCTTTTTATCTTAATTGTTCATGATTTATGAGAAAAGAAACCATGCCATTGCATACATGTTATGAATATGAAGTTTCAAGTATAAATTTGAAGAATTGATTTGTGTTTGGGCCTTGATTTTATGAATTAACCTTCATTTCATGTTTTACTACAAGTTTCCAAGTATTTTCTAAAGTTTTTGGCCCAAATGAACAAGATTGAATCTTTGGAATTGAGTTTTGGACTTGGAGAGCAAATCTAGAAATTCCAGAATTCGCATTGTTCACTTAAGTGGTGAAACCATCGCTCAAGTGTACTTTGCGAGCTTTCAGTACTTTTGCGGAGTTTGATGGTTAGCTCGAGCAACCAAAAGACTGCTTAAGTGACCACCCTTTGTTTTGAACCTTGGCTCGAGCAACCAAAAGTTGGCTCAAACGTAAAATAAGAGCATCCAGTACTGTTGTAAACCAAGGGGTCCGTTCGAGTGACCAAAGCTTCGCTTGAACGAACTGCCCTGTTTTCTGAAATTTTGCACAGTGTTTCCAAGTGCATTTTTGCATCATCATTACATCTAAGGCATTCTTAAGCCATGGTTTAAGCTATAATAATGAGGATAAATGTTAGAAACACACCTAGAAAGAAATAAAATAAGACAAGTGTTTACAGAGCATGTGTTTCAATGTGTATCTGTCTTGTGTTTGTGTAGGTCACGCACTACCGTCTGTCTGATTCGTCTGTTCTACTTCTTGAGCTATTTGTGAGTAACAACCTTGTAAAGATATGTTCAATTATAAGTATTTTCTGAAATATAATAAGCTCTGCTTTCTGAAATGATATTTTTTGTATAGATGAATAATTGTCCAATCTCTGAAATGTACCATGGCATCCTTAGCATCATGTGAATCTATTATCTGTTATCTATTACTTGGTACCAAGGTTCTCTGTGGGTTCTATTTATGGAACTATCTGTAAAACCTATATGGTTATCTGCTACGATTGTGCACAATCATCTGTCTGATATGAATATGGGTCTTAATGACCATCTGCTCTGTATATGGGTCTTTATGATCAATTTGATCTGTTAGCGCTAATGGATGTACCATGTATGACTATTTACAAATCTAAATATATATAAGAATCTATTTCTGATTTGAATTCTGATTTCTGAATCTGTTATGGACATCATTCATGAAACATTTACTTTGTTGTTATTCACTGGGCTCTAACTGTTATAGGTGCGTGACCAGGCTTAAGACTTCCAGTCTAGATCTATTTGTATCAGCCAACTAGTGCGCCTCCCGATGAGGTTTCTGGAAGTCTTTTGTAAACCATGTGAACAAGTCTTTAGTTTTATTTCTTACATCTTTGGACAAGTCTTTGTTTATTTGTAATAGGGCTAAGTCCCTTTTTGTTTATCTGTACTGGTTGACCAAGTATGACGTCATAATATATATAAATATAAAGTTAAAATTTCTTATCTCATATAAGTCTACACAGCTCTATAGACATTGTGTTTTGATATTTGTTTTCCGCTAGCCCCTTATTTTGGCTAATCTATTTCATAGCCTTCGGTAATCTTAGGATTACTGACCGATTACGATGCTAAACCTATTAGGGCCGGTTTGGGTTGTAACAGTATTTTCAGTCCCTTAATTTATCCCAAAAAAAAAAAAAAAAAACTAATTGTTATATTTATGTAGTTTTAAAGTCAATTTTGAAAAGCCCCTAGTTTGGAGTCCGGATCCTCTAGAGTTTATTTATTTGGAGTTTTTGTGCAGTTATTTGAAAAATGACGTTGTTTTGATAATGCCAAAAAAAGAAGAAGTGAAAACAGAGAAAGAATTGAGAGAGAGAGAGAGATAAACCTATACCCACCGAAGACCCTCTCCACTCCAACACTGCTCCTTTTTATCCCGACAACCCCACCCCTCTCCTTCTGCTTTTCTCTTTTTGCCTTAACAACAACTCAACAATGTGCTAAAATAGAGGATAAAGAAGCTGACTTTCTATAAAGCTACAAACAATTCAACATCTCCAACATTATATTGGGTTTGTGTCACAACCCAAACCTGCTCTTAGAGGTTTGGATCATAGCCGGCTAGTAATTATGAGATTACCTACGACTTCAGATAGAAATCAAATCATATTTAAATATATAGGGCCAGAAACAGAAGTAGAATTATAAAGTCTATCTAATGAGCTTGTGCATAAATGGCACAAACAAAAACACTCTATACGTTAATAACTCACACTCATACATATATAAAAATCTCACATGTCCAAGATCATACATATATCATTATTACACAAAATTAAAACTTATACATAGACATGGTCAAACAAAGAAAACAAAAGATTCAAAGATAAAAGCCTTGTTTGTGAGGCGATCCTTGGCTGACTCCACAAAACTTGGTAATCCTTCACAGGTTTACTAGGACTGCACATCCCGCTGCTCACCTATATACATATATATAATGAAGTGAGCGAAAACCCAGTGAATAACTTCAGAGTAAAGAGGTTATATGAATGAGTTCTAATACTTGAATAAAATCAATCACATATTGATTTCATATCATAGCGGAATGACTTTAAGTCCAATACATAACAGAACGACCTCAGGGTCCAACATAAACATAGATACATAAGAGAACAAATTATACTTATCGAGATGACCTCGGGTACAATAACCTCAGGTTCAATAAATTACAACTGTATAATGACCATTGGGTCAACACATAACACATATTCAAACTTATCAGATATATAGAAAATTAGATAATCGGAACGACCTTAGGTCCATCTTATCAGATATACAGAACGACCTTTGGTCCATTTCAATTGTATAGAACAACCTTAGGTCCATCATATGATTTTATGCTTGTCAATCACATTTACAGATCTTTTATGAATCAGACAGATAGAAGGCTCATTCATAATACAAAATCATAAGTTCGGAAAACTTACCACATTGGTATCATTTAGAAAATAAAGTACATGAAAATATCTTTATCAAGATATTACTCACAAAGATTCAATTGTTAACTCGTCCTCGTGGATGAACCTACACAATTCACAAACACATACACATTGAATCATATTGCTTAAAGAGTCATTCTCTAACTTATTCAATTCTCTTAGGTCTCATTCTAACCCCTTAATTTATTTAGGATGCTCAATTATTTCCTAAGAATGCTCAGAAAGGAATGAGAATGGAATTATTAACAGAATATGACTTTTCAAAATATGCTGAAATAGGACACTTCGCTCCAGCGCAACATTGGTCGCTCGAGCGGACCACTTAGTTTACAAAAGTACTGAATGGTCTGAATCCAGGCTCGATGGTCGCTTGAGCCAAGGTGCAAAACAAACTGAGGTTGCTCAAGCGGTCACTTGATTGCTCGAGCCATGTGCAATGCTCTGCAAAAATACTGGATGCATGATATGTGAACTCGAGCAACAACTTGTTCGCTCAAGCGATTAGGTCGAATTCTGGGTTTTCTAGAACATAGTTTGAACTTCAAAACATGTATCTTTAAATCAAAAACTTGTATGGCTTGGCCAAACTCCTTAAAAACACTTAGAAACTCTTCCAAAAGCATAGATACAAAACCAATTTGCAAATCCAAAGCTCAAAACTTCAAGAATTCTCCATACATGTACCAATTGACTTCAAATTCTTTTCCAAAGCTCACAAAACATGAAATTCAACTTCAAAATCCTATGAATTATGAATGCATGTACAATTCAACTTCTAGGTTTAACATGGATGTCAAAATCATACTAAAAAAGAATGAAACTCAACAAAACTATGCATGCATAAATGATCTAGCTCCAAATTCATCATTCCTAGCTCATTTGTTGTATTTAATCATATTAGCTTGTAACGCCCCAAAAAAAAACAATAATTCAACAGTAATGACTAATACGAAATGACATAAACAGAGTATTAGACTTTCATTAATCAGAGTCCATTTACAAAAAAGGGCACATGCATTACACATTCATAAGCTCTACCCTAGATCTATAGCATGTGGCACCAAACTAAATGATCAACGAAATAAATTCCCTACGGGCTTATAACTTTCCAAGACGATGCTTGGTTACAACAAAACGAGTCAATAGCTCAATACAAAATAAAGCCCTAGGGTTGTACAAAAGCAAATACAAAATAAATAAAAAAAAGCTCTCAGCTCCACAATCCTCCCAAGCTACTACCTTAGCGGAGGCATAACACCGGCACCTGAAAATGGTTTTTCCCAAATAGGGTGAGCCAAAGCCTAGTAGAAACAATCTAGCACAACATATGAACTTTAACAAGGTTATAAACATGATGCACATAACCAATGTTCAACGATAAAATCATCTACAACCCTTTTTCCAAAACCATGTTATGCCAAGTATTATATCCCAATCCATTTTATATCAATTCGTTTTACGTCATTACATATCTCCTCAATTTATAAGTCATACCCATTGTTATCCAAACAGCCCAACTGAGATTACAACTCAGTGGTTTTCTTACCACACAACCATCACACATAAACACTTCAATTTGCCATTTTACAAAAATTTTGTTCGCGGGAATCGGCACCCATATATACACAATGTTTTCGAGACTTTCATCTTGGACGCACAGGCCAACTTAATTCAATGGAGTCTATCCCCTTTCTCCTCCCAAATATGGAGTACATCCCATTTCTCCTCTCAAACATCATATATATACAATGTATTAAACACGGTCATATTTAATGACAATCAATAAGAGATTAGTTTCAATTCACTTAATCCTCATGCAATTTCTACAACAATTATGGCTATCCTCTACCTGTAGACATCCCATTTTTGACCGTCCTCAAGACTTGGACGTCACCGCTTGAACACTCGGTGATCACCCATGTTCGTGTTCGTTTTGAGTTCCCGGAGGTCTCGGTTACGCGCCTTGCCTCAGGATCTCTCAATTCGACTGTTTTGTATTTGATTTTGCACCAAACACTTGTGTTTTTGCTTCTGAGGGTAGAGAGTAGCTTGTTAGCTACTCCTGACACCCACCGACCTTGGCTTGATGCCACCGGCCGTATCTTCTTGCTACCGACCATTGGTGAAATATACCATTGGCCAGTCGGCATTTGGTATGGTCGGCCGACAGTCTGTTCGGCCGATACCACCTTTTTGCCTTTTTTAAGCATAATGCATGCCAGCTGTGCCAGCTGGAATGCACGGACCCTGTCCCCCCATGCACGGGTGTGGCTGTTTTGAACCTTTGCACCCTTTTACTCAATCTTCTCATGGAAGCTTGACCTTTTTTGGTCTAGCTTCTTGAGGAAGCTTGACCCTTTGTCTTAACTTCCTCAAGAAGCTTGCACCCTTTGGGTTAGCTTCCTTTGGAAGCTTGACCCCCTTGACCCTTTATATTAGCTTCTCTGAGAAACTTAGAGCCATTGCCTTGTCTATATAAGAGTCCCCTCCTCCTCCTTTGTGTTGGTTCAGCAAAATCAAACCAAAAACATATATATTCTGATATATACATCTTCTCTCTCTATATCTCCCTCTCTCTCTTCATTTGTGTGTGTTTGAAGGCCTAAAAGTGTATTTAGTCCTTAGTTTTGCACTAAGACACACACCATTACACCATACTTCGACTTGGGAGGTCTTGAGGGTTTGTTCTTGAAGCTTTGGGTCGGTTTTGATCAGAAGAAGAGGGCTGAGCTTGCTGTTCTTGAAGTGTTCTTCAAGGGTAACACTATTTACTTTATATTCCCCAATCTTGCACTAGTCTTTAACCTATCTTGCATGCTGTTTTAGACTTTGTGTATAACTGAAAAAAGTCTTGTATTTGCATGCTTAAGGTCTTTCATTAAGGTCATTTTGTTGTTTGGGGTTGACCTCCCCCTCTTAGGCCTTGTTTGGCCCTTTTTGGTGCTCTCTTTGTTAACCTTTGAATACTTTTGTGTTTGGCTTTCTCACCACTGAAATCCAGTGGATTTTCAGTGGTGATGAAGAGGGTTTGAAGTCTTGCATAGGGGAGGGACACCTCTCTCCCTTGGTCTCTCTTTTGTTTGCATTTTTGGCCCATAAGGGTAGCATGTATGATTAGTTGATCTTGGCTTCATTTCAGAGGTTTTTGGGTGTTGTTGGGTCATGTTATGCCTCTGTTTTTGGTCAGATTAATGGCCCCTTGCATGCCTAATATACTTGCTTTGTATTCCCCCATTTTGCCTAGAAGTGCATCTTGCTATTAGACCACCATGCTTGCATATTTTTGCCTAGCTTTGTGAAGTTTTTAGTCATATTTTTCCATGCTTGAGGTCTGTTGGGTGTTCATATGGTCATGCATTTCATGCTTTGTATAGCCCCTTTGCATTCTAGCATGTTGGCATCGGGTGTGTGAGTCATGAGCATGCTTGAGTTGGCCTATTTCAGTGATTTAGAATCACTTATGATGTCATTTCAGTCCATGTTTTGTGCTTACATACTTGTATTTGTTACTCTTTTAATGCCTTGATGAGATGTGGTCTTATGCTCCATGTTTAGGCCTTAGTGCATGGTCATTTGGGATGCCATTCATGTGGGTTTCGGGGTGTATTTTGCTGCATTAAAACTCTGTTTTTGGTTGCTTAGCCCATGCCATGTGGGTCATGATAGTTGTAGTAGAATGCTCCTTGCTTATACCTTAGTCTTAGGCCCGTTGGTATGCATGTTTGCATGAACATTTGACCATTTGCATCATCTTTGGCCACTGTTTTGAGGTGTGGCTGAGGCCTCCCATTTCAGTCTAAGTCCATTCTTGTATATAGTTGTATGTTTGACTTGTTGCCTCTCATTGCATGCATGCATTGTACCATGTTTGTATCACATGTTAAATTGCATTTGCATGCTTGCATAATAGATTGCATTGCATTTGGCATGTTTTGCATCTTAGCCTCATGTTGCATTCTTGAGCCATGTTTGTATACATGCATTGCATGGTTTGGTTTGGGGTGTCAAACCAAGCATGAGGGGTGAGGTGTGTTCGTACTCCAAGTGACGTAACACGTCTCAACCCTTGGTCGCCGACGCTTTTGACCTCAATATGATAGGGTGTTGGCATTCATCTCTTTTGTTGCATGCATTTACATTAAGTTGCAAACTTGGTGCCTTAGGCCATCATGCATCGAAATGCGTGATTGGTGACCCGAGTATCGAGGGTCACACTCCCATGAGTCCATAGCATGATTGGGAGAGTGGCCATGCATACATTTGCTTTGAATTTCCTTGCCATGCACTGTCTGCCCTCTGTTGCTGTCAAAAAACAGGTTTCTGCAGGAAGAAATGGCCGCCCGCATACATACCAGTCACCGACCTCATCAATTACAGCCGGTGATGTAACTTTTGGCCGATAAGCCCATCCCCATGGCCGGTGAACTTGAATTGTGGCTGGTGACACCCCAGAGCATTCAGAGGGTGATTCAAAATAGGTATGGGGACTTTCAGAATTTTCAGAGGAGCAAGGCAGTGTAAACAGAGGCAACAGTGGCATGGCACGGGTTTCCAAGCGGGGCGAGTCGAGCATGCATCATCTTAGCATTCCGAGGCGGGGCTGCGGCCATCCTCTTTCTGCATTTAATTTGTTAATTAAATAGAAGATATGTAATATTTAATTAGTTAGAAGAATTAATTATTCATTTGTTTTGTAATATTTATTCGGTCCCTCCGAGTGAGGGCGTATTTGTAATAAGTGTGCGTGAGTGTGTGCATGTCGTCCAACCCCACGTCTTTCTTCCCTTTTATTTACTAGCTTTCGATGGTTAGTGTAGGCATGTTTTAATTAGCATGATAGCATGTTTGCATACATTCATTTGTTTTGCATGCACCGGGCTCGGCGCATCATACTAACTGCATTGTATTTTTCAATTCCAAGTTGAATACATGTTATTTGTAGCATCTCATATGCCATCTTAGATTAGCCGAGCCTATTCTAGCTGCATTTTGCCTGTGTGCATTAGCCATCTTAACATGAACTAGGATCATGCATTGATTACTAACTAGTTTCTTCTGTTTGGCTTGGAGTACTAGGTAAGCTTTAATGCTTTAGCATCCTTGCATGCGTGTGAGTGTTTGCCATGACAGCATGCTTGCCATGAGGCTAATTGCTTATGTGATATAACTGCCTGAATGCCTGTGGATGAAGGTTTGATTGTTTGAATTAGGATAATTCATTGAAATCCGTGTTTTAGCCTACTTGCGAGTAGCAAATCTCAAATCATTTTCCCAAATAAACGGATATGCAATGCTTTGTTCCAAATTAGACGGTCTAGTCTATACTTGTTTGCTGTGCGCATAACATAGTAAATTCTAGCTAATTAACCGGAATAGGAACGCATAACGTTTTCAAAACAAGATATCATGATTAGTAGAGGCCGATCTTTGATCGGGCGAGTAGGGGTGCTCATAGCTGACCTTCCCCAATCGTACCCAAGTTCCCGAGCTGAGGCAACTTTGGTGATGACGGACACGTGGCCTTAGGCAAACGAGTCAGGGTTTCCTAAATTCCCCCATTAAAAAATATTTAGGTGGCGACTCTGTATCTGGCAAAGCAGTCCATGTTTGGCACTTCTTTACAAAAATCTGTTTTCCAAAAACGATTTGCCGGATTTGGACTCTTTGGTTCAGATTTAGAATCGTGACAATTCGAGTCCGAACTGTGGCATGAGGCCCTACGCGGGCGCGTCCACAGTTTCTGGCAACTCTACTGGGGATATTAGAGAGCTTGACTCGAACTCGTGATATCTTGTTTTGATTTCACTTATGTGTTTCTTTGCATTGCATGTGCATTGGTGCGCCTATGACACCGTGTTGGCCATATGCTATTCCTGAGCGGTTTGCCGGAGGCTTGACTTTGTCAAAGCATGCCATAAGGCTGACCGGTTGCGGGCTCTGCCAGTATGGGAACACAAACCCTGGTTTTACCGGGGCACCTTTTTCGACCATTCGACCTAATACATATTCGGAATCCATAGTGACCATTTCAAACTAGGACAGGTTGCTTATCCGATATAGGTTGTTTGAAACCGCTGCATGCGTAGTGAAACCCTAGCTCATGACAAAATAGGACAGGGAAACCCTACCCCAACATAGGGGTGTTTTGGCTCTCACTTATCTGCTATGTGCTTTAGAGTGCGTCTCTACAGAAAGGCGTGTATCAATTTGCAAGTTTGGGCATCAGGCCTGCAGGTATCAGTGTTTTTCGGGAATCAGTTATCTGCGGGTATCAGATTCAGACTTGGGGGCAATGATTTGGAAACAGTGATCAGTGATTGAGGAATAGTGTATTCAGCTTATCGACAGTGTGTTGTGATACCCAACTGTGTGTTGTGTGTTTATTTTACGCTGTTATGCTGTCCGTTTATCTGGCATTTTATTTCCTTATTATCGCTTTATTTATCTTTTTGCAAGGTAGTTTAGCGCGATTGCTTCTAACCCAGTAGATATTCCCCAAGCACTCTGGACAAGAGGTCGTCGACTCTATCGATCTAGGATCTGGTAGACGGACAACCAGTGTATCATTCTATACTCATACCCCCGATTACCAGACGGAGGGCAGTTAGGCAGAGATATCAGTTTAATAGACAGTTCAGAGGGCTTCGTCCACCCCACCTAGATATAGTAGGAGTCAGAGTCCTGTTTCTCCCATAGAGAGGGAACATATACCGGCAATACAGCTAGATCAGAACAGTATGACAAGTTTGAGAAGATAGTGCGCCAGCTCCAAGAGAGCATGAAAACTATGCAGCAAGACGCTGTCCAACAGGCGGAGTTCGCAAACAACAGGCTACAGTTATGACAGAACAAGCAGAGTTAATCACAAGGCTACAGCAAGCCGGGGCATCTGCTTCACATCAAGCTCCTCCCCCACCAAGGGTTCCGACCCGAGGAGACACCAAACGCCCAAAATATCCAAGGGGATACAGACGTTCCAATAGGGCCGGCTCCGCCCCCGATCTACCCCAGTTATCCAAAACGCCCACCAACCTACCGGACTCCCCCTTTGAGTTCGAGACAGATCCCACAGCATTGAAGTTGAGCAAGCTTGAAAAGCTGTTCAAGAGATCCCAGGGAGTCAAGACCATCCCTGACATTGAAGATGGATATACCGACGCAGCTGTGACGCTGCCGGACAGATTCAAGATGCCGCATATCGACCGATTTGATGGATCCGGGGACCCCATGGTGCACCTGAGATTGTTTTCAGATATCTTAAGGCCAATGGGCCTCACCAGACTGCAAAAGCTGTCTCTATTCGGCCGGACCCTGTCGGGTGTGGCGGCCATCTGGTACGCCAAATTAGAAGACGATGTCAAGAGAAACTGGGACGAGATGGCTGAGGCCTTCATTGCATAATATTCATATAACACACAAATCGAGATTACGACCCGTGATCTTGAGACGACGAGACAAGAGGCTAAGGAGAGCTTCTCAGAATTTGCGACCCGCTGGACGGCCAAGGCCTCGATGATGACCCTAAGGCCCACAGATAAAGATCAGATTAGGATGATTGTGCGCAATCTCCAGCCTAAGCTGATGCAGAAACTGATTGTGCTCCCCTTCCTTACCTTTTCAGATTTGCATGAGATGGGGGTACAGATTGAGGATGCCTTGAAGCAAGGCTTGATCGATAATGACAGGGACCAACCCAAGAGAACTTTTAACCGCAACACCATGCAGCCCGAGCGGTGCTACAACTACAAGAGCCTCCGAAGTGAGCATGGTCACCACCAACCCCCCTCCAAGAACCATGGCAGCCACGCCATTCTCCGGTGCGTCCGAAGCAATACACAAACAGCCAAATACCCGTCCAAAAACCAAAGAGCCTTCGCTCCACTATATATGCCCCTGTCCAAAGCTCTGGGGGTTTAATCAGAAAAGGGCACTTGAAGCCCCTAGAGCCACGGCCTTTACCGGAAAGACTTCCTCCTACCCACAACCCAGCCAAATATTGCGCATTTCACCAACAGCACGATCATGACACCGACCTATGCTACCGATTACGTCATGAGATTCAAGATCTCATTGATAACGGGGTGATTATGCCTCCCGAAAAACCCAATGTCACAACAAACCCTCTCCCACCGCACAACCAAGCTCCACCTCCCAAAAGAATCAACTTTATCCAGACTGGGGTCGTGGCTTACGATCCTAGCATATATGTCACCCCTTCCCATCTACCTAAGCCGGAGGTGCTCCTTCCTGACTACACCGACTTGTGCATGTTGGACATCTCCAGAACCCAACCTGAGCTAATGGTGGTGACTGTCGAAGACAGAATAGGGGAAATTCCAGAGGGGAATGGGATTATTGAGCCAGAGTCCAAGGAATCTGGGCGTTTTATTGAGAAGGTATACAGTCCGAGTGACTACATTTCGTCAGTAGGCCAGGATGGGCCAAATGTGAAATTGCCGACAGGGGCAAAGCTGTGTGTGATCCAAGGGGATGGATTTGGACAGAGGGCAGACGATTTGACGGCTGTGGAAGAGGACCTTGCCAACCTCCAGTTTTTTAGGGACCAAGATCCAGGGGACGCACAGTCAGCTGGTTTGATTATGAGGAATCAGCAGAGGCTACCGGGTGGTTGGATGATCAACCAGATGTTATGGAAGAATGCCAACCAGAACAGGGCCCGACAGGGGCAAGAATAACAGTGGTGCGGAAGGCCGGAAATCAGGATACATCGCCGGAGCGCCGGTGTCGAGAATCTCGCTCAGGATTGGAGCATTTTGAATACAGGAATTGTTGAACAAGCAGCTGTACTGACGCAGTTGGAACAGGAAAGATTTGAGGATTCTGAAAGAGTCAGGAAAGCTAAAGCCCATGTGGGGACTGAAACTGCTGTGTGCACAGGGACAGAGAATGCTGCGAGCATACGGATGGAAGGTACTGCGAGTACGAGAACAGTCATACCGGAGCCGGACAGGTGTCTGTCAGCTGCCGACGGAATGTGGTGGGAGGACGATGATTTATGTCTTGCCCACACGGATGAGGATTGGGGGAGTAACCAACCAGATGATACCTGGTACATTGGTGAAGTCGACCATATGACTAGGAGTGGACGGTATTTCAAGCCTCCGCATCTAGATCAGCCAGAGGCGTCTGGGAAAGATAAGGAGGCGGAGAAACAGAAAGAGAAGCAACTCGAAGAAGAAGCTGTACTGAAGCAGCTGAAAAAGATACAAGCAGACATCTCCATCTGGGGACTGCATCGCGGGGTGCATAGGCAAGCTGTCTTATCGGCCATGGACAAGGCCAAGCTCTCGATAGAACCACGCCGGAGAGCAGCTGGGGGATTAGTTTTTCCGGGAGGAGCTACCCCGATGTTGACTTTCTCTGACAAGGAATTGCCACCTGAGGGGGAGCGAATCATAATAAGCCACTCTACATCTCTGTGGAATGTAGAGACAAATGGATACCGTGGTATTGTCGACACAGGTCCGCCATCAATGTGTGCCCGGCAAGAACTGCATATGCAATCGGTTAAAAACCGCGGACTTTTGTACCGACAGCCCAGGTGATTCGGGCGTATGACAACACGAGCAGAGAAGTGATGGGAACAGTAAAAGTTCAGACAAGGTTGGGCCGGGACAGCATGAGATAGAGTTCCATGTCTTAGAGGTTCCTGCAACTTTCAACCTGCTTTTGGGGCGGCCGTGGCTGCATCAGGTGAAGGCAGTGTCATCCACCTTGCATCAGATGGTGAAATACCCCCATGGGAAGGGAGTAGCCATTGTTTTTGGAAATTCGTCGATCCATCCACCACCAGAAGTATCTACGCCAGTTTTGGAAATTGAGCACGGTATGGAGGATGTGTTCATGTCAGGTTTTACCTTGGCCGAGGCTCGGGTAGTTCAGAACATCATGGCTGTTAATGAGGGGTTGTTGTCAGTGCTCAATCAGTATACCTCATGAACAAGCTCCAACACATTCCCGGGATGGGATTGGGAAAGAGTGGCCGGAAGGGCGTCGCAGCATTGGCCGAGTGCCACACAACCCACATACCTTTGGCTTGGGTTATCTCCCCACCAAAGAGGATTGGATAAGGAAAGGCAAGGAGATGGCTGGAAGAGCCAGAGCGAAGCAGGTGGGAAGCCTTTTGAACTAATGCATAGCCCATCCAGGGTACCCTAAACGGACGCTTCGTCCGGGAGGGGGGAGGACTTTCCATTTTGTGGCTTCCCAGAGCCGTGGCTGAACGCAGAGAGGAAGCGCGTGCTAGGTTTTGAGATCTTCTTTGACCTACAGTATATCGGGGATGATGTTGCCGAAGAGCAGATGGACCCATTGGCTGAGGCTGAGGCTGAGCAGAGCAAGAAAGTGGAGTCTGAGGACGCCGAAATTGAAATGGGGGTAGCACTGGCTTGTCTACTTTCAGACCCTCCGATCGAACAAAAGTGCTTAAGGGATAACTTCTCGGTGTCCATGATCGGGAATGAAACGGCTGTGGGCCTACCAACAAATATTTTGGATGCATCCATCGCACCCTCCCTCATTTTGCAGTACGAGTACGAGGAGGGATTTTTGTCAAGCAGCACCGGGTCAGGTAGTGAGCCGGAATCTGATTCCACCGAGTCTTGTGAGTCGGAATCAGGTTCCAGCTCAACTGAGTCTGAGTCCGGTATTCCTGGGGGTGATAACCCGGATGCCACAGTCCTGTCCAGGTCGTCTTTTTCTTTCTCTTTTGAGTCTGTTGTAACAGAAGAATCTGACGGTTTGGAAGTACTTAATGAGAATAATGTGATGTGGATGTGGTTTCTGAGTACTTTCTTTTCTGTGCCTTTGATTTATTGCTTGAATCAGGACTTTCAAAATTTTGACAAAAACGACGAGGAAGAAATTCTCCGTTTTGCAACGATTAATTGATCAAGAGCAGGAAAGATTTGTTAAACCTTAGTTGATGAAATCACTACTGTGAATATTGGTACTGAGGAGGACCCGCGGCTGGTCTAGATCGGGTCCACGTTGTCTTCGGAGGAACGCGAGCGCTTAGTCGCTTTATTAAAAGATTTCAAAGATGTTTTCGCGTGGTCCTACGAAGACATGCCTGGGATCGATCCTGAGATTGTACAACACCGGATCCCCTTGACCCCGAGGCCCGACCTATCAAACAGAAACTCAGAAGGATCCGCCCTGACTGGGCCATCAAGATTAAGGAAGAGGTCACCAAGCAAATCGATACAGGCTTCCTGCTGGTATCTGAATACTCGACTTGGTTGGCTAACATTGTTCCGGTACCAAAAAAAGATGGTAGGATCTGGGTGTGCATGGATTTCAGGGATTTGAACAGAGCTAGTCCGAAGGACGACTTTCCCTTGCCGCATATTGATGAGTTGGTGGATTTCACAGCGGGGCATGCTTTGCTTTTATTTATGGATGGCTTCTCAGGCTACAATCAGATAGTGATGGCACCTGAAGACCGGGAAAAAACTGCCTTCACCACCCCGTGGGGGACCTACTGCTACAGAGTAATGCCATTTGGGCAGAAGAACGCTGGAGCCACATATCAACGGGCCGCGACCACAATATTGCATGACATGATCCACAAAGAGGTTGAGGTGTACGTGGATGGCATGATTGTCAAGTCCAAAGAAAGAGAGGGCCACTACACCGCCTTACAAAAGTTCTTTCAAAGGATCAGAGAATTCCGGTTGCGGCTAAATCCTCAGAAGTGTACGTTCGGTGTTACAGTAGGGAAAATGCTAGGGTTTCTGATTACACAGAGAGGCATCGAAGTCGACCCTTCCAAAATCAAGGCCATCTTAGAAATGCCACCACCAAGGACTAAAAAGGAGGTGCGAGGCTTTCTGGGTAAAGTACATTCATAAGACGGTTTATCTCAAAATTAACCTTGACTTGTGAACCACTTTTTGGTCTCCTGAAGAAAGGAAAGAAATTCCAATGGGACGGCCGATGCCAGCTGCTTTTGAACAGATCAAGAATACTTACAGAACCCGCCGTGTTGTCACCGCCAGAACCGGGGAGACCGTTGATTTTGTATCTTTCAGTAACTGAGACTACAATGGGCTGTATGCTCGCGCAAGAATCAGAGGACAAGGTGGAGAGGGCCATCTACTATCTGAGCAAGAAGATGTTGGAGTATGAGACTCGCTACACACCGTTGGAGAAGGCTTGCTTAGCCTTGGTATGGGCTACCAGGAAGCTGCGGCACTACCTGTTAGCTCACTCCGTAATGTTGGTTTCACGACTGGATCCCATCAAATATCTTTTCGAGAAACCGGCACTTACGGGTAGGCTAGCTCGTTGGTTGCTGTTGCTTTCCGAATTCGATCTGAAATATGTGACACGCAAGTCAAGAGCAGAGAGCAAGAGCAGGGAATTCTTAGCGCATCATCCAGTGGAAGGGGGTGAAGCAGTTGAGTACTTATTCCCAGATGAGCCATTTGCATCGAAGATGAAACTTGGACGATGTACTTTGACGGAGCGTCAAACCAGTACGGATATGGGATAGGAGTGTTGCTGATAGCACCGACAATTCCCGTATCCCTCTAGCCTTCAAACTCCGGTTCAAAGTCTCGAAACAACGAAGCAGAATATGAGGCATGCATTGCGGTCTAGAAGCAGCCCTCGAACTAGGGGCAAAACGGTTGGACGTCATTGGGGACTCGAACCTTGTTGTATCTCAAGCAAAAGGAGATTGGAAAGTCAAAGAAGAAAAGATGATAATGTATCACCAGACCTTGGATTTGTTAATTCCTCGGTTTGAGAAGCTGAACTTTACTCATCTATTAAGGGAGAACAACAGGTTCGCAGATTCACTAGCAACTCTATCTTCCATGATAGACATCCCGTTTGGAGTCCGGATGCGTCCAGTCATTATGACCAAAAATTTGTGCCTGCTTACGAGTCAATTGCTGCTATAGATGAGGTTCAAGATGAGAACCCCTGGTATTACGATATTTGGAATTTCTTGGAGAAGGAAGCATATCCACCAGGGCAAATGCCAAGGATAAAAGGGCAATCAGAAGAATGGTCGTTCAGTTCATCATCTGCGGGGTAAACTGTATAAGAGAGGTCATCTGGGAATGCATAAGCTGTGTGTGTAAAGCCGAAGAATCGAAGCGCCTAATGGAGGCCATCCATGGAGGAGAATGTGGTGCACATATGAACGGGGTAATGTTGGCTCGGAAGATCCTCAGACAAGGTTACTATTGGTCCACCATGGAGGAGGATTGTATCGGCTTTGTTCGGCGATGCCACAAATGTCAGATCCATGCAAACCGCATGAACATCCCGCCGTCGAAACTATACAACATGACTTCGCCATGGCCATTTTCAGTTTGGGGAATCGATGTGATCGGGGCTGTCACTCCGAAGGGGTCGAATGGGCATGAGTTCATCCTGGTCGCGATAGATTATTTTACAAAGTGGGTCGAGGCCCAATCTTATGCGGTGTTGAAGGCTTCACATGTCGCAAAGTTCATCAGAAACAACATCATCTGTCGTTATGGAGTCCCAAATGAGATCATTTCAGATAACGGTTCCCACTTCAAGAAGGAAGTGATTGACTTGTTGGAGAAATACAATGTGGCTTTTCATAAGTCATCCACATACCGGCCGCAAACCAATGGAGCGGTTGAGGCCGCCAACAAGAACATCAAACACATACTGCAGAAGATGGTGGAAACCTACCGGGACTGGCCAGATAAGTTGCCGTTTGCTCTGTGGGGCTACCGGACTTCAATCAGAACTTCTACTGGGGCGACTCCGTATTCATTGGTTATGGGATGGAGGCCGTTCTACCTATTGAAATTGAGGTTCCGTTTGCGAGTATGGCCTAGTGTCAGATAGCCGAAGCAGATTGGCAGCAGAGCAGATTTGAGGAACTCATGCTCTTTGATGAGCGCAGACTGAAAGCACTGTACCATGTTCAAGGTTATCAGCGCAGAATTGCCAGGGCTTTCAACAAGAAAGTTAAGTCCAGGAATCTAAAAGAAGGAGATTTGGTGCTCAAGGACAACCGAGCTCCCATCCACGACCCAGGGGCAAGTTCAGACCCAATTGGACTGGTCCCTACATTATCAAGTCTATTGGTCAGGTGGAGCTGTCGTTTTGATGGACCTAGATGGCCTAGAGTTCTCACAACCGATCAATATGGACAAGTTGAAGAAATATTATCCCTGAGAGGCTCGCTAGACCGAAAACCCGAAAGGGCGACCTAGGCAAAAGTTAGAGCATGAAAAAAATTTGAAATTATAAAAACTGAGCTCGCAAGGTTGAAAACCCGTAAAGGGTGGCCTTGGCAAAAGTTAGAGCGTAAAAGGAGAGTGAAAATACTCGAGTGAACCCAAGCCTGAACTACGTAAGGCTTGATTCCCATCTTTGGGATACGTAGGCAACTTCATCCTGAAGTCCAGCCATAAACTTTTCCCCGATTAACTTTGTCCATTTGATCATCTCGGTCATCTTTGTCTATTCAGCATTCAAGAGTTCGGTTGTAATCTCTGGTGCAGTGCTTTTCAGACTAGGGGCAACTTTCCGTTGCTGTGCAGTGCTGTGGTGCTACTCAAACTAGGGAAAAGTTGCGAGAATCCGATGTTGTGCTTCTCGGTGACAGGTCTCAGGCGTGTCCAGTTTTGATCCATATCGAAAATAGTTTTGAAAAGTTTTGATAAAAGTTGACTTTGTTCAAATTAATCTTTTTACAACTAAGACCATTTTTGGACCAAAGCGGAAAATTTTCAGTACCCACAACCTTCAATTTCATTGATTTCAATACAGAGTTCTCCTGCTCTTGGCATACAAATTGAAGTTGCTTTTTATTACATTCATAAAGAAAACTTGAAAGTACTAATAAAGCAATAAATCCGGGGCATAGTTAAGTCAGGTGTTCCTGCGCCCCCTCCCAGAGCTGGTCGAAGCCTCTGATGCCAAGCTAGCCCAATCTGTGCCTCCTCATTAAGCCAATCTATGCACTCATCAGACAAAGTGCAACTGAAAGTGGGAGCGGGGGCCAGGAGCTCTCTAGTCCTCCATGCTGTCGTATACCGGGCAAGCTGCGCGCCTCGGATCGGGAATGTAACCGAGTACTCTATCCCCTCTGGTGGACAAGTCTGATCATGACAAACTGGCATTGGAATCGGAATGGGAAGTAGAACACACAGTGAGTCAAGCCAATCAGCTGAATCCCAGGTTGGCGGGTCATGCTATAGCCATTGCCGGTAGATTGAGCCAAGGGCACCGCCAAGCAATGCGGTCTGCGGACAAGCTGCACATCCAGTCAAACCACCAACCCTCATCAAGGGCATCGACTAGGCGTCGCCTGAAGAAGTAACCGCGAGCTGAGTAAGCTGGGCAAGAGTCCACAACCTGCAAGTTGTCCATCAACCACACCTGGAGAGGGATGAAAAATGAGAGAATAAAGAATAGAGAGATGTACGATGAGAGAAAAGTGAGAAAAGGGTTTTGTGAGAAAAACCGAGCCTGAGGGCCGAGTGATGTGAGCAATACATATGTGAGATTGGGTGGGAAACATTACCTGCAGCAGTAGTGGACTTCCCGCAAATTTGGTCATTTCGCGGCGATGGAAAGCGTCCAAGCCCATCAACGTCTCAGCCAGAGTCATGGCGATGCAACTCTTACCCTCCTTCAAACCTTGGGCAACCTCAATCAACCGGACACTAGATCCTCCGGAGCCTGAGGCAAGTAAGAAATGTGATAGCATACACAAACAAAGTGCGTGTTGCCGAAAACCTTGCCAATGATGGTCATCGCGGCCACCGGCACCAGAAAAACGGCAAATCAAACTCGGAATATCCAGCATTCCGTCATAAATCAAAGATCGAGCGTCGGGTATTGAGAGCCCACACATTTGTCCTAAGGCTTGGGCATAGCCAAAACGAAGTTGGGGCAAGATCTCTTCGTTGCGCTCGAACTCCATTAAAGCTTGGAAATCTTCGAAGGTAGGACATGCCTCTTGCTTGCCAAAGCTAAAGACATGTGTTACCGGATTCCAAAACCTTGCCGCGGCATGAAGAAACGGAAGGTGCAGCGGAGTACGACTCAGAGTGAATAGTGCATTTATGCCGAACCCCCAAAAATTCAGCTTTTCCGAGCCGTCCAAGTTGGCAATCCAAGCTGAGAGATTCTGGGCAAGAAACTCTTCCATTTGAAGCAAATCAGTGTTGAATTGAGAAAAAACTACGAAGCTGAGGCCTTTGTAGAAGATAAGGTTGAGTGGAGGACAGATGTCAGCATTCTGCTGGTTCTTGCAATTATGGCGGCCGGCAAAATATAGTGCCGACCGACCATCACTTTTGGTCGATGGCCATCCCTTGAGGCCGATGGCTTTCCCTTGTGGCCGGTGGTCTTCCTTCTTGTCCCATGAGTTGTTTATGAGTTGAACATGTGTAGACACCCCATTTTTGACCGACCTTAAGACTCAGACGTCACCGATTGAGCGCTCGGTGATGTTGCATATTGTGCTCGTTCAGAAGTCTCAGAGTCGCGGTCGTGAGCCCTGCCTCCGGACTTCCAAACCCTCTTCTGTACCTTGCCTCGGTTTGCGAACCAGACTCGGTTTTCTCTGTTTCTTTTCCTGAGGGGAGGGAGAGGTCCCGTAGACCATCTCTCAGTGGCCGTGGACTACATTTCGTGGCCGTAGGCCATTTTGCCCATTTTGGAGCCCGGTTCCCGGTTTTCGGAGCCGTCAGGCCGTGTGCCTCGGTTTGGGACCGCCTAACCATCTCCGACTGCTCCGATTTTTGGCATGCATCTCATTTACTCCCCTTTGAGGGACACTGAGGCCTGAGAAACCCACTTCGTGGTCGAATGCTACTTTCAGTGCTTAACAGCCTATTTTCGGGACCCCGAACTGCTTGTTTTGGCCCCCGAGCGTTCGTTTTGCATCGGTTTTCGTTCATTTTTGGCAGGTACCTCTGTTTTATCACCAGGAAGGTCACTGAAGGGTGGGAGGCCAGCAATTGTCTCAGCAACCAGTTATATTCCTCCGGTGCCCTCCGACGCCCGTTTTTCTCACTTCCGAGCCAATGTTGACCACCCTAAGGCCTTTTTCTTCAACCCCAAACCACATATTTGTGTTGTACACACACGGGAGGACCCTAAAAGTCTATGGCCGGCCAGTAATTGTTGTTGAACCTTTTGAACCCCTCCTAAAAGTGGCTTGTTGTCTCTCCTGTTTTACAGTTGCCAATTTCCCACCACAGGGTTTTGTTGAGGACACATGGGAGGACACCTTTTTGTGGTGGCCGGCCAAAAATTCCTCTGGACCATTTTGCCCCTTGGCCGGCCAGCCATAGGGGGTGGCCGACCGGCCACCTGCAGCTTTGATACCTGGCCGGCCAGCTTCCTTACAGGGAGTACATTACAGCTGTGCATTGTTTTCCCTCCAAAAACTGCATCCGGAGGGAACTTTTTTTGGAGGGAAAATTGATGCCATTTCCCTCCACATTTTCCCTCCATTTCCCCTCCATTCTTGCCTACATAACAGAACCTCCAGCTCTGTTTTGAGGGTTGGAAAAAACCCTCTTTGAGCTCTTGCATCATATCTCCCTCCATCTCTCTCATTCTCTCAAGTTCCAACCCCATTTTCTTCATCACCACCAAGCACCACCACCACCACTCCATTTCCAGCACCTTGGGAGGCTTTCCAGCAGCTAGGAGGCAGCAAATTTGGTCCAAGAAGCAGCCAAGTCTTTAGTCTTCAAGGGTAAGTCCACTTCCCCTCTTTTCTAGCTCTATTTTGCAACAATTTATTAGCCTATTTTCTTGCTGTTTTGGGCTCCGACCTTAACTGAAAGGAGTATTTTTTTGAGCTATTCTTCATGTTTGTTTAAGGGCTCAACCCTGTTTGAGACCCCCATTTGATACTTGCTTCAATGCCCTCTTGTATGCCATTATTTTGCATGGTATTTCTAGCCTATGTGTAGTCTGTTTTGAGGCATGATATAAACTGTAAGTTGGCTTATTTTGAGCCCCTCTACAACATTGTAGAAGGGCTTAACCTTGTTTGGGACCTCCATGTATCACTTGCTTCATCACCCCTCTTTGGTCCCCATTTTTGTATGCTTTGTTAGCCTACCTTGCTTCTGTTTTTAAGCCATGATCAGAACTGAAAATGTCCATATTTTGACCCCCTGGACATATCTCATTAAGGGTCTTTGGCTGTTTGGTGAATGCTTTGTATACCTTATGTTATAGCCTCTTGTTGGCCTACTTCTTGCATGGCATTTTTATCATGTTTGTATATTGTTTTGGGAGTTTTAATCTACTAAAAAACAGCATGTTTTTAGGCCCTCTTCAGTGTTGTAGAAGGGTCTTTTTCCATTTGGGCTTTTCATCTATCACTTGCTTCATTGCCTCCCTTGCGGAGCCATTTTTGTATGCCATTTTAGCCCTACTTGTGATTGCTGTTTGGCCATGTTTTGAACTGTAAAAATACTAGTTTTGGGGCTGCCTTGCTTCTTCTTTTTCATGTCATATTCAAATTATACATGTATTGTATAGCTACAAGTCATTTCGGGTGCCTAATTTCGCATTTCGGGATCATTTCATGCATCGGGTTTCGTTTTACCGGGTTTCGGGGCTGTTTTGCCCCTCATCTTGCCACTGATTTTTGCATGTTTGCATACTATATTCCGTGTCTTTGCCATGTCTCATTAGAGTGGCATTTCGGTGCCTGAGGGTCCGTCCTCGATTTGCGTGCACGCATGCACGCATTTCGAGATATCTTGTTTTCATCTGATGGCCTCTTATGTGAGTGTGGCTGAGGCTCTCTCATGTTGGTATAAGCCCATTATTGCATTGCGTACGCCATTTCATCCATAGCATTGTGTATGCCCGGTTATGTATTACCTTGTGTAGCGTGTATGCCATTCCATAACATTGTGCATGTTAGGATTGTATATTAGTTGCATTTCATGCATGTCATGCATATCGCATCGTGTTCGGGATAGGAGTTACCCCGGGCATGGGAAACGAGGCGCGTTTCGTACTCCGAGTAACGGAATGTATCTCAATTCCCGAGTCACCGATGCTCCGGATTATCCGTAATGGAGTTAGGTTTTGTTGTAGCATTCATATGCATTCATCCTATATTGAGTTATGTAATTCGGCTCCTCGGCCATCATGCATCGATATGCGTGATTGGTGGCACGAGGATCGAGGCATGCATATATTTGTGAAATACATTCCTATGCCCCTTTCCTGCTCTCTGTTGCAGTAAAATGAAAAATTAGCAACTTTTCGAAGTTTGGCACGCATTTCAAGAACATGTGCAAACAGCGGCTAATTGGGGCATCTCAGTGGATTTCCGCGCAAGGCAGCCTAAACATACATAATTCATCAGAATCAAGGCAGCCCCTGGCTTGCATGCCAGTTTACAGTTTTTCTTAGTTAATTGGTTAATTAATTAGGGATTTGTATATTATTTGGACTGTATTATTTGGACTGTACTATTCTTTCATTCGGGACTGTATATTTATTTGGACCCTCTGCGCGAGGGCATAATTGTAATAAGTGTGGGTGAGTGTGATGTATGTCTTCCAACCCCACGTCTTTCTTCCCTTTTATTTACCCGCTTATGATGGTTAGATATAGGGCATATTTCAATTAGCATACAGTATGACAGCATGTTTGCATCATTCATCTATTTTGCACGCACCGGGCTCGGCGCATCATACAAACTGCATTTGTATTTCAATTCCAAATTGAATACGTGTTAGTTGTAGCATTCCACATGCCACGTTTAGAATAGCCGAGCCTGCTATAGTTGCATCTTTGCATGTGTTGCATTAGGCATTTCTGTATAATTAGGATCATGCATGATTTCTAATCAGTTTCTGTTTTGGCTCGGAGTACTCGGTGAGTTTTTATGCTTTAGCATCCTTACATGCGTGTGAGTGTTGCCATGAATAGCATGCTTACCATGAGGCTAACTGCTTATGTGATATAACTGCCTGAATGCCTGTGGGTGAAGGTTGGGTTATTTGGATTGGAACAATTCATCAAATGTTTGTTTTAAGCCCACTAGATAGTGGCAAAATCATCTTTTCTAAGCCCACCTGAGGGTGGCAAAATCTGCATTTTAAGCCTACCTGCGGGTAGCAAACCATTTTTCAAACAAACAAACATGAAGTGTTTTGTTCCAATTCAGGCGACTCAGTCTATACTTGTATGCTGTGTGCATCACATAGTAATCTAGACTAATAACCGGAATAAGAACGCACAATGTTTTCAAAATAAGATATCATGGTTAGTAGAGGCCGGTCTTTGACCGGGCGAGCGGGGGTGCTCACGAAGTGACCTTTCCCAATCGTACCCAAGTTCCCGAGCCGAGGCAACTTTGGTGATGACGGACACATGGCCTTTGGCACCGAGTCAGGGTTTCCTAAATTTCCCATAAAAAAACATTTAGGTGGCGACTCTGTATCTGGCAAAACAGTCCATGTTTGGCACTTCTTTTCAAAAAATCTGTTTTCAAAAATCGATTTGCCGGATTTGGACTCTTTGATGATTTCATCGTTCTTGCATTGCACTCTGCGAGATTAGATACAGGACCGTGACATTGAGTCCTTGAACTGTAGTGAGCCCAAATGAACAGAACGGGACTTAACCCTCCCGGGGCGTTCGGGGACGTCTACAACATGCTGAGGGATTGTGGTTGGAACCTCTACCGATGCCCTCCGGTAATCGATTCTTGCGGGGTCACACCTTTTTGCTTATCGAGTTGTTGTACATTTGCTTATCGAGTTGTTGTACATTTGCTTATCGAGTTGTATTTCACTCTCTTTAAGTCTTTGATTTGCTTATCGAGTTGTACTCGCACTTGGTTGACTTATCGAGTTTCTTTGTTTTGCTTATCGAGTTGTAAGTCGGTTCATTACCTGATTATTACGATGCGAGTGCTCAATTTTCAAACAAAATTCAATTTCATTCACATTGTTATGTGATACCACGCGATGCGATGCATAGAAAGTACAAATGTAACACCTTTTTGAACAAAATAGCTGTTTCATTTCCATCATGTGTTTTGCAACTATACACAGTTTTGAAAAAATAATAACCTGCCTAACGCAGTGCGATGTGTTTAAACTACCAGTAAAAAGGAAAGTAAAGAAAAAGAGGGCAGGGCAGCAGAGTATCGAGATTGATACCCGTAACCTCCCCTCGCGGTCGATGCATCCCGCACTCTTGTTCAAGTCAACGGTATGGTTTGGCACCTTCCTTAGTCAAGACAGTGCAAGGAAGTGCACTTTTTCGGAACATTAATAGGCCTTCGAGTTGACCTCAGGCCGTGTCTTTTTTTTTTAGCGATGCTCCGTACGTGCGAGGAACACCCCTTCCCGTATCCTTTTTGTATCTCGTGAACTCCACGAATCGCTTCAATTATACTGTGTTGTAGTGCTTTGCATTTCAACATCATGAATAACTTGTCTTTACCATGCTTCAAGTTTCTATACACATTGCATGCATACGTGCATTGCTTTACTTATATGTGTTCAAGTTCCTATACACATTGCATGCATACGTGCATCGCTTTACTTATATGTGTTCAAGTTCCTATACACATTGCATGCGTTGTCGCGTTATGCTTTACTTATATTTGTTCAAGTTTCTATACTCATTGCGTGCATACGTGCATTGCTTTACTTATATGTGTTCAAGTTCCTATACACATTGCATGCATACGTGCATTGCTTTACTTATATGTGTTCAAGTTCCTATACACATTGCATGCGTTGTCGCGTTATGCTTTACTTATATGTGTTCAAGTTTCTATACACATTGCGTGCATACGTGCATTGCTTTACTTATATGTGTTCAAGTTTCCTTTTATACACATTGCATGCATACGTGCATTGCTTTACTTATATGTGTTCAAAGCTTCTTTTATACACATTGCATGCATACGTGCATTGCTTTACTTATATGTGTTCAAGTTTCCTTTTATACACATTGCATGCGTTGTCGCGTTATGCTTTACTTATATGTGTTCAAATTCATTTTATACACACTGTATACGTTGTCGCGTATACTTTACTTACATGTGTCTACATCTTCACACATTGCGCACGTTGTCCCGTGTTCTTTACTTACATGTGTTTGCGCCTTCATAACATTGTTATGTTTGTTTCAAATCGTATTGTTATGCGTTCTAATCGGTTTGCGTCGTCACGCACTTTCAATTGCATTGATATGCATGTTGCTAACAATATTGTACCTGTTAAGTTTTCTTTCTTTTTCAGGCACGATATTGTATGTACAGTTCATTTGAAGCTGGCACGACCAGACAAACCGCACAGGTATTGTATTCTCCGCGTGAAACGTAGCGAGAATTACATGATTCTCTTACACTCTCTCTGCATTGTAGTGTAGTTTGGTGTGTGCTAGCTTAAAACTGTTGCATTGTTATGCTTCGTTACAGCTTTCCTTGCATGATCATAAGTTATGCTCGGCTTCTTGCATTGTCAATTGCATTTTGCCCCTGCCTTCGGGCACATATCTTTATCTGCAACTTGTATGTTTTGTCTAAGTCTTCGGCCTTGTCAAAAATGGGTCGTCTCTGGGCTTTGACAATCACTCCCGTCATTGTTATGACTTTCGAGTTCTGTCAAAGAGGGGCAACTGTAGACACCCCATTTTTGACCATCCTCAAGACTTGGACGTCACCGTTTGAATACTCGGTGATCACCCATGTTCGTGTTCGTTTTGAGTTCCCGGAGGTCTCGGCTACGCGCGTTGCCTCAGGATCTCTCAACTCGACTGTTTTGTGTTTGATTTTGCACCAAACACTTGTGTTTTTGCTTCTGAGAGTAGAGAGTAGCTTGTTAGCTACCCCTGACACCCACCGGCCGTGGCTTGATGCCACCGGCCGTGTCTTCTTGCTACCGGCCATTGGTGAAATATATCATTGGCCGGTCGGCATTTGGTATGGTCGGCCGACCGTCTGTTTGGCCGATGGCCTCCTTTTCTGGCCAATACCACCTTTTTGCCTTTTTTAGGCATAATGCATGCCAGCTGTGCCAGCTGGAATGCACGAACCCTGCCCCCCATGCACGGGTGTGGCTGTTTTGAACCTTTGCACCCTTTTACTCAAGCTTCTCATGGAAGCTTGACCTCTTTTGGTCTAGCTTCTTGAGGAAGCTTGACCCTTTGTCTTAGCTTCCTCAAGAAGCTTGCACCCTTTGGGTTAGCTTCCCTTGGAAGCTTGACCCCCTTGACCCCCTTGACCCTTTTATATTAGCTTCTCTAAGAAGCTTAGAGGCATTGCCTTGTCTATATAAGAGTCCCCTCCTCCTCCTTTGTGTTGGTTCAGCAAAATCAGACCAAAAACATATATATTCTGATATATACATCTTCTCTCTCTATATCTCCCTCTCTCTCTCTTCATTTGTGTGTGTTTGAAGGCCTAAAAGTGTATTTAGTCCTTGGTTTTGCACTAAGACACACACCATTACACCATACTTCGACTTGGGAGGTCTTGAGGGTTTGTTCTTGAAGCTTTGGGTCGGTTTTGATCAGAAGAAGAGGGCTGAGCTTGCTGTTCTTGAAGTGTTCTTCAAGGGTAACACTATTTACTTTATATTCCCCAATCTTGCACTAGTCTTTAACCTATCTTGCATGCTGTTTTAGACTTTGTGTATAACTGAAAAAAGTCTTGTATTTGCATGCTTAAGGTCTTTCATTAAGGTCATTTTGTTGTTTGGGGTTGACCTCCCCCTCTTAGGCCTTGTTTGGCCCTTTTTGGTGCTCTCTTTGTTAAGCTTTGAATACTTTTGTGTTTGGCCTTCTCACTACTAAAATCCAGTGGATTTTCAGTGGTGATGAAGAGGGTTTGAAGTCTTGCATAGGGGAGGGACACCCCTCTCCCTTGGTCTCTCTTTTGTTTGCATTTTTGGCCCATAAGGGTAGCATGTATGATTAGTTGTTCTTGGCTTCATTTTAGAGGTTTTTGGGTGTTGTTGGGTCATGTTATGCCTCTGTTTTTGGTCGGATTAATGGCCCATTGCATGCCTAATATACTTGCTTTGTATTCCCCCATTTTGCCTAGAAGTGCATCTTGCCATTAGACCACCATGCTTTCATATTTTTGCCTAGCTTTGTGAAGTTTTTAGTCATATTTTTCCATGCTTGAGGTCTGTTGGGTGTTGATATGGTCATGCATTTCATGCTTTGTATAGCCCCTTTGCATTCTAGCAAGTTGGCATCGGGTGTGTGAGTCATGAGCATGCTTGAGTTGGCCTATTTCAGTAATTTGGAATCACTTATGATGTCATTTCAGTCCATGTTTTGTGCTTACATACTGTAGACACCCCATTTTTGACCGTCCTCAAGACTTGGACGTCACTGCTTGAACACCCGGTGATCATCCTTGTTTGTGTTTGTCTTGAGTTCCCGGAGGTCTCGGCTATGCGCTTTGCCTCAGGATCTCTCGACTCGACTATTTTGTGTCTGGTTTTGCACCAAACACTTGTGTTTTGCCTTGGAGGGGCAGGGAATGGCTTGTGGGCCATCCCCACACTCTACCGGCCATGGCTTGATGCCATCGGCTATGTTTTGTTGCCACCGGCCAAATGTTTGGCCGGCCGGCACTATAGATGGTCGACCGGCCATATTTTTTGGTCAAATTGCATTTTTGGCCGGCCGACCACTGTGCATCTGCTTTTGCAGATATTTTATGCTAGCTGGCATACACTTTGCTCCCCTCCATACACGTGTATGGAGGGATCTCCCTCTTGGCTAGCTTGTCTTGTAAGCTTGCAAGATTGAACCTTCTATAAGAGGAGGCCTGTAACAGCCCTCGTCACTGTTTACTGATTACCTACTGATTACTGTTAAACTGAGACTGATTATGATCGATAATTGAATTGATTGAGATACTGAACTGACTGACTGAGAACTGAGACTGATTGATTGACTGTAACTGTTTAAATGCGTAATCTATCTGTTTGACTGCCAAATTATTTGTTCTCGTCTTATGCATTAAACTGCAAATTGAAGGCCTTATCAGCGGCCAAATCTGAAATTGATTGATGTTCTGTGTTCCTCATAATTAAGGTGATTTTATGGCATATTTATCTGAAAATTGTTTGGTATGATTAAATTAGATTAAAATAAACTAAATCAAAGAGTTGCCTTATTTACGGAATTGCCACTTAGTGGCCCACTTCATACCACATTTGAGGCTTGGTTTATGCACTTCATTCAAAACATTTCCTCAGCCCATTTTGAGAGCAAAGCCGGCTAGAGAGAGAGAGTTTGGTTTCATCTTGAAATCGACTTGTATTCTTGAAGAATTGAAGTGTGGATTGCTAAATTGAGCTTCTAGTCTTGTGATTGAGGATCTAAGGTAGAGTAATTACCTTCTTGTTTATGAATTGAATTCCTCCTTGCATGGTTTAGAGGATTATTAAAGATTAGAGCCAAGATATGGCTTATAATGTTGAATTGAAGCTCATCTCTTGCATGCATGTGTGTATTGATGAATTTTGAGTTGATTTCATGGCAAATTGTCACATGCATGTTCATAATTAAGCTTAAGTCCATGTTTTCAACTTGTTTTGAAAAGAATGAGCTCATTAGAGCATGTTTTGAAGTTTTGAAATGGTTTGAATTCATGCATGTTTGCATGTTCTTCATGTTCATGAAAATGGGTTTGAATTTGGATTTAATTGATTCACCCTTGGGCTTTAAATTCACAAATTGAGCTTTGAAACTTGTTGTATTTTGAGTTTGGATGTGTTTTCCAGAATTTGGGCCCAAGAGGTCGAGTTTTGAGCTTAGGAATGCTTGGTTTGAGCTTGGGAGGCAAATCTGGAAATTCCAGAATTTGGCTTCTACGCTCGAGCGAAGGATTCTACGCTCGAGCGACCACCATTTACTCTGAGCTACGCTCGAGCGAAGGAATGGTGGCTCGAGCGTAAATTGCAAGCTCTCAGCATGTTGGTGCGCGCAGGCGTACGCTCGAGCGAAGGGACCTACGCTCGAGCGAAGGGACCTACGCTCGAGCGAAGAGCTGTGTCTCACGCTCGAGCGAGCATCGAGCGTAAAATCTGAGCATCCAGCATTTTTACTCTAGCACGCAGTTCGCTCGAGCGACGGAATCCACGCTCGAGCGAAGCTCCTTTGTTTGCATGTCCGCTCGAGCGAAGAAAGCCTCGCTCGAGCGAGACCCTTGTTTTCAGCAAATTTTGTAAAGTGTTTTCTAGTGCATCTTTGCATCCTCTTTCCATCCTAGGCATTCCTAGGCCTAGTTTAAGACATCTTAAAGAGGATATAGATGTAGAACACACCGAGGCAAATTTAGGGATTTAAATTATTATCTTTCCCAACTGTATAGCTTAGCGTGTGTTCAATCTGTTAACTGTATAGGGTTGGCTTTCCGAGGAGACGCTCTAGTTCACTGTAGCCCAGAACTCTGTGAGTAACAACTGTGTAAAGATATGTTCAAAAATGATTATCTTCTGAACTGATACTGTTTACTAAATTGAACTGTTTACTAACTGATACTGTTTACTGAATTGAACTGTTTACTGAACTGATACTGTTTACTGAATTGAACTGTCTACTGAACTGATACTGTTTACTGAATAAATTTTATGTCCCTTATGTTGAAATGTATTGTGGCATCCTTAGCACCTACTGTTTACTGTTACTGTTACAGAGATCTCTGTCGGTTCCCAAGTTTGGAACCACTACTGTTTACTGTTATGATGGCCATTCTGTATTTCTGATATGGAACAACGTGCTGCACGGAGCTAAGTGCTACAGAGTGAGCCACCTCTAGAGTCTGTGCGAGACACCTCTTGAATCCATAAGTACTGTACTATTTTTTGAAATGGTACTATGACTGTTACTGTACTGCTACTGATGGCCATCATCCACTGTTTGGTCTGTTAAGACCCGGTCTTTCAAGACCTACCGTTTACTGTACTGTATGCTAGTAGATGTACCACATATCACTGTTTTGACTGAATGACTGTTATAGCCTGAAATATGAGCCACAAACTAAATGACTGATAAACTGATTGAAATGACTGTTTTCAATACTGAAAGGATATTCACTCTTAACCTCTTTACGCATTGTGTTATTCACTGGGCTTTAGTTCACTGCTCATATATATATGTAGGTGGTCAGGCACCGGATCAAAGCTAGAAGCGTCGGGGTAGATTCCCAGTTTTGTCAAGCCAACCAATGTGTCTCACTGCGAGGTTCCGAGCCTGCCAAGCTTAGGCTATGGGGTATTTTAGTATTCCCCCTTACTGTACTGTTTTATTTACTATATAGACTGAACGTTTGCACTGTACTGTTAATCAGGGATTAAGTCCCTGTACTGACTGGTTGTATATATATGCATACTGTTTCGTACTGTTCTGTATTAATGTATGAAAAATCTTTTTGCATACGGACTGTCACAGCTCATTGGACATTGTTTATTTACTGTATTGGCTTCCGCCAAGCCCCTGTACTCTGTTATACTGTATTACTGTTAAGCAGGCCTTCGGTAATTTCGGATTACTGGCCGGTTATAGTGCTAAACCCATAGGGGCGGGTTTGGGTCGTGACAAGGCCTCTTTTTCCTCTTTTAGGTTAGACAAGATTTTCATAGAGAGCTCTGGTTTTAGGGTTTGAGTTGTGTATCTATCCTATATCTATATCTCTCTCTCTCTCTTGTATTTGTGTGTGTTTAGCCTTAGTATTGCACACAAACACCCACCATCACACCTTACCTTGATTGCTGAGGGGCCAGAGGTCTTTTCTTGAAGTTTTTAGACTGGTTTGGAGCCAAAGAAGCAGCTGGAGTGCTGTTCTTGAAAGAGGTCTTCAAGGGTAAGGACTTTACCTTTAAATACCCTATTTTTGCATAGCTTTTTTACCTATCTTGCAACTGTTTTTAGGCTTTGCATATAATATATAAAAGTTATGTTTTTGAGTCCTTTAAATAGTTGTTTAAGAGTGTTTTGAGCTTTGAGGATGTTTGACCCCTCTTAAGCCTTGTTAGGTTCCATTTTTGTGCATTTCTGGTGAGCTCCGGGACCATTGTGTTTGGGCCTCCTCACCACTGAAATCTTGAGGGATTTCAGTGGTGAGGATGGTGCCTTGAGGTCCTAAGAATGAGAGGGCCACCCCCTCTCCTTGTTGTCCTTGAAAAGGGCCATTATTGCCTCTTGAGGGAGCATCTAGTTTAGGTTCATGTTGATCATGCCTTAACTGATTTTTGTGCTTATATTGTCATAATATAGCATTGTTGTATGTTGGTTTAGGTACACCATGCTTGTTTAGCATACATGCCTTGTAATGCCATGTTTAGGTCTTAACATGCTTTAGGTTTTGATCCTTGTTCTAGCATGATTTTGGCCAAGCTTTGTGAAGCTTTTGTGTTTGTTTTAGCATGCTTAAGTTCTATTTTTGGTTGTTTTGGTCGACCATAGCATGCTTAGCATAGCCACCTTGCATTTTGGCTTGTTAGCCTTAGGTGTGTGAGTGTGTAGCATGCATTACTTGCATTATTTCAGTGGTTTGGAACCACTTACTATGCTGTTTCAGTCCTTATAACATGCTTGCATACTTGCATTTGATACTCCTTTGTTGCTTTAAAAGGTTGTTGCCTTATGCTCCATGAATGTGCTTCTTTGTATGCTTGCATGTTTAAGCCACTTAGATGCCATCTAGGTGTTCCCTTAGCATTGTCTAGGTCTGCCTTGAACCTGTTTTAAGTCCTCTTGGCCTTGTGAGGCTTGGTTGACTTAGCCATGGTTTAAGTCTCCTTGGCTTGCCTCAAGTACTTGGACCAATTGCATGCCATGTTTGTCTTGTTTAGATTGGTTTGGCACCATCATTAACATGATTTTCAGAGTTTACATTGCATGCTAATTGTCCATGTTTAGGCTCTTTTAAGTGTGCTTAAAGGTTGCTTGTTTGATGCTGAAGTGTTGGTACATCAACATGTACATGTGTGTGTGTGTAGGCCCTCATTTCCATAGCATTGGCCACTATTTTAGGCTTGTTTGAGGGCTGCCTAAATTACTTTAAGTCCACCCCTTTGCATGTTGTTGCATGCTCACCTTGTGTGTTGTTGCATACTAGTGTGTTGTTGCATGATTGAATGAAGTCACATGCTTGCTTGCATGCTTGAACATCCATATTGTGTCTTGCATACTTGTAGGTTGCATTGCTTCATGCCTTACATGCTTCTTTACTTAGGTTGTGTACCTAACCTACATTGCATATTGCATTGCCATGTTGCATACTAGCCTCCATACCTAGGATGCATTGCATTGGCATGCATGCTTCACCTCTTGAGTTGAGTATGATAGAGGTTGAGCCCCCTTTGTTTGATTATGTGCGTTGCATTCCATATCAAAATGCATACTTGGTTTCTTGGGCCATTATGCATAGAAATACGCGATTGGTGGTTCGAGAATCGAGAACCATATCCCTTTGAGTCATGAATATGATAAGGGGTGTGATTGGTGCATACATTGCTTGAAATGCATTGCCATGCTATGTTTTGCCCTCTGCTGCTGTCAAAAACAGATTCTGCAGGAAGATTTGGCCGGCCGGCCATCTGCAGTGCCGACCAGCCATCCATAAGTGGCCGATGGATTAATTTGTGGCTGGTGACCATTTCCCATGGCCGGTGACCAATTCCCTCAGCCGGTGGTGTTCCACGGCATTCAGAGAAGCAACCCTGAGATTTGTGCAGTCTTCAGAGAAGGATAACAGTCGAAGCAAATGCAACTTGTGCATGGCAGTGGCTTTCCGAGCGGAGCCGAGCGCGCATTGCATTGGGTCCTCTTCCCAGGGCTGTTTACTACTTTCATTAGATTAGTTAATTTGTTAATTAATTAATTGGTCTGTAATATTTAATTAGCTTGTAGGTTAATTAAGTTGTATTATTCTTTCGGTCCCTCCGAGCGAGGGCAAATTTGTAATAAGTGTTGGTGCGTGTGTGCATGTCTTCCAACCCCCACTTCTTTCTCCCTTTTACTTACCTGCTTTTGATGGTTAGTATTAGGACATGTTTACTTTAGCATACCTTATGCTATGCATGCGTGCATCATTCATTAGTATTGCATGCACCAGGCTCGGCGCATCATGCTAACTGCATAGTATTTCAAATCTAACTTGAATACATGCTATCTATGTATTCCACATGCCATCCTAGGATTAGCCGAGCCTATTCTAGTGACATTTTGTATGTGTTGCATTAGCCACTTAACATGGACTTGGATCATGCATTGATTGCTAACATATTCTTGTCTTGGCTCGGAGTACATTGTAAGTATTTTCATGCTTTAGCATCTCGCACGAGTGTGAATGTTAACATGACAGCATGCTTACCATGTGGCTAGCTGCTTATGTGATATAAACTGCCTGAATGCCTGTGGGTGAAGGTTAGATTGTTTGAGTTGGAACAACTCGTTGAAATCCGTGTTTTAGCCTACTTGCGAGTAGCAAATTCCAAACATTTTCCAAACAAACGGATATGCAATGTTTCGTTCCAAATTAGGCGATCTAGTCTATACTTTTGTGTTGTGCGCATCACATAGTAATTCTAGCTAATTAACCGGAATAGGAACACATAACGTTTTCAAAATCGGATATCATGGTTAGTAGAGGCCGATCTTCGGATCGGGCGAGAGGGGGTGCTCATAGCTGACCTTCCCCAATCGTACCCAAGTTCCCGAGCCGAGGCAACTTTGGTGATGACGGACACGTGGCCTTTGGCACCGAGTCAGGGTTTCCTCAATTCCCTCATTAAAAAATATTTAGGTGGCGACTCTGTATCTGGCAAAGCAGTCCATGTTTGACACTTCTTTCAAAAATCTGTTTCTCAAAACGATTTGCCGGATTTGTACTCTCTGGTTCAGATTAAGAACCGTGACACAAACGAGTCCGAACTGTGGTAGCATAAGTCCCTCAAGGGCGCGTCCACACATACTTGTATTTGTTACTCTTTTAATGCCTTGATGAGATGTGGTCTTATGCTCCATGTTTAGGCCTTAGTGCATGCCTTTGTTTAAGTCATTTGGGATGCCATTCATGTGGGTTTCGGGGTGTATTTTGCTGCATTAAAACTTTGTTTTTGGTTGCTTAGCCCATGCCATGTGTGGTCATGATAGTTGTAGTAGAATGCTCCTTGCTTATGCCTTAGTCTTAGGCCCGTTGGTATGCATGTTTGCATGAACATTTGTCCACCATTTGCATCATCTTTGGCCACTGTTTTGAGGTGTGGCTGAGGCCTTCCATTTCAGTCTAAGTCCATTCTTGTATATAGTTGTATGTTTGACTTGTTGCCTCTCATTGCATGCATGCATTGTACCATGGTTGTATCACATGTTAAATTGCATTGTATTGCCTCTTGCATGATTAGCATATTGCATGCTTGCATAATAGATTGCATTGCATTTGGCATGTTTTGCATCTTAGCCTCATGTTGCATTCTTGAGCCATGTTTGTATACATGCATTGTATGGTTTGGTTTGGGGTGTCAAACCAAGCATGAGGGGTGAGGTGTGTTCGTACTCCAAGTGACGTAACATGTCTCAACCCTTGGTCGCCGACGCTTTTGACCTCAATATGATAGGGTGTTGGCATTCATCTCTTTTGTTGCATGCATTTACATTAAGTTGCAAACTTGGTGCCTTAGGCCATCATGCATCGAAATGCGTGATTGGTGGCCCGAGTATCGAGGGTCACACTCCCATGAGTCCATAGCATGATTGGGAGAGTGGCCATGCATACATTTGCTTTGAATTTCCTTGCCATGCACTGTCTGCCCTCTGCTGCTATCAAAAAACAGGTTTCTGCAGGAAGAAATGGCCGGCCGGCCACATACAGTGCCGACCGGCCATCAATTACCAGCCGGTGATGTAACTTTTGGCCGACAAGCCCATCCCCATGGTTGGTGAACTTGAATTGTGGCCGGTGACACCCCAGAGCATTCAGAGGGTGATTCAAAATAGGTATGGGGACTTTCAGAATTTTCAGAGGAGCAAGGCAGTGTAAACAGAGGCAACAGTGGCATGGCACGGGTTTCCAAGCGGGGCGAGTCGAGCATGCATCATCCTAGCATTCTGAGGCGGGGCTGCGGCCATCCTCTTTCTGCATTTAATTTGTTAATTAAATAGAAGATATGTAATATTTAATTAGTTAGAAGAATTAATTATTCATTTGTTTTGTAATATTTATTCGGTCCCTCCGAGTGAGGGCGTATTTGTAATAAGTGTGCGTGAGTGTGTGCATGTCGTCCAACCCCACGTCTTTCTTCCCTTTTATTTACTAGCTTTCGATGGTTAGTGTAGGGCATGTTTTAATTAGCATGATAGCATGTTTGCATACATTCATTCGTTTTGCATGCACCGGGCTCGGCGCATCATATTAACTGCATTGTATTTCAATTCCAAGTTGAATACATGTTATTTGTAGCATCTCATATGCCATCTTAGATTAGCCGAGCCTATTCTAGCTGCATTTTGCCTGTGTTGCATTAGCCATCTTAACATGAACTAGGATCATGCATTGATTACTAACTAGTTTCTGTTTTGGCTTGGAGTACTAGGTAAGCTTTTATGCTTTAGCATCCTTGCATGCGTGTGAGTGTTTGCCATGACAGCATGCTTGCCATGAGGCTAATTGCTTATGTGATATAACTGCCTGAATGCCTGTGGGTGAAGGTTGGATTGTTTGAATTGGAATAATTCATTGAAATCAGTGTTTTAGCCTACTTGCGAGTAGCAAACCTCAAATCATTTTCCCAAATAAACGGATATGCAATGCTTTGTTCCAAATTAGACGGTCTAGTCTATACTTGTTTGCTGCGCGCATAACATAGTAAATTCTAGCTAATTAACCGGAATAGGAACGCATAACGTTTTCAAAACAAGATATCATGATTAGTAGAGGCCGATCTTTGATCGGGCGAGCGGGGGTGCTCATAGCTGACCTTCCCCAATCGTACCCAAGTTCCCGAGCCGAGGCAACTTTGGTGATGACGGACACGTGGCCTTAGGCAAACGAGTCAGGGTTTCCTAAATTCCCCCATTAAAAAATATTTAGGTGGCGACTCTATATCTGGCAAAGCAGTCCATGTTTGGCACTTCTTTACAAAAATCTGTTTTCCAAAAACGATTTGCCGAATTTGGACTCTTTGGTTTAGATTTAGAACCGTGACAATTCGAGTCCGAACTGTGGCATGAGGCCCCACGCGGGCGCGTCCACACTACCGATAGCCCAAAACAGCTATACAATCTTTAGAACAGATAAATTATTCAAGTTTCCATAGATGGGAGATGATACATATCCAATTTCACCATTTATATAAACATTCATCTAATTTCATATTCCCATTTCCAATTTCATTATTTATGCAAAATAATTACTTGAACATTTTAGGGCAAAACCCCATTTTCTTTCCAAATCTCATCCTAACCACTAAATCATCTATTTTAACACAACACAAGTTCATATTCATTCTCATGATCATCTACAAGACATCCTTTTTAAAACCCCTCTTTTGAATTTAAACTCCAAACCCTAGGTTTGTTAAAATCACCTTAAAACCCAATGTTTCTTACACATCAATGAATAGCCAAGTTAAAACTCATAGAGAGTGTAGAGAGTCCCTACCTTCCCTACCTTAAGCTTAGAAGACCAAAAGGAGAAATGGAGAAACTCAAAGAGGCTGAAACCAAGCTTAATCGGATAAAAAAATAGCTCTTGAGACACACTACCTTTTTAACAAAGGCACACGGATAGGGAGATCACTAGATCTAGGTAAAAATGTAGAGAGAAGATGAGTTTTAGAGAGAGAGAGTCCCGATCTAGGGTTTTGGTGGAAAGGGATATGAAAAAGTTATGTAAAAAGGTACTGTTGTGAACTGATATATGCACAATCCGCTCAAGCGTAAGAGTTGACGCTCGAGCATCAAACACAATAAGTTGTTCCATTCGAGCGCAAGAATAGCCACTCGAGCGCAAACCCGCTCGAGCGTAGGAAATGCCGCTCGAGCGTAGAATACACTCTCCTAGTAGTTTCGCAGACCTGCAAAAGTACTAAGAGTTTGCAAAGCCCGCTCGAGTGCAAGAAGTGTCGCTCGAGCAAAAGAGCAAAATTTTGGGCAACAAGAGTAGGAAAACCGAACAATCAACCTGTTTCAAACACAACCACAACAATTCCATTGCCAAGTTTAAGGAAAAAGAAGATAAGTAAGACATATTCAATAGTACGAAACCAAGAAACCCGTACCCAGTAGCTCCAAATTCAGCATTCTTAGCTCATTTCTTGTATTTAATCATATTAGCTCTTGAATACACATAATTGGTGACCTTAACTCATGAATTAAGGGCTAATCCCACACCTAGAGTCTTGAATGAAGCTTGAAATAACAAAATCTTGTGTCTTTCTTCTCAATCTCCAAGTCTCTAGCCAAAATTTCAAGTTTTCTTGCTTCTCTCTCTCTCTAACTTGCTCTCACTCTCTCTCTAGAGTGTAATTTTAGAATTTTGAGCTCAAATTATGATTAAGGGGTTCAAACTCTTAATTACATCATATATATATGTAAACACCCCATTTTGACCAGCGCTAAGACTTGGGCGCTTCTTTTGATTACCCTATGATGACAAAACAAGAAGGTGTTTCTCAGAGAATCATCAATAAGAAAATTTAGAATTTGGGCCCTGTTTCTAACCCTAAACAACCACAAATTACCTTTCCAAGGGCATATTCTGACCTCATGGTTGCGTCCAGAATGGTTTGTTTAGCTAGGATCAACATTCTCTGCACTTCCGAGGGCCTTACTGAAAAATTATCCCAAAATCTGGGTTACTACATAATTATTTGAAACTTCTGGGCCAAATTGTAAACTCAGGGAATGTTCTGTTATGTGAGGGAATATTCTGTTAAGTTAGGGAATATTTCGTCCATATGTAGAATATTCCGTCAATGCTGACTGGGACGCTGACGTAGCGGTCTTGCTAACGTAGCGGTCTTGCTGACGTAGCAGTCTTGCTGACATGGCATGACTGGATTGGTCCTTGCTGATGACGTGGCGTTGACTTGTCTTTACCCAAAAAAATGAATTTAAGGAATGCTGGTGAAGGGGTTTAAACCCCCAACCTAAAACTCCACACCCAACACCTTGACCACTCTGTCAAAGCTTTGCCTTGTGTTATATTTCCCCTCAAATAATATTTGACCATTTCGAACCAGCAGGCAAAGGTGTATTTTTTACATTTTTTTTCTTGTGTGTGGGACACTCCCTTACCCTATTGGCCGACCCATATATCACGAAATACATACCTAATCATCCCCTATTGTCAAAAAGAGGTTTTATTTGCATCCATAAAGGAATATCCCATGTAACCACCTTAAAATTTTGTCTTCTTATCACATTCTTGTCTCCTACCTTCTTTTTGACCTTCACTCTCCCTCATTGCCTATATAGAATGATCATATTGTAAGAGAGAGAGAGGACCACGAAATTGAAGAGAAAAGAGTGAGAAAATGGTGAAAAAAGAGAGAAAAATTAAGTTTTTGAGCCAAAAATACTCTTATCTTCCATATACACCCCATACATTCCATACAAACTGAAATTCCATCTTTCCTACACCCAAAACTCCTTCAAAAATTCTGAAATAGCTAAATTTCAGTAGTGATTGATCAAAGGAAAAAGTAAATGTTGTTGAAAGTGAGAAAAAATAAGAGAGTTAGCTATTTTTCACCATACATACCCAGAGTTCCATTCTAATTTCAAATTGAGGATTGAGAACACACTTCCTAAACTTAAGGGTGATCAAGAAAAGTTTGGAAATCAAAAAGTTCAATCTTTTTTTGGAAGGTAAATTTCTAGTTTTTCATTTTCTTATATTTTCTATCTCATATTTATTTTCTTGCTTCTTATTTCATAGTGTTTTGTTATAATCCAATTGGTTTGTTTGTCTCATATTTATTTTCTTACTTTATATTTCATAGTGTGTTGTTGTAATCTAAGTGGTTTGTTTAACTCATAATTATTTATTTATTTTTATTCACTTGCTTTAATTTCATATTAGTTTTGTTGTAATCTTGCATGTTCTACCTCAAATTTGCTTTTTTGATTTTAGGTTCATGTTAGTTTTGTTATAATCTTGTATGTTCTATCTTATATTTGTTTTCTTATTTTAGTTTCATAGTAATTATGTTGTAATCTTGCATTTCCTAACTTATATGTTTCTTGTATTAGTCTCATATTAGTTTTGTTGTAATCTTGCATGTTCTATCTTATATTTGTTTTCTTGTTTTAGTTTCATAGTAATTATGTTGTAATCTTGCATTTCCTAATTTATATTTTTCTTGTATTAGTCTCATATTAGTTTTGTTGTAATCTTACATGTTCTACCTTATATTTGTTTTCTTGTTTTAGATTCATGTTAGTTCTGTTGTAAGTCTGCATTTTTTTTATTTATTTTATATTTGTTTTCTTGTTTTTAATCTAACTGGTAGTAGTTAGTTGAGTCACCTACATATTTATTGTTTGTTCCTTTTCTTGGTTTAGCAATAAGACAGGTTTTGCTAGGCCTAGTTGGCCGGTCGGTTAGCTTCTTTTGGACAAGACGGCGTTGTCTTCCGATGTTAACCAACTTCCGGTGGTTTCCAAAGCACATGAAACTTTTTTTTTTCTTTTGTTTATTTTATTTTGAATGTATTGTGAGGTTTTTATTTTGTTGTAATATTCTCCTCACCCTCCTCTAATTTGGTTTGTAATAATTTATTCAAAGTGTTGTAATAATTTCCCGTCCCACTTCTTTCTATCTCGTTCTTTTACTTGCTTTCCTTATTTGTAAATATGCATCATGTTTATTTTATTTTATTTTTTGTCGTTATATCCATGCTTTGCATCTATGTTTCATGCATCTTGATTCGGCTAAGTTTGCATTTGTGGATTTAATCAATTCCTGTGTGATTATGTGCGCTACCTCATGTTCTTGAGATGATTCACATGTCATATCTTAGAAGCCGAATCTTTAGTTGCATCTTATGAGTGAATTGCATTAGAATTTTGTATGTAAGATCATGCATATTTTATTAACTTTGTTTTGTAGTTGTTCGAGGGACGTCGGTAAATATGTAAGTTCTTATGCTTTAACATCCCGTTCGTGTGTGTTTTTCTTATTATGTTTAAATATTCTATCATGTGGTTACTTGCTTACTTGATATAACTGTATGAATGCCAGTGGATGGAGGTTGTGTCGCTTAATTTGGAATAGTGTTGATTTTCATGTTTGTAAACTCAATTTATTTGGGTTGTACATTTCTAAAACTCTTTTAAAACTACATGAAATCAAATTATTCCAAAATAAATGACATAGTTTATACTTGTATGCTTCACATAGTAATTTTTAGAATTTATTAAATAATCGAAATATAAACATATAAAATAAATAAAATTCATATCATGGTTTAGTAAAGGCTAATCTTTTGATCAGATGAGTGGGGATGCTCAATTAATGACCTTCCCCTCTCATACCTAAGGTTTCGAACCGAGACAACTTTGGTTATGACGAACAGTGGCCTTGGCACGAGTCATGGGTTTCCTAATTTCTCAAAAATATTAGGTGGCGACTCTGAGATCTGATGACGCAGTCCATTTCTGGCAAAAGTTTTTGCAATAAAATGAATTTCTTAAAAGTTGACAAATCTGGACTCTCATCTATGTTTCACATTGCACTAGTGAGACTAGATCAAAGAGACCAAGGGTCCAAACTGTTTAACGCACACGGGTACCTCCGGGCATGTTACAATATATATATACACATAGGATTTGATTAGGGAGTTAATTAAGACTTAAGATTAACCAATTACACTTAATTCTATTTAGTTTAATCTAATTAATTTAATCTGAATCAAATTTTAATCAAACTTCTCAGTAGGCTCTAAGAATTATGACATTCACATTAAATTAGTCACTTATGATTTTTCATGCCATTGAGGCCTTCAATTTCAGATTATAACAGAAATCACAACAGATATTCTTACGACTAACAGATATAAATATGAAAATCATAGTAACCACATAATTAGCATTCAAATTAAATGATTCAAAGCATAATACGTGACGGGTTGTCACAGTTTGCCCCTCAACAAGTTCAACACTTTGGTATTTTAAGCCAAAACCCCCAAATCGAAACCTAGAGAATCAAAATCTATCCAAGAAAACATAACTTAGAACAAGAAAAGTAGAGAAAAAGACATAGGAAAATAGAGCCTCAAATCTACAAAATTGTGACAACCATCACCATTGTTTACTGATAATACCACTAATTAGTGCTAATCTATGATTAAGCATGTTAAGTGACTGATTGACTGAAATTCTGACTGATTGCTTAGAGTGTATTAGTTTAATGCATTTCTATCTGTTTGACTGTTAATTGATCTGTCCATGTTTTATGTTTTAAACTGCAAATTGAAAGCCTTATCGGCGGCCAAATCTGAAATTGATTAATATTTTATGCTAATTGGAATTTATGTGGATTTATGGTAGATTTAATTTAAAATTGATTTGGCATGATTAAATTAGATTTTTAATGTTAAATTACATTAGGTTGCCTTTATTTCCATATTGCCATTGAGTGGGTTATGCTAGGCCACTATTTCTCTCACCTTTAGCATTGTTTAGCACCATTTCTTCAGCCTCATTCCTAGAGCAAACCGTGGGAGAGAGAGAAGTAGGAGAAATTGAGTTCATCTAGAGAATTGCTTGGAGAACTAGAAGAAATTAAAGAGAGATTGCATATTTGAGCTTCTAGACTTGAAATTGAGGACACAAGGTAGGATATTCATCTTCTTGAACTTGAATTCTAGTTGTATCTTGTAAGGTCCATGAGTCATTAGTGATCTAAGGCTAGAATTGATTTAAATTGTTGAATTGAAGCTTAAATCATGCATGCATGTTCTTATATTGAAGTTTTGAGGTTGTTTTCATGGGTATTCCTATATGCATGTTTACATTTTGGTTATAGTCCATGAATTCATCATGTTTTTGAGAGAATTGGCCCTTTGGAGCATATATTAGAAGCTTTGAACTCATTAGAACACATGCATGTCATATGTTCATCGTGTTCTTGAAGTGTTCCTTGAAATTGTGTTTAATTGAATTACCTTTGGGCTTTGATTTTGCAAATTGATCTTTGAAACATGTCATATTATGAGTTTTAAAGTGTTTTCCAGAAAATTAGCCCAAAATGATTGAATTTGATGCTTTAAAAGTTGATTTTGAGCTTAGAGGTTCAATCTGGAAATTCCAAATTTTGGACCCACGCTCGCGCGTAGGACTCCACGCTCGAGCGTACACCCTGAATACATGCATCCCGCTGGAGCGGGGAAAGTAATGCTCGAGCGTGAACTACGTGTATCCAGTACTTTGCATGTGTTTACAGTCTGCTCGAGCGAGGGAATGCACGCTCGAGTGAGGACTTGTGTCTCATGCTCGAACGGAGGTCGAGCGCCCGTCGAGCGTGAATTTCATGCATCCAGTACTTTTGCAGTCCGCTCGAGCGAGGAAAGTCACGCTCGAGCGTAGCCCTTTTGTCTGCACGTCCGCTCGAGCATAGAAAGCCACGCTCGAGCGGGACCCTTGTTTCAGCAAAAATTTGAAAAGTGTTTTAAAGTGTATTTTTGCATCCTCATTCCATTCTAGGCATTCCTAGGCCTAGTTTAAGGCATTTTAATGAGGATAATGCTATAGAACCACACCGAGTCAAGATAAGAACTAAGTTATTGTTTCCCAAAACGTGCAACTTAGTGTGTGTTCATCCTGTAACTGTGTAGGGTTGGCATCCGAGGAAGCTCACTAGCCTATCTGTAGCCCAGAACTCTGTGAGTAACAATGTTGTAAAGATATATTCAATGATGAATATTTTCTGAATGATCAACTGTACTACTTTCTGAAATGATATTTCTTACTGAATGAATGTTTTTCCTATTTGCGAAATGTATTCGTGGCATCCATAGCATTTTACTGTTACTTTACTATTACTGCTACTGTTACAGAGATCTCTGTCGGTTCCCATGGTTGGAACCACTACTGTTTACTGATATGATGGCCATCAACTGACTGTTCAGTCTGATAAGACCTACTGTACTGTTTGTTATTGGATGTACCACTTATGACTGCTATGATCGAATAACTGATATACTGTTCAAATGACTGTTTTAAATACTGAAAGGACATTTATTCTTAACCTCTTTACGCATATGTTATTCACTGGGCTTTAGCTCACTGTTTATATATATATGTAGGTGTCCAGGCACCGGATCGGAGTTAGGAGCGTTGGGTTAAACTCCCTTTTTATCTAACCAACCAATGTGCCTCACTGCGAGGTTCCAAGTGTGTTCAAGCTGAGGCTGCTTTGGGGTGTTTTGGATTTCCCCCTTTCTATTTCTGTTTTGTATAGACTGTTTGAGACTCGTACTGTACTGTTATGGTAGAGATTTGGTCCCTAACCTGAATGTCTGTATATGATGCTTGTATATGCCGTTTGGGTTTTCGATGTGAATATGTTATGAAAAGTCTTTTTGCATACAGACTGTCACAGCTCATTGGACATCTTTTACTACTGTTTTGGCTTCCGCCAGCCCCTGTACTCTGTATTACTGTTATTACTGTTGAGCAGGCCTTCGGTAATCATGGATTACTGGCCGGTTACGGTGCTAAACCCATAGGGGCGGGTTTGGGTCGTGACAAAAATGATTACGGAAGAAGAGGACAATAAGGAGAGAAGGAGACTGTGCACTGAGGGTGGAGGTTGGTGATGAAGCCTTCGGCTTCTTTCGGCCATCTTCTGCTAGTCTTCTCTCTATTTCTCTATGCTTCTAAAAGACGCCATTTTAAACCACTATATGAAAACTACAAAGGGTCCAAACGCTCTAATTTGAATTAATTTTGTCAAAATATCATACTCACATTTGGACAGAAAATAAATTGAAATTTGAGTTGCAAGCAAACAATCCAACCAAACAATCGGTACAATTATTCATCAATGAGCAATAATGTTAATATGAGTCCGACTACAATTGATAGTTTTTTGGGAAAGACTATGGTGTGTACCATTTGCATTTTATAACTAAATAAGAAAATGATATAATTTCATATTTTCTAAATCATAACTAAATTTATATATAAAAAAACAGAAGTCATAAACAAAAACCACATGAGGTATAATAAAATGTCTCATGAGTCATAACTAAAATAATGTCATAACTAAAGAAAAAAATTAATCATAACTAAAGAAAAAAATGATATAACTATAATACATATAATACATTCTTTTCGAGAAGTATGTATAATAGATTTTTCCTTGTGGTTTTGATTGATTTTGTTATTGCGCCAACTAAATCATAGCCAATTATATATAGGGTGGTGATTTAGACCCCCTTTTTTAGACCCCCTTTTGACCCCCTCTCTTCTCTCATTGGTCCCCCTTTCCTGCACATCCAATCACCCCCTGACACATGGCAAAGGGGGGTGAGGGGGTGCCCCCAAAAGAATCCGGATCGTCGTAGCACAAGCCTGTCGCCCCCAAAACGACGTCGTTTTGGGGGCTTTTCTCCTTCTTCTCTTCGCAGAACCAGAGGGGGCAGAACCAGAGGGGAGGGGAGGGGAGGGGAGGAGAGGAAGAGGGAGGAAGAGGAAGGGAAGGGAAGGACCGGACTGGAGGGGGCATAAATATAGGGGGAGGAGGAGGAGGGTCACGGCCGGCGAGGAGCCCCTTTTCTGATCGTCGGTCCGGCCTGACGATCCGGATTCGCCACGGCCGGCGAGGAGCTTCTCAGCGACGAGGAGGGTCACGGTCGGCGAGGAGCTTCTCGGCGATGAGGAGCCACCGCTCTGCTGCTGCCGATGTCGCCGTGAGGGAAGGAGCTGCTGATGCCGGCGTGAGGGGAGGGGGCTTCCATTTCTGTCAACAGAAAGAGAGAAGAGAGAGAAAGAACAAACGAAGAAGAAAAGGCCAAAAAAAAAAAAAAAAAAGAAACCCCCAAAACGACGTCGTTTTGGGGGGGCTACAGGAAAGGGCGACGGGGAAGGGCTACGGGTGATCCAGATTCGCCCCAAAAGGGGGTCTCAAGTATTACCCTTATATATAATAATGGATTGGAATCAGACTGTACTTGAGAGACTCTTCTACATCATCAATTAAATTTTTGGTTGGGGCTCATGAATCGCCCTCACTGGGTAATGTGAAAAGATTAGGAAAGACAAGGTATTTAATTCCAACACCATGTATAATTAAGGGGAAATTTCTTGGGGTATTTACCGATTAGTTCTATGAACTAGACTTATTTACTTACAGGTCCTAACTAATAAATTTAACACTATAAAAATAAGAAAGTGATAAATTTATCACTAAAAATTTATTTATAAAAATAAGAGACTAATAAATTTATCACTATAAATTTATTCATAAAAATAAAAGACTGATAAATTTATCTTTATCACTTAATAAATTTATCAAATAGGACTTAATGGGTAATAAATCTCCAAAATAGGATCTATTGGTAGTTTACCCAAATTTCTTGGTAAGTGCAACTTTCAAGTTTTAATCATACTCATGAAAAAATTTATAATTTTAATTTTTAATATTTATAAAATTTATTACGAAATTACCGCTATAATTAACTTACATCTTACATCATTGCGGACGTCGTGGTGGGGGCTCTGGTTGTGCTACAATTTTTAATAGTTATTAAATAAGCTAACCGAGTCAAGGAACGATGATGGATGGCCATGGAAATTGTGGACATATGGATGAATGTCACGGTGGAAGTGAATACGGCGACACTGACAATGACAGTGTTGTAGAGATGATCAATGCCGCAATTGCTGGTGATAAAAGCGGTTGGTGGACATGGATGTGGCAATAAAGTTGGTGGGTACTCTTGTCTCTTTCACATTTTGAAAATTTCCCTTAAATTAGTGATTTGAAGTATGAAATTAACTTCTTACAAATTGCAAATTGAATCTAGTTTCAACGTTTGCAATATATATACGGGTGATGTTGCAGTACATACAGACCTTCAAAATGATGGGTATCACACGTAAGGTATGTCATTTGTGAATTTGATTATCACATAAGATATAATTTAATATTATGGAAGGCATAATTAAAAAAAGAATTTCAGTTATAACAAAACATTACATGGGGTATAATCAAACAACTTTTTAATCATAATTAAAATAATATCATAACCAATATCAAAATGTATCATAATTAACAATACAGTCATAACTAAATGTGTATATGTATATGAAACGATTGGATTCTCTCAAAATTGGTCAAGTAACTTGCGAGAGCATTTGAACTTGGTGAATCCAATTTGGAGCCGATTTCGATGATGTGAACTGTTCACTTTTTAATATGCATTGGGTAAAATATTCATGTAAATAGTTAATATGATCACACATTGATAATTATATATTTAAATTACATTTATTTTTTAAAAATAATAACAATTATAATTTCAAAAGTAGTTTTTTATTTTATTTTTTATAATACAAATGTGTTTTAAACATATAATTATCGATATTTGATCATCTTAATTTTTTATATGAATAATCTATTTAACGAATACTAAAAAATAAATAGTTCACAGAAATCGATGCACTTACCAAACCTAAAGGTACTCTCAGAAAGAATCTAAACCCTTACGTTGTATTTGGTTGGGGGATTTGGAGAGGAATTTGGAAATAGAAAGGGAAAGGGAAAGGGAAAGGGTGTGTAAAATTAGGTGAAATATAGGTATATTTTATTCATATTTCACTTAACATTTCAATTTTCCTTTCTAAATCCCTCCTCAAATCCGCTAACTAAACACAACATAAATAAATAAGAGGCCAAAAGAACAAATAAAAGGTTTTCATTTTAGAGCAGAAAATGAGGGGAAACATCATGCAGGTTCTAAGGAAATAGTTGTAACGAATGTCTAGAAATTTGATAATGATTTGCCACCATGCCATGAATGTACCTAAAGAATGAGGGAGGATGTGCTTGCCTAGGGCTGTGGTGGAGGATCTCACTTGTTAAATATTCTTTATATATATATATATATATAATTATTAATCAAAACAATTTTTGAAAGTAAAAGAATATCTAAAATTTTATTGTATCACTATCTATCTTTTTCTCCTCTTTTCTTGCAGTGATAAATCTCATATTGACTATAAACAATTATGGTTATTGAAATTGTAAGGAGTACATTTATTTTATTTTTGTAGTATATTGTGTATTTTTTTTTCAAAAAAAATAAAGTATTATATGATTTGATTAGTAGTGTAAAGAGACTAGTGTAATTTTTTGAATTCAGAGGGGTGCATGCACTGCAATTTTTTTAAATTTTAGGAGATGGAATTGTAATTCATCCTATTAATTATTAATTAAATAATTTTTTCTTGGGAGCAGTTTGAAACTTTGAAGCAGTCTACTTTCGATAGCATTGCTCATACAAAAATGATTAATCTAGTACTAGTAGTAGCACGGCGCCTCCCATGGAGTTGAATTGAATATTTGACTTTGGTGCTGCTGCGGCCTCTCCTCTCCTCTCTTCTCCGAAGAATTAGAATTAGAACTGTAACTGTAACTCACTGATTGATTGAAGAGGAGGAGGATTCCGACCATCCATACGTCGCACTGCAGAGCGCTGCTGCTCTGACCGCCTGCTTAGCTGAGCTGAGATCCATCCGACCAGGCGATATCAAGACAGAGACGTATACATACATACATACCTACATACATACATACATACTTAGGTGAGGTCAAATTCCACAACCAATTCACTTTCAAATTCTTCCCTAAATTTATATTCATTCTCTTCGTTCATTCCATCGAGCTCTTCTTGATCATCGTCATCATTAGAATAGCATGGCATGAGAAAACCAAGGAAAGAGAATGAATCGCAGGATTCTTTCTTTGAGATTTCATCTTTGTATGTCTTGTTTGAATACGTGTGTATTGGCTGCCGGCCTTTTTTTAGAGGTCGGAGGATTGAATGGCTTTTTGGATTGCAGTACTGCAGTGATCTCAAAGTTCAAACACTGGATTTGACTTCTGCGTTTATGGTGTTCATCTAAATATATATATATATATATATACATATTTATGTCATGTAATATGTATAGATTAAATATAGAATTTATATGAATCAATTTTAAGTCTAAAATTTTTCCAAGCCTCAAGACATTTGATTCCCTATACCTCTTTTGGAGCTGAAATATTTCCTTATCATTTTGATTCCCAATTTTCTTTTTTAATAAACAAATGATTATGGTTCATAATTATGGTTTCTGTTCAGAAATTGTCGAGTTTTCGAGTAATGCTATGCAAACATAATTTCTGTTCAGAAATTTCACACAGAATGTCATGTGATTTTTTATGGTCTTTTTATTTTTAACCGAAACACTCATCATTATGGTTCATAATTATAAGCACGCCACTATCACATGATTCTAGATGTATTTTGTATATAAATTCTATTTGTAAAAAATCATTTTCTGTCTAACTGTAATCAACAGTGCAATGGTGACTCTAGATACTTGAACAAGAAGTTCTTATAAATTCTAAGGATCGAATTGTGATCTCCAATATATTGATTACCTAGTTGAAACATATGCGCATATGTAATAATATATTATCATGGAAATCCTATCATTCATGTGTCTGACCCTTTCGTAATACTAATACTATCCATGTTATGTGCAGTGCAGTGCAGTGCAGCACAAGGCCAAGGTTCAACCTTTGTCCAAATGGGGTGCATTTCTTCCAAAGTTTTAAGTAAATCAATGAGTTTTCGTAAGGAGATGAGACAAAGCTTGCAGAGGACAACAGATGGCATTCTTGGGCTAGAAGAAATATTCACCACTGGTAATGGCAGCGATCAATTCCTTGATTTTATTTCTACTGCTTAAACAATAATCAACAATCTCCTAACAGGAAGTTCCATTTTGCCATTAAAACACAGGCCCCAAACCAACTCTTCATTACCCTTCAAATAAACATGAGACCATCAATACATGGGAGTTGATTGCAGGGCTTGAAGAAGAACAAGAAGTGCAGCATGCAAATCATTTGCTGCTACCATGCCCAGGAGTAGAAAAACTTGATATCTATGAAGCTAATCGATCTCAAAGCTGTCACTGGTCGCCAGAGAATGAAATGTCCCCTCGAGTTCCCAGGGATGACGAGTTTACTGAAGATGAGTTTAAATGGGGGAGTAAGGGTGTTGCACGCGCTAGAAGCTTTCACACAGTAGAGGAATATGATGCAATGATAGAAAATATTCAGCTGGTCAGGAAACAGGTGGAAGAGTTTGGTGATTATAAGCATGATTCAGCAACCGAAATGCAACATTCTAAATGTTCCTCCAAGAAATCTCAACGTGTTGATGATTACTACTGCTCTAATATCCATGAATCTACACAATCATCTGAAGAATCAATCAGAGAGAATTCCATGACTGACAAGACTAGCAATCCCTTAACTTCAGGACCAGGAACTAAACAAGTGCTTCCAAGTCTTAACAGTTCCACCTTAATTGAGAAATCAAAAACTTTTGAGGAAGTTGAACATGAAGGAAACATCTCTGAGAAAGGCCTGAAAAGAAAAGCCATTGCGCAAAGCCTAAAATCACTCCAAACCCCGTCCACCATTGACTTCCCTAATGTTGCAAGTCTCAGGGAATGGCTTCAAATGGGGGAAAAGTGTACTCCCCTGGAGCTTGTCACACCTAAATTTGGCAGCTATAACGTACCCATGGCTGGGTCAGATAAAGAATGCAGGGAGGACTCCATCTTTGACCCAGAGCTGGTGGCTGCATTCGAAGAGTGTATGATACAATTGGCAGTAGAAGAAGAAATGGTTCTTAAACAAATTGAACAGGTTCTGGAGGAAGAACACACTAATGATACAGAAGCAGAAGAGGAAAGTTCATCCAGCACTCATTTGGATCTCCACTTAGGGTGATGATGCAGAGAAGAATGGGAATATTGTCGGCTATTCTCCAAACACTGCCTTCAGTTTTAGAGGAAGACTTTTTATACAAACACTGGGAAATACGCACACACAACGGGGAGAGAAAGAGACAGAGTCAAACACAGACGGAACTAAAATGCTTTTCTTCCTTCAATTGGTTGTTAGGATTAGTGAAATGTAACGAAATTGTACCCAACAATAGGAAAAGAATTGGGAAAATCTTTATTTTGTCCCTTATCATTTTGCTCCCTGGACTATCATGGAATATCATGGAAGAGATCAATATAGAGGGATAAAATACCATTATACTTCAAGTAAAATAAATAGTTAGCATCTTTGATAAATACTTGTCAAATCAAAATTCAAAATACTAATTTTCCCAAAATTCTGGGGAGAATTGCCTTTGCTATGCATTTGACCTTGCATGTGGTACTCGGTACTGTGGTATTGTGGGATTGATTTGGTAAGGTCTTTTGTAGAAAAGAAGGAAAAAAATAGCAAATTAAGGATGCATTAAGGTTAATGTTCTACACTAGGTCAAAAACATGAGCATACATGATGCCATGACCCAAATTCGCCCCTAAAAGTTTGGGTCATAACCGGCCAATAATCTGTAGATTACCGAAGGCCTCGAACGATCATACAGAATATTTATGCTAATAGGGCCATAAACGGAAGCATGTAATAAAGAGAAATCCATTGAGCTGTGCCAATCATGAGCAAAATCATAGAGTTAACCACGTAACACAATAATACATATATATGCCCATCAAAAAATATAAGTGCCACAAGAAATTTACACATATTATTTACAAACCCAAGACCATAATGGCAAAAGCAAAATAAGGTCAAGGTGTGGTGTGAGTCAAAGACAAAACTCCATTTCAGAGGCATGACTCGATTGGGTTACAAAATAGCTCCTGAAGCTGACTTTAGGGATGCGCTCCGTGCTGCTGATCACCTACATGCGCATACATAATATTGGGTGAGCGAAGCTCAGTGAGTAATAATACAGTAAAGCAGTGTAAATAGGTGATCATAAGATTCTCACAATGTCCATTTTCATATATTCATATATTCAAAATGGCCTTAGGTCCAATCACATAACAAGCGGTCTCGGGCCCAATAATATAACAAGTGGCCTCGGGTCCAATTATTTAACAAGCGGCCTCAGGCCCAATTATTTAACAAGCGGCCTCGGGCCCAATCATATAACAAGCGACCTCGGGCCCAACATATAACAAGCGACCTCGGGCCCAATTATTTCGGTATGTATAGACCCAAGAGGTGACTCGTACGGACTCTAGAGGTGGCTCCCACTGTAGCACGTAATTCCATACAGCACTTTGTTCCATATCAGAAATCAATAGGTCTTAAAACTGAACAATTCATATCATGTCATAGCATAAACAGAACGGATAAATGGAACGGCCTTGGGCCCACCATATTATATTACAAACAATTCACATTTTTTGTTCATAACTCATTTCACATTTCTTAGAAACTTGTGCATTTTGACAAAATACGATATTTAAAAGATCATGTCGTACATAAATCAAAGTAGATAATGAAAACATATCATTACTATACTATTACTCACAGTGGTTTCCAGAAATGGTTGATCGGTCCTCGAATCATGACCTGCAAACACAATGCGCATGGCACAACATATTGGAACATGGAATTACTCTCTTGATCAAATTTACTTCTCTTAATCTTTTCTTAACCAAATAAATCAATCTCTTACTTTGCTCCTTAACCAATTATTTTTGTTGGTTCTAAACTCATTAGTCCTCAATGAGTCATAATCCGTGTCCAGGAAAATAGGAAGAAACGAAAGGAAATGGGGTTAGGAGAGGAAATAGCATGAAACGGTTAGAAAGAAAGTGAACAACCTTCACTAATTTAAACATATCTACTTGTGTATTTAGAATTTGAATGTAATACCACCATCATTGGAAACTAGACTTCGGGGCTTGAATTTAGGCTCAAGAATCATTTAAAACGGAGTCCTGATGAAGGAGATATGCCTTTTTGAAGTTGGGCTGAAACAGGGGTTCCGCACGTGCGGAAGTCTTCACTGCTCGTGCGGCCCAAATCCGCTCAAGCGAAAAAACCGACCGCTCAAGCGCCCAAGGAACAGAATGAAAACTCTTTTTTTTTTCTTCATGTTCCGCTCGTGCGGTCTGGGCAAAATCAGACAGTTCGAAAATAGTTCAAAGATGCAAACTTCATAAACTCATTTCCAAGCCCAAATTCATGTAAAAACAACTCAAAAACATGATAACTAAGCATGATACAAGTGTAATCCCTCATTAAACATATCAATCTTGCATCAACAACAATCTCATGGTCTCATCTTTTCACAATTTCATACATTACATAAACAAATTCAAAATACATGATCCATGAGCAGTCTTTCAACAAATCTTGTTTTTATGAATTATCTAGGGTTTGTTTCATACATTATTCACAAGATTGAACTCCAATCATGCAAAATCAAAACATTCAAGTTCCAGTTTCATAGTTTAGCTCAAATAAACATATAACCCAAAACCTTAACCCAAAAGGGTTTCAAATCTTCAAATCTTCAAATCTCGATATGTTTTCAAGCAATAGATGAGTTGTATACAAGAATTCCAAGTAAATTTTCATACCTTAGCTCAAATCTAGGGTTTGCCCCTTGAATCTCCACCAAATCTCTAGTTTCTCCTCTTCTTCTCTCTCTAACTCACCCTCTAACAAAGCTCTCCAAAAAAAAAAATGATGAACTCAAGAATTAGAGAGATATATGTAATATAGGCTAATTAAAACATTACAAATCGTAATTTTACGAAATTTCACCATAGGCTGTAAAAATCATGCTAATCACAAATATGAAGTCGGTTTTGGTTTATCACGCCTCTAAGACTTTCAATTTTTAGTTCAAAGTTCTAATTGCAACAATTTTCTTACATTCAACAGATATAAAATTCAAAATCACATAATTCACATACTTAACTTGCAAATTCATATTAAACATAATAAACACGTGTATAATTAAGCATAATACGGGTTGGGTTATCACATATGACTTTCTACCCAACCCATCATTTTTTATTTTGTTTCACCTTCCGTCATTATTGCCAGTCAACACCATTGATAGAAATCTGATACAATCAAGTTGCTATCTATATCCAATTAATGTGATTTTTTTGCAGAAATGAAGTATTCGACAAGCTCTAAATATCAAACGGTTCGGATCATTGAAACAAAGACCTGTGGTGGGTCCCACGAACCTGAACAACACGGTCCAGTCCACATAAGCCCTATATATAATTTGTCTCCCTTTCTCTCTCTAGAAGAAGACCCTTAGAATTGGAATTATAATATTCTTGCTGTGGTGGTCACACACAGCAGAGGATTCTTATTCCCATATGATTTCTCTCTTTCTCTCTCTCATTTCCAAATTTTTACATCTTCAAATTTTCTTTCTCTAGAACAAACTTGAGATTCATGTCAGCTATACTAAGTTAGAAAGAGTCATTGTGATTGAGTTTGAGTTGGTGGTCTATAAAGATTGAAGATGTACTAGTCAAGACAATAACAATGAAATTGAAAAGGTTGTCTCTGTTATTATTCTCTAGGTCTTTGCTATGATTTTCTTCCAAATATTTTCATTTGAGTCACCATTTTCTCTCTGTTTAAAGAAATGTTCAAGAGAAATTCAATAGAATCAAGGCACAAAATACCCAGAATTACTATTGCGACAACATTTGGTGAAGCAAGTGATAAAGTGGATAGAATTAGCAATTTACCTAAATCAATTCTTCACCACTGTGGGGATATAATTTTGAGTAGTCCACATGGCCCAGGTGGTTAACTGAAGTGTGATTCTGATTGGCTGAGGTATGGTCAAACCACATCTGAATTCGAAATGTTCGAATGAGGGACTAGAGTCCTTAAAGATGTTAGAGTATTTATTTGGGTAAGGTTGGACTCTTAGGAAAATTGATCCTAATCTAAATAAGAGGAATCTTGGATAGATGTTATCCTTCTAAAGGATAAAGTCCCATGGAGTAGGACTTCTAGGGAAAGTTGGACACTAATCATCATATAAAGAGGGTACCTCATGGGTCTAAGGTATGTTCTGAACTAGTGTTTTTTTGTGCCGATATCTTTGAGAAATAAGTTACTGACTTGATCGTCAGAGTACCCCCAGGTGGACGAGCCACCGTGGTGTTTTTGTCTTCTTGTGCGCAGGTGTTGGCTTAATTTATTTTGTCGCATGCTTTCCAATTAAGTTCTCTAGATCTCTGCAAAGAGATCTGTTTGGTTGTGAGGTTAAAAATCAAACCCATAATTTGGCGCCGTCTGTGAGAACTTAGTAGTAATATATGGCCAACATCCGACAAGGAGGACGAAAAGGATCATCTTGATTCTTGGTTCTTGGTTTTTGATGAGTGGACATTAGAGTCCTTGTTTCTTGACACTGATGAGTCATGATCTCGGTCAAAGGAGTATCTCATGCATGTTGTTTAGCCGACATGTTGAAAGATCAGATGATATAAGTTCCATAATCTCAGGTTACCGAGGTAATAGAATCTAGGAGGCAGTTGTGGGGACATAATTTTGAGTTGTCCACGTGGCCTAGGTAGTTAGCCAAGGTGCCACGTAAGTGATTCTGATTGGTTGAGGTATGGTCAAACCACATCTAAATCCAAGATGTTCGAATGAAGGATTAGAGTCATAAATGATGACAGACTCTCTATTTGGATAATGTTGGACTTTTGAGAGGGTTGATCTTAATCCAAATAGGAGGAGTCTTGGATAATTGATATCATTGTAAATGATAAAATCCTATGAACTAAGACTTCTAGGGGATGATGGATAATTGATATCATTGTAAATGATAAAATCCTATGAAGTAAGACTTCTAGGGGACGAGGGCACTATTTGCTATAAAAGTAAGGCACCCTGTAAGTCTAAGGTATGCTTTTATTTGTGCACTGAATACTTGTTGATATCTTTGAGAGATAAATTGACTGACTTGATCGCTGGAGTGCCCCCGGGTGGACGAGCCACCGTGATATTTTTGTCTTCTTATTAGCAAGTGCTTGGTTTAATCTATTCTGCCGCGTGCTCTCCAGCTAAGTTTCCTGTTTGGTTATGAGATCGGAAATCAACACCCACAACTACATACTATCATTGCTTCCAACCATAGATGTGATGAGAACAAGTGTATTGTCAAGAAGTTGGAAGTATTTGTGGTATTCAACCGCTTCTACTGATATTGATCTTGAAAGGTATCTTTGTGACTAGTAAAAGGGCTTTTCTAAGTTTTCATTGCGTGATACGCCATTCAAAGATTTTGTCAATTGGATATCGGTAAATGTGTCTACCAAGTTGCAAAAATTTTGGGTTAAATTGTTTAGATGAAGTTGATCTTGGCACAATTGCATGGTGGGTTACTACTGTACTAAAGCACAATCTTAAAGAACTCAATTTACAGTTGAACTTGTTCATGACATTTTAGTTTCCTGATTACATTGTGGATTCTAATGTTGATTGGAAATGGATTTCACAAAAGTACACAAAGGAAATTCTCAAGGACACATCACTCAGACTTGCCTATTTCTTGTTGTTTCTTCCAAATGAGGTTGCTTTTCTTTGTATAGCCATACACCTTGTTGTTGCTTCCAAATGAGGTTACTTTTCTTTGTATAGCCATCCACTTATAGGATCATTTTGATCCAAGGGCTATTATTAAACTTCTAGAACATTGTATTATATACTTACACTTTCACTATATTCTAGAACTCTCTAAACTATCTATATAATGAAACAAAAACGTTTTTGAAAATATCTCACTAACATAATCGGTTAGAATGGTTCAAATCAATCTATCTATGAGATTAATGGTTAGATTCGCTTGACTTGAAATAAATTTATCGCCTAAAGAAGTTTTTAGCACTTTCCTAACCCCTTTCTCTCTTTCTTTTTTTCCCTATTATTTTTCTTTATGTTCTTTTCCTAACTATTTTTAATTCACTTCCCATCTCTCTCCCCCTCTTTTCTTATTTTCTGTACAAAAGATAAGATTCTCTGTTTGTGTAAATTTGAATGAGTTGGCTAATAATTGATTACCCTATATTGATGTTTCTTTTCAGCATTTATTTTTGGATAGGGCATAAAAATATACATTACACATTTTTTTTAATTTCGTTTTACATGTGTCATGCAAAATTTTCTTTTTAATTAATAAATGTGTCATAATAAATATTTTGATGCCTAAAAAATTCTTAGTTTTTTAAACATCGTATGTATTTTTAGTCTTCAAAAATTAAAATAAAAAACTTTTAAATAAATATTTTAAAATTTAAAATTATATAAGACTAAAGTCACATTTGAAATTTATTTTTAACGATTTTTAAATTTCAAATTATATATGGGTAAGTATGATACGTTAGATACGGCTAAATTTCTTCCCCCTTTTTTTTGACATTTTTTATATTAAGATTTTTAAATTTCAAAATTTTAAATATTTAGAGGATTAATATTTCTATACTATGTGTATTTGAAAATGTCTCTCTCACACAATTAGTCATTCGCTAGCAATGTTTAATTTAGGAATATCATTTTCTGTTTGATTACTATTATATAGAATCTTAAATTTATACTCCAATTTTGTCATTTTCAATTTGTCAAATTGTTAAAAAATTCAAAATAGTTATATTTTTTTACATTTTACTGTTGTTGAAAAGTTAATATTGTTAATTTATATAAATTGTAGCTTTTATACTATATATAGAAATATTAGAGGACTATTATATATCACTAAAATATTATACTGGAAATATTCACTTCCTATGTGATTTTCTATTTAGCCTGGCTAGTTCTATTATTTATTAAATAATATGGATCTTATACATACACATGACTTTGATTGCATCAATATACTTAAGAGGTGAAACAAAGTAATGAAAAAAATAGTGATAAATAGCATTTATTTAAACTTTATTGGAATATTACCCTTAAATTGGATTGTTCATTTGCATAACTGAAATATATAATTGTTAAATCAATGAAATTTTTGTACATTTATTCTTTAATTTGCATTACAGGTAATGAGTATTGTATTGTTTGTATTGGGAGTGCCTCTAGACACGGGTCATTCGCTAGTTCTAGCATATAATAGAGTTATCTATACTTCTCTAAAATATTTTAGATAGTCCAGAACCTTCTAGATTTCTCTAAGATTCTTCAATATTCCAAAACTTCTAAGATGTTTTAGAATCTTCCAGATTTCTTTAGATTTTTTTGGAGTTTTTTAGATTATTCAACCTATGTAGTTGATGGCTTGAATAATTCTAGAAGAGTCAATGATGACTCTTAACATCTAATTCTTTACAAGTTTTGAATTTGAATTTGACATTGAGTTCTCTTCAATTGCCATCTTCTGTGGGATTTAGGCAACTAGTAAGAGTTAATCTTGTATTGGTAAGAGTTTCAGATGAGGATTTGTTTTGAAACTTTTTCTTAAGCTGTCCAGTTCTTGAAACTTTTAATTTGGTTAGTTGTGTACTGAATGAAATCAAAGTTGTTGATGTCTCAGCAGCTAATCTCAAATACTTAAATCATAGAAAATAAGGGACTGTAGTTTTCTAATAAAGATGGTTTATACAAGAGTCAGCTTTGGATTTCATGCCCCAAGTCTAATATTATTCAACTATTTGGGTCCCATTGCACTAGACTATTTGTTGGATAACCTATCATGTTCGAGCTATGCCTTTGTTTATGTGTTATGCGGTTTCGACTATTTATCGTGCAAATTGGTACTCAAAGGTCTTTATCATACTACAATTTTGAAATTGTGCATGCCCATATTGGGGGTATGCATTATACACAATTTAATTATTTGTTCACTCTTACACTCACAGTGCTATAAACTCTCAGTATATTAGAGAAAATCAGAAACGAAAAAAAAAGAAAAAAAGAAAAAATAAAAAGTATGCAATATTTAGCGAGTCGGATCCTCTGTCGTTGTTCTCTGTAGTGGTTCTTGTTGTGGGCCAAAACAATGTCGTTTTGGACAATTTTTTTTTTTTTACCCTGTTTTCTTCTTTTCCTAAGCTCTCAAACATTTTAAAGCAGCACCTACGAACCATTGAACAGAGAGATGAAGAGGAGAGTGACGACAGCAGCGACGATTCAGACTTGCACAACTTAGCCAAACAAAAGACCAAAATGATACGTATGTTTGGGATGTGAATTTCTAAATCTGATTGTGTTGATTTTGAAATGTTTCACTGCCTTCTGGATATTGTTTATTTGCTTGTTTTGACATATGGGTTCTTGTTATTTTGCCATTTTATGTTTAATTAATTCATTCTTAGCCCTGTTTGGTTGTAATGTGATATTTTGGATATGAACTTTTAGATCTGAAAAGTACATTTGGTGTTTTTGAGAATGGGAAAAGTTTGGCCATCCATAGTAAGCCACGAAGTTTAATTGCTGCTCGCCGTCGCCGTTGACACGGTGACGCAAGGCAGTGTAGATGTCCCTGAACGTCCTGGGAGGGAATCCCGTTTTGTTCATTTGGGCTTACTACAGTTCAGGACTCAATGTCACGGTCCTGTATCTAATCTCGCAGAGTGCAATGCAAGACTGATGAATCATCAAAGAGTCCAAATCCGGCAAATCGTTTTTGAAAACAGATTTTTTTGAAAGAAGTGCCAAACATGGACTGCTTTGCCAGATATAGAGTCGCCACCTAAATATTTATTTTGGGGGAATTTAGGAAATCCTGACTCGTGCCTAAGGCCACGTGTCCGTCATCACCAAAGTTGTCTCGGCTCGGGAACTTGGGTACGATTGGGGAAGGTCACTTCGTGAGCACCCCCGCTCGCCCGATCAAAGATCGGCCTCTACTAACCATGATATCTAGTTTTGAAAACATTATGCGTTCTTATTTCGGTTACTTAGCCTAGATTTACTATGTGATGCGCACAGCATACAAGTATAGACTGGATTGCTTGAATTGGAACAAAACATTTCATGTTTGTTTTTGAAAGCGGTTTGCTACTCGCAAGTAGGTTTAAAATGCAGATTTTGCCACCCTTGGGTGGACTTAGAAAACATGGTTTTGCCACTATCTAGTGGGCTTAAAACTCACAGTCGATGCATTATTCCAATTCAGATAATCCAACCTTCACCCACAGGAATTCAGGCAGTTATATCACATAAGCAAATAGCTTCATAGTAAGCATGCTAATATGGCAACACTCACACGCATGCAAGATGCTAAAGCATAAGAGCTTACCTAGTACTCCAAGCCAAAACAGAAACTAGTTAGTAATCAAATGTATGATCCTAGTTCATATTAAGATGGCTAATGCAACACATACAGAATGCAACTAGAATAGGCTCGGCTAATCTAAGAATGGCATGTGAAATGCGACAACTCGATACACGTATTCAAGTTGGAATGGAAATACTATGCAGTTAGTATGATACGCCGAGCCCGGTGCATGCAATACAGATGAATGGATGCAAAACATGCAAGCATAAGGGTGCTAACTTAAACATGCCCTAATCTAACCACTGAAAGCGGATAAATAAAAGGGAGAAAGACGTGGGGTTGGAAGACATACACACACCCACGCACACTTATTACACAATTGCACTCGCTCGGAGGGTCCAAATAATAATACAAACCGAATAAATAATTAACTATCCTAGCTAATTAAATATTACAAAACTTTAACAAATTAACTAAGCTATGGAAAGCAGTAAAAGGGCCTCGGGGAGAGGGGTGCATGCATGCTCGGATTGGCTTCGCCCGGAAATCCCTTCCCATGACACATGTTGCCTCTGTTTGCACTGCCCTGCTTCTCTTAAAATTATGCAAGTTTCCAGAACCCTTTTAATCCACCTCATGGATGCTGTGAGAGGCCATCGGCCGAGAGGGGTGGCCATCGGCCACTGGAAAATGGTCATCGACCAGTTGTGAGGCTATCGGCTAAGTATGAATGGCCGGCCGGCACTGAATGTGGTCGGTCGGCCATGTCTTCCTGCAGAATCCTGTTTGACAGCAGCAGAGGACAGATAGAGCATGGCAAAGCATTTTCAAAGCAATGTTTGCACCACCATCCTCCCTATCATGTTTAAGACTCAAGAGAGTATAGTACTCGACCCTCGGGCCACCAATCACGTTTTTCCATGCATGATGGCCCAAAAGGCCAAGTGTGCAATTTTAATGTAAAATGAAATGCACACAAAACATACAAAGGGGCCCCAACCTCCATCATGTCTGATCAAGAGGGATGGGATGCATGTACAATGCTATGCAACCTAAGCATGCATACAAGCTAATGCAACATGAGCATGCAAGCAAGCTAATGCAATAGGCATACAACTTAAGCAAGTAAACATGCAAGGCATGAAACAACAATGCCAATGACAAACATGCAACGACATGTGGCCTAACAAGTATGCAAGATGGATGAACAACAAATTCATGTCGATAGGCTTACAACCTAAACAATGCAACCATACATGACACACAACAATAGGCAAAATGGAGCAAGCATGCAACCCCAAATAACCAGCCCAAAACAGTAACATGGCATGTCAAATAAACCCCAAATAACCACTGAAAAGCATCCAATGCATGCAAAAATGATGAGCTCCTTTGGAGGGCCATGCAAGGGGTTACTCAACACATACAACAAGAACACTTAATATGGCAAAACCAACTCTGGAAATCAATTATGACAGCCTTAAAACTCATCAAAAAGGCCCTGAAATGGGTCAAAGAAGCATACAATGAAAGGTCCTCTTGAAGGGCCTGGAGGAGGATTGTTCCACACATGGATGAGGGACACAAAATATGGTCAAAGAGGCTCCGGACAGAGCTAAGGCAAACCTTGAAACTCACCAAATTGGGCCTAAAAAATGACTTCACAACATGCAAGTAAGGGGCCCTTTGGAAGGCTAAAACGGCCAACAAACAAGACAAGGAGAGAGGGGCTCTCAAAAACACATAAGAGGGCAAACCAAGGCCAATGCGAATACTCTAATGAATAACCCTAATCATGAGGAAATGAAGCATGCTAAGAGGAAGATGACCCCAAACAGAAAAATACCCTTAATCAAACTTCAAGAGGGGCTCAAAATAAGACTTTTTTTAGTTCATGGAAAATCTCAAAAATGCTTGCAAGTAAGGCTAAGATATCATGCAAAATAAGCCCTAAAAGAGAGATGAAGCATACAAGGATGTAGGAGACCTCAAACAGAAAAGTATCCAATCAAACTTCAAGAGGAGCTCAAAATAAGACACTTTACAGTTTATAACAAAACCCAGAAATGCTAGCAAATAGGGCTAAAGTATATAGCAAAATAATGCAAGAAAAGGGAAAATGAGGACTTACCCTTGTAGCCAAGAACTCCAGCAGCCTTTGGTCCCAAAAACCAGTCCCTTAGCCTCTGAAAACAAGCTCCAAGATGCTTGGATGGATGATGGAGAGGTTAGGTTATGAGGTGTAGGGTAATGGAGCCAAGAACCTTACACTTTGAAGCTAGAAGAGAGAGATACAAAAGGGAGAGAGTGTGTGTATGCCTCTGGAATTTCAGAACCCTGGCAAAGGAGAGGGGAGCCTTCTTTTATAGAGCCAAGGGACTAAAGCTTCTCTTAGAAGCTTCAAACCAAGAGCAAAGATCCTCCATACACGTGTATGGAGGATCCAGTCTGTGCCCTCCAGCTGGCACAGCTGGCATCCATTCAATCTGTAGAATACACCGGAAGGTCGCTGGCCAGCAAAATTGGTCGGTCGGCTACTATAAATGGTCGGCCTGCTACTTATTTGGTCGGCCGGCAGGAAAAATCTGCTCTGCAGGTCCAACTTCAAACAGGCATAACTCCTTCATATGAACTCCTTTTCAGGTCATTCTTGTGTCCAAATTGAAGCCCCGGAAGTAAGCTTTCCAATGGCACCAGCCTTGCATCAAAATTCCAATTGTAAAAAAAGTTATGCTTGTTTTGGTGAAGGTTACTCAGTTTCGGTCCAACCGGGATGATGCCCAACTTCAACCAATCATATCTTCCCCATCCGGACTCGGCCTAAGGAGATTCTTGAGTGCAAAATGAAGCCGCGGAAGTCTTCTTTCCAACGATGGTGGCCTCATAGCTTAACTCCAAGTACACATACAGATAAACCTGATTTGGCAAGGACCGCTCGACTCTCTCTTAGCGATTCATACCCAACTTCTTCCTCAGCTAGGTTTCTTCTCTCTTCTCCTCTTTTCTTTGACTATGAACCCCTAAACAAGGTGTTTTGAAAGATTTTTCAAAGATTTCACCTCTTTTTCATTCATTTCCACTTTGTTCTTGCTTGGTTTATCGAAAAGCGCATCATTTGACAAAATGTGAGCCTCGGAACATTGTAGAAACTTTATTTCAAAAATGTTTTGAAAGAGAGGGTTTTAAGGTCTAAAAACCATCCAAAATAACTTTGGTCCAAAATGGGGTGTGAAGTTGAGATTTGTCTCTCTCCTTGCCGAAGAAACTAAATCTTTGTCCTGCACACCTTTCTCCACCAAGTAAACCATCAGTAAATGCCTAAGTCTTGAGGGCGGTAAAAAATGAGGTGTCTACAGGCGGCGGTGGCAGCGACGAGGCTACACTTTTTGGGTCAATTTTTGGGCGTCGCAGCGAACAATAGTAGAGATCTAGATTCCATTAGAAACCCTAATCCCCCAAAACAAAAACCCTTAGATTCACCACTATTTTACTTAATTGAAGTGAAAAGGAACAATAAAAAATAAAAAATCTTCATTTTTATACTTGAATCATATTATAGAACTGAATGCATATATATATATATATATGGGGGAGGGGTATATAAATTGGTAAAAAGGTGAATGAAGGTCTGGAGACTGAGCTTCTCAAAGAGATTTGGTGTTGTCAATGGCAAAAATGTCGCTCCACTCTGATGCCATCTGCTGCAACTACTGCATACTCTCTCTATGACTATCTCTTTACATTCTCTTCAATTTGATGGAGCAATGAAGGAAGGGCGTCACCTCGTTGTCGCCGCCATCACCTCACCGTGCAATCATCGCCACACCGTCGTCTTCTCTCTTTGTCTCTTTGGTTTGAGAGCTGAGAGTAAAGAAACGGAGAGGAAAGGAAAAATGCAAAAAAATAAATAAATAAAGTGCCAAAACGTGGTCGTTTTGATATCACCGCAGGGATCACTACAGGGAACCATGGCAGAGGGTCTGGACTCGCATTAGCAAATCACCAACTGCAAAATACAAACAATGACATGGTAGTGACGTTCCTCCTTTAGAAACACACCTTATGGTTTTCTTATTGGTGATGTTTGATGCAGTTTATTGCATGTTAAGGCCTCATCTGGTAATATCACTATTTAGCCTAAAAGTTAAAAAGTCACTAAAAAAATTAAAGGGCCAACAACTTATACCAAAAAGTCAAAGATTTTTTTTTCTCTCTACTTTTTGCACATCTTTTCGTAAAAAATTAAAAAATCATTCCAAACATACTAATTTTTTTATTTTATATTTTAGCCAAAAAATTAAAAAATTACTAAAATAGCATATTTCCAAACGAGGCTTAAAAGTTGGAAATTCAAAAACAAAAGCCAAAAGCATCCATCGCTATCCATCGCTTAGCTTTTAGAAATTAGTGTTTTTTTTTTTCTTTTTAACTCAATTATGTTATTTTTACTTAATAAATTATAAGCAGAAACTCTATCAAACCGTCTCATACAAACTCCTAAAATAAAAAAGCTTCGTACTGTATTAAATAAAAGAAATATCGAGTAAGTCTAATTTTAACAATTTAAAATCAAAATGGGCAAGGTAGAACTATACAAATAAGACCCGTTTGAAAACTTAGGTTGAGTTTGGTGTAGAGTTCTAATCATGATTTTACAACCATATTTGAGTGCTGTGTTCGGATATAATTCTTAAAAATTAATTCTACATCCACTTTTGAAAACTCCTTCCAGTACTTAAATTTTGAATTTCAAAATTTGGTCTACCAGTCATCCGCCGGGGCAGTTTTTGAATTTTTGGATGTACACGGTCGTCCTTCCGGACGTTCAGCCGGTTGACCGGAACAGTGGTGTTTTTTTTTTTTTTTTCAACAGTTATTTTTTAGAATTGAATTTTAAAAATAGTTTGGTTATGAGTTTTGAATAGAATTTTCAATCGAATTTTGAGTTGTGCGTTTGGTTATGAGTTACAAGTTTTTAAATTAAGTTTTGAAAACCCTTAATAAAACTCATAATCAAACAACTTTTCTTATTTTAAAACTCATTTAAAAAATTCAACACTCAATTCAAAACTCTTCTTAAAACTCATAATCAAACAAATTTTCTCTTTTAAAATTATAATTTTAAAATTCACAAACTCAAAATATAATTTTATTCTCAAATCATAATTTTAAAATTCTACTAAATGCTACCTTAGACTTTTAGAGAGAAGTTACTACAAATTATTACAATAATTTTTCTAAATTTTTATTTATTGATTTTAATATAAAAATAATAATTAAAATGATAAATTCCCAACGACAAGTGAGATGAAAGTGAACTAGTAGGGAGGGAGGCTTGGGTTGGATTGGATTGGATGGTTGATCCTGTTTTCATCTTTTGAGCCCTGAATCTGAATGAATTAACAAATAAAGAAACTAAAACTAGCAGACCATCACCAACAACATGATCATGATGATGAATGCCGCGGTCGGTAATATTTTCCCTTTTTTGCCTTCATTATCCAAAACATTATCCTACTCCTCCTCGCCGACCCTCTTCTTCCCTATTCTTTCCCCTCGAACACGATCCACTCGATCTCTCGTAATTGAGACGACCACCGTCGCCGAAGCTCAAACTTCAGAGGAGGCTCGTTCGGAGTCTGTTGCTCGCCGCCTAATCCTGCTTCGTCATGCGAAGAGTTCATGGGATGATCGTTCATTGCGAGGTATCCCCTTTCTTCCCTCCCTCTCCCCCTTATTTCGATTCTCTTTTGCGCTGCCTCTGGAAAATGTGTTTGTTGATAATGCCTCCCTCCCTCCCTCCTTATCCCTTTATGCTGTGCTGTGTTTTGTTGGAGCACTTGGGAGGATTGGGAAATGGAAAGGAAAAAGATAGGTGAAAGGTGTGTGACATGTAGTCACCTTGCCTTTTCCATTTCCGAATTCCTCCTCCAACCAAACACAGCCTTATGTTTGTTTTCAACTTAGGAATTGATACGGGAACGGAAAGTGACAAGGAACACCGTTTTCCTTTTCACTCTTACTTCCTAATAAATCATTTTTTTTAATGAAATGATTAGGAATAATGAAAAACAACAACTTAGCTGTGTTTGGCTCACTGCAATGAAACAGAATGGAATGGTCATTCGATCAAAATCTTCATTTCTATGTTTGGTTGACTAACAAAATAATGATAAAATGTACAAATGGAATCATTATTCATTATTTTAAGGGAATAATCATTTCATACAAGAGTCTAAGTAATCATCATTCCATTTTATTCCAACTGTGAACCAAATAGATTATAAGATTTCTCATTTATCAATTAAAAAAAAAAATGTATTAAGATTTCTCACATATTTTCTTCTCCTCTTTGTTTTCCATGGTAAAGATTTTTTAATTATAAATGACTATTATATAAAAATACCATCCACAGTATAGATAAGGACGAAAAGCATGATATGACTTAGATTTTGAAATCCTCTGTGTTCTTGTATTCCAAATGGACATTTGTCACTTATTTTGCTATTAGACGGTTTCACTTGCACTGGTGGCAACTGAGACACAACTACTGATATTTGTAAATGAGCACTCCTGTTGTTGTTTTTTTGTCTAATTAATCGTTACACTTCATTGCAAAGTCACCTCGTAAACACTTTAACCACTTTAAAATAAATAAAAAATAAAAAAAGGTGAGCAAAAATGCTTAGAGGTAAACTCATTTCATGCATTTTTCTTTTTATTGTTTTGATAACCAAAATCGTGTCAGGCTTCTTGATACCTGCTTCCTTCTTTATCTTGCAAAGATCATGATCGCCCTTTGAGTAAAGCGGGACAAGCTGATGCTATTGAAGTTTCACACAAGCTCCAGCAGTTGGGTTGGATTCCTGAGCTTATTTTGTCCAGGTTAGGATTCTCTAGAAATACTTGTACAGTACAGATGACCCCATAAGGCTAGATTGACTTGTGTACAATGCGTGAATAGTTCATCATTGGATCGAAAATTCTCTACTGGTGTCTTGGTGTAGTGATGCAGTGCGAACAAAGGAAACACTTAAAACTATGCAAGAGCAAGTGAGAGGATTTTTGGAAGCTGAGGTACATTTCATTTCAAGCTTTTATTCAATTGCAGCAATGGATGGACAGACAGCTGAGCACCTTCAACATGCCATCTGTAAATTTTCAAGGGACGAGATACTTACAGTTATGTGAGTTCTGCTGACTGTAACAGCTTGTTTGGAGTTCCATTTAATAGGTGAGGTATTTGTGTGTATTAAGGGTGCATCTTGATGGCAAATGGAAAAGAAACTCTTGGTGTGTTTTACATAGTATGTCAAATGAATTCACTAAACTTGTATAGTTTTTGTAATTAGTCTACTTAGCTGTGATTTTAAATTTTTATTTAAATTGACATTTCCATATATGGTTTCATTTTTTTCAATAGCAACTATCATCTCCATGGGACCTCTGATGACCCTTGTCATGTCTTGACAATAGATGTCTTTTCAATAACAATCTAATTTATTTAGTTTTAGAATGTACTTGTGCAGGAAGCAAGTAGGACTATACAGGTGTAGATACTAATATTCTCACTTGTTTTTTCCTTTGTTTTTTCTTATCTCTGTCTTATTAGTTTTTTTTTTCTCACATAATTTATATAGGAATATATAAAAAAGTTCATTAAGAATTTTGACAGAAAGTTAAATGTACAGGTGTATGGGACATAACAGAGGATGGGAGGAGGCAGCCTCAATGTTCTCAGGCACCTCCATAGAGCTGAAGACTTGCAATGCTGCTTTGCTTGAAGCTACTGGGAAATCGTGGGAAGAGGTTAAGCTCATATTTCATGCAATTTGTTTTGACTAGTGACATTATGCATATGTCATTTATCAAGTGTGATTTGAACATGTGCTCTGGCACTTTTAGAAATCTATTCTATGTTTCATTTATGGAGAAATTTGAGAAAATAAATTTGTATCTAGGGATTCGAGTTATAATGCAGCCAAGAGTTTTACACTGTTTAGACAATTATATTGATTCATAATAACTATAGGTCAGCAAAGAATTTCAGTAGATACAAACCACGTAGAATTTGTGCAATCCACTAAAAGTAGGGGGTGCCTGCCCAAGGAACATGGAATCCGTCTTGCGATTGCATCTTTGATATATTACACTGGTTAGACCCTTTTAAGTGCCATGAATCTGGAGGGTTTTCCTATCAAAAGTTGATTTTAGGAAACAAGTCAATCAAATTTATTATATGAAAAATCTTTCTACAATGAAGTTGTTGGCCTTTTTTCCATTTGCATTTCTTTGTGAATAAACTTAATTGATTACAAGTTTAAGGCACTCCTTTTCAGGAGAAGGATCATTTTGCACTACTTAAAAGGAAATAAGTTGTTACTTATTTTATGGCCTCTAATAAAGTTGTACGGTAAAATATGATGCAAGACGCGAGCTAAGCAAAAAGCAATGTTTGGATTGAACTGATAATGAATAAATTCATTGTGATAGAACATACACAATGTAAACCAGCTCTTCAATAATTGCTACTTGTTAGGTCATATCATATGATTAAAATTCGAGTGAAAATTGTGAAAGAGTTAATGTAAGGTGTATACGGGGAGAATCTGATGGTTGAAGGTTTGCTAGTGAGTGGTTGAACACGCAGATACCATGAGCCCAAGAAGAGACTGGGAGAGAGGAGAAGCAATCCACAGAGAGAGAGAGAGTGCAGTACCAAGGACCCCAAGGACAAGGCTCAAGGAATGTGTGACCTCAAGGATGACCTCTCTGATGTATGAAGGAGGAGATGAATGAATGTTCCCTGAATTAAGGGGTACCATCTTCTATTCCGTCACGTGACTTGTAAGTTGTAACCAACTTTCTGGTTATTATAGAATTATGTTAGAATATTCCGTGGAATGTGTCAGAGCATATCATTACATTAGTATTTGTCTTGATCCTCGGGACTTTGTACACAAGCCCAGTGGTGTGGTCCCTCTCTGTCAGTAGGACTAGCCAAAGGCAACTTGTAGCGTCATGGAAAACCTCTACCTCTACCCTCCAAACTGCAATAACCGTAGGTCCGCAGCGCATACCGAACACGTCGACATGCCTAAACCCTACCTATTTGGCTTAGGTGCTTGAGTAGTGCGCTTTGAACCGCCATAAATCAAGTCACACATGAAGACTACAGTAGCATTAGTATTCATGATGCATATCTCGACTGACAGCCTTGTGGTGAAGTATCGCGGAACTGGGATAGACTTAGCATCCTCATGATGTTTTGCCTGGACTGCAGCTAACACGTGTAAGCCCCATCCCAACATGTCCAGCATCAGTTATCCTTCACGTGTCCACAAAAGTTGTCCCACATAGGAAATACCTACATAAAACTCAAAATGACTTTTGAAATGGCTCTAGCTTCTTCAAGCATCACTTGGACGAAAGTATGTCTAATTGAGATGATATAAACACAACCTATGTGGGCATGTGACAGTCTCACATCAGAAGCATGCAGGGAGGTTTGCTCATCACTTTCTCTATAGGGTTCGAGTCGGCATGCGAAAATTTAAGCACTTTGTTTCCTGATTGGTTTTGGACTCTCTTACATATAAAAATACTCTTTTCTGTGATTAGGGAATGAGACACTTGAGATACATCAATTTTTGCATTCTTGAGAGTTATAAACCCTACATGGTGAGTATTTTGTGTGGATCCCATCATTAACTTGATCTACTGTAGGTACATTCTAGGTTAAGTATTTTGTATATAACACTCACTGCATAGTTTTATTGCTTCAACCATTGGTCATTGGTAATGGAGGGAGTATGAAGATCGGAGCACAATAGGATCAGAGGAGGTTGACTGGGTTAGAGCTATGTGGAGTGGAAATCACTTTTTAGTGATTAAAATTGGTTGTTTAATTTCTGGTAATTTAAAAAAAGGACATTAAATTTTAAGTTTGGTCCAACAATCCAATACCAAAATTAATACAGCCTGTCCCTAAGTTATTGCTCACAGTGCTCAGAACAACCTCAAATCAGAGTCCAAATGTCCTCTCTGTCAACCCCAAAACCTGATTCTTTTGTCACCCCATTCAAACCTTCAAAGATCCAATACTTCTACCAACCTTTCAGCAACAAAAACAAACTAAAATCAGCCTCAAAAGCTCGATTATTGTATATTAGTTTTGGACTCACTGCTAGTAGGAGAGTTTTCCTCATACGTGTCCCACATTGCATAGTATAGATTCCTAGCTGTCAAACATTGCCCCTGATGTGCTGTTGGCTCTGTAATTCCCTTTAACAATTTGCTCAAACACAGAGAACATTTAGATTGTAAAAAAGTACACCCCGTTTAGTCATTGGATGGAGGTATGGGAGAGGTAGATTGGATACAAATCTATCTTTTACATTATTTGCATAAAGTGGCTCTCCTCATGTTTCAATCCACAACCTCAAGATTGATACGCCCAACATTTAAATTGGTGCAACATATATTTCCTTTACCAATAAAACTGTGCATTCTTAAAATTATGTGGTTAGATGATTTAGACATCTTCTCTTCTAGTTTTGGTGGACATTTAGTATGGAATTATGAGTTGTTCAATTGTTTTCAATAATGAAGACTTGGATTGTACAACTACAAAAGACCATAAATGAACATGAGTCGATGTTCCTGGTGAAATATATGATAGTAAGTTCTGAGTGACGAAGTAAACACATGCTATTGCTTAACTTTTGGTTAAGGATGATGGTGAGGAACAAAAATGGAAATTTAATGTTGAAAGAGTAAAGAGGAAGGGTAACATTCGGACTTAAATGGCAAAACAACCGTATACATTCATATGGATTAATGTGTGTACTCTTTTTTTACACACATTAAACTTCGTCCCTTCCAGTTGAATCGAGCTCTGTTTTTCACCAACACCATGGAAACGGTTGTGTTCTACCGGAATAAAGGTTTGCAATTTTTTGATAAGGGTATCGCAATGACGATGGAGAGATGGTCAGATGAAAAGCATAGGTGTTCTAATGTTAATGCCTCATATGGAGGATGGATTGCTATTTGCAATTTGCCATTTAATCTATGGAATGATATGCCATTCGAAAGGATTGGGGCGAGCTATGGAGGGTTATTAGAAGTGGATAACAAAACCAAGAATTTTGAAAATCTTTTGAGGCAAGATTGAAAGTGAGGGGATCTGATTCTGAGTTTTTACCATCAACCATTGAGGTTACGACGGGTGCAGGCTCAATCACAGTTCAGGTGAAGCCACTGTCGAAACCTTTCAAAAGAAGAGAGTCATAGGATGATCTTTCGATTGTAGTGTCTACTAATCATAGGCTTGAGAGGAATGATATTCTTGGGAATGATGGCAATGAATCTGAAAAGTGGTTGAGGAAAATGAGCAAGTATGTGTCTTTCCCTTTGGAGGAGGGAGATATGCCTCACTTTACACAATTACTTGACACTCTTGGTTTGTCACTAGTTAGGAAGAATGGGAAGAAGTCTAGGTCTAGGAGTGTGGGGTTTGTATCTAAGGCTGGTAGTAGTCATAGAAGCTCGGGGCAGGGGCTGAGGGAATTAAGAAATCTTGAAAGTGGCATTAATTATGAGGGGCAAAGGAAAGAGACAAGGGGTGATGTTGGTTCTCAATGAAGATTTTGAGTTGGAATGTTAGAGGACTACGGTCTTGTAGGAAAATGGTGGTAATTAAAGAGGTTTTGAAAATTCATCAACCAGATATAGTGATGTTTCAAGAGACAAAGTGTGAGAAATGTGATAGAGGTTTCATTAGGAGTGTTTGGGGGACCACGTTTAGGAGATGGGCTGTTTTGGCTTCTAGCGGGAGATCAGGGGGAATTTTGATTATGTGGGATGAGAAAGTTGTATCAGAGTGTGAGATAGTTGTTGAGGTGTTTTCATTGTCCATTAGGTTTAGGAATTAGAATAACAAGGAATGGTGGTTGACGAGGGTTTATGGTCCCAATAGGCCTAGTAGTCGTTAGGAATGGTGAGAGGAGTTGGTGGGATTATTTGGGCTTTGTTCCCCTAATTGGTGTGTGGGCGGCAGGGATTTTAATGTGGTTCGGCTTATTTCGAAAAAACTCAATGAGGTTTCCACAAATAGGAGTATGCGGGATTTCAACTCTTTTATAAGGGATTATGAGTTGCTTGACCCTCTCTTGAGTAATGCTCGGTTTACTTGGTCCAATCTTCAGGAAAATCTTGTGTGTTGTAGATTGGATAGGTTTCTTCATACTCTAGGGTGGGAGGAGTTGTTTCCTAATATAAGGCAAGAGGTAGGGCCAAGAGTTATGTCAGACCATTGCCCGGTGATTCTTGAGAGCTGTCCTTTTAAATGGGGTCCTACCCCCTTTAGATTCGAGAATCTGTGGTTGGAAAATCGATCTTTTAAGGTGAATTTTAAGGATTGGTGGGAAAGTTGTAGAGTCCATGGATGGAAGGGTTTTATGTTTATGCAAAAGCTAAAAGGGGTCGAGGATAATTTAAAGGTTTGGAAGCGTGAAGTTTTTGGTGATCTAAATGAGGTGAAAGCGGAGTTAGTTCGGGATATTGAGGAATTGGATGCAAAGGAGTCTGGGAAGGGTTTATTTGGGGTTTTGAGGGATAAGAGATCATTGCTCAGAATGAAGTTGGAAGAGCTTGTTTTTAGGGACAAATTTTTTGGGGACAAAGAGCTAAGTTGAAATGGGCTAAAAAGGTGATACCAATTCTAGATTTTTTCAAAGGGTTGCATCGGGAAAGAGGAGGAAGAATTTTATTAAAAATTTGGAGGTAGGGACGATAGATATTGGATGTAATCTTAGTGGCAAATGAGGTTGTTGAGGAGTATAGAGGGTTACATAAGGAGGGTGTTGTCTTTAAGGTTGACTTTGAGAAGGCATATGACCATGTTGATTGGGGCTTTGTGGATTTTGTTTTGGAAAGGAAGGGGTTTGGATCTAGGTGGAGAATGTGGATTTAGAGGTGCTTGTCGTCTTGCAATATGTCGGTCATTGTGAATGGTAAGGCTAGGGACTCTTTTTAGGCATCTAGGGGTCTAAGTTAGGGTGATCATTTATCATCATTTTTGTTTATTTTAGTTGTTAATGTGTTAAGTCGGATTATTGATATAGCTAAAGATAAGGGTGTTATTGAGGATTTGTGGTGGGGAGAGATAGGATTGGAGTCACTCATCTATAGTTTGCGGATGATACTATATTTTTTTCATCAAAGGAGGAAAGTAAGGTGAGTTGTTTGCTAAAGATTTTGAAAATTTTTGAAATTGTGTCGGGCCTCAAGGTCAATCTTAGCAAGAGTAGTGTTGTGGGTATTAATCTGGGAGAGAGCTATGTGCAAAGGGTGGCGGATATGTTAGGATGTTCCATTGAATTTTTTCCTATCAAATACTTGGGGCTTCCATTGGGGGGAGATCCTAGAGTGGCGTCCTTTTGGGAGCATGTTCTTGTCAAAATTGGGAAAAGATTGGAGGGATGGAAGCAAGCTTTGTTGTCTAAGGGAGGGAGATATACTTTGATATAGTCTGTATTAGGCTCTGTTCCTATTTATTTATTGTCCATATTCAAGATTCCGATTAGCATTGCGAGGAAAATTAAGAAATTGATGAGAGATTTTCTTTGGGAATGGTGTGAAGAGGGTAAAAGGGTTCACTTGGTTAATTGGGAGGTTGTTTCACTTCCTAGGGATAAAGGGGTCTGGCTATAGGAAATATCATCGCTAGGAACATTGTTCTCTTGGGCAAGTGGTTGTGGAGATTTCCTGTTGAAAGTGATTCGCTATGGTGTTCAGTTGTTAAAGGCAAGTATGGTGTTCAACCCAATGGTAGAGATTATAATGTGGTTAATAGAGGCAATTGTCATTCTCCGTGGAAGTCCATTTCTCGCTTGTATCCACTTGTGTTTAATTTCCTTTCATTGAGAGTGGGGAATAGGGTGAGCATCCGTTTTTGGGAGGATGTGTGGGTAGGGGATATCTCGCTTGATATGTTTAGCTGTTGAGAGCAAGTGTGGTGTTCAACCCAATGGTAGAGATTCTAATGTGGTTAATAGAGGCAATTGTCGTTCTTCGTAGAAGTCCATTTCTCGCTTGTATCCACTTGTGTCTAATTTCCTTTCATTGAGAGTGGGGAATGGGATGAGCATCCGTTTTTGGGAGGATGTGTGGGTAGGGGATATGTCGTTTGATAGAGCTTTTCCTCTTCTTTATCGGTTGGTTCGTTCTAGGAATGTTTCGATAGCGTCGGTGGCATGCTCTTCTATGGCACCCATCTCTTGGAATTTTGATTTTCTTAGGAACTTAAATGATAGGGAGGAGGTGGCTGAGTTGGCATCTTTGTTGGTCTTGCTTGCTTCATGGATATCTCTATCTTCCTCTCATGGCATTAGGGGATGGAATCTTAGTTTTTCAGGGGTCTTTTCCTGTAAATCCTTTTTTTGATAAGCTTATTGATAATCCTTTTATTCCTTTGTTTCCTATTCATAAGAAAATTTGGAAAACGGTTGTCCCTCATAAAGTGAAGTTCTTCATGTGGTCTTTAGCTCAAAAGAGTGTCACAACTAATGGTGTTCTCCAAAGAAGAAGGCTTAATCACTCTCTTTGCCCTCAATGGTGTGTGATGTGCAAGAGGGATTCGGATGTAGCGGATCATTTATTCCTTCATTGCCCAGTGGCTTTTCTATTATGGCGGTGTCTTTTCGGCTTATGTGATGATTAGTGGGTTGCTCCGCAGGACTGCATTCTAATGCTCCTTGTTAGGTTCAAAGGGTTTGGGGGCACCAAAAGAGCCAAAACATTGTGGTCAAGCATTGTTTTTGCAATTTTCTGGATTATATGGTTGGAGAGAAATGCAAGACTCTTTGATGGCAAGGAATCAAACATAGAGGCTTTGTGGGATAGGATGGTATACTTGGCTTCGTTTTGGGCATTTGTATCACCTCCTTTTAAAGGAGTTCCCTTGTTCTTGATCTCTAGGGATTGAGCTGCTGTTTGCCATACCTACAGGTAAGAGTTTTGTGCTTTTATTTTGTTCTTTCTCCTTCTTTGTATGAGGACTTCTTGTCCTCTTTCATTTTTCTTTTTTAAATAAATTTTTTGTTGATGCTCATAAAAAAAAAAATGTGTGTACTCTCTTTTTGTTGTTGTTGTTGTTGTTGTTGTGTATATGCTGAAGTGATCAGAGGGTAAAAACAGAAATATAGGTACTCACTGAATAGTTGGACTTCATTGAAATTTTTTGGATAGTAAAGGGTGGATGCCAGATGCTTTTATCTGCTTTTGTTGTATTAAATGGGCAGAATTGAAATCTTGTCTACTTTTTCTGGTTCCCTGTCTAACCCATCATCGTCTTTCAATTGCAGGCATTTTCTTTGGCAGGATTTGGTGGGTGGAAGCTCCAGGGCATAGTGAAGCCAAATTCTAATTTGTAGGATTGTGTTCAGTTATGAGTACCAGTACTTCCAAAATACCAGGCCTTACTTATGATAGGGCTGAATACAAATTTCCAAACTTGACAAGCAATTTGTGAGATAGGCAAGGAGTGGAAACCAAAGTTGAGTGAATTTGGATGCATTCGCTTCTGCAGGCGATAGTTTATTATATATGGCTTGCAAAAGTTTTTTTTTTAAAAAATGGTTGTTTTTATATCTCTGCTTCTTACTAGATTTTGTTCTGTAGCCCTGTGTTAAAGATTGTGTTGGTGGTCATATTGTCAACTTGCTAAAGATTTATTGAATTAACAGTTGTGATGTGGAACAGATCATTACCTACAATTATGTTAGTGTGATCAAATTGTCAATTTATTACATGAACCAGATCAGTGAACTTTTAAATCATTGGATGCAGGATGATGAACAAAGAGTATCCAACTCAATGAAACCACGGCTTTTCTATTGTCACCGAGAAACTTATCCCCCCCACACCCACCGCCAACCAAGCAGCATGCCTATTTAAAGAAACCAACAACATCAACATCATAAGAATCGAGCTCCAGAGAGAGAGGCGAGAGCTTCTCTAGGAGATTTTCGGCCGAGTTTTGGCGACGGTCCGGAGACCTCCTTCACACTTCTAGAGTGTAAATCAGTGTGGATCTGCACTTCTAGAGTGTAGATCCGAGTTTTTTATGTTAGGAATAGGGATTTTGTGGTATTTCTTTATTTTTTACGTAGATTTTTGGTTTTTCCCAATGGTTTTTTGCTGTTGTGGGGTTCATAAGCTTCAACCTTCTGGTGCAGCGGCAACAACGGTGGAGTTCGAGCAGCGGCGGTGGCGGACGACATCTTCAGTGATGGCAAGAGTAGACCTTCCATCCATAGGTTGGAGCCCATGCCACATCTGCCAATAAATTTGTGGTTTTCTCAAACTGCGACTGTTCTTTGAGATTTTTGGTTGTTTGTAATAGATTTTTTCTTTTCGTTGTTCTTGTACTATATTTTTCTTTTAATATATTGCCTATTTTTCTACTTCTTAAAAAAAAAATTAAAAAAAATAAATAAAATCATAAGAATCACAAAAATTTCCTTCAAAATTTACTTCATTGACCAGCATTTCATTTAGAGATTTATTGCCTTTCAATTATTTTAAGACGACCATTATAAATTCTTGTACATTTGTGTAGTCCAAACATCTTATCATAAAGGCATGATTGGGGATTGATCTTGGCTACGAGAACACTTCCCAAACTTAACAAACTTGGTTGGCTACTATTTAATAAAGCTTACTGATGGTTTTAGTACCTCAATGACCATACATTTAGAGGGAATAATCCATTGGTTGCACCCTTCTAGGTTACTTGCAAAACCAGTCTGGGTTCGTGCACCGGTGGTGCTCCTCCCAGACCCTCCGACGATCTAGTTAGAAAATTGGAATATCCTCCGTGTGTGCATGGGGATGGGTTCATTTGTGTGTACCTTGATGTTTGGTCCAAATCTCTCTAAAGGTGTCCGTTGTCCCCCATTCAGCAATTGCCACTTGGGTTTTGTACCGTTTGACACGACTGAACTACTGGTTGACATGTTCTTTCCCTAACATCGTTCAATCATTAAACCTAACCAATCAACTTTTTATGGAAGTGGGTCTAGGCCCACCAAGTGGAGTCGGCAGACTTGAACCTCAAGTCATTCTTGCCAACCAGGCTGCCATGCCCCTGCTTTGGCTGGGCTAGGCTTAGTTGGTGAGGTGCGACCTAGACTGGGCTAGGCGCCACAATGGGCCATAATCTCCCAGTATCATCATCCACCGTTCATTATGGCAAACATCTCTTTCATTTCCCAACACCACCATCTTCACCACCACGACGCCATGATCACAACCTCCACATCCACCCTAACATCATCAAAATGAGTTTTATATATTAAATGGGTTGGTCAGGTAAATTTGTTCGACTAGTAACACAATCCAACTCGCTTAAACCTGTTTATCAAATGGGTTGGTTTAGATTCTCACCCGCCTAAATTAGCCTGTTTGGCACCTCTACCCATTACATTACCTCAAATAAGAATGTGTGTGTGTATATACAAATACAATAAATGCACAAATGCTCGTCTACATTCATAGTGCATGCGTACATGTGATCCTACAAACATCTTGTTATGCGCATATACACATCATCCATCATCTATGCTAAAACACTCATCTACTCGTCCTATGCCTAGACTTGAATATAGGCACAAAAACTCTACCAATATCAATGAGTCCATACTTTCATAGTAAACCTCTATGTATCACGCTCCTGTGAATTCTTATTTACATTATACATCACTGTATATTAAGTTCCTATTTATATATACATAGGCATACACACATTTATCTACCACTAGTTGTCTAAATCATCTTTGAATAATGATTTCATAAGTTGACAAGGAATAACCCCTCTTGGTTTGCATTTTTCCTCAACAAGGCAAGATTGCTCTAACAAACACTATGCATCATTCATCACAATTTCCCATCAACATCACAACCATGTATTCATGATGCAGCACCAATTACCAAATTCCTGTCCATTTGACAGTCCAAAAAAAACAAAAAAGTAAATTTCACATCTTCAATCAGACCTTGTGTATGGAAACGACATGGTCTAAAGAAATTTAGAAGACGAGTCTCTCGAAACTGAATAATCTCATACACATCTAAAACCAACAAGGTTCCTTCACCTAATGAAAAAGTATATATGTTCTTCAGGAAACTACACATATAATGCAAACTGAGAATCCTGAAATGTAAATAACATGCAGCATACACGTACTATAGATTGCTACCTGAAACATTTTCCAGCTGATCTTCATTGCCAATGGATATTCCTGATGAATGATCAAACTGCTCTCTGGCCAGGAAGACTGAGTGGGGTTGCTGGTAGGGTGGACTTAAGCTCGACTCCAATATCTGGTGTGTAAGCACCATCTCTGGTTTAGCATATGCTCCAGCACCCATGATCACTCGTTGCTTCTTCACTGGCCTCTCACCTTTTGGGCTCTCAGCTGGAGAGCTGCCATGGCAACCAGAATCTGGTGTAAGTGGCTCATGATGAGAAGAGAACGATTCATCAACAGAAAGGCTCTTGGCTGGGGCACGTTCCTTGGTAACCTTGTCCAACAGTGGAGACTCAGAAGTTGGGGCAGGGGTTGCTGGGTCAGTCTTATTGTCCGATTCTGGGCAGTTGTCACCTGATGCTGGGGCAGAGACCCCTGAGCCAGGCACTTCTGAGAGAACTCCACTGAGTCGTTGTTGCTCTTCAATTATCTTCTTCAAGTACTTGCCTTGGGCTTCTATGCGCAATTGTAGCTGCCTCTGCACCTGTTGTAATTTAAATTTAAAAATATTTTGGTTAAAAATTAGCTCACAAAAAAATAATAACTGGTATTCTTATGACAACTAAATGTGAAAACAAAGGATAACTATTTCTTGTCCTGCCCTAGAGTCACACCGTCAGTTGGACAATTCTAAATAACATATGGGCATGAACTGCTTCCTGTATCCACAGATACCAGCATGAGTATTCATAGTGTAAAAGACACAAAGAAAGTAGGTCAGGTGATATCTGCCTGGTCTCTGCACCATATTTCATGGCCTTCGCTGTGTAGAAAAAAAAAACCAGCCCACAAAAAATTAGATTGAAAAAACGTATTGGCAGAAAACCTCCACCTTTAGATGCAGGAATTTCCTACTAGGGGTGACCTTCCCACTTTAAAATCGTGATTCCATGGTTCAAAGTAAGAATCTTGTTAGAACTGCGTTCCACTTAAGATAATATTGCGGTCTCAACTAGAATAGGACCACTCAAACATATGAATCCCAAAGAAATAAATGAAAAGATACAAAGGCAAATGGAAATATGTAGCGAACATATATTTATCCAAGATTTTGGCTTTCCTCTTGGAATTTTTTTTTAAAAAAAAAAAATTATATATATATATTTTTATAGATCTTTCAATTTGGATTCTGTAAGGATTAAAAGATAAATATATATGTTATTAGTGATGAATTGTTACTTTTGTAATAAGAATTTTCTATGCTTATGTTAATAGTGCAAGCGACAATATATTACAACTAAACAACAAAAATATTTCTTAAAATATAAAATACATTAACACTCGCTCCGAACCTTAGCCCACAACCCTTGTTCAATGACATGACTCTTTTTCTTTCTTTTTTTTTTTTTTTTTTTTTTTTAAATTTCTGCATTGCTGTCAAAGTTTTGTACCATTGTGGTTTATATGAAAGCAAGCACCAAAGAATTAATTCCCTAAAGACCTCTCAATTCAATCAAAAGCCTAAATTGATTCTTGATGTTTGTGATGAAGAGAAAATTAAGAAGAATCAGGGACAATTCAAGTCTTTATATTAGGTGTCATGGAGTTTGAAGGGAAGTGTTCCACATTTTGAAACCTGTTCCAAAATTCTCCACAATGGTATTGGCATTCTGTACTAAACTTTGGGCTTTGGGTAGGTGGTTAGGCATCTGATATTTCTAATTGATATATACAAGGACAAGGTCAAAGTCACATGGCTCCATCATTTAAGTATCCAAAATTTCATCTTGCATGTTGTACAAATAATGTCTATATCATATAGCCATGTTGAGCATGGATACTCCACCTGCTTTGATGCAGGTAAAAAAAAAAAGTTTGGTGGGGAATTTGTGGTGAATTTAGCACACCTATCATGAGCTAGCAATCCAGCAGCAGGTGTATAAACAGAAATCTCATATCCATAGTTGTGTCATCCATTATGCTTAATGATTGTATGGTTTGTACCTAGTGACTTAGATTCAGAGTTCTTTTCATTTTGTTGTTATGCTCCATGAACTTGGTTGATTCCCAATATAAAATAAAAGGGAAAAAAAAATGTTAATGATGTCTCCTCAAAAAGGACAGGAAAACATACCTCCAATTGCTCATGCAGCCGCTTCTGTACCTCCATCTGCAACTTCAGTGCTTCAGTAATTTGCATCCCACTGCAAACAAATGAGAACGCTTACCTTCTCAAATCAAGTAGCCCATTAGAGAGCTACATAAACAGAACTCAATGTTTCATTATGCAACCTTGTCCATACTATGAGTTCTCAACTATACAATAAATTTTGGGGAGACTTGCGTGTAGATTTTAATAGGTGAACTTGTTGTTCAATAAGTCCTATGAGAATTAATGTCGTTTTTCATCCAACACTATTAAAAAGTCACTAATTGTTAATTTTTAGCGATAGTTTAAAAATTGTCACAACAAATGTCTCTAGTTATAACTTTTAGCAACAGTTTAAAAAAATCGTCACAAAAAAATATTACTAATTTTTAACTTACAGCGACAGTTTGAAAAATTCGTCATAAAAAAAGTCTTTCCCCTAAATTTTGAGACCATTTGAGAAAAGGGAAGTAGATTAAACTGCTAGATCTTCCAATCTGAAAGTTCCATCTCCAAACACATTTTGGCGAAGAGCAAATAATTAGTTTAACACCTCTTGCATGTCTGTGATATTTATTATTACGGGATGCATTTGATCTAGAGTCATAAACTTCTAAAAACATTTATACAAATATGATGAATTTGTCTATTTCTGCAAATGGATAGCACTAAGAAAGGAAGCAAAATTACTTACGATGAACCATCCATACTGGAAAGCATATCTCCAGATTCTTTCTTGTCAACTTTTTGCCCTTGCATTATCAATTAGAGGCAGAGTATCAATATAATGATCCTTTTAGTGGAAGGTTCCATTTTCAGATATCATTATCGAAGAATCATCAATATAAATAAAGCCATCTACTTTAGGCCTCGTTTGGGAAGCTGGCTATTTTAATAGGCTATTTTAGTTTTTGGCTATTTTGGTAGGCTAAAATAATTGTGTTTAGGAAGATGGTTGGATTTTTTTTGTAATTGGGTGAGATTTGTGAGAAAAAAAGTGAAATGATTATGGATTTGATGTGACATTTTGGCGCTGTTTGGGAAGTGGCAAATGAGGCTATTATAGCCTCAAATGAGATATAAGCCAAAAAGCCCACTTTGCATTCTTTTTTATTAAAAAAAAAAGAAATAGGTTCGCTGCCGTGACAGTGTAGGCACAGCACAGCCTACACTGTCAAAGTGACAAGTTGTTACATCACGTGGGAAATTACGGTTTTGCCCCTTCTCATCAATTTAAAAAAATATAATTTTAGGGACAAATTTGTCATTTTAAATTCAAACATCATTTCAACACACTTTTCAATACAACAACTCAACTAAAAATCTATCTCATCTTTCCAAACACAAAAACTAAAATAGCCTACTAAAATAGCTAAAAAGCCAAAAAGCCTCTAAAATAGCCACTTCCCAAACGAGGCCTTTGTCTTATTGGCTATTTTAGCCTATTTTGTCTTTTTGTGGATTTTATCCCAAAAAGCAAAAAATAGCCTTTGCCAAACAAGGCCTTAATTGTCCAGCAAAGATAACAAGGGTTATAGTTGGCTGTGTTACTTTTGCCTTAAAAAGTATAAGAATATGATGTATTTACCATCAGATGAGGAGTCTGGGAGGTACTTTGCAAGTCGATATTTCTGCATGTCACATAGCAGAATTAATGGAACTCACTAAGAAGAAAAAATAAAATAAAATTTGGACAGGACAGAACCAAACAATACTTACCTGTAGATGGCTCTTGACATGGTAAATTGTTAGACCTTGCACACCCATGACTCTGAGAACACCTTTGGGTGTAGCCCCTGAAAAAAGAAAGAAAAATAAAACCTTAAGATGTTCCCATGGTTTACGTAGAATACTTTAAACTGTGAAAAGTTGTTTGATTTTTCAATTGAATCACCTATGTTTTCTTCGAGAAATGATCTACCTTCTCAGAAGTTCCAGTTCTTAGATGTTTTACACACAAAAAACACACCCAGTTGACCTGAAAGCCAAGTCTAGACCTAAAGATCTGTCATATTGAAAAATCACCAGTGTTTAAGAACAAACATGCTATTTTATCTCTATTCATTTAAGCAGCCCTAAAATGTCCATGAACATCCAGCAACTTCTTGGTCACTGACAAGAAGTGTTTATTATCATAAGAAAGAAGCTGGAGATAAGGAAATGTCAAGTACATATCCATTTTTCTTACAATTGACTTTATTTATTTTTCCTTGTTTAGGGTGGGAGTGGGAATGAACAACATAGTGGCAATGAAACAAAGTTAGCTAAATTAAGGTCAATATAACTCACGATCAGGACCACCCAGTTGTGCCACAGCATCAACAAAGCGTTCATGAAGCTCATGTGTCCAACGCAGTCGTTGCTTGGAGGCCAGACTAGGATTGTTAAGACCGTTGCCTCCATTCATGGGGTCCATTGTGCTGGCACCACAATCTAATTGCTGACTATGGACTGCTGGGGAGTTGTTGCAAACTAAACTTGAACTAGAAACGCCCTTTGGTTGATACATTTGTCATTTGACCACAAAAAGTAAATCGGAGTCACTGCAACCACAAAGAACACATTTAAAGACTTTGTATTTAACTATCATGTGCATTTGGAGAACAAGTTGTTAAATTGATAGATTTTTTGCATCCAGCAACCAATTTTGACACTGGTCGTCCCCATTAGTGGGAACAAGTTGAAGAAGTAATAAACAAGTAGCTTAGCTTCTTCCGTGCATGCCTTTGCAGTAATCAAGTAACCAAAAAATTCATCTTCAACAAAGGATACTGAAAAGAGAATGGGTTTGTTGGAATGAGGGGCTCAAACATTAAAAGAGTTGGCCTAAGGAACAACACAACACAAAACAAAACATTTTCAAGAGGGAGGCCTTTTAAGGAGGCAGAAGGCGGGTAAGCTAAGGTAAGGTAAGTAACTAAGATCCTCCAAAGGAGTTGGCAAAAAACAGAAAAGACTCCAACTTGGTCGAAGCAAACAGAGGAGATAATTAATTTAGGGCTTTGGCTTTGGCTTTGGTTGAATAAAAATAATCCAACTTTGATCAGGCATTAAAATTAGGGCAGCAGGGAAGGGAGGAATCAAACAAACAGGTGACAATTTAATTGCTCCAAAAACCAAGTAAGTCGGAAGTCATTTCTTCTTCCACAACAACACAACACCCCCGCGTTGATCAAGGACAAGGCGAAGCCAAGCAGATGAACAGCATATAATTTGTATATTTCGGACTTGCACGAGTGACTGACTGATAGCATAGACAACACAGTGATATATATATATATATATAGTCAGTAAAAGAAGAAGAAGAAGAAGAAGAAGAAGAAGAAAGAACATACATACCCAGATCTGGAAAATCGAGGAGATCGTTGTTTGGTTGATATCGGCGGGGGTTGGTTTTAGAAATAACAACTGAATTTGAACCCAAACACAAGCTGGTTGGTTAGAGAGTCCTTCCGTTTGCCTTCCCTTTTTGCTTTGCCTGCAAATTTCAAATAAATTTGTTCGCTTTCGGTTTTGGTTTTGGTTTTGGTTTTAGGAGCTGGATGGATGTAATGTAAAGATCGCTCTAAGAAAATGCCCTCACGCCCAGAAACAAAGCGTATTATTTTTGATTTAGTTTAATTATTCGGTCCATGTTGCTGTTGGTTGGTCTTTGGCACTTTGCGATGTGTGGATGGATACCTGATTGCGTTTTCTTTCTCCTCCTTTCCTTCTCTCTCTCTCTCTCTCTCTCGTCTCTCTCTCAAAGTTTAATGACATTGACCGGCACAATTTTGCAAATTTTGTTTTAACTTTTGTCATTTGGTGGGTTTCATACTTTCATTAATTAAGTAATTATCTTTAATTCATTGGCTCGACGGTAAATTAGTTGAATGAGTTTCATATTCTAATTAAAAATTAGTTTTATTATCTTCTTGTTTCAGTAATTTAAATTTTTCTGTAAATTACACTGACACTCCTCAATTTTTGTTTAGTACAGGTGTCTTATTATATTTAAAAAATTACAATTATCCCTTGATTGGGGAATTTGGAGGACAGTTTAGAATTAGAAAGAAAAAAATGTGTCTAAAATTAGATAAAATATACGTATATTTTATTCACATTTTAACTATATTTTTTATTTTCTTTTTAAATCCCTCCTTAAATCCTTCAACCAACTACCGCATTAGTTTTTATAGATATAAAATAATACAGATATTTTGTTCATATCATTTGAAAGAAAATAACAATCATTTTCTTTGATTTAACTCACACAAAAAATTAAGGTAGCGTTTGGTTTAATTTTCAAAACTCAATTCTGTTTTGAAATCATGATTTGAATCAAAATTTATAACCAAACAAATTTTTAAAATACAATTCAAAATTATTTTCAAAACACATTTTTTTTTCTTTTTTTATTATTATTAATCAATCAATCATTCATTTTTTCTCTCTCATCTATCCCCTCTCCTTTCACATTCTATACATCAATCAATCCAAAAAAAAAAAAGTATAAATCATCCCAAAACTCTTTTCATAACTCCTAATCAAACAAATTTTCTATTTTCAAATCATGATTCAAAAACTCAATACTCAAAATACAACTCTACACACAAATCATAATTCTAAAACTAAACTAAGTGGAAGTTTTTTTTTTCAAATTTTTTTATTTTTACTGAATTTTTTAAATATTTTAAACAATTTTTTATTTTTTATTTTTGTAGATATATTTAAGAAGTATAATCTAGATATATTTAAGAAGTATAATATTTTGTGATTTTTTTAAATTAAAAAAAAATCAATACATTATCTTATTTTGTTGTATTCAATGGATTTTTTTTAAAGAAAAATTGTATAAATCTTATACTTTTTAAATATATTTAGATTAAATTGATTTAATCTAGATATAATGGTGGAAATGAAAATGAAAAATTCTATTCATATATAAAAAAATATAATAAAGATGCTACGAGAGTGATACTATTGTAAATATAAATCATATTTATGAGTGTTTTATTTTAAAGTGAAGGTTGATTAAACTATATCATTGTGTTTGAAAATTCTATATAAAATTTATGTTTGTATATTGTCACTCAATAAGAATATATTCATGTAAAATTTAATGATGAAAAGTTATACAATGTAATCATGATGATAGGAAGAAGAAATGGTAGAAAAAATGACAAGATGATCATTTAAAAAAGATTAGGACACGACATCAGCAATCTAAAGAGCAATTTATAATGAGATTACAAATCCCAAGAAGAATAATGTAATTTTTTAAATGTGAGGTTTTTGTTTCACATTTAAAAAATTATATTATTTTTCCTGAGATTTGTAATCTCATTCCAAATTGTCCTTTGGATTGCTAATGTCATGCCCTAAGATTTTCTAAATAACTATCTTGCCTTTTTTCTTACAATTTCTTCTTCCTATCATCAAAACTACTAGGGGTGTGTGCGATGCACTTCGGGCGGTTTAAAAGTAAAATTATAAATCGAATGGCGGATTAGCAGATTGGTAAATTGACAAATTGCGATTTGAGCAGTTTTGGACTGATTGGTGGATTGAAGAATATTTTAACCAATTCTCAAGTCTTTGCATAATGTATAATACTAATTTGCATAAGATTTTTCATATATATAACACAAACTAATTTTACATAATATTTTTCAAATATGTAACTACTGATTTGTAATAAATTTTACATATTAAATCTCTTTCATACTCATTTTTACTTTGATATTTCATTATAGGTTAAAAAATATATATGTATTAACTATAGCGGAGCGGAGTGGTTTCGAAAACGAATTAACGGATAGAGCGGTACGAATTAATACGGATAGGTGTGGTTTTAGAGGATTAGACGGTATTTTACACAGCCCTAACGACTACATTCTAAAACTTTCCATCATTAAATTATATCTGAACATATTCTTATTGAATGATGATATACCAACATAAATTTTATATAAAATTTTTAAACACAATGATATAACTCAATAGCCACCTTTCACTTTAAAATAAAAACACACATAAACGTTATTTATATTTACAATAATATCAATATCACAACATTCTTGTGATTCTATTTGTACAGATTTTTATATATGAATATAATTTTTCATTTTTATTTCCACAATTATATCTAGATTAGATTAATATAACTTCGATATATTTAAAAATATAAAATTTGTACAAAAATTTTTCAAAAAATCCATTGAATACAACAAAATAAGATAATGTATTAAATTTTTGTATTTTTATATTTTTTTGTATTTGATGAATTAAAAAAAATCACAAAATATTATACTTTTTAATAAGTATATCTAGATTCAGTGTATCTAAAGAATACAATAAATAAATAAATAAAACTCAATTCTTTTGTGTGAGTTAAACCAAAGAAAATGATTGTTATTTTCTTTGACATGGCATGAATAAAATATCTACATTATTTTATTATTTTATATGCATAAAGATTAAAGGGTAAAATATAATCTGACAAGAGAATAACTGTAATTTTTCAAATGTGAGGGGATTTTGTATTAAACAGAAATCTCAGGGGATGTCAGTGTAATTTACCCAAAAAGAAAAAAAAAAAAGTCTTTACCATTAAAATGTCACCAGTTATAATTTACAGCTTGGGAGAACTTAATTTTAACACAATTTCTTCCATTTGTAGAACAGACCAGATCTACACTTCTCTATTGAGGTTATAATGGAAGGATAGTAAACACACTCTGATAATAACAAAGTGACCATCAATGACAAATTTTTTTACATGCCATACCCAGTGATTCCATGTGAATTAACTTGAATCACCTTAACATCCTGCGCTCTCATGTCTGAGTCAGCCCAGATCAAAGATGCAGCCGTTGAGTCAATGTTTAGCATCCGTTTCTTCCCTCCAGGTGGAGATCCTTTCAAAGGCAATCCCGCAGGACTCTCATGTGAGGTCAGGCAGCTTTCAGTGGAACAATCAGCCCTATGAGGATGGCTTCCAGGTGGCACCTGTAAAGAGTGTAAGCCCAGAGGACCATGGGAGGAAGTTGCTGCCGGTGCCTCTGTTCCTAATTCTTGATAATTCTGTTTGTCTTCCTCAGTATTTGCATCTCCAATAATTTGATTGGCAAGCATCTTGCACGCTCTCTCCAGCATGGCCATATATCTTCGTTCTGCGTCCTGGCGTATCTGCAAATGCTTCTCAGCCTGAACAATCAATTTGATAAAGAATGAGCCAACTTGGAACAAAGACCCAGACCAAGCCCACTAAATTTCTAATGGAAAGGTTGGTTGTGCAATTTAACAATAAATCAGTTGTCACAGTAAACTAGTTTAAGTTTTAAAACAGTTTTAAAACTAGGCAAGCCATTTACTAGTACTCTTCTAGTTAAAGGAAATCAAAGCTCACCATACCATTTAATGACACCGGCTCTACTATATATTATTTTGAGGAGCACTATAAACAAATCCACTTCTCCACAGTTGAAGGGAACTTACTTCAACTTGCAGATGTAGTTTACTTTGTATTTCCATTTGAGCTCTCAATGCCTCCTTGACTTCATAACCCCTAAACATGGCATCGGTCCCTCAGACATTCTAGAAGTTTCAAGCGTTGCAATAAAGCTAACACCTACGCAGCAATTAAGGTACTCTTGAAGGAAAAGAGTTAAGCATTTAAAGGAAACACGAGAAGTCTGTCTTACTCATTCATATCAGTTGTTGGCAAGCTTGGAGAAGAATTACTGGCATGAGGACTTTCTAGAGGGTAAGAAGCTGAGATTCCTTCCATTCATTGGCAAAATGAATTAATTTGAAGGCTAATAAACATGTACCCAGTATGTATTAAAACTATACCTACCATCTTTAGGAGCCTCACCCAAATCTTTCCCAGATTGCTTACCTAGTCTGTATTTCTGTGACATAGCAAGAAACATCACAGCCAAAACAACTTGATAAGATTATCATCTTCATTCCAAGCTACATTGGTTTATTGAGTGGAATCAGAAACTACATAGTTAATAATGGAAAAAACCTGGAGGTGACTCTTCAAGTGGAAAAGGGTCAGTCCCTTCACACCCATTGTCCTCAAAATTGCCTTAGGTGTAGCTTCTGCAAGTTTTATTCATTTCACATAAGCATCAACATACTGAAACAATAATCATGCAAGTGCTTCTTAAAGAAAATCCACGTTCGAAACAGTCATCAGCAAGAACAGAAATAATTTTTATAAATCTATCAAGCACAGAGCAACTCATGGACAACTTGGTCACATTGTAACTAGCTCTTTCAACCTGTTCAGCTGCCTAAAAAGAATGAACCCATTCCTGAGTTTCAGCATTGTCTACTTAATACAAATGAAATGGTAATTCTCAATACAGAACATATTGATCTCTGAGATCAGTTGTAAATGTTGGATTATGCTCACAAAAAAGCATGGTTTGGCAAATTAACAGGTTTGAGGTTAGGAACCCGAAGAAGCCAAGCTGGAAGAGGGCTATATTCAAGACTGGATGAAGGTCAAACAACATCCATGTGGACCATGTCTGGCCACCTAAACTTCAACAGCCTAATACTTGTCTGAGCACACATCAATACATTATCAATGAATCGAACTGCTAATTGGATGCAACAGCTCTTGACTTTCAAGAAATATAAGTCCCACAAAAGATCATAGAACGTTGTAAGAATAAAAAGTATTAAATCAGGAACCCCAAGGGGTTGGCCTGGTGGCAAGACCTTTGGGTCTTGGGGGTGTACTTCCTCCAAAGTTTAGGGATCGAAATCTCTTAAGTTTTAACAATTCCTTGGGGCCATCGGACTAGGGAAAAACCCTTGAATTAACCGAGGTGCACTTGTGGAAAATTCCTTGCCGAGGGCCTGTGCACCCCTGGGGATTAGTCGGGCTTCGATTTGGACACTCCAATGCCAATTAAAAAAAAAAAAAAGTACTAAATCAGGTGGAACCATGTGCGTTGGTTTATTTTAGCTCACACATATTTCAATATGGTAGATAGCCGTGGATGCAGGAAGCACACCTAAGGGTGGCCAAATTATATTCATTAAAAATTGACAACAAAGTTCTAATTATTCTATTATTGGCAAAAACATCATGCCTAAGTTATATTAATAATACACTTCTACAATCATAAAAAACTAAAAAATTTCATTAAAACCCACAAATAAAATTCAGTAAGTTAAGATAGACATGTACAAAACAAAAAAGTAAATTTTCCACATTGTATAAAATAAAAAGGATAAAAAGAAAAATACATATGAGCTTTTTCTCACTTATCAACAACAAAAAAGGTAAATTTCTCCATATAATGGTTTGTGTCGTGTTAACGTATAATGCCAAAAACATTCTGCCCTAGTCAAAAATACCAAGTATATGGAGATATTAAAGTCTTTTTTTTTTTTTCACAGATTAAATTTCATAAAATTAATCTTTACTAGATGGAAATTATTCATAAAAATATTTAATTTCAACTCACATTTCTCCAATTTTAAAAACTAAACCTTATTTTTATCTATTTAATTTATCAGATAGACTCTAAATTGTAAACAAAAAGATCAGATTATGAACAAAAAGATTATGTTGACCTTAAAATTCTATTTTACATATTTTTTATTTGACTCAACGGGATTACATAAGCTATTTAAACAAAACATGACATGTTTTCATGAAAATAACATTAAAATATGTAACTAATTCATCTTTAAATGGGTTATTCGTGTCAACTTTGTGTTATGTGAGTTCGACACTGACTTGACTAGTTTATTTTCCATGTTATTGTGTCATGTCATAATCGGATTCATGTCAATAAATGATCAATCCTAATAACATGCTAACTTTGTGTAAAATTACTGTTGTATTAATGTGTCGTGTTGGAAATTGCCACTAATTACTTCCCTCGTTGTTAATAATTTAGTGTATATAAATCTTACAAATACAATATAGATGTCCCTTTGAAGAAACCACTATACTTTTGGTTTTCTAAACATTGGCTGGGGGCTGTTGCTTTACTATTTACAGTCTCAGGATCAAAACAGGAGCATTACATGGAGGAAAAAAAAAACTTATCAGGGGCCACCGCCCCCGTATCCCCCCTTTTGTCTGCCACTGAAGATAGAATACAGATGCATACGCATGGACAAATACATATACAGGGATTCCCCCATGAATCTATCCTCAACGATATAATTGAACTAAAAGCAAGTATAATTGAACTAAACGTCAACAGACTAATAATTGTCTCAGCACCATTTGTAAGTTGATCGCACTTCAATACATTATATCAACGAATTGAAGTGTTAACTGGACATGACAGCTTTTGACTCAGACTTTGAAATTTGACAAGCATGGCAAGCATAGCAGGAACTTGCAATCCAATAGTTGGTTTCAAGAAATGTGGAATGTTGTAAGAATAAGAAGTATTAAATCAGGTGTGTTGGTTGATTTTAGATCACATATAGTTCACTAAGGTAGAATACAGATATATAAGCATGGACATATGCATCTACAGGGATTCCCCCAAAAAACACATCCTCAACAGTATAATTGAACTCAAAGCAAAGATACACAGTGAATAAATTTCTCTGGAGATGCATACGCACACTTAACAGGGGATATGAAGAGGAGGACGAGGAGGTGGAAGTGGTGAGTATTTTTCATGAACAAATGAAGCAAGAACATGTTAATTTGGAAGTGACTCAATAAGAATTATGGCCATAGCTTAACAAAATAGTGACATGGTTCAAGCAACCCAGCAGGCCCAAAAAGTCAGGGTAAAGCTTTGTGGAGTTGTGTGCTTGTCATTAAAAACCAATCAGACACCACCAGACAGAAATCTTAGCCACAGTTCAGATATCATCCCAGGTAAGACAGTGGTGGTAAAGTCACCAAGTTAAACTGGAATAACAACCTAAACAGAGAAATGAGAACAGAGTGACAGATATTCACTTGCTCTGCACTCCTAACTTCTTCTTTTTCCTGTTGTGCAACTTAAATATGTTATCAAGCAATTATATGATGAAACATGAAGGAAGATAAGTGTGAAATAAAAAAATTTCAAAAAAAGGAAGATATCATAAAAAGGGAAGGAGAATAGTGAAAAGGAAAAATGAAATAAAGAGCAGAATGCAAAGGAAGTTGAAATAAAAAGTAGAAATATATTGAAGGATGCCGAAATTCAATGAAGAGAATAGAAGGACGAGCAAGGGTGCAAAAAGACTCAAGGATGGTATTATTCTTTTTGGCTAAGAAATGTTCCTCTCAATTACTCATTCTATGAGAGCCTTAGTGGCATAGAGGCTGAGCAGGAGTGGGGTCAGGAAGGACAACATCTAGAGCTAGAAGAGTTTATGTTTGGGAGTATCAAGGAAAATTTTATGTATTATTTCATATAGTAAATATTATTATTTTTTGCTTAGTTGGAATTTAAAAGAGAAACTGTCTATTGTACATTACCACAGTACCACATAAAACTATTAAACAAAATTACAGCAAATTCTTATTACAAAAGTAACAATTCATCACCACATCGCACAACTTCAGCAAATAGCTTAGCTCGTTCATCTTTAGCACTCGAGTGCTCGATTAGTGAGCCATTACACACTCTTTCAAGGGTGGTTGCTTCTAGGCAAAACTCCTTGCTATCTCAGCACCCCTACCTCCTTTATCACTAAACAGTCATTTAAGGCCCTTAGCTAGTGATTTGGGTTGTTTCCCTCTCAACGATGAAGCTTATCTCCCATCGTCTTACTGGTTGACCTTGACCCTTGTTATTTTGAGATCATGTCTAATATTCAAAGTTTGCCTTGAAACAATACTTCACCCTCCAGATGTTCAGTCAACTACTGCACCTCAATGCATTTTGGGGAGATCTAGCTAACTCTGGTTTGAGTGGCATTTCATCCTTAACCACAACTCATCTATTGATTCTTCAACATCAGTTGGTTTGGACCTCCACTTAGTTTCACCCAAACTTCATCATGGTCATGGATAGATCACCCAGGCTCGGGTCCATAAGCAGTGACAACGTAGTTGTTCTCACTACGACTCCTATCGGTTTCCTTAACCAAGACACTTAACATATATCTGATTTTTTATTCATCAATCTTCACGGAACCCAAATTGAAACAATAAAAATCTCCATATTTTAATTCCTGAGAGAAAAGTCATAAACTAAGATAAATATTTATTCTCTACATATTATATTTTTCCTTTGTAACTTTTCGTTTGTTTCTTTGGGATACAAATGTTTGAGAGCAGTTTCATCAAAGTTGGAATTGTGATCCTATCTTAATGGAAACATGGGTATAACTCAGTTCTTGCTTTGAACTGCAGAATTGCGGTTCTAGAGCTGAAAGGTCGCCATCAATGGGTGGTCCTAGCAACTAACATGAGGCCATAAAACTCCGTAGTGGATGCAGTAACATCTTTCATCAACCTCTCCAATCTCTATACAAGGTGTCCTTCCCTCTAATATGTAAAACACAGTACGTGTGCAGTTATGTCAAAAGTTGTTACGTCTTTAGCAACAACCCTAACACCACACAACCCTTGTCTGAAGTAATACTTTTTCCTCCCATTGTCTTGCCATAGTACCATAGTTAGCAAAACCCAAGTGCGTGCAACTTCTTTTTACTTTTCAGGAATAGTTTCCTTTTTACTTCTTTATTTTTTTGCGTGCATATATATATATATATATATACACTCTGAGCTCCTCTTTTGGACTTTTGATTATCTAGACTTGCTTAAGTTATGCCCTATGTACCCCTTCCTAAGTTCCTACTTCTATCAATGATATGGCAAGGAGGAGGAGTGCCACGTCTATTTAAACGCCTAGCCAATATTTGTCCATTCCAATGCACATTACTGCAACAACTGTTAGAAAGATACATAACCTCACATGCAAACACAGTGTAACTTATTTTTCTACTTTCTGATTAGCTGATTCGTGTTTCTTTTCATTATAGCTTAGCTTCCAGTTCTGTTGTCTTAGGCTGGGATACAATTAGGATCATGTGATGCTTTATCTAGGGAATCCTTATTTACTTGTGATTGCAATTGCAACTCATACAAGGGAATGAAAAGCAAACAGAAAAGTAATTTCAGCTTCAAAGATTCTTACCCAAATTACATGGAAGTGTGCCATTGTCAACAGGATACCGTGACTTGTATTGCAACTGAGATTATTGTTCTCCCCATTGTTGGTATTCAAATCATAAGGTACTGACTGACCCATGCTAATTTTAAAGATAAAGATAAAAATAAAAATAAAAATAAAAATACTTGAGATGTATGAAATTCTCAGTGCAAACCGCCAATGATTATCTACTGAACAAAAATTGCAGCACTAAAAGGCAAGCAACATAACATTAGTAATGATGCTCGGATCTAATGGTTAAATTACCAAACAACGAAAGGAAAATCCCATTCACAAAACGATTGATCTGAGAGATTTATGGAAAACAATCACTAAATATGTCAAGTAAAGTAGAGGCGAATTATAAATTTTTTTTGATAAATAAAAATAAATAAATAAATAAAACTCCTTTTTCCCCTTTTGGGGTGGTAAAAGAAAAGAAAGAAGAAAGAAAACGAAAAATAGCAAAGGGCGGAGGAGAAGAAAACGGGAAGGGAATACTAACTAGTGGGGCCTCCAAGCTGAGTGACGGCATCAACAAATCGGTCGTGAAGGTCGGCAGTCCATCGGAGACGAGGTTTAGGGTCGGAAGTGAGGACGAGGCATGGGTCTCCCTTGTGGTGAATATTAATATTAATATTAATATCCTCCTCCTCCTCCTCCTCCTCCTCCTGCTGCTGCTGCTGCTGCTGCGAAGACACGATCACTTCGTGGTGGGTCTGAATCAACCTGGGAAACATCTATCTACGCCTATCCTCTCAAAAAACCACAACCACCCCCCACCCTCCCAACTCCCGATACTGTGTATGAGAAAAAGATAATCAAGGAAAACACACACACACAGCGCTATTCACTCCAAAAAGCAGCAACCAACCAACCAGCCAGCCAGCAAAATACCACACCAAACATAATACTCCTACTTACAATGTCATTTTTACCCCCATCTATCTCTATTTCCCCTCCCTCTTTCATATCGTGAACAAGAAATTCGTAAAATCTGTAATCTGATTCGGTCCAGTTCAATTCAATAGGTTTGGATTAATTTTTTGAATTCGTGATTCAGTTTTGGATTGAAAAATTAAAAATTCGTAGTCCACGAATTAGTTTCGGATTGAACCCCATAGTTCTAGATTAGAACTGATCCGGACCGTATACAGAATAGCCTACATTTATATTATACAATAATATCTTCTCTTATTCCATATAAAACCTAAACCCAACCTAAACCCGTAAAGTATCTTTTGTTTGTTAGTTTGTTAGTTTTAATTTATAATGGTCTAAATATTTATAGTGGAACCAATTTTCTTATAATTGTTTAAACTCTAGAATAGTATGTCGATATTGTGAAACTAATATGATACTATGTTTATATTTTTATGAAATTAAAATGTTATATATTTTTTTATTATTTAATTATGTGAATCCGTGGTTCTAAACCAATCCAATCCGGATTGGTTTAGATTAGTTCCACGATTTAAACGGATTAGATTGATTTCAATTTTTTCAGTTACTGTAGATAATGAATTGGTTCTGATTTTACCCTAATCCGAACTAATGCTCACCCATACTCTTTCAACAACTCCCTTTCAAAAACAAAACATACATAAATATATATTTTTTAACTTGGTAAAAAAACAAGTTAAGAGAGTGTTTGAAAAGATCTAAATAAATATATTTTTTTAATTTTTTACAAAAAAATATATAAAAAATAAAGGGGTATTGTGATTTAAAAAAAACAAAAAAAAAACACTTTTGTATGGACGCCAAATAGTGCCTTAGTGATTCAAGAATGTGAATTTGTTTTATTTATTTATTTATTTTTTCATTTTCATGAACAGTCTTAATATTATAAAATTAAAAAACGTACAAACATAAGATCATTTTCATCAAATCTCTTTAACTTTTAATAAAAAATTAAACTTATAAAATAAGAGATTGTCAAAATTTATCACCAAACTTAAAAATATTTCTCATCAAATCACTTCATTCAAACAGACCGTTAAACCAATTTGTTCAACAATTATGATTGGTGCCCCGAATATGGGGGGCACTAATGCCCCGAAATTGCCTAAAATAGAAAAACAGAAAAACAGTTAAGGCAAAAAAAAAAAAAAACAATTACCCAAAATAAAAATTAGGGGCATTAGTACCCATTTTTTTAGTGTCACAAATCATTTTTCTTTGTTCAAATGTCAGGTATATATACCTCTATCTATTCTATTCTATTATATTCTATTATATAAAATAAAAGTCTAAATTTGTGGGTTGAAGCCTTCATTTCTATGTACTAACATGTATTTTGCTTTCTTCAATTACACTTTTTAATTTCATAAAAGTTCATTTATTATCTCATAAGTACTCTACAGTTAATTTACAAATTAATAATTGTTAATAATTGATACTTGAAATTTAAATTTATTTTTTACATACAGATTACACAAGTAAAATAAATCTAAATTTTATACATTACACGAATATTTTTCATCATTAAATCCATTCATGATTAAGGATAAATTATCAATAGGTCATAATAATTAGATTTAATTCTCATAAAGTTCTATTAAAAATAAATTTTAGTCAAATCGTCGCTAAAAATAATTTTTTATGATATTTTTTTGCATATGTCGCTAAATATTGACAATCAGTAACTTTTTTTGGTCACGATTTTTATAAGTTATCGTTAAAACTTACAATTAGTGATATTTTTCTGTGACGAATTTTTCAAACTGTCATTAAAAGTTGAAAATTAGTGACTTTTTATGACTAAATTTTTAAACTGTCATTGAAAATTAATAATTAGTAACGTTTTTTTAATAGTGTTTGATAATTTTTTTTTATTAATTTTCACATAACCTATTAGACAATAAATCTATTTATTAGGACCTATACATAATTCTCCATAATTAATTTAGTTTCGTTTTTTTTAAAAAAAATGAAAATTTCACTTGTAACTACTTATTTTTTGTCATTTATATATATATATATATATATATATATTTCAGAAGACTTTAAATAATTTCAATTTTACCTTAAATCTTATTAATTTATCCCATACCCTCACATTTAAACGGGAAAAAAAAATTACATTTAAACCTCAAATTTCAAATCATGGACTCACTCATCATTCCATTAGTTACCCAAATCCATTCGGCGGGGCGCTCCCAAGTTCTCTCACTCTTCTGCTCTCTTCTTTGAACAGCCCGTGAATTTACGGACTACAACATCATGGACTACACGAAGCGTCGAACAATCCACGCTTTTCGACTTCACAGAGACCTCGCTGACCCGTCGGCGATCCCCACTGCCTTCTTTGTTGGAAAGTTTTAGCTCAAGGTTCCCCGAAGACAGGTCATCGTATGTTCACTCTACGCACCCAAGGTCATGAGCGTCATGGAGATCAAGCACTAAATCGAACAACTATGATTATGTTGAATATAAAAATTAGAGTACATAAAATCTTTTTATTTTTAGTATTGTTTCATTATTTATATCGTTTCCTAAATTATATCATGAATCTATTATATGTACATGGCATCTACCTCATTCATGGGAAAACCAAATAATTCTTTTAATTCTTTTTAGTATCAGAGCTAGGTTAAGTACCTAGTAATTTTGCTTTACCGGGGGGCGACATCCTTGCTTTGGCCGCCCGTCAGACCTCAACCCACTCTACTGCCATATTTTCTTTTAGTATCACTTCGTGGTGACCTCTTTCTCTATCCACTAGTTTATTTCTATCATATTTTTTTTTACTCACAACCCATTTTTTTGTGTGTTTCTATTTCACTTTGTCTTTTCTTCTATTTCAACCTCAAATAGGTTTATATCTTCAAACCTATTTAAGTTTGAAGAGGGGTATCATACCTATATTATGGTACGCATAGTGATATACCATGTGAACCACCGAAGCCACCCCATATGGCGCACAACCCAAGTCACCCCTTTGGCGCACCACCTAAGTTGGCCCCTCTAGTGCATAACTAAAGTCGCCGTCTCCAGCGCACCACCAAAGCCGCTCTTGTGGACTCGCCTTTTTCACACCCTCATTTCGGAAGGTTTGAAAAGAAGACCCTCACAGTTTGGACTCCCACAGTTCTAAATTTAGTCTCACAAGTGCAATGTGAAATTGATAAACACCAAAGAGTCCAAATCCGACAAATCTTTTTGAAAAATCGATTTTAAATCAAATAATGCTAAAATTGAACTGCTTTACCAAATACAAAGTCGCTACCTAAATATTTTTTGTTTTGGAGAAATTTAGGAAACCCTGACTCGTGCCAAAGGCCACGTGTCCGTCATCACCAAAATTGCCTTGGCTCGGGAACTTGGGTACGAAAGGGGAAGGTCATGAATTGAGCACCTCCACTCGCCCCGATCAAAAGATTGGCCTCTACTAATTATGATATGATTTTTATATACGTTATATGCTCTTGTTCCGGTTATTAAACTAGCTTTACTATGTGATGCATATAAGCAAATATAAACTAATTTGCTCAATTTGGAACAATTCAATTCATGTTTGTTTGCAAAAATGGTTTAAATTTGCCACCTTAAGTGGGCTTAAAGATTGCAAATTTGCCACCAAACATAATGGACTTAAAACTGGTTTGTCACTCAACAAAGTGGGCTTAAAACGTGCATTTGTTGAATTGTTCCAATTCAAATAACAAGTCTTCATCCACAGACATTCATGCAGTTTAGCATTTAAGCACATAGCCTCATGGCAAGCATGCTAATCATGGCAACATTCACACTTATGTGAGTATGCTAAAGCATAAAAACTCACCTAGTAGTCCAAACCAAAACAAAAACTAGTTAAAAAGATGCATGATCCTAACTATACAAGATGTCTAATGCAATACATGTAAAGAATGCAATTAATAGGCTCGGCTACTAATGTGACGTATGGATCAATTTGAATAACATGCGATTAAACACGTATTCAAATAAGTATTTTGAAATGACAATGCAGTTTGAATGATGCGCCGAGCCTCGGTGCATGTACGACAAGATGAATGGATGCAAGCATGCGATATGCTAATTGAAATATGCTCCCTAATCTAATCATCAAAAGCGATTAAATAAAAAAGAAAAAGACGTGGGGTTGGAAAACATACACACAGCACGCACACTTATTATAACATTACGCCATCGCAGAGGATGGTCCGAATGAATAAGGTAGCCAACTAGCTATGCTAATTAAGCTAACTAATTATTACAAAACTCGAATTAATTAACTATTCTAGTTAACTAATTATTACAAACCGAAATTGAATAACTAGTTAAACTAACTAATTAATTACAACTCTTAATTAGTTACAACTAATTAATTAATTTATAACACAAATGCGCACGAACTAAGCATTTAAGATATCAAACTATGTTGCCACTGCTCCGCCTCGGGAAGTGAAAGATGTATACGCTCGGTTTTCTTCTCGAAAAGACCTCAGTTTTGCTCTCGAAAGTCTCTATTTGTAGGGTTGAGCATTTCCAGAACCTTTATGCTCCACTTTACCAAAATTCTGCTGAGGTTTACATCAGTGGCCAGCCGGCCATATAGGGATGCTACCAGCCATCTGCCGACCGGTGAGGTGTCCTGCCGGCTAGAAATGATGCACTACGGCCATAAATGGTGGCCTGCCGGCCACTGATGCACTAGGTCATCATACTGCAATAGAGTACAAACAGAGCAAACATAGGGTTTTTCCAATGATTTGTTTGTACTGTATCCCTCCTTATCATCTCAATATCTCAAAGGAGTGACACATTTGGATCCAAAAACCACCAATCAAGCAAGTTCATTGCATGATGGCCAAAGATCCAAGTTATACAATTTCGATAAATGCACAAATATGACCAACAAGACCACCACCGTATCATGCATGATCAAGGGCAATGGAGACCTAGGAAAGTGGCACATTTCATCACTTTTAAGTATGAAATGTCTCATTTTCCTTATGTTCAAATTAACGTCCGATTTGAACACATGCAATGCAACACAAAGACATGCTTATCTTGTCACTTTTACTTGTCAATTTTTGTTTACACATTTTAATTACCAAATCATTCCTTAATCAATTTGTCCATTGGTGAGTATCCTCTAGGGTGAAGGAAGTGTCAATCAAAGGATAATGTAAGGCAAGAGAGAGATCATGCCTTTGATAATGAACCCTCAAAGAGGATTAAACCATTGAGCATGACCTCAATCACAAGCTTAAACGATCTCAAGCTTGAAATGACCCTCAAAAACAAATGAAAGAGTGAAGCAAAGAGGGAGGTTACAGAAATTTAGGTGCTGAAATTGAGTGATAAAAGCACTAAAAACATGTAGCCAAGTCACACCAATGATATTTAAAGCCTTAAAGCAACAAGCTAGTGCAAGGATTTACACTACAACTACACAAAGCAAAGTTCAAATGAACCAAACAGCCCAAAATAGAGCTAAAATAGGCTATTTCAGAGGCTAAAACATGCTGGACTTAAGCTAAGTTAAGCTAGAAAAACATGCTAACATGTAAGGCTAACTAAGCATGCAAACAAGACACAAGAAGGGAAGGCTAACCCCTCCAATTTTAGACTTTAAAATGAGTTTTTTTACCACTGAAAAACCTCTGAAATTCAGTGGTTAAAAGGGCCAGAAAAGTTGGTTTGAAAGTGATGAATAAAGGCACAAAAGCTTTATAAACTAAGAAACAAGAAGGGTAAACTACCCCCTAACTAAAAGGGGCTCAAATCACCATTTTTAAGCCACAAAAACAGAGTTTTTTGCAATTCAAAACCAGCCTAAAAAAAATTTGAAAAAGATACAAAAATAAGTATTGAAAACTGTAATAACCCGACCCTCTTATATGTCTTCTGGTATGCTTTCAGTCTCATGTTATGTGCATTGATATACTTAGTGTGAAATTCCATGAAAAGTTAAGGTTAATTGTGTGAATTATATGATTGTGGGTTTACATCTGTTAACTATGAGAAATATCCGTTATAATCGCGATGTTTGGATCAATAATTGAAAGCCTTAGAAGTTTGATAATCTGAAATTGACTTTATAATTATGATCAGCATGATTTTTAGAGCATAACATGATTTTTTTATAAAAATCTGATTCAGAATGATTAAACTGATTAATTTGTGCCCAACTCTTAAATGAGTCTTTTTAATATTTTAGTTGGTCACTTGTTACGTGGTAAGGCAAAAATATCTCCTGAGAGAGGGTGTAGAGAAGTTGAGAGAAGAACTAAGAGGGAAGAAGATTAACAAGGAAGAAGGTTGGGAAATTGAGAAGGATTGTAGAGATTAAGGCTCAAGGTATGTATAATCCACCTTAAATAACCTCTTTCTTGGACTTGAGTAAGAATTCCCTTTCATTTGTGAGAACTAGGGTTTGTAATGGATGTGTTGTGTATGATAATTGGCTAAATGGAAAGGTACTCCTATCACTAAGTTATTTTGGGTTAGGTCGTGCTATTTGGAGTGGAATTACATCTTATTCTCTTATGTTCCATGTTTAAACTCAACCTCATCTTTAGAAGGTTATATATAAATGATTACCAAAATAATTAGAGCTTTGTAGGATTGGGTTGTGTATATGAATTTAAGGATCATGAAGGCTTAATTGAACTTGTGATTCATATTTATATGATGTTGAGCCATATTCTTGCATTAATTTCCGATTTTGTGCCTTGCAATGTGTTTGTCAAGATGGAAATTTGCCTTGATTCGAAGTGTGCAAAACAAGGACAACAACCGCACGTGCGGGAAGCACCACCGCACATGCGGGGCTCATAGCCGCACGTGCGGAAAACAGGGAAATTGGGAGTTTGGATTCTGAAATATATGCACGTGCGGGGCGTACGTGTGGCCCACCTTCCCGCACGTACGACGAGGGGCCTTCGCACGTGCGGCCCATGGGGAAAAATTCTGTGTGCTCTGTTTCCCTTGTTCGACCCTCTGGGATTGCTAAAATCTATATTTGACGCTTTTAAAGTGCTTATAAATTTATTAGAGACTGAACGAATCAGATATTGATTAAAAAGGAAATGGGACTAATTTGTGAGTGCATGTGTGTAGGTCATATACCGGAAGCGATTGTCGCTCCACCACAGCACTGCGAGTAATAGTACTGCAGTAGTATGTTTAATTACTGCTAATCGTTACCATTAGTACATCGTTATTCATGAATGAACTATGTTCTTACATATGGAACAATTGGAAAGTATGTGTGATATTGGATAAGGAAATTCTTATAGACCGGAGGTCATTCTGTTTTGTTATTGCTGGGCCCGAGGTCAGATATAAGTTACACCTTGTCAACAGCTCTAAGACTGAGGGAGGTGATGATATGCCGATGTTTCACCGACCCTAATATGATTCGAATTGATTATGATTCATGGCCAGAGGCCAATGGAGGTAGTGTACATGTCAATGTTCTACCTACCTTCTAGCGTGTGGACACTGTCGAGATGTGGGCCTGGGCCGCTCTGTATAACATGTTGGGCCTGAGGCCATTCTGCATGATCTGCTCTGTATAACATGTTAGGCCTGAGGCCGTTCTGTATGATATCGGGCCTGAGGCCGTTTTGTACATATAATGTGCCCAAGGCCGTGTGGAAATGTTTACAGAATAAGATCAAACATGTGACCTATGTGTTTATATGCGCTGTAATTCATGTTTGTTCATTTGAACTTTCTACATACTATTATTCACTGAGCCTTGCTCACTCCGTGTTATGTCTGTCTCTATAGGTAATCAGCTCGGAAGTCAACCCTAGTCGACTCTAACAGCTTTTCTTTTGTCAACCCCGTCGTGTCCAAGGAATTAGATGAAGCTTCTACATTTTGTGGAGTTCTTTGCAAACTTATAGCATTGGCCACCAGCCATTTGTTAAATGTGCTTAATCATGTATAACCTTCATTAGCGATACTTTTGTTATACCTCCACATACAGGGTTGGGATTGTGTATATGCCTATGTATAGCTATTACTCATGTACATGTGTCACGACCCAAACCCGCCCCTATGGGTTTAGCATCGCAACCGGCCAGTAACCCGTGGTTACCAAAGGCCTGCTTAACAGTAAAGACAGTAATACAGAGTAAAGGGCTGGCGGAAACCAAAACAGTAATTAAAAGATGTCCAATGAGCTGTGACAATCTGAATGCAAAAAGACTTTTACGGACAAGTCACATTTATAATCAAAACATATATACATACGTATATACACAAACATCCAGGTTAGGACCAAATCCCTAACTATAACTGTACAGTCAAGGCTTAAACATTTGTTACAAAACGGAGACAGAAGGGGGAATCTAAAACATCCCAAAAGTAGCCTTAGCTTGGACAGACTTGGAACCTCGAGTGAGGCACAAAGGTTGGCTTGACAAATGGGAGCTTAACCTGACGCTTCTAGCTCCGATCCAGTGCCTGGACACCTACATATAGATATAAACAGTGAGTTAAAGCCTAGTGAATAACATATGCGTAAAGGAGTTAAGAATGAATGTCCTTTCGGTAATCAAAACAGTCAATTGTATTAGTGAATCAGTTATTCAATCAGTGGCTCATATTTCATGCCATAACAGTTATTTAGAAACCATAGTAGTCATATGTGGTACATCCAATAGCAAAACAGTACAGTATGTCTTAATAGACCGAACAGTCAGTTGATGGCCATCATAACAGTAAACAGTAGTGGTTCCAAATATTGGAACTGACAGAGATCTCTGTAACAGTAGCAGTAACAGTGCAGTAACAGTAAGTTGCTATAGATGCCACGAATACAGTTTACAAATAGGATAAACATTCATTCAGTAAACGATGCCATTTCAGAAAGCAGTATAATCAATCGTTCAGAAATAGTTATAATTGAATATATCTTTACAACATTGTTACTCACATAGTACTAGGCTATAGGCAAGCTAATGAGCGTCCTCGGATGCCAACCCTACACAGTAACAGAACGAACACACACTTAGCCCCCTTAACTTGACTCGGTGTGGTTCTATAATATTATCCTCATTAAGATGCCTTAAAATAGGCCTAGAAATGCCTAGGATGGAATGAGGATGCAAAAATGTACTTTAAAACATTTTTCAAAATTTGCTGAAAATAGGGGTCTCGCTCGAGCGTGCTTTCTTTGCTCGAGTGAGCTTACCAAAACAGAGGGGTCGCTCGAGTGTAAACTCCTTCGCTCGAGCGGTCTATAAAAAATGCAAAAGTACTGGTTGTTGAAAATCTCCGCTCGATGCTCGCTTGATGCTCGCTCGAGCGTGAGACACAGTCCTCGCTCGAGCGTAGGTTTCCTTGTTCGAGCGTGTGTCTGCACACGCAGAAAACCTGAGAGCTTGCAATTCACGCTCGAGCCAACATTCCGTCGCTTGAGCGGAGCTCTGAACACAAAGGTGCTCGCTCGAGCGTGGAATCCTTCGCTCGAGCGTGGAAGCCAAATTCTGGGTTTTCCAGATTTGCCTCCAAAGCTTAAACCAAGAATCAACTCAACAAAACTCAACCTTTTGGGCTAATTTTCTGGAAAACTCTTGAAAACTCATACTACAATATGTTTCAAAGATCATTTTATGAAATCAAGCCCAAAGGTAAGCCAATTGAACACAAAATCAACCACAACTTCAAGAACAAAGCTTAAATATGACATGCATGATCTCCCTTGAATTCCAACACTTCAAACCAAGATTAAATTGGCAATTTGATAGAAAGACATGGTAAATTTGTAGAATACAACCATGATATGACCATGCATGCAAGAATTTCATGAAAGACAACTCCAAAATGCTATGATATGGACATGCATGTGGGAATTCCATGAAAACAACCTTAAATTCCAAAATGAGGACATGCATGCATGAATTAATTCTTAAACCAATACCTTAAGCCAATTCTTGACTCTATACACCAATTTTCCCATGAATCATGCACAAAACAACTTAAATTCATGATCAAGAAGGTGAATCTCCTACCTTAGGTCTTGAATTCTAGGTGTGGAAGCTCAATTTACAAATCCCCTTCAAATTCTCCGAAGTCCCAAGCCAAGCTCTTCTCGATGAACTCAATTTCTCTCACTCGGTTTGGTCTAGAGGATGAACAAAAGAGGTGCCAAACACATGTGAATCAAGATTAGGTGAATGGCCTAGAATAATCCACTTAGTGGCAAACATGTAATTTACTTGAACTAATGTGATTCAACATTATTTAATCTATTTTAATAATTCCAAATCGAATTTTAATTAAACCAACCATAAAATCATATAAATTCTAATTAGCATATAACACTAATCAATTTCTGTTTCCGTTGCCGATAAGGCTTTCAATTCGCAGTCCGAAACTCAAAACATGAACAGATCATTCTGTAGCAAACAGATAGAAATGCAATTAAGGCAATGCACTTATGCAATCAATTCAGAATTTTACCATAATCAATTACTTATCATGCTTAATCAGGGATTAGCACTAATCAGAGGTGAGGGTTATCACAGTCTTCCCCCCTTAAAAGAGTTTGGCCCTCCAAACTCGGATTACCTTCATTTTGGAAGAACACTGGATCCAGAGGGAACAGTTCAGGATATCTTTTCAACATATCGTCTTCCCTTTCCCAAGTGGCATAGGCGCCACCATGGTTTTGCCAATCCACTTTCACTAACGGAATTTCCTTGTTTCTCAACTTCTTGATTTGTCGGTTTACAACCTGAATAGGCCGTTCTTCATAAGTGTAGTCATCACTTAGCACTACACGGGTAGGCTCAATAACATGGAAGTGATCCCGAAGATAATCCCTCAACATTGAAATGTAGAAGACATTATGCATATGCTCCATTTTAGGAGGAAGCGCCACTTGATACGCCACTGGATTAATCTTTTCAATGATTTTATACGGCCCAACATACCTCGGTGCCAGTTTACCCTTAACCCCAAAACGGGTCTGTCCTTTCATTGGTGTCACTTTAACAAAAACATGATCACCTACTTCATATTCCCTGTCTCGCCTTCGGACATCCGCATAACTTTTCTGTCGGCTTTGTGCGGTTTTCAATCTTTGTTGAATCAGTTTCACCTTTTCTGTGGTTTCATGCACAATCTCGGGCCCAAGTAAAGGCCCGTCTCCAACTTCTACCCAGCAAATAGAAGACCGACATTTTCTGCCATATAAAGCCTCAAAAGGCACCATACCAATGCTCGAGTGAAAACTGTTGTTGTAGGCGAATTCAGCTAAAGGTAAATGGCTTTCCCAATTTCCTTGGAAATCAAGAACACACATACGCAGTAAGTCCTCCAGAGTCTGGATGGTTCTTTCTGACTGGCCATCTGTTGAGGATGGTAGGCACTACTCAGTCTCAATTTAGTACCCAGTGTAGTTTGCAGACTTTGCCAAAATCTCGATGTAAACTTCGAGTCCCTATCAGAAACAATAGATACAGGCACTCCATGTAGTCTAACAATCTCATCAATATAAATTGTAGCCAATTTGTCCGCATTATAGATTGTTTTGACAGGTAAGAAGTGAGCAGATTTAGTCAATCTATCAACAATAACCCAAATTGAGTCCATACCTTTACTGGAACTAGGCAGTCCAACAATAAAATCCATAGTAATATGTTCCCATTTCCACTCCGGTATTGGTAAAGGCTGAAGTAAGCCTGCGGGTCGTTGATGTTCCGCTTTGACTTGTTGGCAATGTAGGCATTTTGATACAAACTCAACAATTTCTTTCTTCATTCCCGGCCACCAGAAATTCAGTCTCAAGTCTTGGTACATTTTTGTATTCCCCGGATGGATGGAAAGTTTCGAATTGTGGCCTTCCTGCAAAACTCGCTTTTTCAGTTCAGAATCATTTGGTACACACAACCTTTCCTGAAATCTCAACACATTGTTTTCAAATTTAAAGTCCGCCTCGGTTTGGATTCCCGTTCATCAATGACCTTTCTCAGAAAGTCATCTTGGTGTTGTTTCTCTTTAATCTCCTCAATAAGTGCCGGTTGAGCAGAAATAGCAGCTAATGTCCCACCTTGTTCACGCAAAACAATTTTAACTTCAAAATTTTCAAGATCACATAGTAGTTCCTTCTGTCCTTTGAATGGATCGTACATATAATATCGTTTGTCTATGCTGGCTCCACTGAATGAACTGTACATACAATATTGTGCCTGTGTACAAAAGCGTGCTATGTAACGACAGTGCATTTTTTATGCATGAAACAAGAATGAAAGCATATTCTATGTAACAATAGAGAAGTGCATATTCTATGCAATAATGGAGAAGCGCATATTCTATGCACGTGTAACGAATAGGAAACGTATATTCTATGCAAGACAACAACTGAGATATAATGGCATGTTCTATGTGAACCAAACAATTTGAGAGCATATTCTATGCATGATTGGTAACGGGAGCATATTTTACGCATGATTCAAAGACAAATGCATATATTCCATGCATGATTCAAGAGCCAAAGCAATAAGCATGTTTTATGCACAATGCAAAAGCGGAAGCACATTCTATGCAGCTAGAGTAAGAGCATGTTTTATGCGACAGTATAAGTGGAATGCACATTCCATACAACAACAAAGAAACACATATTCTATGCAACAACAAAAGCATATTCGTCAAAACCAATTCAAGAACAACTTTCGATTTACCTCTCGGAAAAGTTGCAATATGTTCAAAAGGATACACCTTGCTTATGTTAATGAGTAACGGACATCATGCACTGGAAATGCAGTTCTGAGCTTCCATAGAGGCATTATGAATTCAGTAATGAGCAATCCCTTCAATTTTGAAATCCAAGGACATAAAATAGAACCAGGGACACAAAGGAGACCCTTGGAAACCCGCCGGCCACAAGAGGGGGCCGCCGGCCACCTGCCGGCCACTGGTGTGCCTTGCCGGCTACCAGTGTGACTTGTCGGCCATCGATGGTGCCTTGTCGGCCATCGATGGCAGTTTGGGGCAAAACTGTCTTTTCATGCACGAGCCATTAAATACAAGCCACTAGGGCTCATTTCCTCACATCCTCTTGACTGAAAATGCTCTCTCTCTCTCTCTAGGTGCTTTTTTTCTCTAGATTTGAGCCTTTTATGCATTTTCCAACACCCCACATAAACTTTATTCGCTAAATCCTTCTAGTTCTTTTTGCTTTGAACCGATTGGAATTTGATTTCGATGCTTCTTTCCTCATTTCCACCATTCCAGGCTCATTCCCCTCGAGTTTCTCTCAAGTTCTCTGCACTTTTCCCGACTTTGACTTTTTCCTTCATTTTCGCTCTCTTAGGATTGACTTTTTCCAAGTTTACCCATTTTTCTTCACTTTTCACCCATCTCGCACCTATTTCCAGATGGCGGATGAGGTTCCTCACGACGGGGCTCCTCTTGAGCTTTCCCTAGTAGACTTCGAGGCGACATTGAGGCCGAGCCAGAGCCGTTATCGTTGAGTGTACGGCCTTTTGATCTAGGGAGATATCATCCTCAAACACACATATTGCCCACTACCAGAGGCATCAGATGTTTTACTGATTTCACTAACGACGCGCCAGAGGACCTCCTGTTAAAGGAGCCAGAGTCTCATTTATCAGCCATTACCATTGAGGTATGAACTCTATTTCTATGCATTTCTGCCCTTAATTGTTCACATTTCTTGCATTGCTTTCATCTGACTGTGTCTCATACACTGCCTTGATCTGATTGCATCTCATGCACTGCCACAGGGTAAGTCTCGCCCCTTTAGGGGTTATGGTACAACGACTGCTCGAGCTAGTATGACGAGCTCCCAGCTAGAGTTCGTGACATTGTTGATGAGCCAGGCTTCGGCCTTTTCTGCTCCATCTTGACTCGGGTTACCGCGAGTCGTCCTCTTTTAGGAGCACTAGTGGAGAGGTGGTGGGACACCACCAACTCCTTCCACTTTTCCACCACAGAGGAGATGATAATGACTTCTTACGACTTTGCCATGATCACCGGCTTAGGCGTAGGATGTGATTCGATCCCTCGTGATCCAGATATGGAGGAGTGAGAGGCAGCTTGGCTCGAGTTGCTTGGGGCACATCTACCGATATACCGGACGGGCATGGTGCGATACACCTGGTTCAAGGAGCAATTTAGGGGGATGAGCCTAAGATGATAGATGAGATAGAGCAGTATGCCAGGGGCATCCTGATGTTCATATTCAGTACCACCCTGTTTTCAAACAGGTAGAACACCGTGGGCCTGTATTTGTCGAGTGATTTGGTGACTCTTCCTCGAGTTCAGTTTTATGATTGGGGTGGAACCGGCCTCACCACATTATACGGATATATGTGCTCTTCCTCCTGTCTACGAGGGAACTTAGTTGGAGGTTACTGGTGAGCCTAGGAGGTACACTTCTCAGTTCCCTCTTTATACTTTACATTTTCTGTTCAGCATTTCTTGCTTTACATCCGTTCAACACATGTGCTTTCTGCTTTACATTTTCTGCGTTTGTTCATACAGTAAGCTTTCTGCTTTGCACTTTCTGCAACTGTTTATACTGTGTTGATTACATACCTCTGCATTCTCCCTGCAGCTATGAGTGTACGCATACTTCCTAACTCTTGCCCCAGAGCCTGTAGATGAGATTCCATTGACGGTCCCCTTTTCTCGAGTATACGACGGCTAGCTTTGCCGTAGGACTCGTGAGCCCTTCATGTTTTTCCGTCAATACTTCGACACGGTAGCGGCATACGTAGTAACTCGAAACACAGTCATTTTTGCTTTACAGCTGTTTTGATTCATACATTAACTACTGACAGCGACTAATAACCTGTTCACTTTCCATTTCAAATCACATGGCAGCCCTGGGCCATGATACCGACAGAGCTTCGAGCCAGTACCATGTAGCTTGGGGCATTTCCTACTATCATATTCTACTTGAGGGCCCGATTTGCCGAGCTCGGTTCCTAGGCGAGCGCTTCGTACGCCAGACCATGGGCCTGCCTGCTTCATTTATACCGATGGCACCGCCAATATCCATGAGAGCGACAGACAAGCTATATGCCGAAGAGGTGATCTAGTTCATGGTAGACTTGGAGGTAGAGTATTTCCGTGTAGAGGGCGACACGCGACCTTTATCCAGACACACTTGATGCCGCCTCTGACCGATGTTCGCAGGGGTGAGGGAGTGAGAGCTCTGCCGTAAGAGCGAGACGTAGAGTGACCCAGGCGAGCAGAGACCGTGGCAGAGGGGCTTCCAGGCAATGGGGAGGCCTATCAAATCACGATTGAGCCCGCAACAGCTGGGCATAGATACACCAGAGCCCAGGATGTACCTCCGGTATGTACCACATTTTTAGTTTTCCCATCTTTTTTTGATATTTGTTTGTTCTGGACATTAATCATTCCCAATGCATTTACAGGCACCTCCACGATATACCGAGGATCTACTTGAGCTATTAGCCTCATTTGAGGGCATGATATTGATGAGGGAGGCACTACTCGGCTTCCATGGCATTCAGGTAATTTCTTCCAGTTTTCTTACATTCTAGTCATCAAATTTCCACTGACACACTGAAACTGACATGAGAACTTCCCACACTGCACTGATACTGCATCTGAAATACTGCACTTCCATACTGTATTCATACTCTATTCCTGACTTCAGTATATACTCATTCTGCCCCATACTTACATCTGATACGCATATTGTGGTTGATATATGACAACTATCTTTTCAGGTTCCACCTATACCGGGTGCGCCAACAGGAGCAGCACTAGGACCAGTAATGCCTCCTCCGTCAGCAAGAAGAGAGAGAGACAGGCTCCAGCACGCAGCCGAGGCCGAGCTAGGGGCACCCGAGCTGAGAGTGGCCCTTCAGAGCCTATTCTGAGCAATGATGATACTGAGACTAGTGAGGCCAATGAGGCGACGAGTCAGCATGTTGAGTCATCCGAAAGTGGAGACGATGACGCTGGCTCGGGTTTTGAGAGTGGGGATACTGATGCTGAGGAGGGCTCCGAGGCGGAGAGTGGAGACAGCTCTGGTTCAGACTCTGATTCTGATCCAGACAATGGCGTCGATGGAGACAACGCCCTAGAGTTCCCTCCTTCGAGGAAGAAGACGAAGAGGGCCTCTAGATCCTGAGATAACTGGCGCTGATCTTTGTATTTTTGCTTAGTTTCTTTTGGTTTATAGTGTTAACACATTGTACAGCTTCAGACAGGTTTTATTTTCTTTAAAAACTTGTACTACACCTTTTGTGAAAACAACCATGATCAGAATGAAAACCAAGTTTTTTTTTTGTTGGAAAGAGTGTTGTATTTTGCATCATCAGCACCCCATTGTATGAAAAATGAGATTGAATTTGATAACGAAAATCGAATACGTGTATTGTCACAACAGTCTGAATTAGGTAACGAACCGACCGACAGTTGATATACAAACAAAGCACTATACAACTCGATAAGCAAAACAATTCGTAAACAACAAATACAACTCGATAAACTTGTTAAAAAAAAAGAAACAAAAAGGACTCAACACAAGACCTCAAGGGACACAAACAGCAGAGCAAAACACATGCATCCAACATTATTCTTCATAAAGGAGGACAACAAGTATAAGAGGAAGGCTACCGGCCATAAGTGGTGAATGCCGACCACATGCCGGCTATGAGGGGTGGCCTGCCATCCATCTATACCTCTTGCAGGCCATCAATGATGCCTTGCCGGCCATCAATGTGCAGGACCTCCACATTGGTGACACTTGGTTTCCACTCATTGCCTTATCTTCCACAAAAGGTTGAGCTTCGTGATTTCTTCATTTCAACTGCAAATTTTTCACAAATGGAGCCATTTTTCGCCGAAAAACTCTCTGATTGGATTGTAACTTTGGATGGCTTGGAAAAGGTGAATTTCTAGGGTTTTGGCATAAATGCACTATTTCCACTAAGTCGTTCTCCACTTTGTTTTCCATTCCTTTATGCTGCGGCTAGATGTTGGAACCCGATCACGCACGTCTTTAGCTTCGGGGGACAAGAGATATGCCCGACAGTCAAAGAATTTCAAGCGCTAATGGAATTCCGACGCGATGAGGAAATTCTGCCTCAGCCCCGTTTTGGTCACATCCAGGCTTTAGGAAGGATGTGTGGGCTCACTTTACATGATGCCCGATCCTTGGTTCACAACGGAGAGCTGGATATCCCCAGTTTGATCTATCGATTTTCTGACGTCAGTGACTGAGGTGATTTTTTTTGGCAGGATTTTCAGCAACACGCCCTTTGTTTGTGCATGTTGGCACATTTTCTCATTGTCCCTAGTTTTGGCGGGTTTAGCATTCGATTGATCGAAGTAGCCCAAGGTTTGAAAGAGGGCAAGAGCTGCATGGGCTTCGTACTAGCCGAGACTTTGATGGGTCTAGACGCCTTTCATCGGTGAGAGACAACCAAATTTGCGGGAAGTCCACTACTTCTTTAGGTAATGTTTCCCACCCTTTCTAATATGTGTTTCTCACATCACTCGGCACTCATGCTCTGCTTTTCTCTCAAAGCCCTTTTCTTACTCTTTTCTTAGCACACATCTCTCTATTCTTTAATCTCTCTTTTCTTTCATCCCTCCCCAGATATAGCTCATGGAGAGGTTAAAGGTAGTGGATTCTTGCCCTGCATATTCAGCACGGGGCTATTTCTTTCGCCAACGGCTAGTGGATTTCCCAAATGAGGGGTGGTGGTGCCATTGGATGTGCAACAGGTTTGCTGTTTACATTGCTTGGCGTTACCCCTGGTTTGATCTGCTCGAGATGAGCTACAACATGACTCGGCAACATGGCATTCAGCTGATTGTCTTGACACATTGTGTATTCTACTTTCCGTTCTGGTTCAGGCATCAGTTCGAGCACAACCAGACTTGCCCAGAAGATGGGGTAGAGTATCCGGCTTCATTCCCAATCCGAGGTTCACAATTAGCTTGATATCTCACTGCGTGGAGAACGAGAGAGCTGCTGGCTCCTGCCCCTAGTTTCAACTACGCACTTTCTAGTGAGTGCCTAACTTGGCTCGAAGATGAGTCACAAACCGAGCCCACTTTAGCATCAGAAGCTTCCACAAGCACAAGAAGGGGATGCAGGAACACCTGACTCATCTATGCCTAAGTTTATTACTTTGATCTTACTTTTCAAGTTTTCTTGTTGAATGTAATAAAAGCAACTTTAATTTGTATCGAGAGTTTGGAGAACTTTGTATTGAAATCAATTAAATTGAAGTTGTGGGCACTGAAAATTTTCTTTTTGGTCCAAAAATTGTCTCAGTTGTAAAAAGATTAATTTGAACAAAAATCAACTTTTATTAAAACTTTTCAAAACCATTTTCGATAAGGATCATAACTTGACACACATGGAATCTATCCTCGAGACGTACAACCTCGAATCCAAAAATGGAAAATTGCCCTTTGTTTGAATAGCACTGCTCAACACTGTAGTCAGCTCTTCTCTTAGAGTAAGGATCACAACTGAACTTTCAAATAACGTACAGACAAGGATGCCTTGATTAACACATGGACACAGTTGATTTGGAGGTATTTACGGCCAACTTCAAAATAAAGTTGCCTACGTATCCCGAAGATGGGAATCAGGCCTTACGTAGTTCGGTTCGGGTTCACTCGAGTATTAACTCTCTCATTTTACGCTCTAACTTTTGCCAATGCAGTCCTTTCTGGGTTTTCAACTTTGCGAGCTTAGTTTTTCTTTTTTCCAATTTTTGTGCTCTAACTTTTGCCTAGGTCACCCTTCCAGGTTTTCGGCCTAGCGAGCCTCTCAGGGGTAATATTTCTTCAACTTGTCCATGTTGATCGGTTACGAAAATTCTAGGCCATCCAGGTCCATGAGAATAACAGCTCCACTTGACCAAATAGTTATGATGATGTAAGGACTAGTCCAATTGAGTCTGAACTTGCCCCTAGGGTATGGATGGGAGCTGGTTGTGTAGACACCCCATTTTTGACCGACCTTAAGACTCAGACGTCATTGATTGAGCGCTCGGTGATTGCGCATGTTGTGCTTGTTCTGAGGTTACGGAGTCTCGGCTGAGAGCCTTGCTCCAGACTTCAGGACTCTTTTGTGCTTTGCCTCGGTTTGCAAACCAGGTTCTGTTTTCTCTTCCCGAAGGGAGGGAGAGGTCTCGTAGACCATCTCTCAGTGGTCGTAGGCTACGTTTTGTGGTCGTAGGCCGCTTTTCCCATTTGGAGACCAGTTTCCGATTTTCGGAGCCGTCGCCCGTGCGCCTCGGTTCAGGACTGCTTAACTTTCTCCGTTTGCTTCGGTTTTTGGCACACACCTTGTTTCCTCTCTCTAGAGGGACACTATGGCCTGGGAGACCACCTTCGTGGTCGCACGCCACTTTTGATGCTTAACAGTTAGTTTTCGGGGCACTCGGCTGCGCGTTTTGGCCCCCGAACCCTTGTTTTGCATCCGTCTTGGTTCATTTTTGGCATGGACCCTATTTTCATTGTTTGGAAGGTGGTACTAGGGTGGGAGACCACCTTTTCTTCTTGGAGACCACCTTTCTCCCGCCGGCCAATTTTTTTGACAGGTAGCTGGTCTCCCTTACTTTTGGGCCATAATTGCTAGTCTCTCACCACACCACTAGCTTGCACTCAGTTGGGAGACCACCAATTAGGGCTGCCGACCACCATTCTCCAACTTGACCTTTTTGGACTGGTCGGCCGACCACCTTAATTGGCTGGCCGACCACCTGAACTGGTCGGCCCCTTTCCTCCTGTCTTGTCTCTGTGAGTTGTTGCCAGCTGTGCCAGCTAGAAGGCATAGAATGGATCCTCCATACATGTGTATGGAGGATCTTTAAGCTTGGTTTTTAGCTTCTTTGAGAAGCTTTGGACCTTTTTGGCTATAAAGGAGGGCCTCCCCCTCCTTTGTGTTGGTTCAGAAATTGTTTAAGGCTTATACATACACCTCTCCCTATATCTCTCTATTAGGTGTTCTAAAGCCCCTTGTTCTTGCACCATTGCATATCACCTCTTAGCCTAACACCTCCAACATCAACCTAAGCACCTTGGAGCGGGTTTTCAGAGGTTGAAGGTGTGTTATTTTGGTCCAGAAGTTGCTGGTCCCTTTGGCTACAAGGGTAACACTCTCTTTCCCTTTTCTTAGCATTGTTTTGATTCATCTTTTAGCCATATTTGCAAGCATATTTGGGCTTTATCATAAACTGAAAAAAATCTTATTTTGAGCTTCTTAACATGTTTGTTTAAGACCATTTTTCTGTTGAGGGTCATCTACCCCCTTGCATGCTTCATTTCCCTTTGTTTTGAGCCATGCATTAGGGCCTTTGTGTTGAGCTTTATTGGCCCTTTTAACCACTGAAATCCAGCGGATTTTTAGTGGTTGTTATATGTTTTTGAGCACCAAAATCAGAGAGGGGTGGCCCTCTCACCCCTTGTCTCATTTTTTAGCATATTTGGCCTAACAAGGGAGCCTATGTGTGCATGCTTCCAAGCCATGTTTCAGGCCATTTTTGGTGAGTTTTAGGACCTGCATGAGCTCTGTCCAGAGCTGTTTTTTCCATATTAGGTGTCCCTCTTGCATGTGTAGAATAACCCTCTTCATAGCATATCAAAGGAGCCCATACTTGCATGCTTCCTAGCCTCATTTCAGGCCCTTTTTAGTGAGTTTTAGGGCCTGCATAACCTCTATCCAGAGCTGTTTTTGCCATATTAGGTGTCCCTCTTGCATGTGTAGAATAACCATTTTCATAGCATATCAAAGGAGCATCTCATTCTTGCACGCATAGACCATGTTTCAGTGAGTTTTTGGGCTTTATTTGGCATGTCCATATAGTGGCCTCTTGAATGCTTAATATACTTGTAGTGTAAACCCTCTTCACTAGCTTGTATTGCATGTTGTCTTGGCCCTTGATTCTAGCATTTTTTGGCCATGCCTTAACCTGATTTTGTGCATGTTTTGGATTGCCTTAGCTCTGTTTTTGTGCCTCATGGTCGAATGATGCATGCTATGCATGGTTGTAGTTCAATATCCATGCCTAGCCTTGAGTTTTGTAGCCTCTTGCATGCTTGAATAGAGGTGTTTACATGTCTTGGCATCATTGTGCATGTTATTTCAGACCTCATACTTGTGCCATGTTCCCATGTTTTCCACTCCTTAAGTGCATTTGAGAGTCGTACTTGTATGCCTCGTTTTTGGACCATTGCATGAGCTTCATTTCCATGCCTTTCGAGCCATCATTTGAGACCATTTTCCCCTTGTCTTGGACCTGCCTAGGGTCTGTTTGGGGCTGGTTTTTCCATTTGAGCATCGCTTTGCATACCTCTAGTGTAATCCACTTCACTAATTTCAGTATTTGGGCCACCTAGCATGCATTGTATGAGGTGTTTTCATGATTCAAGACCCCTTCGTATGTCATTTCAGAGCTGGAAAATGTGTTGTTGTATGCTATATTACATGCTTGCCATGCCTTGGTAGAGTTGCATTTGGTGCCATAGTTTTGGTCCCTTGCATTTGCGCATGTTTGCATGAGTGTTGTTGCTTCATTTCATCAGGTTTGGCCACTGATTTGAGTGTGGCTGCGGTCCACTCATATTGGTTTAAGTCCATCTTGCATCGTGCTTGCCATATTATGTCATGTGCATTGAGTATGCCATTGGTAGTTCATAGCATTGCGCATGCTAGTTGCACCTTTGCATATCACTCCTTGCGTGTTTGCGTGTCTTAGTGGCATTATGTTTCGGTTGCATGTTAGAGTTGCATTCATGCATGCCATGTGTATTGCATCATGTTTGGAGTAGGGTTTAGTCCAAACACGGGAAACGAGGGACGTTTCGTACTCCAAATGACGAAACGTGCCTCGATTCTTGGTCGCCGATACTCCGGATTACCCATGATGGTGTTTAGGCCTTGTTGTGTTTATATGTGCATTCATTTTACATTGAGTCGTGCAATCTGACTCCTCAGCCATCATGCATCGAGATGCGTGATTGGTGGCACGAGGATTGAGGACTATCCTCCCTAGAACTTATGCAATGATGGAGAGAGTGGTCGTGCACACATATGTTGAAAATACTTTGCCATGCCCCTTTCTTGCTCTCTGTTGCAGCAAACCAGAAACCAGCAGCAAAAACTGGTCAGCAGTATCCCTACAGGTTCCCATGGTGGAGTTTCAGCCTTTGGAGCTTTGTACAGTATTCTGGGACCAGTTGTAAACAGAGACAAATTGGGGCATCGCGATGGATTTTCCGGCAAGGCGACTCGAGCATGCATGCATTCCTCATCATTCAAGATCGAGCTGAGGCAGTCCATTTCATATGTTTTGCATGCTAGCTTATTTATTTTAGTTAATTTGTTAATTAATTAGGATTGTGTAATAATTAGCTGTAATTCGTTATTCATTCGGTTGTGTATTATTTATTCGGACCCTCTGAGAAGGGCAATGTTGTAATAAGTGTGCGTGTGTGTGATGCATGTCTTCCAACCCCACGTCTTTCTCCCTTTTATTTACCAGCTTATGATGGTTAGTTTTAGGGCATGTTTCAATTAGCATCTATATGTTCACATGTTTGCATTCATTCATCTGTATTGCATGCACCGGGCTTGGCGCATCATACTAACTGCATTGTATTTCAATTCCGAGTTGAATACGCGTATCATTTGTTGCATTTCATATGCCATCTTAGAATAGCCGAGCCTATCTTAGTTGCATACCTGTATGTGTTGCATTAGGCATCTCAGCATAGTTAGGATTCATGCATGATTTCTAATTAGCTTCTTTCTTTGGCTTGGAGTACTCGGTAAGTGTTTATGCTTTAGTATCCTTGCATGTGCGTGAGTGACTGCCATGATAGCATGCTTACCATGAGACTAAGTGCTTATGTGATATAACTACCTGAATGCTTGTGGGTGGAGGTTGGATTATCTGAATTGGAACAATTCATTGATTGCGAGTTTTAAACCCACTAGATAATGGCAAATCACCATGTTTTCTAAGCCCACTTGAGGGTGGCAAAATCCGCATTTTAGCCTACTTGCGAGTAGCAAACCGCTTTCAAAAACAAACATGAAATGTTTTGTTCCAACTCAGGCGATCCAGTCTATACTTGTATGCTGCGCGCATCACATAGTAATTCTAGGCTAATAACCGGGATAAGAGCGCATAATGTTTTCAAAACTCGATATCATGGTTAGTAGAGGCCGATCTTTGATCGGGCGAGCGGGGGTGCTCACGAAGTGACCTTCCCCAATCGTATCCAAGTTCCCGAGCCGAGGCAACTTTGGTGATGACGGACACGTGGCCTTAGGCACGAGTCAGGGTTTCCTAAATTTCCCCAAAATAAAATATTTAGGTGGCGACTCTGTATCTGGTAAAGCAGTCCATGTTTGGCACTTCTTTCTAAAAATCTGTTTTTCAAAACGATTTGCCGGATTTAGACTCTTTGGTGATTTATCGGTCTCGCATTACACTTTGCGGGATTAGATTCAGAACCGTGACATTTGAGTCCGAATTGTAGTAAGCCCCAAATGAACAAAACGGGATTTCTCCCGGGACGTTCGGGGACGTCTACAGGTTGTCTTTCAATACCAAATCCTTTTCCTTAAGATTCCAAGACTTAACTTTCTTGTTAAAAGCCTTGGCAATCCTGCGTTGATATCCTTGAACATGGTACAGTGCTTTCAGCCTTCTCTCATCAAACAGCATCAGTTCTTCGAACCTGCTCTGCTGCTAGTCCACTTCTGCTATCTGGCACTCAGCCATAACCCGCAGCGACGGAACCTCTACTTCAATCGGCAAAACATCTTCCATCCCATAAACAAGAGAGTACGGAGTTGCCCCATTAGATGTCCGAATTGAAGTTCTGTAGCCCCATAGAGAAAATGGAAATTTGTCTGGCCAGTCCTTGTAGGTCTCAACCATTTTCTGCAAAATATGTTTGATGTTCTTGTTGGCGGCCTCAACAGCTCCGTTGGTTTGCGGCCGATATGTAAATGACTTATGAAAAACCACATTGTATTTCTCCAACAAGTCGATCACTTCTTTCTTGAAATGGGAGCCATTGTCTGAAATGATCTCATTCGGGACTCCATAACGGCAAATGATGTTGTTTCGGATGAACTTAGCCACATGCGCTACTTTTAACACTGCATAAGACTGAGCTTCCACCCACTTTGTGAAGTAATCAATTGCCACCAAAATGTATTCATGCCCATTTGACCCTTTCGGTGTATCTGCCCCAATGACGTCAATTCAAAAAAACTGAGAAAGGCCATGGTGAAGTCATGTTGTACAGCTTCGATGGTGGGATATTCATGCGATTTGCATGGATTTGGCATTTGTGGCATCGTCGAACAAAACCAATACAATCTTCCTCCATGGTAAACCAGTAATAACCTTGCTTGAGAATCTTCCGGGCTAACATTACTCCGCTCATGTGTGCTCCACACTCTCCTCCATGGATGGCCTCCATTAGGCGCTTTGATTCCTCAATGTTGACACATAACTTATGCATTCTCAGATAACCCCTCTTATACAACTTACCCTCGCAGATGATAAATTGAACCACCATCCGTCGTATTGCCCTTTTATCTTTGGCATTTGCCCCTAGTGGATAAACCTTATTTTCCAAGAAGTTCCAGATATCATAATACTAGGGGTTTTGATCTTGCACTTTATTTATTGCAGCGATAGACTCGTAAGCTGGCATATATCTCTGCTCAATAATAATCGGATGCATCCGGACTCCAAACGGGATGTCTATCATAGAAGATAGAGTTGATAAAGCGTCAGCGAACTTGTTGTTCTCTCTTAGTAGATGAGTGAAGGTTAGCTTCTCAAACCTAGGAATCAGAACATCCAGGGTTTGGTGATAGATCTTCATCTTTTCTTCTTTGACCTTCCAGTCTCCATTTGCTTAAGACACAACTAGGTTTGAGTCCCCGATGATGTCCAAAATTTTTGCCCCTAGTTCTAGGGTGGCTTCTAAACCAGCGATACACGCCTCGTATTCTGCTTTGTTGTTGGATACCTTGAACCGGAGTTTGAAGGCTAAGGGTATATGGGAATTGTCGGGTGCTATCAATAACACCCCTATCCCATAACCATATTGATTAGACGTTTCGTCAAAGTACATTGTCCAAATCTCTTTCTCGATTTGCAAAATAGCTTCATCTGGGAATAGATATTCTACCGCTTCATCCCCTTTCACTGGATGATCTACCAGGAACTCTGCTACCGCTCTCATCTTGACAGACTTGCGAGTAACATATTTTAGATCAAATTCGAAGAGGAGAAGCAACCAATGGGCTAGCCTACCCGTAAGCGCTGGTTTCTTGAATAGATATTTGATATGATCTAATCTCGAAACCAGAATTACAGAGTGAGCTAACAAGTAGTGCCTCAACTTCCTGGTAACCTATACCAAGGCTAAGCAAGCCTTCTCCAGCGGGGTGTAATGGGTCTCATAGTCCAACATTTTCTTGCTCAAATAGTAGATGACTTTCTCCACCATATCCTCAGATTCCTGAGCAAGCATACATCCTATTGTTGTGTCCGTTACTGACAGATACAGAATCAAGGGCTTCCTTGGCTCTGGCGGCGACAACACATGCTGGTTTTGTAGGTACTACTTGATCTGCTCGAAAGCAAATTGACATCGGTCATCCCATTGGAATTTCTTTCATTTCTTCAGGAGACCAAATAGTGGTTCACAAGTCAAGGTTAATTTTGAAATAAACCATCTTATGAATTGCACTTTACCCAGAAAGCCTCGCACCTCCTTTTCAGTCCTTGATGGTGGCATTTCTAGGATGGCCTTGATTTTGGAAGGGTCTAGCTCGATGCCCCTCTGTGTGATCAAGAAACCCAGCATTTTCCCTGCTGTTACGCCAAAAGTACACTTCTGTGGATTCAACCTCAATCTGTATTCTCTGATCCGTTGGAAGAATTTCTTCAAGGCGGTGTAGTGGCCCTCTCTTTCCTTGGACTTGACAATCATGTCATCCACGTACACCTTGACCTCTTTATGGATCATGTCATGCAGAATTGTGGTTGCAGCCCGTTGATAGGTAGCCCCAGCATTCTTCAGCCCAAACGGCATCACCCTATAGTAGTAGGTTCCCCATGACATAGTGAAGGTAGTTTTCTCTCTATCCTTGGGTACCATCAGAATCTGGTCATACCCGGAAAATCCATCCATGAAGGAGAGCAACGCATGGCCTACGGTAAAGTCCACCAGTTCATCGATGTACGGCAAAGGAAAGTCGTCCTTCGGACTGGCTCTGTTCAGATCTCTAAAATCCACACACACTCAAATTCTGCCATCTTTCTTTGGCACTGGAACAATGTTAGCCAACCAAGTTGGATACTCAGATACTAGCAAAAACCGTACGTCTATCTGCTTGGTGACCTCCTCTTTAATCTTCAAAGCCCAATCCGGGTGTATCCTCCGAAGCTTCTGCTTGACGAGTCAAGCCTCGGGGTCAAGAGGGATCCAATGCTGGACAATCTCAAGATCGATTCTAGGCATGTCTTTGTAGGACCACGCGAAAACATCTTTGAAATCTTTTAATAAAGCGACTAAGCGCTCGCGCTCATTCGAAGACAACGTGGACCCTATCTGGACCAGACGTGGATCCTTCTCAGTACCCACATTAATTGTAATGATTTCATCAACAAGGCGCTTTACAAACCTCTCCTCCTCTCAATCAATCAAATGTTTCAAAGCCAGAGGAATTCCTTCCTCGTTGTTTTCATCAAAATTTTGAAAGTCATGATCAATGCAATATATAAGTGGCACAAAGAAGTACTCAAAACCTGCGATGGCATTCTCATTCAAAAGGTTCAGCTCATCCAATTCCTTAGTTACAACCGACTCAAAAGAAAAGGAAAAAGACAACATGGACAAAACCTCGGCATTTGGATTATCACCCCTAAGAATACCATACTCCGACTCAAAGGAACTGGAATCTGATTCCGACTCCACAGACTCTGTGCAATCAGATTCCGGCTCACTGCCTGACTTAAAACTACTGGACATGAAGCCCTCCTCCAGCTGCCAAATGAGGGACGGTGCGTCAGATGCATCCAAGATACCACTGGAAGGGTTCGCGCTCGGTTGGTCTCCGATCATGGAAACGGTCAGGTTATCCCCTAAGCTCTCTGAGTTGATCTGAGGATCCGAAAGGAGACATGCCAATGCTGTTCCTACTTCAAGTTCACTGCTGTTGGAATCACTTTCTATGGTCTTTGTAGCCTCAGCAGTTAGTTCAGTCTATTCCTTTGTGTCACTCTCTTGTAGCTGCAAGTCGAAGAAAATCTCAAAGCTGGGAACCCGTTGCTTCTCAGAGTTGAATTAGGGTTCAGGGAAACCACAGAATGGGAAGTCTTCTCCCTCCCGAACAAAATAGCCATTCAGGGTTCCTCGGATTGGTCTATGCACAAGCTCGTACCGCTTTCTGATCTGCTTAGCTTTGGCTCTTCTGGCCATTTCTTTCCCTTTCCTCACCTAGTCCTCTTTGGTGGGTGTATAGCTAAGACTAAAGGCATGTGGGTTATGTGGCACGTCGGCCAATGCAGCAACGCCCTTTCGGCCACTCCTTCCTAATCCCATTCCGGGCATTTATTGTAGCTTATTCATGAGATATACAGATTGGGCTCTGACATATAGGCTTTCATCAATAGCTAAGACATTCTGTACTACTCGGGCTCAGCCAAGGTAAACCCCGAAAAGAAGATATCTTCTTCGCTATGCACAATCTCTAGCACATGTGTAGTGATCTCTGACGGAGGATGTATAGATGAGTTCCCGAAGACTATGGCCACCCCTTTTCATGGGGGTACTTCAGCATTTGGTGGAGAGTAGAAGAGACAACTTTTACTTGGTGCAGCCAGGGCCGCCCGAGTAGTAAGTTGAAAGTGGCCGGAACATCTAGGACATGAAACTCGATGTCCTGTTGAGCTGGGCCAACCTGTACTCTAATCTTCACTGTTCCCATCACCTCTCTGCTTGTATGGTCATACGATTGGATCACCTGGGCTGTAGGCACAAAATCGGCCGGTTTCAGACCAATAGCATAACCTGTACGGCAATGAAAGATGTTGATTGTTGACCCAGTGTCGACTAATACCACTGGTGCCCACTTCTCTTGGCACTCTATGGATATGTATAGAGGCTTGTTGTGTGCAGAGCCTTCTGGCGGTAATTCCTTGTCTGAAAAGGTCAAAGTCGGCACAGCGCCTCTCGGGAAGACTAATCCCACTAGTTGTTCCGGGATAGTCTCAATGGATAACTTGGTTTTATCCATCGCCGATAATACAACCTGTCTGTGCACTCGCAAAGCCATAAATAGCCCCCAGATAGATATGTCAGCTTGAGTCTTCTTCAATTGCTTCAGCACATCCTCTTCCTCCAACTGCTTTTCCTTCTGTTTCTCTACTTCTTTGTCCTTTCCGGAGGCTTTGGGTTGGTCCAGATGCGGCGGTTTGAAATATCGGCCACTTCTTGTCATGTGGTCAACTTTTTCCATATACCAGGTATTGTCAGGAAGGCTTTCACCCTAGTCCTCATCAGTGTGGGCAAGATGCAGTTTATCATCTTCCCACCATATACCTCCGGCAACCGACAAGCAATCATTCAATTCCGCCCTAAGTATTCTCTCAGCAGAAACATTCCCTGCGAGGCGTTGAGTTATTCCAGCTTTCCGATCACTTTCACTTATTTCTTGCCCAAACCGCTCCAGCGTGGCTTCTTGTTCTATATGCACAGTACTAACACTACCTAGTTCCTGAGCCAATTGTTCTTCACCGGTGTTTTCTAGCAGTTTACCTTTCCCATCGGCCATTTTGGTCATTGCAACGATTCCCGCTTCCTGTTTTTCCAACTTCAATTTAGTTCCTTCATCTATATTGTGTTCATCACTTAGCCAACCCAGATCAAACCAATCAATGTGCACGTCCCCCTGATCTTGCTCATCAAAGAACTGCAAATTGTTTATATCCACCTCCAGGTTGGCTAGATCATCTAATCCCTGACTTGGTCCATCTTCACGAATTACATTGACCTCAATCTTAACTGGCAACACCACCTCTAGCTCTGCTTAATTGATTGACACAATATAGCAGCTCGGGTTGTACACCCCATCAGATAAGTTCTCAAAGCCTTCGGGCAACGGACTGATATTCTCCACCAAGGCTGACCTCCCTTTATCTTCCACTGTCACCACCACGGGTTCGGGTTGGAGTGAAGACGCGTTCATCATGCACGAGTTTGTGCTCTCAGGGATGAACAACGCCGGCTTAGGTAGGTGGAAAGAGGTGATGTATATACTGGGGTCATAAGGGACAACCAGTGTATGGATGAGGTTTATATGTCGGGGTGAAGGGACTTGGTTATGTGGTATGAGAGGATTTGTAGTGACGTTGGGTTTTTCGGGAGGTGCTATCACCTTACTGTCAATGAGATCTTGAATCTCATGACGCAGTCTGTAGCATTGATCAGTGTCGTGACCATGTTGTTGGTGAAAAGCACAGTATTTGGTCGGGTTGTATTTAGGTGAGAGAGGATCGGGCAGTGGGCATTGTTCTAACGGCTTAAGATGCCCTTTTCTGATCAGGACCCCTAGGGCTTTGGATAAGAACATGTAAAGCAGGGTGAAGACCCTCTGGCCTCTGGCTTGATGGCTTGAGGTTTGTGAAGTTGTATTGGATATGTTGGCGAACGGGTTGGCAGTTTTGGGTGTGGTGGTGACCATGCTTACATCCGAAGGTTGTGTAGAGGTGCCACTAGTCGTGGTTGCATTGGAGCTGTGTGTAATGAGCTTTTTGGGCTGTTCCTTCTCATGATCTATCAGCCCCTGCTTTGTCGCATCCTCAATTTGAACTCCTATTTCATGGAGCTCCACAAATGTAGACAAATGCAAGACTATCATCTTCTGTAATAGTCTCCCTTGCAAATTATGGACCACCATTGGGATCTGATCTTTCTTGGATGGCCTAATAGTCATCATAGAGGCCTTGGCCCTCCACCGGGTTACAAAATCCGAGAAGCCCTCATTTGGCTCCTGGCGAGTTGCTTCGAGATCATGAGTAATGACCTCGATCTGAGTATTGTAGGAGTACTACGCTATGAAGGCCTCAGCCATTTCCTCCAAATTTCTTTTCACAGAGTCCTCAAGTTTGGCATGCCAGATGGCGCTATACCCGACAGGGTCCGGCCAAAAAGCGACAACTTCTGCAGTCTAGTGAGACCCATTGGTCGTAGGATATCTGAAAATAACCGGAAATGGACCATGGGATCCCTGGAGCCATCAAACCAGTCTATGTGAAGCATCTTGAATCTGTCCGGTAGAGTTACTGCAGAATCTGTGTATCCATCCTCAATATCAAGGATTGAATTCATGCCTTGTGCCCGTTTGAAGAGTTTTTCTAGCTTGTTGACCTTCAATGCAGTAGGGTCAACCTCGAATTCAAATGGCTCCTCCGTTTGGTTAACTGGTGCCTTGGAGGTCTGAGGTGGGATTGGATCTACCGGAATGCCCATATTCTCTTGGATATTGATTGTGACCCTGGGTGTCAGAACTCCTGCTGGGGGCGCAAGGGATGCAGAGGCTACTGCCGGTTGTGGTTGCTGTTGCTGAAGCCTATCTATCACTTCTACTTGGCAAGCTACAACCTCAGCTTGGCGGGCTGTGACCTCAGCTTGTCGGGCAACATCTAGCTGCATGGTCTCAATGGTCTGCTGGAGCTGACGAAGCATATCTTCCATGCCGACTGAGGGATATTGAGCTATCAGAACTGGTGAATACTTTTTTTCTGGAGTAGAAGTAGAAAACTGGGCTTGACTGGGCACAGGTGAAGTAAATGGTGACTGTTGAATTGATAACTGCTGAACTGGTGAGTTATGTCTAACCCTCCTCTGTCTTGTAACTGGTGGGAGCGAAGCAAACACTGGTTGTCCCTGACAAGATCCTCGGATCTATAAAGTCTCCTTACACGAGTCCAGAGTGCTTGGGGGTAACTGAATCATTAGAAGCAATGGTAAAAAACTACCTTGGAAAAAGAAAATAAAGCAAAAAGAAACAAAAATCAGAAACCGCGCAGCACCTCAGCTCAAACACAAACAACACGTGGTTGCAATCATAAGCTGGAGAACTATATTCAACACTGACTTCTGCCTCAAAACTGATACCCAGACTTGCAACTGATACATACATTCCTGCAGAGTTTCACTTTAAAAGCACATACCAAGCAAGTGAGAGCCAAAACACCCCTATGATGGGTAGGGTTACCCTGTCCTAATTTCGTCAGGAGCTAGGGGTTCACTACGCAAAACAAGCGGTTTCATACAATTCCTGCATTCGGGTAAGCAACCTGTCCTAGTTTGGAACAGTCTTTATGGTTTCCGATATGCAACTAGGTCGATTGGTCAAAAAGGGTACCTCAGCAAGACTACCTAATATACTTCTCACACCTAACACCGAGAAGTGAAAGGAGGATCGAACGGTACAGCGGTAGTCCAGATACAAGGGTTGTGTTTCCATCGTGGTAGAGCCCACAATTGGTCAGCTTTTTGGCAAACTTTTCCAAGCAAGCCTCTGGCAAACTGTTCAGGAATAGCAGATGGCAAACATTGTGACTTAGGTGCACTGATGCAAATGCAAATCTAAAAAAACACGTAAGTATAGATAAAACAACATATCATGAGTTCGAGTCAAGTGCTCTAAATCCCCAACAGAGTCGCTAGAAACTGTGGACTCGCTTTTTTCGTGCCCCTCCTTTCGGAAGGTTTGAAAAGAAGGCCCTCACAGTTCGGACTCCTGCGGTTCTGAATCTAGTCTCACAAGTGCAATGTGAAACTGATAGACACCAAAGAGTCCAAATCCGACAAATCTTTTTGGAAAATTGATTTTAAATCAAATAATGCCAAAATTGGGTAACTTTTCCAGATACAGAGTTGCCACCTAAATATTTTTTGTTTTGGAGAAATTTAGGAAACCCTAACTTGTGCCAAAGGCTACGTGTCCGTCATCACCAAAGTTGCATTGGCTCGGGAACTTGGGTACGAAGGGGGAAGGTCATGAATTGAGCACCCTCACTCGCCCAATCAAAAGATCGGTTTCTACTAATCATGATATGATTTTTATGTACATTATGTGCTCTTGTTTCGGTTATTAAACTAGCTTTATTATGTGATGCGCACAGGCAAATATAAACTAATTTGCTTAATTTGGAACAATTCAACTCATGTTTGTTTGTGAAAATAGTTTGAATTGCCACCTCAAGTGGGCTGAAAGATTGCAGATTTGCCACCAAACATAGTGGGCTTGAAACTGGTTTGCCACTCAACAAAGTGGGCTTAAAACGCGCATTTGTTGAATTGTTCCAATTCAAACAACAAGCCTTCATCCACAGGCATCCATGCAGTTTAGCATTTAAGCACATAGCCTCATGGCAAGCATGCTAATCATGGCAACATTCACACTTATGCGAGTATGCTAAAGCATAAAAACTCACCTAGTACTCCAAGCCAAAACATAAACTAGTTAGAAAGATGCATGATTCTAACTATACAAGATGTCTATTGCAACGCATGCAAAGAATGCAATTAATAGGCTCGGCTACTAATGTGGCATATGGATCAATTTGAACAACATGCGATTAAACACGTATTCAAATAAGTATTTTCAAATGACAATACAGTTTGAATGATGCGCCGAGCCTCGGTGCATGCAAGACAAGATGAATGGATGCAAGCATGAGATATGCTAATTGAAATATGCTCCCTAATCTAACCATCAAAAGTGATTAAATAAATGGAGAAAGACGTGGGGTTGGAAAATATACACACATGCATGCACACTTATTACAACATGACGCCCTCACGGAGGAGGGTCCGAATGAATAAGCTAACCAATTAGTTACGCTAATTAAGCTAACTAATTTTTACAAAACTCGAATTAATTAACTATTCTAGTTAACTAATTATTACAAACCAAAATTGAATAACTAGTTAAACTAACTAATTAATTACAACTCTTAATTAGCTAAAACTAATTAATTAATTTACAACACAAATGCGCACGAACTAAGCATTTAAGATATTAAACTATGCTGCCACTGCTCTGCCTCGGGAAGTGGAAGATGCACATGCTCGGTTTTCTCCCGGAAAAGACCTCTGTTTTGCTCTCGAAAGTCTCTGTTTGCAGGGTTGAGCATTTCCAGAACCTTTCTGCTCCACCTTACCAAAATTCTGCTGAGGTTTACATCAGTGGCCAGCCGGCCATGCAGGGATGTTGCCGGCCAGTGAGGTGTCCTACCGGCTAGAAATGATGCGCTGCCGGCCATTGATGCACTAGGTCATCATACTGCAACGTAGTACAAACAGAGCAAACCGAGGGTTTTTCTAAGGATTTGTTTGTACTGTATCCCTCCGTATCATCTCAATATCTCAAAGGAGTGACACATTTGGATCCAAAAATCACCAATCAAGCAAGTTCATTGCATGATGGCCAAAGATCCAAGTTATACAATTTTGATAAATGCACAAATATGACCAATAAGACCACCACCCTATCATGCATGATCAAGGGCAATGAAGGCTTAGGAAAGTGGCACATTTCATCACTTTTGAGTATGAAATATCCCATTTTCCTTGTGTTCAAATTAACGTTCAATTTGAACACATGCAATGCAACACAAAGACATGCTTATCCTGTCACTTTTACTTGTCAATTTTGTTTACACATTTTAATTACCAAATCATTCCTTAATCAATTTGTTCATTGGTGAGTATCCTCTAAGGTGAAGGAGTGTCAATCAAAGGATAGTGTAAGGCAAGAGAGAGATCATGTTTTTGATAATAAACCCTCAAAGAGGATTAAACCATTGAGCATGACCTCAATCTCAAGCTTAAACGATCCCAAATGAGAGAGTAAAGCAAAGACGGAGGTTGCAGAAATTTAGATGCTGAAATTGAGTGATAAAAGCACTAAAAACATGTAGCCAAGTCACACCAATGATATTTAAAGCCTTAAAACAACAAGCTAGTGCAAGGATTTACATTACAACTACACAAAGCAAAGTTCAAATGAACCAAACAGCCCAAAACAGAGATAAAATAGGCTATTTCAGAGGCTAAAACATGCTGGACTTAAGCTAAGTTAAGCTAGAAAAACATACTAATATGTAAGACTAACTAAGCATGCAAACAAGTCACAATGAAGGGAGGCGAACCCCTCAAATTTTGGAATTCAAAATGAGTTTTTTATCACTGAAAAACCTCTGAAATTCAGTGGTTAAAAGGGCCAAAAAAGTTGGTTTGAAAGTGATGGATAAAGGCATAAAAGCTTTATAAACTAAGAAATAAGAAGGGTGAACCACCCCCTAACTAAAAAGGGCTCAAACCACCATTTTTAAGTCACAAAAACAGAGCTTTTTACAATTCAAAACTAGCCTCAAAAAATTTGAAAAAGATAGAAAAACAAGTATTGAAAACAAGATAACAATACTAGTGTAGACACCCCATTTTTGACCATCCTCGAGACTTGGACGTCACCGCTGGAACACTTGGTGATTACCCTTGTTCGTGTTTCGTTTTGAGTTCCCAGGAGGTCTCGGCTACGCGTCTTGCTTCAGGATCTCTTAAACTCGACTGTTCTGTGTTTGGTTTTGCACCAAACACTTGTGTTTTTGTTTCTGAGGGTAGAGAGTAGCTTGTTAGCTACCCCTGACACCCACCGGCCATGGCTTGAGGCCACCAGCCGTGTTTTGAGGCCACCGGCCATTGGTAAAACATACCATTGGCTGGTCGGCATTTAGTGTAGCCGACCGACCATATATTTGGGCGATGGCCTCCTTTTTTGGCCGGTAGCACCTTCTTGCCTTTTTCAGGCATAATGCATGCCAGTTGTGCCAGCTGGAATGCATTGACCCTTCTCCCTATGCACGGGTGTGGCTGTTTTGCACCCTTTGCCCCTTTTTCTTGCATCCTTTACTCAAGCTTCTTGAGGAAGCTTGACCCCTTGTCTTAGCTTCCTCAAGAAGCTTGCACCTTTGGGTTAGCTTCCATTGGAAGCCTTGACCCTCTTGACCCTTCTCATTTAGTTTCTTTGAGAAGCTTAGCACCATTTCATTGTCTATATAAGAGATCACCCCCCTCCTTTGTCTTGGTTGAGCAAAGTCCAGACCTAATACACATATATATTTGATATATATCCTTCTCTCTCTATATCTCCCTCTCTCTCATCATTTGTGTGTGTTCAAGGGCCTTAAAGTGCATTTTATCCTTAGTTTTGCACACAAACACACACTACTACACCATACTTCAACTTTGAGAGGCTTTGAGGGTTTGTTCTTGAGGTTTTGGACTGGTTTTGATCAAAAGAAGGAGGCTGCATTTGCTGTTCACCAAGGGTTCTTCAAGGGTAACTCTTTTACTTTAGATTCCCCAATCTTGCACTAGACTTTTGCCTATCTTGCTTATTGCTTTAGACTTTGTGTATAACTGAAAAAAGTCTTGTATTTGCATGCTTAAGATACTTCATTAAGGTCACTTTGTTGTTGGGGGTCGACCTCCCCCTCTTAGGCCTTATTTGGTCCTTTTTGTGCTTTCTCCTTTAAGCTTTGATTATCTTGGTGTGTTGGCCTTCTCACCACTGAAATCCAGTGGATTTTCAGTGGTGAAGAAGAGGTTTTGAGGTCTTGTATAGGGGAGGGACACCCCTCTCCCTTGGTCTCTCTTTTGTCCATATTTTTGGCTCATAATGGTAGCATGCATGAGTAGTTGTCTTTGGCTCCATTTCAGAGGTTTTTGGGTGTTATTGGGTCATATTATGCCCCTGTTTTTGGTCGGATTAATGGCCCATTTCATGCTTAATATACTTGCTTTGTATTCCCTCATTTTGCCTAAAAGTGCATCATGCCATTAGACCACCATGCTCTCATGTTTTGACCTTGCTTTGTGAAGTTCTTGGTCATATTTTGCCATGTTTGAGGTCTGTTAGGCACTGTCTTGATCATATTTGCCGTGTTTGGTATAGCCCCTTTGTATTTTGGCTTGTGAGCCTTGAGTGTGTGAGTCATAAGCATGCCTTAGTTGGGTTGTTTCAATGCTTTAGAGTCATTTCACATGCCATTTCAGTCCCTAATCCATGCTTGTATGCTTACATTTATCATCACTTTCATGCCTTGAAAAGTTGTTTTGTTGTGCCTTGAAATGAGCATTGTGCATGCTTAAGTGTTTAAGTCTTTGGGGCTGCCATATCAGTGGGTTTTGGGGGCTCCTTTTGCATGTTGAAACTCTGTTTTGTATTGAAAAGTTCATGCCATAAGTGTTTGGGGTAGTTGTAGTGAAATGCTCCTTGTCTTGGGCCTATTGGTATGCATGCTTGCATGAGCATTTGTCCACCATTTTGGGCATTTTGGTCACTGTTTTGGGAGTAGACTGAGGTCTGCCCTTTGGGTTTTAGGTCCACCATTGCATGATCATGTTGCATTGCTTTGGTTTCATGTTTGCACTATATCATACTTGCATGCTTGCATATTATTGGCTAGTTGCATTTCATGTCTTAGTTTACATATTAGATTGCATTGCATTGCATCTTATATGCCTAGCATGGCACATTTGCATGCTTAGTTTGCATCACATTTGGCATGTTTTTGCATCTTAGCCTCATATTGCATCTTTGAGCCAAGCTTATATACTTGCATTGCATTGTTTGGTTTGGGGTGTAAAACCAAACTTGAGGGGTGAGGAGTGTTCGTACTCTAAGTGACGAAACATGTTTCAATCCTCGGTCGCCGATGCCTTTGATCTCAACATTATAAGGTGTCGGCATTCATTTGTTTGTTGCATGCATTTTACATTAAGTTGCAAGCTTGGCCTCTTAGGCCATCATGCATCAAAATGCACAATTGATGGCCCGAGGGTCGAGGGTCATGCCCCCTTGAGTCCATTGCATGATAGGAAGTGTGGCCATGCTTACATTTGCTTGAAAATTCCATGCCATACACTGCTTGCCCTCTGTTGCTGTCAACTGCAGGATTCTGTAGCAAGAGATGGCCGGCCGGCCACATACAGTGCCGACCGACCATCTATGGCTGGCCGGTGGCCCAACATTTGGCCGACAATAATGTTCCCATGGCCGGTGGTGCTTTGCATTGGCCGGTGGTGTTCCAGAGTGATCAGGAAGTGGTTCAGAGGTGCCCCAGGAATTTTCACAGTCTTTAGAGGAGCTGGGCAGTGTAAACAGAGGCAACAATGCTATGGCAGCGAGTTTCCAAGCGGGGCGAGTCAAGCATGCATCATTCACGCATTTCGAGGCAAAGCTGTGGCAGTCTCTTTAAGCTTCACATTTAGTTTATTTTGTAATTAATTTGTTAATTAATTAAGGGTCTGTAATAATTAATTAGCTAGGATAGTTGATTTGTTATTCGGACTGTATTATTATTTCGGTCCCTCCGAGTGAGGGCGTATTTGTAATAAGTGTGTGTGAGTGTGTGCATGTCTTCCAATCCCACGTTTTTCTTCCTTTTTATTTACCCGCTTATGATGGTTAGACTGGGACATATTTAAATTAGCATACCTTATGCTATGCATGCGTGCATCCATACATCTGTCTTGCATACATCGGGCTCGGCACATCATGCTAACTGCACTTGTATTTCAATTCCAAGTTGAGTACTTGTTAGTTGCAACATTTCACATGCCATCTTTAGGGTAGCCGAGCTTATTCTAGCTGCATCCTGCATGTGTTGCATTAGCCATCTTAACATGAACTAGGATCATGCATATGATTACTAACTAGTTTCTGTTTTGGCTTGGAGTAATAAGTAAGCTTTTATGCTTCAGCATACCGCATGCGTGTGAGTGTTGCCATAATAGCATTATTACCATGAGGCTAGCTGCTTATGTGATATAATTGCTTGAATGCCTGTGGATGGAGGTCGAATTACTTGAATTGGAATAATGCATTAAAACTGTGAGTTTTAAGCCCACTAAATAGTGGCAAAACCATCTTTTCTAAAGCCCACTTGAGGGTGGCAAAACCTGCATTTTAGCCTACTTGCGAGTAGCAAACCATTTTCAAAACGAACTTGAAATGTTTTGTTCCAATTTAGGCGATTTGGTCTATACTTGTTTGCTGCGCACATAACATAGTAATTCTAGGCTAATAACCGGAATAAGAGCATATAATGTTTTCAAAACAAGATATCATGGTTAGTAGAGGCCGATCTTTGATCGGGCGAGAGGGGGTGCTCATAGCTGACCTTCCCCAATCGTACCCAAGTTCCCGAGCCGAGGCAACTTTGGTGATGACGGACACGTGGCCTTAGGCAAACGAGTCAGGGTTTCCTAAATTCCCCCATTAAAAAAATATTTAGGTGACGACTTTGTATCTGGCAAAACAGTCCATGTTTGGCACTTCTTTACAAAAATTTGTTTTCCAAAACGATTTGCCGAATTCGGACTCTTTGGTTCAGATTTAGAACCGTAAAAATTGAGTCCGAGCTGTAGCACGAAGGCCCTCACGCGAGGCGCGTCTACAACTAGTATTCTACCTCTTGAAGCAAAGAACACTTTAGGCACAAGTTCAAGCCAAAACCACCTTCAAGAGCTCCAAGAAGGCCCAAAGGAACCTCATCTCAAAGGTGAGAGGATTTGGTTTAGGAGAAGTAGGCAAAAGTGTAGAGAAACTAGGCAAACACACACAATTTTTGCAAGAGAGAAAGAAATTTTTTATGTCTCAAATTTTTCTAACCCCCTCACATGAGAGAGAGGGGTCCTATATATAGAAAACACAAATTTCCCTCACAAACATCCAGCCACACATGTGTAGGAAGATGTATGAATCTGTGCAAACAGCTGGCACAAAATATCACAAAGTATCTGCAGCACACAATGGTGGCCTGTCGGCCATCAGTGGTGGTCGGCAAGGCTTCATTGATGGTGAGAAATGCACATCAATGGCTGTAGACACCATTTTTACCGGCCCTAAGACTTGGGCACTTTCTTTTGAACACCCCATGATGAAAGTTGGAATATACTATTTTATGAATTTCTCAGCAGAAAATATCAAAAAAACTTTAATCCCAAACCTCACCCATGTTGGCCAAATTATTAATTTTTAGTATTTCATAATATTTTATAATTTTATGTGTTGTACATAGTTTTTGATGTTTTTATCTAAATTGGTATAACTAATTTTGATATTTGATAAAAAAAAAAAAGAAAATGATAAAAAAAGTATATATATAAAATAAAAAAAAAAAAGAGGATGAATGAGTGGAGGGATGGAGATAAGATTTTTGGTGAGGTTGTGTGGAGGCGGTGGAAAACAATTATTGTTTTTAGAAAAGGAGGGAACATGGTCATGAGGGAAGAGAATCAAAAAAGAAAAGAGAGCAGGTGAGAGTGGGTAGAGAATGATTGTTAAACATGTCCATAACAAGGTTCATTTGTAAATTTTAAAGTTATTTCGAAACATCTCAGAAATCCAATTAAACTTGTACACGTATAATTCAACCCACCAATTCCATGATTCTATTTTCAATTTGGATAAACTCATTATTTATCATCACCAATTAATCTAGGGTTTCCAAGAAAATTAAGTTTCCATAAAAAGTCACACTTCTTATACCGTTACCTTACATCCTAATTTTCTCCTTGTTCATACATCTAAGGATCATATCCCATCACCTTAATCCATCAATTGAACCTTCAATGCTTCAAACTCAAAAATTCCCAAAATCTCATACTTTCCTCTATATGCTTAAAATGAAAATTTATACATTTATACAATGAAAATACCTCAAATCTAACCATGGATGTAAGTATTGAATAGAAATAGAACCCCTACCTCAATAATCAAGCAAAAGAGTGAGCTTGAAAAGAAGCCTTCGCAAATCCAAGTTCCAATCGGGTAAAAACATTGATCCTCCCTTGTTCTCCATCCTTGATGCCAAAAACCATGGTGGATCGTGATCAAAGTAAAGGAATTCAAGGGTTTGGGGGCTAGGGTTTCGGACATGGAAGAGAGGAAGGAAGAGGAAAGAAGAAAAATATCTAAAATGATCTAAAATCCCGTTTTTAAAGCTGCTGGTCCGTAAAACCCGCTCGAGCGCACATCTTCACGCTCGAGCGTACATGCATTCAGCACAGATTTCAAAACTTCAAACAGGCATAACTCTCCCATCCGTACTCTGTTTTAGGTCGTTCTTGTGCTCAAATTGAAGCCCCGAAGATAAGCTTTCCAATGGTTCTAACCTCACATCCAAATTCAAAGTGTGGAAAAAGAAAAGGGCAAAAGAGTGACGGCTGATTGTAGACAAAATATTCAAACTAAAGTTTTTGATCCAATCTTACTCTACCATCATATTACCACCACAATCAAGACCCCAAAATAAAATAAGGAGGTTCCAAATACATTAATGAAAATGCCTCGGACGACCCCACGTGCCTCAAAATTCAAGCTCACCAGGCGACCCGCTCGAGCGCCCCAACTTGCGCTCGAGCGCTCAGACGAACAAAGACGTCCGCTCGAGCGTCCACTTCTACGCTCGAGCGGGAATCTACAACTCTCAAAATCTCGGGCAGTCTGCAAAATTGCTAAGAACCCTAAAAGTCCACTCGAGCGTAAACTCCTCCGCTCGAGCGGAGGGAAAAATTCTGGGTCGTCACATCCTTCCCTCCTTAAGAAATTTCGTCATCGAAATTGAAGAAAACCAAATAGAAGACAGGTCAAACATAAACAGAAACACACCCTGTAATGTTCCAAAACTAAATCCACACTGGGGATAGGAAAGGATCACAAATACTTTCGTTCAACATACACGCATCAGAATTTCAACGGGCAAGGGGCAACACTAACCATTTATAATCCCAAGTACATAACAACTTTTCAATTAACAACTAAGCGGACCACGTCTAATGCATGCCCAAAGTCATATAAAAGCATATAGGACGAAATCCAATCGTCTACGCATTCCAACATTGAAATTTCGCAGACATACTTAAGATTACGTAAAAAAAATCATATTGATCACAGATACATAATCAATTTCAGATAATTAACCTTTAAGGCTTCCAATTTCTTATTCACTCATTCTAAGCATAACAGTTACGTTTCTTATTAAACAGATAGACATCTTTAAACATAGTTTCACTACTTAATCGTAATTGCTTAGGAAATTTTACCGTAAACATTTAAAAGTACAAAACATAACAGTTGACATTCTCTTAAACGTATACTTAAGAGATTTCCACGGCATGCATTAATCTTAATCGTATTGAAAATACTCTTCACTACATCTCTAACTAGATCGGCCCAGTGTCAATAGTTCATATGTAATTTTCATTAGAGGCACACGTTCAAACTTATCCTGTTAAGTAATTCCTTAAGTGAATCTTATAATGCAATTTACTCGGTGGTACATGACCATTACGGTTACATATAGTTCCCAAAATAACTTAATTACGTGGTTAGCTTCAAATCTGATTATGTATCATTGAATCAGATCTTAGAACCTACCAAATAAGGTTCTGCCTAAAAGGTACAACATATTCCATTCCCGAAATCATATCAAAATCATATCGTTGTGTGGAGTCAAAAACACATTTACTAATTCCTGACAAGATCGGAACAGTGAGAAGAAGAATCCCCATTATAAACATCTGATCATGCCGTCATAAGTTCAAATCTGAATAATAAATACAGCTATCAAAAACAAGGCTAGAAATCAAATCCAAAATCTTACTTGATTAATCAATCATAATCATAGGGTATAACAGTTTCCTTTACTAGCACTTTTTCTTGTTATCGCACAAATTAATCTGGCCCCTGTTTGTCCACTATTCAAACGATTCTTCCTTTTCTTACTGGGAGACACGAGGTCAATCACAGGGTTTCATATTCACAACTTGTAATTATAGTGGATCAACAAACGATCATACAGAAATTGGAGACTAATCATCTGGCTCAATCATTAACATAAATAGAGTTTCCAGTTATTCCTCGTACGTAGATTCTACTAGGTTCATTCATAGGATCATAAATCTCATTATGTATACAGTAACCATGAGAATCACATCCTTTCAGAGTCCATCATATCAAACAACATATGTAATAGTATAGCAAATAAGTAATCTAATTCGTAACATCAAGATTCGTAATTCTTGGTTAGACGTAAGTCTTGGTAAGATTAATTCAATGTAGTAGTAAATCAATTGTAATCACGTAGTGAGTATTGTACAAAGTTGTCTAAACATGAAAGAGGTAGTAAATGTCCAATACATATTGCTAACCCATTAACAAAATGGTATATTCCCATGTCCATTTGTTTTCACCACAATCCACGATATCATGCAAAATGGTTCACATCATAACTTCTATATAGGTGATACTGGACAATGTGGCATAGTTACACAAAAATATTTCACATGAATGATTTCTCAATCATAAAGCGTAGTAACAGGACGCATAAAGCGTGATAACAGGACGCATAAAGCGTGGTAACAGGACGCATAAAGCGTGATAACAGGAATAACAGATGTATGGAATCAAGAGGTGGCTCGTACGGATTCTAGAGGTGGCTCCCACCAAGGTGTAGCACTTAGTTCCGCACAGCACTTTGTTCCATACCAGAAAACATCAGAACAGATTAAACAGATAAGCACATTCTTCCCATTAATCACATAAATAAACATAGATACATAAGCTTAACAGAACGTTGCTGATAACAGAATGGTAACATTAATTATCAATAGCAAACAAAACACATGGTATAATGATGTGCTTAGATTTCCTCCCCCTTTTTTTTTTTATACAAACCTTATATATCACAAATCACAGATTCCACAAACAAATCCTGATTACACATAAACTGAACGCATTCGACACTATCAATTCACATCATGTTATAACATAGCGTAAACTGAACGGATAGATAGAAGCATATTCAGACATATTCTTAGGTATACATGAATCGGAAACAGAAATCAGAGTTTATGCTTGATCATAATCCACCCGTACAAGACCGTCGGTGGCAAGAGATATCTTGTAACACACTTAAACTACGGTATTATTACCCCGGGTAAGGGCCTTGTACTAAAAGTGCCATAATTACTTTTACATATATGGAACATCATTCCTTGCTTCATGACATAACATGTCAAAAGAACAAAACATTGCTTGTCATATCATGTCATTATCGTACGCTTAACAAAATAGGATAATTCTCTTCTTATATGGGCCATTGTATACATAGCTTTCTCTTGCAGTCGTTCACACGTAACATGATTCAAGTATTATACAAAACACAACTTATCAAAGTACGTATCACAATAACTTTTCAAATCATAGGTCCAAACAGTTCCATGACAAGGAAGACATAAATATATCATAAGTAAATGTTCCACGCTTAGTGTTCAAGCAATTTATCTAAATAAATGATGGGTAACTATCAGTTCAAATATAACAACCAAAAATGGCATGTGCATTACTTACCAATCATCTTCCCTTTTCATTTTGTCTAACCAACCCGAGACGATCCTCTATCCTTATTCCCGCCATGTTCTACACAACAATCAATCACAATATATGCACAAAGAATGTACAATAGACATGGCTCATAATCGTTAACGTAAACAAATTACATTTACCGTTGCTATCAATCTTTTCGTATGCACTAAGGATGTCATGCATGGAGCCTAAGTCTTTTCTAGACATCCTACAGCTTAATGGATTCGTGTGTGAGATAGCAACTCATGCTCTGATACCACTTGTCACACCCCAAACGTGCCCCTAAAAGTTTGGGCATGACCACCTCAAAAATGGACATAAAATCTGATAAATATAACCTATGGGGCCTGAACGGAAGCATTTAATATCATATAATAGCGTAAAATAATATCCATTGAGCAACCACTATTATGCCAGGATCATAGACAGAACATAAAGTAGATAAATATACAGTGACGTGCATCTGGAGATAGCTAAATACATATACATATACAGACCCAGCCCTTAAGATCGGGCGTATAACGAAAACATGGGAAGATATACGGAGTACATACACATCAAGCTTAACAGACATTTAGGGTACAAATTGATAACTTAGCAAAACTCCATGACATGAGCGGTCATCTTCTAAGGGCTTAGATACTCAGGGATTGACAACTGGGTAACGGAAGCCACAGGCTAAGGCTGACCTCCAGGTTGAGTGCCTACAGAGACAGACATAAAATAAAGTGAGTCAAGCTCAGTGAATAATAGCACATAACAATTCAATGCTCAACATGAATTATAATACATATCCGTGCATTTATCAATAAAGAGCACATATGGTTAACTTCATCCTGTAATTATATCTCAGACAGTCATGGGTCCAGTTTTCTTAACAGAATGACTTTAAGCCCAGTAGGTACAGAAGATACAGAACGGCCATAGGCCCAGAAATAACAGAACGGCTCATCAGCCCAGAAATAACAGAACGGCCTTAGGCCCAATAATAACAGAACGTACAAATAGGTACGTATATCTTTTCAACATTTCATTTTCATTGAGTTCCAAACAATACATATGCTAATATTGTAACTGACGGAAAACAGAATGTTATTAACAGACATTATGTCACAAGGCATACATTAAGTCAAACAGAAGTTAATATCCTGTCATAGCATAGCACAACCGGAACAGTAATAGAAATAACTTCAGTTTTCTTAGAACACCATTATATAATATTGCACATAAGTTTCCCATGGCGTGACTACAAATTAATACAGATGTCTTGCGTATGACTAAATAATAATAACAGTAACAATTATTAATTGAGGCCACATATATCATTGCCATATGCTTAATAAGGACAGAATAATCCACATTCTAACGTGAGTCTCATAATAATGTTAAACGTTTGCATGCATGTCATAGGTTCTTAACGACCTCGGGTCCATATGTAACACAACGGAATAATCTCAGTTTCATACAGATACTTGGTTTAAAGATGAACATAATTTCATTTATTCATTAAGAAATCACGCGGTTTGCTTATAGATAATAGAGAATTATCATTCGTCATTGACAGAACGTAGTTATTTAAAGTCATACCGATGTAAGCCAATCTTTCAACGTTCACATTGACTTTCAATCATCATAAATGTTTTGTAACATGTTTGTATAACACTTATAAGAAACAGAGTGTTAGTGATAATAATCATCAATGGTAAATAAAATGTACATCTTCGTACTATTACTCACAGTGCATTGGTGGAGCATTTATTCCTCCTGAAGCGTGTCCTACACACATATGAAGTCACACATTAATTCTTTAAATCATTTCCCCTAATTTCCTTTCTCATTTTAACATGATTTACAATGTCTATAACAAGGTTCATTCGTAAATTTTAAAGTTATTTCAAAACATCTCAGAAATCCAATTAAACTTGTACACATATAATTCAACCCACCAATTCCATGATTCTATTTTCAATTTGGGTAAACTCATTATTTATCATCACCAATTAATCTAGGGTTTCCAAGAAAATTAAGTTTCCATAAAAAGTCACACTTCTCATACCGTTACCTTACATCCTAATTTTCTCCTTGTTCGTACATCTAAGGATCATATCCCATCACCTTAATCCATCAATTGAACCTTCAATGCTTCAAACTCAAAAATTCCCAAAATCTCATACTTTCCTCTATATGCTTAAAATGAAAATTTATACATTTATACAATGAAAATACCTCAAATCTAACCATGGATGTAAGTATTGAAGAGAAATAGAACCCCTACCTCAATAATCAAGCAAAAGAGTGAGCTTGAAAAGAAGCCTTCGCAAATCCAAGTTCTAATCGGGTAAAAACATTGATCCTCCCTTGTTCTCCATCCTTGATGCCAAAAACCATGGTGGATCGTGATCAAAGTAAAGGAATTCAAGGGTTTGGGGGCTAGGGTTTCGGACATGGAAGAGAGGAAGGAAGAGGAAAGAAGAAAAATATCTAAAATGATCTAAAATCCCGTTTTTAAAGCTGCTGGTCCGTAAAACCCGCTCGAGCGTACATGCATTCAGCACAGATTTCAAAACTTCAAACAGGCATAACTCTCCCATCCGGACTCCGTTTTAGGTCGTTCTTGTGCTCAAATTGAAGCCCCGAAGATAAGCTTTCCAATGGTTCTAACCTCACATCCAAATTCAAAGTGTGGAGAAATAAAAGGGCAAAAGAGTGACGGCTAATTGTAGACAAAATATTTAAAGTAAAGTTTTTGATCCAATTTTACTCTACCATCATATTACCACCACAATCAAGACCCCAAAATAAAATAAGGAGGTTCCAAATACATTAATGAAAGTGCCTCGGACGACCCCACGTGCCTCAAAATTCAAGCTCACCAGGCGACCCGCTCGAGCGCCCCAACTTGCGCTCGAGCGCTCAGACGAACAAAGACGTCCGCTCGAGCGTCCACTTCTACGCTCGAGCGGGAATCTACAACTCTCAGAATCTCGGGCAGTCTGCAAAATTGCTGAGAACCCTAAAAGTCCGCTCGAGCGTAAACTCCTCCGCTCGAGCGGAGGGAAAAATTCTGGGTCGTCACAACAAGACAGCTCTCTCTCTCTCTTTCTTATCTATCACACACAGATACACATGCATGGAGACCACTCTCTAGCTCTCGGTTTTCACGGCCATGAAGTAAAAACACAGAGATACAGGGACAACTCAATCTAGCTCCCTCTCTGAAGACACTCTGCGGTTTTTCTGCCTAGAGAGAGAGATGGCTGCAGATATGGTGGTGAAAATGGGTCAATGGCAGAGAAGGAAGTGAAGAACAATCATGGGTGTTGCAAAGGTGGGCCCTTCCATGGATGCTTAACGTGGGTTTACTGAGGCTGAGGTTTGTGCGTATTATCATATGCTGGTGAGTAGCAAATGGGGTGAATGGGCCCACGGTAATTTTGTTAAATCATGGGCTGGTATTGAGTTTGGCTACATGGGCTTGTTATATGAATTTGGGCAAATTCTATGCTAGTGCCACGTGTTGGAATTATAAAATCATTTGAGATCATGCGTTGATGCTGCTGAGGTGGGGGCCTCCATTGAAGATGAGTTTACATGGGCTGAGTGGCTGGGGGTTTGAAACGTTGGGCTTCATTTCCAGTGGAGAAAAGGAGTGGACAGTGGACTGTGCTAGTGATGAAGTTCTTTATCTTCTTTTTCTTTTGAGTGTTTGTGAGGTTTCATTTTATTTTATTATTCTCTCATCTCTCTCTCTCTCGTTTGAATATGTAATAATTCAAAATGCTGTAATAATCCCTCACCCCGCTTCTTTCTATCCCATTCTTTACTCGCTTTCCCTAACTGTACATATGTATATATTTGACATATCCATGCTTTACATTCATGTCTCATGCATTAAGATTCGGCTACATTTACATGTGTGGGTATCAATTCTTCTGTGATTCTATGCGCTACCTCATGTTATTGAGATGATTCACATGCCATATTTTAGAAGCTGAATCTTTAGTGCATCTCATGAGTGAATTGCATTAGGATTCTGTATATAAGATCATGCATATTTTACTAACTTTGTTTTGTAGTTGTTCGAGGGACGTCGGTCAATCTGTGAGTTTTTATGCTTTAACATCCTATTTGTGTTTGTTTTTCTTACTATGTGTTAGTATTCTACCATGAGGCTACTTGCTTACTTGATATAACTGTATGAATGCCTGTGGATGAAGGCTTGTTGTTTGAATTGGAATAATTCAATAAATATATGTTTTAAGCCCACTTTGCAGTGGCAATTTCACAAACTTTAAGCCCACTTTGTCAAGTGGCAAATTCAAACCCTTTTCGAAAAACAAACATGAAGTTGAATTGTTCCAATTTGAGCAAACTAGTCTATACTTGTATGCTTCACATAGTAAATTTTAGGATTTATTCAATAATCAGAACATGAACATATAAAGAAAATAAAAAGTCATATCATGGTTTAGTAGAGGCCGATCTTTTGATCGGGTGAGCGGGGGTGCTCATTATTGACCTTCCCCTTTCATACCTAAGGTTCCGAGCCAAGCATCCTTGGTTACGATGAACAGTGGCCTTGGCACGAGTCATGGGTTTCTTAATTTCCTAAAATATTAGGTGGCGACTCTGAAATCTGATGACGCGGTCCATTTTTGACAAAATTGCAATAAAATGAATTTTCAATAAAAGTTGCCAAATCTGGACTTTCATCTACGTTTCACATTGCACTCGTGAGACTAGATCAAAGAGATTTGGGAGTCCAAACTGTTTAACGCGCGCGGGTACCCCCCGGGCATGTTACAGTTTTTGGCGACTCTGTTGGGGATTTTATGAAACCTTGACTCGAACTCCATGATATGACTTTTATTTTCAATTATATGTTTATTACATTGCTTGCATTGGTGCACTTAAAGTCCCTGTGTTGTCCAGATGCTTTGTTGGGGATTTTGTGACACTACACCTATCTCTACTTTACTTTGGAGGCCTTGTGTTATAACCTTTTGAGATCTAACGGTTCTCTTTTTTTTTATTCAAAGAGATCTAAAGGTTCTCAGACTTTGAAGAGAGGCTATATTGACTCTTCTGATTTCCTAAGATCTTCATTGGTTATGACCCAAAGGACTCTTTGGTAACGTTACCTTGGCTTCAACCCCTAAAGTAGAGCCAACCTTGTACATATAGTGAGCTATAGTATCTTTCAAATTAGGACATGATGCTTTCCCATTTCTAGGATGTATGATACCGTTTGTGTGAATAGTGAAACCCTAGATCATTCCAAGCTAGGACAGGATAACCCTACCCTCTTTAGGGGTGTTTGTTCTCTTTCCTGCTTTATGTGTAATGTATTGGATCTATACAGGGGTCCTTACATTCGAATGAGTGGTTCAGGATGTTCAATTTAGCACCATTACTTCAAAAACAAAAAAAAAAAATAACAAAAACATAAAATCAAAAAAAAAATTAAAAACAAAAAAAACTCCGATATCCCACAAAGTTGACCATTATAAATAAATAGAACTTGTAGGGTATCGATTGGACGAGTTTTATTTTGAATATTGCGGATGGCCCACACGTTGACTGGCAATTTGAGAATGGTTTTATTCTGAGTTCTGAACTGAGTATTGAGTCTAAGTTTGATTCCACCAAGTTTGTAAAGTTGGGATCAGACTCGAGTCATTCTAGTGAGTCAGAGTCTATTGATTTCGATAGTGCTAACCTAGACATTTCTGTTCTGTCTAGGTCTTCTTTGTCATTTTCTTTTTCTGTTGTCAAAACTCTTTTGTCATTGCTGAGTTATAATCTCTTTCAATAAACAAAAAAAATATAAAATATAAAATAACAAAAATGCCATAGAGTCTGCCTACTTCTCTGTGCCTTTAAATCATTGCATTGACCATAGTTTTTCAAAACTTTTTCCAAAACTCTGATAAAAACAAAGAGGAAGAATTTTCTCGGGATTTGCAAATTTTGATCAATTGAGAAGAAGAGAGGTGTGCTAAGCCTTTGATGAATAAAATCATTTTTGTTAATGTGGATACTGAGAAGGATCTTGGCTTGGTCCAAATTGGTTCTATCTTAACTTCGTAAAAGTACGAGTGATTAGTCACTTTGTGAAAAAATTTCAAAAACTGTTTTTGCGTGGTCCTACGAAGACATGGCTGGAATTAGTTATACAGCATAGGATCCCTCTTGACTCATGGTCCGACCTCCTTAGCTCCTTAGCTTTCAAACCTTGATTCGAAGTATTCAATGATCATTCAAAGTGTAAGTCTTACATAGCCGAATTGGAAATAGCCCTTGAACTAGGGGCCATGATGTGATTCAAATGGAGGCAGCCCTTCAACTAGAGGCAATAAGGTCGAATATGATTTAGATTGGAAATAGCCCTTGAACTAGGGGCAATGATGTGATCCAGATTGGAAACAGACCTTGAACTCAGGGTAGAGAATGTGATTTCAATTTGAAACAACCCTTGAACTAGGGGCAAAAGTGTGAGGCTTGCATAGCTGAAATGGAGGCAGCCCTTGAACTAGGGGCAATAAGGTACCACCTTTGAGAGGCTCGCTGGGTTGAAAATCCGGAAGGGCGACCCAGGCAAAAGTTAGAGCACAAAAAAAAAAAAAAAATGAAAAATGAAAAGCTCGCAAGCTTGAAAACCCGAAAGGGCGGCTTTGGCAAAAGTTAGAGCGTAAAAGGAGAGTGTCAATACTCGAGTGAACCTTAGCCAAAACTATGTAGGGCCTGGGATTTAGATTGGAAGCAACCCTTGAACTAGGGGCAAGAAGGTTGGATGTGATTTAGATTTGAAGCAGCCCTTGAACTAGGGGCAAAAGGTTGGATGTGATCAAAGAGTTAAAACTGAATTGTTTCCCAATGAAGACCGCCCAGAAAGGCCAAACCCAGAATTTGAGAGAATGAATTTTATTATTGAAGGACAGTCGAGTTCCTATCCACTACACTAGGGACAACACTAGGGGCAAATTCAGACCCAAGTAGCCTAGTCCTTACATCATCATATCTCCTAGTCAAGTGTAGCAGTCATTATTATAGATTTTGATGGCTTAGAGTTCTCACACCCAATCAACATGGACAAGCTAAACTAAAACCCTTGAGAGGCTCGCTGGGCGGAAAACCCGGAAAGGCGACCCAGGCAAAAGTTAGAGCAGAAAAATAAAAAATAAAAAAAAAATGATGACAAAAAAAAAATGAAAATGAAAAAAAATGATGAAAAATGAAAAGCTCGCAAGGTTGAAAACCCGAAAAGGCGGCTTTGGCAAAAGTTAGAGCACAAAAGGAGAGTGTCAATACCCGAGTGACCCTCAGCCCGAACTACGATGGCTTGATTCCTATCTTTGGGATATGTAGGTGTAGATGCGCCCTATGTGAGGGCCTCACCCTACAGTTCAGACTCAAATTGTCACGGTTCTTAATCTGAACCAAAGAGTCCAAATCCGGCAAATTGTTTTGAGAAAACAGATTTTTAGAAAAGAAGTGCCAAACATGGACTGCTTTGCCAGATACAGAGTCGCCACCTAAATATTTTTTAATGGGGAATTTAGGAAACCCTGACTCGTTTGCCTAAGGCCACGTGTCCGTCATTACCAAAGTTGTCTCGGCTCGGGAACTTGGGTACGATTGGGGAAGGTCAACTATGAGCACCCCCTCTCGCCCGATTCGAAGATCGGCCTCTACTAACCATGATATCCGATTTTGAAAACGTTATGTGTTCTTATTCCGATTAATTAGCTAATCTTACTATGTGATGCGCACAACACAAAAGTATAGACTAGATCGCTTAATTTGGAACGAAGCATTGCATATCCGTTTGTTTGAAAAAAAGTGATTTGAAATTTGATACTCGCAAGTAGGCTAAAACACGGATTTCAATGAGTTGTTCCAACTCAAACAATCCAACCTTCACCCACAGGCATTTAGGCAGTTAATCAAATAAGCATTTAGCCACATGGTAAGCATGCTGTCATGTTAACATTCATATTCATGCAAGATGCTAAAGCATGAATACTTACATCGTACTCTGAGCCAAAACAAAGAACATGTTAGCAATCATGCATGATCCAAGTCCATGTTAAGTAGCTAATGCAACGCATACAGAATGTCACTAGAATAGGCTCGGCTAATCCTAGGATGGCATGTGGGATGCAACAAGTAGCACGTATTCAAGTTAGATTTGGAATACTATGCTGTTAGCATGATGTGCCGAGCCCGGTGCATGCAATACTGATGAATGATGCACGCATGCATAGCATAAGGATGCTAAATTAAACATGTCCTAATACTAACCATCAAAAGCAGGTAAGTAAAAGGGAGAAAGAAGTGGGGGTTGGAAGACATGCACACATGCACCCACACTTATTACAAATTTGCCCTCGCTCGGAGGGACCGAAAGAATAATACAGATTTAACTAACCTACAAGCTAATTAAATATTATAGACCAATTAAACTAGTTAAGCAAATTAACTAATCTAATAAAACAGTAAACAGCCTCGGGAAGAGGGCCCAATGCAATGTGTGCTCGGCTCCGCTCCGAAGTCCACTGCCATGCACAAGTTGCCTCTGTCCACACTGTTTTCCTTCTCTAATCATTGCAAAATTCCCAAGGTGCACTCTATGAACCCTGTGGGACACCACCGGCCAAGGGAAATGGTCACCGGCCAAAGGAAATGGTCACCGGCCACTGGTTAAGCTATCGGCCACCAATTGTTGGTCGGTCGGCACTAAAGATGGCCGGCCGGCCAAATATTTCTGCAGAATCCTGTTTTGACAGCAGCAGAGGGAAAAACAAGGCATGGCAATGCATTCCAAGCAAATGTGTGCACCAACACATCCCTTATCATGTTTATGACTCAAAGGGACATGGTTCTTGGTTCTTGGACCACCAATCGCGCATTTCGATGCGTGATGGCCCAAGAAACCAAGTTATGCACTTTGATTTCAAATGAAATGCACATAAACAAGCAAGGAGCTCAACCTCTATCATACTCAATTCAAGAGGGTAAGCATGCATGTCAATGCAATGCAACCTAGACATATGAGCTAGTATGCAACATGAGCAATGCGAACAAGCATACAAGGCATGTGACAATCATGCTAACCAATAAGTATGCCCAATACAATGGGGATGTTCAAGCATGCAAGCAAGCATGTGACTTCATTCAATCATGCCACAACACATGGAGCAAACATGTTAAACAACCTAAACATGTGACAACACACAAGTATGCAACAACACACAAGGTGAGCATGCAACAACATGCGAACTATGGACTTAAACTAATTTGGGCAGCTCTATACTAAGCCCAAAACAGTGCCAACATGCTCAAGAATGAAAGTAAAATGACATGCAAACATGCATGCACCCAAGGACCAACACTTAGGCATATAGAAACAACTCTCAAGCACACTTAAGAGGATGCAAACATGGACACATGGCATGCATTATAAGCTCTGAAAATCATGTTAGAGAAGGTGCCAAACCAATCTACAATGCAAGCTAAGCATGCCACCAAGCCCAAGGACTTAAACCATGGCCATATGACATATGAAGCAAATGACCAAAATGAACTAAAATAGTCCTAAATCATGCAAAAGTAAGCCCCAAAAACCACCTAGATGGCATTTAAATGATCTAATCCTAGAGGCATACACAATGGCACAAACATGGAGCAAGAAACACCAACCTTTTAAAGCATGAAAGGGGCATCAAATGCAAGCATACGAGCATATCATGAGGACTGAAATGACATGACAAGTGGTTCCAAACCACTGAAATGATGCAAGGATGGCATGCTAGAGGGGTTAATGCTTAAGGCATACAAGAGAGGTTACATGGTAGCTATACAAAGCAAAGCATGGACAACCCAAATGACCAAAAACAGACCTTTAGCATGCTAAAACAAGCATAAAAGCTTCACAAAGCTAAGCCAAAAACATGCTAGAAACAAGGCTCAAAGCACAAGGCATGTTAAGGCAATTCATGGCATTACAAGACATGTATGCTAAGCAAGCATGGTGTACCTAAACCAACTCACAACAATGCTATATCATGGCAAGATAAGCATAAAAAACAGTTAAGGCATGGCCAACATACACTTAAACAAGGTGCTCACTAATGAGGCTTAAATGGCCATTATTGAAGACAACAAGGAGAGGGGGGTGGCCCTCTCCTTCTTAGGACCTTAAGGCACCATCCTCACCACTGAAATCCCTCAAGATTTCAGTGGGAGGAGGCCCAAACAAAGTGGTCCTGGAGCTCACCAAAATAGCACAAAAATAGGGCCTAACAAGGCCTATGAGGGGTCAAACAACCCCAAAGCTCAAAGGAACCTTAAACAAATATTTTAAGCAAGTAAAAACAAGACTTTTATATGTTATATACTAAGCTCGAAAATAGGTGCAAGGTAGGAAAAAAAGCTAAGCAAGAATGGGGAACAAAAGGAGTAAGTTCTTACCCTTGTTGACCCTCTTCAAGAATGATGCTCCAGCAGTTTCTTCAACCTCAAATCCACCCAACAACACCAAGAACAGCCTTCTGGTCCCTCAGCAACCAAGAGAAGGTGTAGGACTAGGTGTTTGTGTGCAATAGTAAGACTAAACACACACACAAGGCAAAAAGAGAGAGAGATATAGAGATGGAATAGATACAAACTCAAACCCTAATCTCAGAGCTCCTCTGAAAATTTTGTAACCCTAATGGAGGGAGAAGAGGCTCCCTCTTATAGAGCTCCCTCTTGCAAAGCTTCTCAAGTAAGCTAGTCAAGAAGGAGATCCCTCCATACACGTGTATGGAGGGGAGCAAAGGTGTATGCCAGCTAGCACAGCTGGCATAAAAATATCTACAAAAGCAGATGCACAGTGGTCGGCCGGCCAAAAATGCAATTCGACCAAAATAGATGGCCGGTCGACTACAAAGAGTGCTGGTCGGCCAAGCATTTGGCCGGTGGCAACAAACCAGTGGCCGGTGGCCTCAAGCCACGGCCGGTGATGTGTGGGGATGGTTAACAAGCCATTCCCTGCCCCTCAAAGGCAAAACACAAGTGTTTGGTACAAAACCAGACACAAAACAGTCGAGCCGAGAGATCTTGAGGCAAGGCGCGTCGCCAAGACCTCCAGGAACTCAAGACAAACACAAATAAGGATGATCACCGAGTGTTCAAGCGGTGACGTCCAAGTCTTGAGGACGGTCAAAAATGGGGTGTCTACAGTAGATAGCTTCATCTCGAAGTTCGGCCCTAATAATTTTTCAACTCATTCATCTCGTCCATGTTTGCTTGGTGTGTCTTTAGTCGACTTGGTTGTCCTATCCGTGTTTGATTGGTGTATCTTCGTTCTGCTCAGTTCAATTGGTTTGATTTAACTTGGTTCAGTTCGGTTCGATTCGATTTGGCGGTTCGGTTCAGTCCGGTCTAGTTTTGCTCGACTTCATTCGGTTTGGATTGGCTTGGTTCAGTTGGCTTGGTTCAGATATCACCTTTGATTATCTGGTTTGGGACTATGCACCCCAATGGTTGATTCCATGTTAGTTGAGTAGTGGCCATTTGCAAAAATAGGTTTTGATTAATTTGAATGAAGCTGACTAATTTTTCTCGAAAATTGTTCCATTTTTGCAAAACTTGGACCATTCTTTGGATTTGAAAAGGGAAAATTTTCAGTGCTCACAGTTTAGCTTACATGATTTGAAACAGAAAATGGAATAAGTATGCTAATCTAACTCTCATGTTGATCAAAACATGTTTACAAAAAATCAAGAAACAAAAAAAGGGTCAAGGCAATGAACTAGGGGCATAGTCGAGTTAGAGATTCTGTCTTCTCCACCGCTCGAGTCAACTATTTAGTATATATAAGTGTGTATTCATACCAATCAGGGTATTCATACCAGTCAGTGTATATAAGTGTGTTCCTTTCATACCAGTCAGTATATTTATACCAGTCGATGTATTTATACCAATCAGTATATATAAGTGTGTTTGGATTAATTTGCTTCGTTTTTCAGTTCGTTAGGTCATTTGTTGATTCAGATCAGTAAAGAGTCAATGTCTAATTCAGACTTCAAAAATTCAATCATTCTCAAATTCAATCAAACAAATTGTTTTCAAGCTCAAAGTGATATGCCAGTCATGCCAGTGATGAGCAAAAAAAAAACTGATTTTATTGAAGTCAGGGGAGGACATCCCCGATTACAGAGACTCAAAAAAAAAAAAAAAAAAACAAAAACAAAAACAAAAACAAAAGCCAAAGAGAGAGAGAGGGATCTTTTTCTTCTTTCTTCTCCGGCAGCAGCTCGGTGACAAAGATTACAACGGGCTTCATTTGCACACAGCTTCATTGCCTAACTTTTCCACCAGCTGCCCGCTTCATCTTTACTCCTTCGAAGCTTTTAAAGACTCTGCCTCGGCCTTGGCAGAGCTTCCAAAAGAGATTATTCCTCGCCGGCCATCAAATTAGTTGTGCGAAGAAACTCCGAATCGAGTCACAGAGGTTGTCAGTCGTTTCAGCTCTTTGTTCTGCTTTTTTAGTGCACTAATTTCTACTCGAGCGTCTTTGTACATACGTTGAAGAAGGGAGAGTTGTGCATGTAACTGATATACTTCACACGTCCTGTTCTGCAGTCGACGGGACAAGTTGGAGACCGCTGTCACGGTCTTCACACATGACCTCAGCGTATACGAGTTTGCTTCGATGTCAGACTGTGCCGCCATGATTTGTTCAACTGACATCGCTGGAAAGTTAAAAACAGGAAAAGGAGGAGGAGCTCGTGGTTGAGGTTTAGGGGAGTCGGAATTGGTCATCTCTATCGTAGACTCGTTTAGGTCTAGAAAAATAGTGAGAGAACCTTGTGAAGAGGCCATGGCAGAGAAGAGTAATGCAAAAGAAAGAGGTTGTAGAGTGGTGGCAGAGAAAGTTTGCAGGCTTTTGCTCTGCCTCTCTCTTTCGCAGGCCTCAACTTAAGAAGAGGATGAAGCCAAAGAAGAAGACAAAGAGGGAGGAAGGCTCGAGACGATCATTGACAATTGGGGCAGGATTGGATAGCCTGTCGATCAGGTGCCGTGATTGTTGAAATCGTGCGCCAGACACAACGCTCGAAGAAGATGAAGGAAGAGAGAGTAAGACAAAAACAGAAAAAGAGGCAGGAAAGTTGTATATATATATATGTATATGTATTGTATATCTATGTATTATATATATTTGTTTGAACATTTGGTTACAAGAGTGGATTGGGTTCAGTGGTTTGGCTCAGTGGTTGAAGGCTGGAAGACTGAGCCCAAGGTCAGGGGTTCGAACCCCACAACAAATGTTTCTTTTGTTTGGTTTTGGTTTTATGTATATATATGTCTCATATACTTATATATATATATTTGTTTGAATATTTTGTCACAAGAGTGGCGTGGCTCAGTGGTCGAGGACTCGGAGGCCAAACTTGAAATCAGAGGATCGAACCCCCGTGTCTATGCATTTTGCATTTTTCCTTTCTTTTTTGCGTGTTTTGCGTACGTGTGCTGACATCAGCAAACAGAATATGCCTTCTCAGTAACGGCATCTTCCGTTGATGCCCGCAAATAGAATATTCCCCGAGTCTGTATACGTATACCGTATGTACATGTCTGTGTGTATGTTCGTATTTATGTATTTTTTGTCTGTATATATATATGAGTGTGTATACTGTATATATCCGTATCTGTCTGTATATATGTCTGTATATGTCTATGTGTATATCACATCGATCACACCCCGCCTCGTGCATCTATCGCACGTCACACCCGCCTCATGTATCTATCGCACGTCGTATCCGCCTCGCGTATCTATCGCACGATCGCATCTCATTCTGTGCATCTATTGCACAATAATCTCATTCTGTGCATCTATCGCACAATAATCTCACTTCGTGTACCTACCACACAAATTTCAATTTCAATTCCATCGCATTATCTTGTGCATTTCAATTCACTCACGCTATCTTGCGCATCGCACTGTCTTGTGCATCAATTCAATTGCGCTATCTTGCGCATCACACTGTCTTGTGCATCAATTCAATCGCGCTATCTTGCACATCGCACTGTCTTGTGCATCAAATTCAATCGCCCTGTCTTGGGCATCGCACTGTCTTGTGCATCATCAAATTCAATTGCCCTGTTTTGGGCATCGCACTGTCTTGTGCATCAAATTCAATCGCCCTGTCTTGGGCATCGCACTGTCTTGTGCATCATCAAATTCAATAGCCCTATCTTGGGCATCGCACTGTCTTGTGCATCCCTACATCGCACTATCTTGTGCACCCCCCACTCGCACTGTCTTGTGCACCCGCATTGTGCTATCTTGCACATTCACCCATATTGCACTGTCTTGTGCGCCCGCATTGTGCTGCATTACGCTATTCTGCGCATTCACTCAAATCGGTTAAAAACAGTCAAGTGTGCCTGTCTGTTTACACCACCTCGGTTAAAATACAGTCAGGTGAGCCTGTCTGTTTACACCACCCCGGTTAGAATACAGTCAGGTGAGCCTGTCTGTTTACACCACCCCGGTTAAAATACAGTTAGGTGAGCCTGTCTGTTTACACCATTCCGGTTAAAATACAGTCAGGTGCGCCTGTCTGTTTACACCACCCCGGTTAAAAACAGTAGATGAGCTTGTCTGTTTAAACCACCCCAGTTAGAATACAGTTAGGTGAGCCTGTCTGTTTACACCACCTCGGTTACAATACAGTCAGGTGAGCCTGTCTGTTTACACCACCCCGGTTAGAATACAGTCAGGTGAGTCTGTCTGTTTACACCACCCCGGTTAAAATACAGTCAGGTGAGCCTGTCTGTTTACACCACCCCGGTTAAAATACAGTCAGGTGCGTCTGTCTGTTTACACCACCCCGGTTAAAAACAGCAGATGAGCCTATCTGTTTACACCACCCCGGTTAAAATACAGTCAGGTGAGCCTATCTGTTTACACCACCCCGGTTAGAATACAGTCAGGTGACCATGTCTGTTTACACCACCCTGGTTAAAATACAGTCAGGTGCGCCTGTCTGTTTACACCACCCCGGTTAAAATACAGTCAGGTGAGCCTGTCTGTTTACACCACCCCGGTTAAAATACAGTCAGGTGAGCCTGGCTGTTTACACCACCTCGGTTAAAATACAGTCAGGTGCGCCTGTCTGTTTACACCACCTCGGTTAAAATACAGTTAGGTGAGCCTGTCTGTTTACACCACCCCGGTTAGAATACAGTCAGGTGAGCCTGTCTGTTTACATCACCCCAGTTAGAATACAGTCAGGTGAGTCTGTCTGTTTACACCACCTCGGTTAAAATACAGTCAGGTGAGCCTGTCTGTTTACACTACCCCGGTTAAAATACAGTCAGGTGCGCCTGTTTGTTTACACCACCCCGGTTAAAAACAGCAGATGAGCCTGTCTGTTTACAACACCCAGGTTAAAATACAGTCAGGTGAGCCTGTCTGTTTACACCACCCCGGTTAAAATACAGTCAGGTGCGCCTGTCTGTTTACACCACCCACCACCCCGGTTAAAATACAGTTAGGTGCGCCTGTTTGTTTACACCACTCCTTCTCCTTTCGCGTGAGACGCGTTAGGATTGCAAATCGGTTAAAAATAGCAGGTGCGCTTGGTGTTTACACCATCTTTCCTCCTTCCATTTTGTGCATCTATCGCACAATAAAGCAGCTACCACACAATTTCGATTCCATCGCACTGTCTTGTGCAATTTCAATTTAATCACGCTATCTTGCGCATCTCACAATCTTGTGCACTCCCTCGGTCTAGGAGACCTTAAATCCTCTAAAGGTGCAAGTCCTTTGGTGTTTGTCATGCCCAAACGGCTTTAATGGTCTAGGAGACCTTAAATCCTCTAGAGGTGCAATTCCTTTGGTGTTTGTCGTGCCTGAACGACTTCAGGTGGTCTGCTATAGCCACTTGCCTGTGTTTGCAATGAGTTCCTAGGAGACCAATTGCGATGGTGGAAACTAGAGTTCGAATGGCAAGGCCTAGAACGCAAAAGGTTTGGAATTTTCGAGACTAAAGTCTGGTTTAAATACCCAGGGGTGTATCCCCGGCTTGAAATCTGTATGGCAGCCCCATAGGTTGAGGTAGCGTGTATGCGCCTCAATTCTGGATACTAAATCAACCTAGTCTGTCACCCCGTTGGAGAATAGGGAAAGTTGTGAACTATCTTGCGCATCGCACTATCTTGTGCACTCTCCTGGTCTAGGAGACCTTAAATCCTCTAAAGGTGAAATTCCTTTGATGTTTGTCGTGCCCGAACGACTTCAATCGGTTTGGTAAGCCACCTGACTGTGTTTATAATAAGTTCCTAGGAGATTAACTGAGACGGTGGAAACTAGAGTTCGAATGGCGATGCCTAGAATGCAAAAGGTTCGGGATTTTCGAGACTAAAGTCTGGTTTAAATACCCAGGGGTGTATCCCCGGCTTGAAATCTGTATGGCTGCCCCATAGGTTGAGATAGCTTGTATGCGCCTCAACTCTGGAAACTGAACCAACCTAGTCTGTCACCCTGTTGGAGAATAGGGAAAGTTACAAACATAGTCAGGTAGAAATGTGGCTTGCTTCATGTGTTTTGCACTAAGCTTGCCTCCCATGTTGCCATCTTCATAGCTTTATCATCACTCCATGACTTTGCATTGCATTGCATAAATCATGAAATTTTTAAACAAACGGCTTCGCGAAGCGTGTAAGTCCAACTTTCAAACTACATTTTGAGCATATCATTTGCATTTTGCCCCTGAACTACACTGGTTTGATTCCTTGCAAAGGGATACGTAGGCAACTTTCGGGTTCAACCACTTGCATTGCATCTTGTTTGTTTGCCCAAGTCTTACGGCCTCGTCAAAAGGGTCGTCTTCGGGCTTTGACATTCACTCACGTCATGAAATGACTTCGAGCTCTGTCAAAGAGGGGCAACTGTAGACACCCCATTTTGACCGGCCCTAAGACTTGGGCACCTTCTTTTGAACACCCCATGATAAAAGTTGGAATATATTATTTTATGAATTTCTCAGCAGAAAATATCAAAAAAACTTTAATCCCAAACCTCACCCATGTTGGCCAAATTATTAATTTTTAGTATTTCATAATATTTTATAATTTTATGTGTTGTACATAGTTTTTGATGTTTTTATCTAAATTGGTATAACTAATTTTGATATTTGATAAAAAGAAAATGATAAAAAAGTATATATAAAATAAAAATAAAAATAAAAAAAGAGGATGAATGAGTGGGGGGATGGAGATAAGATTTTTGGTGAGGTTGTGTGAGGCGGTGGAAAACAATTATTGTTTTTAGAAAAGGAGGGAGCATGGTCATGAGGGAAGAGAATCAAAAAAGAAAAGAGAGCAGGTGAGAGTGGGTAGAGAATGATTGTTAAAGGAGCTGGTAGGTGATGATAAAAAGAAAAGGAGCAAGAGAAAGGACAGAGGGGGAGGGACAGCATTTTGACAAGAGAGACATACATGAATTTTTGGCTCTCTCTCTCCCTTTCCCGGGGCTTGGGTCGGAAGAGGATAGAAAATTGAGCTCTCTCTCTCTTCACATGGCAACTATCAATGGAGTTTTAGGGGGTGTTGGGATATAAAAACAGGGAGGAGACAGCAACACAGAGAGGGGGGACTGATCTCTCTCTCTCTGGTGAGGGATTGGATCTAAGCTAAAAAAACATAACAAGACAACACAGGCTGAACAACAGAGGGAGAGACACACGGGGTCTAGAGAGAGAGAATGGGGGAGACCCAGACACACAATTCATGAATTTTGGCTCTCTCTCTGCATGGCCGATCTATACATACACAGCCATGCACACATACTCACGGCAGCAGCACACCACACAAATGCACAACACACACTCTCACCACACCACCACTGCCATCCTAACACACACACTTAACACACCACACATCACCCACACACCAGCCATGCACACACACCATTCACACACGGCATACACACACGGTACCTCACTGAAACACACCACACACAGCTAACACACACACTCAACACACCACTCATCACCCACACACTACACATGCACACACGGCAAACCCAGCCACTGCTACACACACACACAGCACATACACACACGGCTCTCTCTATCTCTCTCTAGCTGGGTCTCTCTCTCTGCAACATACACAAACAGCTCACTCTCTCTGCAACTCTCTATGCTGGGTCTCTCTCTCTGCAATACACTCACCAAGCTCTCTCTTTCTCTCTCTCGGCGTGCATGGACGGAGGAGAACATTATCTGGGCTGAATATACACAGATGGAAAAACAAGACAGCTCTCTCTCTCTCTCTTTCTCATCTATCACACACAGATACACACATGCATGGAGACCACTCTCTAGCTCTCAGTTTTCACGACCATGAAGTAAAAACACAGAGATACAGGGACAACTCAATCTGGCTCCCTCTCTGAAGACACTCTGCAGTTTTTCTGCCTAGAGAGAGAGATGGCTACAGATATGGTGGTGAAAATGGGTCAATGGCAGAGAAGGAAGTGAAGAACAATCATGGGTGTTGCAAATGTGGGCCCTTCCATGGATGCTTAACGTGGGTTTACTGAGGCTGAGGTTTGTGCGTATTATCATATGCTGGTGAGTGGCAAATGGGGTGAATGGGCCCATGGTAATTTTGTTAAATCATGGGCTGGTATTGAGTTTGGCTACATAGGCTTGTTATATGAATTTGGGCAAATTCTATACTAGTGCCACGTGTTGGAATTATAAAATCATTTGAGATCATGCGTTGATGCTGCTGAGGTGGGGGCCTCCATTGAAGATGAGTTTACATGGGCTGAGTGGCTGGGGGTTTGAAACATTGGGCTTCATTTCCAGTGGAGAAAAGGAGTGGACAGTTGACTGTGCTAGTGATGAAGTTCTTTATCTTCTTTTTCTTTTGAGTGTTTGTGAGGTTTCATTTTATTTTATTATTCCCTCCTCTCTCTCTCGTTTGAATATGTAATAATTCAAAATGCTGTAATAATTCCTCACCCCGCTTCTTTCTATCCCATTCTTTACTCGCTTTCCCTAACTGTACATATGTATATATCTGACATGTCATGCATATCCATGTTTTACATTCATGTCTCATGCATTAAGATTCTGCTACATTTACATGTGTGGGTATCAATTCTTCTGTGATTCTATGCGCTACCTCATGTTATTGAGATGATTCACATGCCATATTTTAGAAGCCGAATCTTTAGTGCATCTCATGAGTGAATTGCATTAGGATTCTGTATATAAGATCATGCATATTTTACTAACTTTGTTTTGTAGTTGTTCGAGGGACGTCAGTCAATCTGTGAGTTTTTATGCTTTAGCATCCCATTTGTGTGTGTTTTTCTTACTATGTGTTAGTATTCTACCGTGAGGCTACTTGCTTACTTGATATAACTATATGAATGCTTGTGGATGAAGACTTGTTGTTTGAATTGGAATAATTCAATAAATGTACGTTTTAAGCCCACTTTGCAGTGGCAATTTCACAAACTTTAAGCCCACTTTGTCAAGTGGCAAATTCAAACCCTTTTCGAAAAACAAACATGAAGTTGAATTGTTCCAATTTGAGCAAACTAGTCTATACTTGTATGCTTCACATAGTAAATTTTAGGATTTATTCAATAATCAGAATATGAACATATAAAGAAAATAAAAAGTCATATCATGGTTTAGTAGAGGCCGATCTTTTGATCGGGTGAGCGGGGGTGCTCATTATTGACCTTCCCCTTTCATACCTAAGGTTCCGAGCCAAGCATCCTTGGTTACGATGAATAGTGGCCTTGGCACGAGTCATGGGTTTCCTAATTTCCCAAAATATTAGGTGGTGACTCTGAAATCTGATGATGCGGTCCATTTTTGACAAAATTGCAATAAAATGGATTTTCAATAAAAGTTTCCAAATCTGGACTCTCAAATCTATGTTTCACATTGCACTCGTGAGACTAGATCAAAGAGATCTCGGGAGTCCGAACTGTTTAACGCGTGCGGGTACCCCCCGGGTATGTTACAATGGCCAGCAAAGAAGAAGTGGTGGATGGCAGCCTCCAAGGATGGCCGACAGGCCATTAGGAACTTCAAGCTGAAAATACCCGGGCATGGTCCAAAGATGAGACAAAATGGATGTAGGGTTTGAAATGCTCAAAACTATGGCATTCTGCTAGAGACTTCGAGCGTTCAGTAATCAAATAGACTCATCATCGGATGTCCCTGAAAGAACATCCAAGTCTTAAAGGGCCGTCGAAAATGGGGTGTCTACAGCTCCCTGGTGCACTTTCTAATAAGTCGTCCCCTGATGTACTCAGTCATCTATTGCCATTATCGTTCAGCACCAAGTCATAAGTTATGTTTGTGCCACGCTTGCTGGTTTAACATCTAGTTCTCTACATCGGTCCGATATGACCCCTTTAAACTATCTCGACATTGATTCCGTTAGTCTCTGCAACGGTCTAACATGACTCCTTAAACTGTCCCAACATTGATTCCGGTTAGTTCCTACAACAGTCTAACATGACCTTGTAAACTGTCTTAACATTGATTCCGGTCAGTTCCTATAACGGTCCAGTATGATCTTAAACTGTCCTGACATTAGTTCCGACAAGTTTCTACAACAGTCCGGCACGACCATAATCTATCTCTCGGCATTAGCTCCGACCTCTAATGCCAAGCAAGGTCTTATTGGCTGCCAATCAGGGTGTTTTCTGGCCATAGATGCTTCGTCAGTTCTTCTAGGGCAATTCAGTCCCTATGTTTTTTCCCCTTTCTAGAATGTGGTGCTGATGTATTAAGCACTTTTTGGCCTTTTTTATTTTGTGAACTACTAGATTTGTTCGGTAGCATTTATTATGACTAGTTGTTGAGTTTTTTTCCAGTTTTTTCTAGTCATCCATTGGTAAGCTGTGATTGTTGAATATTTTCACAATAGTTTGAGGGGAATTGTTGAATATTTTCACAACAGCTTGAGGGGAAGTATTGAATATATAAATTAGAGTACATATAATCTTTTTAGTTATAGTATTATGTATATATTCTATGATTATGTCAATCACTGATTTAGTATTGTTTCCTTATTTATATCGTTTACTGGTCAACAACCAACAAGACCCTGGCCGGCATCAAAGACTGAAGCTAATGCCGGAACATAGTTTAGGTCGTGTCGGACCGTTGTAGAAACTGGTCGGAACTAATGTTGAGAAAATTTAAGGTCATGCTGGACCGTTGTAAGAACTGATCGGAATCAATGTCGGGACTGTTTACAGGGTTATGCCGAACCATTATAGGAACTAATCGGAATCAATATTGGTACAGTTTAAGGGGTTCATGTCGGACCGTTGTAGAGTCTAATCGGAATTAATGTTGAGACAGTTTAAAGGGGTCATACTGGGCCAATATAGAGAACTGGATGTTGAACCAGCAAGCCTGGCACACACATAACTTATGACGTGGTGCTGAACGATGATAGCAACAAATGACTGAGTGCATCAAGGAGCGGTTTATTAGAAAGTGTATCAGGGGGCGACTTTGATGGTGTGCTAGAAGGGGTGGCTTTAGTTGTGCACTAGAGAGGGCGGCTTTAGTTGGTGTGCCAATGGAGTTACTTGGATTGTGTGCCAGATGGGGTGGCATAGGTGGTTCACATGGTATATCACCCATGCTCACCATGATATAAGTATAATACCTTCCTCAAACTCAAATAGGTTTGCGATAGGAATAAACTAGTGCATAGAGAAAACGATCACTACGAAGTGATACTGAAACAAAATATGGTTGCGAAATGGGTTTAAGTCGGGCGGGTGGCCAATGCAAGACTACCTTTTGCCAGTGAAGCAAAATTACCAGGTACTTATTTGGTAATTTTTACTCTTTTTTTTTTTGTGTGGAGGGGGGTGGTTTGATTGATTTCGAAATTGGGTGGTTTGATTGCACCCAAATTCGATTTTGTCAGCGAGATATATATATATATATATCAAAAATCTGTGAATTTTCAGTGTTAGAATTTAATAATAAATTCAAGAAATTTGCATTTTATGAATTTGTTGATGCTTGGTTTTTGTTATTGATTTCTCTCTGAACTGGGTTTTGTACCCAATTTTGTAGAACTCAATTTTGTCAGGGATATATGGAAAATTTGTGAATTTTCAAGGTAAGAATGACTTATTTGATTTGGTTTGGTTTTAAGGGTTTTAGAATTTGGGTGTACATAAACGCATGCTTTGTGTAGGGAAGTGATTGGAAGTGTTACCAACTCTGAATTGTTTGTTGTTTTACTTATTAGACATTAGAAGTTTTGAGCAAAGACCCAGATTGAATATATTTGGCATGTAATGTGTTCATTTGGGATGTGGGTTGGCTTTTTGACTTTTTAGCCTGGGTCTAAAAAGCCTCGTTTGGAATGAGTTTTTTGGATTTTTGGATTTTTGTGAGAGAAAAAATGTAATAATTTATGGATTGGATGTGATGTTTTGTCTTATTGAGCTAAAAAACTTATTTTATTTTTTTGTGGCTATTTTAGACAAAAAGCCTGGGCTTTTTCTTCCCAAACGAGCTCAATGTTTCACATTCAATGGACTGGTTTGAGGGTAGATGTCACGACCCAAACCCACCCCTATAGGTTAGCATCGTAACCGGGCAGTAATCCTTGGATTACTAAATGCCTCTGAACAGATCATGACATAGTAAGGGGCTGCGAAAGCAAATATAGAAAATATACATAGTCCATTGAGCTGTGCTGACGTACATGGGACATAATTTTTGAAAACTTATATATATACATACACGTGACGTCATAATTACGGTAACCTTACGTCACCCATTTACAAAAATAGTCATAAAGTCAAAAGGAGACTTAGCCTAATGTACAGATAAACAGAAAACTTGTTCATATACCAAAAGGAAACAAATCTTATACATTCACAAAATATAACCACATGACTTTCAAAACCTCCTCAGGAGGCACAAGACTTGGCCAACAAAACAAGCTCTAGGCGAACATCATTGAGCTTGGTCACGCGCCTGATCACTTATATACATAATATAAATAGTGAGCGGAAGCCTAGTGAATAATAACAGAGTAAAGAATTTAATGAATGACGTCCCATAGCAGATTTCAAATCAGATACAACTTCAGATTTGCATACTTAACTAGAAATCATAGCAATTATATGTAGTACATCCATTTAGCTATCATATCATACCAATTTTGCATAGTCGGTACCGGCGGCCACATAAGTCCACCTCTTATGCACAAGTAGCCATGGTATTGTTACCCCCAAGTAAGGGCCACGTGAACATAAGGCTCGGTATTGTTACCCCTGGGCAAGGGTAACATGAATATAAGCTACAAAATTGTTACCTCTGGGCGAGGGCCACGTGCATATTGGCTACGGTATTGTTGCCCTCGGCGAGGGCCACGTGAACTAAGGATGCCACAAATACATTTCAGAAAAATGGATGTTTATTTATGATTCATAAAATAGCATTTCAGAAAACAAATCGTATCATTTAGTCAGAAAGTACTCATAATCAAACATAACTTTACAGAGTTATTACTCACAAATGGCTCCGAAAGTAGATAGATAAAGCAGACAAATCAGATAGCATACAACGCGTGACCTACACAACATAGCAGATACACAAATTGAAACACACACTCGGAATATACTTAACTCATTACGTTTTGTTCTTAGTGTGTTTCTAAGTCTTATCGTCATTATTATGTCTTAATCTTGGCTTACAAATGCCTAGGATGCAATGAGGATGTTAAAATGCACTTGAGAACACTTAAAAACTTACTGAAAATAGGGGTCTCGCTCGAGCTCAACTTCCTTCGCTCGAGCGGACATTCAAAAATGTGAGTGGTTGCTCGAGCGATCTGTAAATTTTGCAAAAGTACTGGTTACTTGATTTTTCTACTCGACGCACGCTCGATGATCGTTCGAGTGTGAGACAAAGGTCTTCGCTTGAGCGCAACTTTTATTGCTCGAGTGGTCTGCAAAAATGGTAAACTTCTAGGAGCATGCAATTTACGCTTGAGCTAGCTTTTGGTCGCTCGAGCGGAAGTGCAAAATACAGAGTGGTCGCTCGAGCAGTAATGCCAAAATTTGGAATTTTCAATTGATGTTCAAAGTCCAAAACCCAAATTCAAACATATTAAACACTTCTTTTTGGCCCAAAACTTGAAAACACATATATAAAACCATAGAACTTCATGAATTAAAAGTCGTTTTGCAAAAATCAAGGCCCAAAGAACAAGTCAATTGTTGAAATCAAACTTGAAACTCAATGTATAACACATGCAAGATAAAACCTGATTTCTTCCCTTTCAAAACATGATCAATGAAGGTAAAATGTTGTAGAATTTGATGAATTCCCCCAAAAAAGTTTAAATAATGACATGCATGAGACAATTTCTTAGAAATCAAACTCAACATATGAGGAATGAGCATGCATGCATGATTTAGCCTCTAATTCACCTCTCAAAGCTTAATTCTTGTTTGAATTCCTCTTGAATTCATGTGTCATGTCTCAATTACACAAGTAAATGCTCAAATCGTTACCTAACTCTTGAATTAGGCTCTAGCTTGCTATATCTTTAGGTTTCCAAGCCAATTGCCTTTAATTCACTAGCAAACTCCTTCCAATGTCAAGTTTGATCTCAAAACCCTATTGGTCTCTCTCTCTCTCTCTCTCTCTCTCTCTCACGTCTTAGCAAGCTCAAATAAGGAAAATGAGGTTATTCAAAGTGAGATATAAGCCTTATATAGGTTTGGTTAGGGAAATTAATTAATTGGAGTTAAAGATAACTAAGTGAGATCATTATTCTAATTTAATTCGTTCCAAATCAAATTTTAATAAAACCTATTATAAAATTCTAAAAATCTCAAATAACATAGAAATCAAAGCAATTTCATGATCGGATGCTGATAAAGCCTTCAATTGGTAGAACAAAACAGAAACACAAATAGATATTTCTACGGTAGACAGATAGAAATACAAATAATGCAACACACATGCAATTAATATAGAATTTCATCTTAATTACTCATTAAGCATAATTAATCAAGGTTTATCGGCTAATTATAGGTCGAGGTTGTTACAGTAGAGCACTGTATGTGTTTTGATGGGGAATGAGGAGGGAGGAGAAGGGTGATAGAGGGATTTAGATAATTAAGAAATTATGAGAGAGAGGAATAAATGGTAAGTTTGCATCTATAATTTGAAATTTGGGACTAAAATGTAATTTTTTAGCTCTTTTCGTTTAAATGTGACAGCAGAGGGCAAGTTGATACGATTTCAAAAAACTATGAGGATAAAATTGAAATTATTCGAAGTCTAGGTGTAATTGATTATTGAGGCAAAGTTTGAGAGGTAAAATGAGATTTTCTCTATATGTATTTTTATTAGTTTGTCGCATAGTATGTATGCCTTCGTTGCTATATTTATTATCCTTTACACTACAATATACTTTTTTGTGAACTCGGGACCCATAATAATAATCTGAACTGTTATTTTGTAAATCTTGTAATAAAGATGTTCTATGTAAAAAATTAATTTTATTTGATATTGATAAATAGATTAAAAAATGTATTTTATTTTATAAAATGAGTTTAAGTAAAACTAATAATTATTATTTATTTTAAAAAATAAAATATAATTTAATCTTATGTTTAGTGATGTTTAATGAAATTAATTTGACATACGACTCATATTTATTATTGGATTTATGAGATGAATGACTTACATTATTACCATATCCATATCTATATTTTTCTAAATAGAAGCGTTCTCTTGATGTTTATGTTTGATATTATGAGTTTTCAAAAAGGTTTGGCTTTCTTCTAATAGAGAGTGTTATTAAGCTTATGAGGATCCATCATGGGTCTCGTTTTGATAATTTGAACCGTTAATATATAGAACTCGTCGAGTACTATATATTTGTAAAAAATCACATTAATCGGATATTGATAATAACGTGATCAAATCAGTTTTGTATAAAAAAAAGTCTGTAAAAAAATAAACAGTTGGCATAAATCTAATTTGATGAAATAGTTATCGATATCCGATTAACATGATTTTTTACAGATATATAATACTCGATAAATTTTACATATTAAACGATTCAAATTATTAAAACGAGATTTATAATGAGCCCTCATAAGACTAACAATATCCTTCAATTTAATCACCGACGAAGGGAATCCAATCTCTTTTTAAAAGCATTCCTATACCAATTGCATGGGCAATCATGTGCTGAACTCATTTTGTTTTTTTTTTCAAATCTTTGAACTTTTACTTTTTACAATTTTATTTTAATTTTTAACTCAATCGTCCAATTACAATTTTTTTAGGTGCCACCATTCATACTGGAAGAATTTACGTATAAGTTTTAATAAATAAATTTATCAATTAATAGGTCCTGTGATAATTAATAACATTTTTCATCAAATACTATTAAAAAATCACTAATTATTAATTTTCAGCGATAGTTTAAAAAATTTATCACAAAAATTATCAATAATTATAAATTTTATTTAAAAGAATCGTCACAAAAAAGTAACTAATTTTTAACCTAATCAATAGTTTGAAAAATTTGTCATAGAAAATTTTTACTAATTATGAGTTTTAACAACAATTTATAAAAATCGTGATAAAAAAATTACTAATTATCAATTTTTAACGATATATATAAGAGAATTTTACAAAAAAATTATTTTTAATAAGAATTTTACCAATTTTCAGTAACACGTAATGTGAATTAAGTCTTCGTTGGAAAAGACTGAAAATAATTATACGTTTATTTTTTTAACTATTTTAATCACGTATAACTTTTGTTTTTAACTTTCTTTTAATTTTTATAAAAAAATATATATAATAATTAAACGACAGCGCTACAGAGCTCTAATTAAAGTTGTTACAGTGTAGCTCTAATGAGCTGACCACATATATTAAAAAAAAGAAAAAAAGACAATGAGGTAGAAGATAAAATATGAAGAAAAAAAAAATTAATGCTCTATTAGAACTCTATTTTTAGAGGTCTAAATTATTTTTCATAATAATTATAATATAACTTTCTTTCTTATATAATTTTACCTTCGGTGTGTTTTGTAGCCGAAAATCCGCTGCCAAACTACATACCTATTAGAATCTAGGGTTTGGTTATAGTGTGCAACTTACACCTTACACTTACACCTTTTGTGAAAAATTAAACCTTACACTTACACCTTTTTTGAGGTTGCACACTATATACAACCCACTTACACCTTACACTTACACCTTATACTTATACTTACACCTTACACTTACACTTACATTTTTTGTGTAACTGGTACCTTGTGTGCATTGCACACCATAACAGGACCCACCGTAATAGTGGTATTTGCAGACGCTGGAAGACCGCAATTGAAGAAGGGCTTGAAAGTAGACTCACTCTACCGCCTTGTGCAACTCCTCGAAAACTCTGGATCACGCTTAGAAGAAGAAGAAGAAGAAGAAAGGGAAAAAAGGTCAAAATGAATATGACAACGACAACAACTGAGATGACAGAGTCTTACTTTCAAGATGGAGAAGACCGCTTTGTGTCAATTCCTCGCGGCGGCCCTGTATACGTTCCCGACATGGTCGGTCCTCTTACTAGGGTTTCTGACTTTGAGGCTTCTGTGCACCAGGAAGTTTTGGTACGCATCTCTCTATCTTACACACCCATTCCCATTCCCACACAATCTGATTTTGTTCCCTTATCTATCGTCTCAAATAGTAATACTACTCTTTTTGGCTCCGTTCAGAAGCTCAAGGCGGAGGTATGTTCAGACTTGTCTGAAATGTGTGACGAAGATTTGTGGTGAGTCAATTAACTTATTTATTTATTTGTTGAATCTATGGTCTATTCACCCCTTTCCCTTTCCCTTTCCCACTCAAAGAACTCTTTTTTAGCCAAAGCACTTTATTGTTATTGTCATGTTTAGAGCAATTCTAAGACCAACTCCAACACTACTAGAGAAATGTGTGTTCTTTCTTCCGTGTTCTTTTTTTCTTATAGCGCAAATGCGGAGAGGCAGATGAAGCGGGTCAATGTTTTCGAAATGCATTCTAAAAGGCTTCTTAATTTTCAGTTCTTGAGACTGATGATTCATTACTGTATTAAGATTAATTTGTGCGCGTCTGTTTAAGAGTCACAGACTCGTGGAAAAAAGGAAGTGATCTATTAGTCTCCTTGGAAACTCTTGCACTCTATTCCATGTAGCAATTAGGATTTGCTAGGAAAATTCATATTGGACGGAAAACATTTTTTTGGGAATGTTTTTCATATTTCTACCGTTTGGTACAATGGAAAATAAAAGTCAAATGGAATACATTACCATTACCACTTCCACCACCACACCACCATCTCCACGGTTAGCGCCACCATCTCCACCTCCACCTCCACCTCCGTCCCATCACCACCACCACCAATTATAAAAAAATTTCCATAGAAAATGTTTTCCATTAGAAAATATTTTTCACCAAAACAAACGGAGCGTAATAGTGGGAAATTTTGGAAAGTGAAGTGTAGATAACACTTTGCCTCGTCCACCTTATATAATAGCAGTAGATTGAAGTTCTTAGTTCCAAAGGGTTATGTTTTGTCTTAGTCCAAGTATGGTAGTGAGATTATTAATCGTGCTCAGTTGACAGATGCAATGGTGGTTGATAATCCCTTTGAGCTCAATGTTAAACTCAGACCATCTGATGGTGTTCCCTTACCATTACCAGATGCCACCTTGTATCGTCAAGTTATTTTTTGCTTAGTATATCTTACTATTACTCATCCTAATACTTCTTGTACGGTTCATGTTGTTAGCCAATTTATCTTTGCTTCTCGTTTGGTTCATTGGGCAGTTGTTGTTTGCTTTCTTAGATATCTTATAGAGACCTTGTTTCAAGGAATCTTTTTGATGCAACTGCATTGTTAAACAAGTACGATCGGCTTTGGAAGTCCAAAACAAAGTCTAAGGGTCTTATGATCGTCAAGAAACCTTTTTGGTCCAAATAAAAGTGTCCATGGTAGTGTTTGTTTAGTAGTTAAAGGGTATTATGGTAATTTCACTATTGCTGGATATGGGTTGTATGGTTGCCCATGGGTTTTATTTTAGGTCAAGTTATTAAATGAGTAATATATATGTGTTTTATTACGTTTGGAATAATCTTAGTGATCAAAAAAGGTAAATTCCTTATTTTGATGTTGGAGTAGAATTAGAACTCATCAAAATTTTCAATTATGATTGAAGTGGAATTGGAAGTTATAGTCATAGTTGGTCTAGAATATTAGTAGTTGTCAAATATTCTTAGTTTCCAAAGATATAGTCCTTATAGAATTAGGAGAGTATTTAGCCTAAAAATATAAATGTAATCTCAATGATTCAATAGAGCAATTGATATTATGAGAATTTGATATTGTGTTTGTGTGTGATTGACCTAACCCTTGTGAAGGTGAAGCACCTCTCTTTCTCTCTCCCCAACAAAGTTACTGTTCATGTCATTGTTCATAGTGCTCAAAACAACCACCCAACAGCCGTTAAACACTTGAACACTTTTTTCATTCCCAAAACTCTACCCTTTTATAAACCCTTAAACTTTTATATTTTTAATATATTTTGCAGCCACAAAATCCCACTAAATCCAACTCTGTACATTTTGTCAATATATTTATCCTGGGCTCACTACTTGTAGGAAAGTAATCCCTATATGTCTTACTTTATTTTCTTTCTTTATGTTTCTCCAGGTATAAAGCTTCGAGCCTACTCTGATATAGACTATGTAGGTGATGTCACCAATAGATGCTCCACCATAGGATTTTCCATTTTTCTTGGAGACTCCCTTATTTCTTTCTTGGAAAAGCAAGAAACAAAATGTTATATCTTGATCTAGTTTTGAAGCTAAATATCGTGCTATGGCATATGCAGTTGTAGAGATCATTTGGCTATGGTGGTTACTACTAGCTATGGGTGTTCATTTGTCTTCTTCTACTCCTATGATCATATCCCTGTTATATGATAAGTGCAATTCAAATTGCACAAAATGTTGTCTTCTATGAGAGAACAAAACACTTCGAGATTGATTGTTGCTTTGTCCGTCATCATTTATAGTATGGAACTATCTCTCCCCTACACCCTCCACTCCTCACTCCAGCTTATTGATTTCTATACCAAGTCTTGTACTGTCTCTCGCTTCGCTTCTGACTTCTGCTTGACAAACTCTCGATGTTATCCTTATCACATAGTGAGTTTGAGGGGGCAGGGGGGAGGGGAGAAAGTATAGGAGGGTAGTTTTGTTCAAATATATATATGTCAATAACGTAATTTTCCTGATCTTGGGAGGGTAGTCTTTTCATAGGCTTTGTGGATATATGTGTTTTGATCAAATTCTTTGTAAAGGAGATGAGATGTATTCTGAACTTTGGGGAAATGAAGTACAGAAGTCTCTCTTGCGTTGATGGTTTTTGGTCTCTATAAGTTAATGGTTTTGGGGCAAATCATGTTGGAGCCTTGGAACTTGGCAGTGTCTTCAAGAACCTTGGTGGCAACATCGTTTTTGTTTACTTAAGGCATATTTGAATTTGTGAGTGTGTATTTTTTTCCTAGTCCTGACTGACTGTACTATGATTATCTTTAATAGCATTTGACATATCTGCTATTCATGATTGCTTTCACAGTGTTGATGAGCTTAAAATTATTGCCGAGGAAGAGTTGGTAAACAAGGCTTTTGAGGAGGCATTTAAGGTATGCTCATATAAACTTGTTATAAGGATTTTCCTGTGGTTTCTTTTATATAGTTTTAATAAGATGACTGCAGGATGTTGTGCAGACTGGAAATTCTTCAGAAGTTTCAGAAGAGCAATCTAATGCGGGGTTAGTAGAATATATATATTGATAAGTATAAGAGTTGATAATATGGTATTAGTAGGAATTTATCAAAAAAAGAAAAAGAAAAAAGGTATTAGTAGAATATAAACTGCACTCTGTTATTTTTTAGGCTATTTATGTTTTATGACCCTTTCCTATGATATGGTAATTTACTATTTAGCAATATTTTTTTGACCTACATTGATTTTTTTTTTTTGTTGCAGAGTTCTTTCCCCCCCTCCATATGTCATGTCAATTTCTCTCTGCTCAAATTATCTGTAACCAAAATAAAATAGTGCTTGATTTAGACAAGATAATAGTGGTTGATAATTGAAAAAATTGAAAATATGCATTTTGGATCCATTTTATGGAGTTGCTTAAGAGATTTATGCAATTAACCTATTGTATCAAAGTCAAAATATAAAATCAGGCTCACAAAAAAGTGAATTGCGATTTTAACGTAGAAAACCCAAATGGGAAAAGCAAACACGGGACCCCGAACCAAGGTCCAACTCAACCAAGCCCTATAAACTGATGAACAGTTACAAGATACTTACAGACCACTGTTGAATCCACAATCTTTAGGACTTAAGTGCTCTTGCCGAAGCCATGTACACTGTTCCTTGCACTTGATTGACCACCAATGCCTTGAAATCCTCCAAGATACCACTCTGAACACTTCGATGGAGTCTAAAAGTGATTGCTTGGAGAAGAATGATTAAATCGGAATCATATGGCTATGTATAATGCTCCAAAAGCTTAGGTTTGATCCTGTCCATACTATATATTTATTGTTGGAGAATCCTTGGAAGAGTGGAATTGAATTTTTGGCAACTTCCTTGTGCTATAAGGATTAACTTTGCACCAATGTTTCAACCTATCATGTGCTGAACTTCTAGAGACTTAAGCATAGACACTGGTCGACCCAACGAATGACTGGGTCCTTCTACACTTAGATATTTTTTGTTGCATTGTCTCCTGCATCACATAATACTAATCTGGATGGCTGCTCATGCTGGTTGTGCGCAAACTGAGATCTTTAAACAGCACTACAAGTCATATTTAAGATATGGATTCTAAAAACAACTCAACTAGGACATTCCTAAAATAAGTACAACTGGAAATAGGAAATTACAATTAAATGAGGTTTTAACAACCAAAATAAGAAACCTAACTAAATAGGTAACATAAACCCTAACATAATGATGTATACACACATATATTTTCATATCTTGAATCAAGTTTTTTTGCTCTGTTCTTGGCCGAACTTTTTTAGTTGCTATGTCATTAGTACAGTAGACTTTTAATCATGATATTGTTAGACTGCCCATGCTGGAATTTTTAACCTTGTCAAACTTGTTTTCAAGTGCTTTTCATGGGAGGGCACCAACAATAGAGGATTGCTTAGTTTTAACTTCCCGACTCAGGTAGAGGGCATTAGACCTTAAGTGGACCCTCTTTTCTGGAATTTAAACACGACGAGCATTATTTGACCCTTAACCCCCTGGGATATGAATATTTGAGTATGGATTATGTTCAAGGTTTATTGATCCATAGTTTTTATATTTGACCATGCGTTGTGCTGATTAACATACATATGAATGCCTGGTAAAATCTAATACTTTGGTATGTGAATCTGAATTAATTGTCAGTTTTTTTTTTCATATATTATTTTATTATTTTTAAAGGTTCCCTGTAATCCAACTATGTGTGTTGCTGAATCTCATTGAATGGATTCCATTGGCCTAGTTGATTTCCATTAGTAATGAATAATAGGGTAGAGGTTGCTGCTGTGGGGAAAGGAATGAAGAACAGAATTGAGAACATGGCGATGTTGCTCGCATGCAAAGTTTTAAAAAGCAGCCGCAACCATTACGTAACGCCGTTACGTAACGGTTGTAGTGGTTACGGCCACCCGTTATAGCTGCTTTTGCAGTGTGATTGAGATTCACAGGTTTATCGGCCGTAGCGGTCGTAATGGTGCCATAACAGCCGTAATGGCCTGTTAAGCACCGTTATGTAATGGTTCCGAACTATTTCTTTTGAAAAAAACACACAAAAAAAAAGAAGCTAAAAATGGGCGGAAGAGGGATAGAGAGAAGAGGGAAGATAAAGAGAGAAGATAGAGGAGCAAGAGATAGAGAGAGAGAAGAGGGAAGATAAAGAACATGTTATTGATTTGTTGAAGCTGTAAGACTTGTGATATTCTATTCAGCTGCTATCACTCAACCATTTTGTTTGTGTGTGTCTATCTATATATTTTTTGAAAATAATAATAATAATAATAAGAAGTGTGGTCATTATTTATTTGGCTTGGTTAAAATATGTATATATATATATATATATTTAGGCTCTTATTTATTTTCTTACTTTTGTCATTGTTTATCTTATATATAATAGTTAGTGATTGATTCTTTGTATAATATAAAGTCATTAATTATTAAAATAAAATGTACAAAACTTAGTTTATAGCGATTTAAAAATATAAAAAATATATTAGATCATACTTAAAAATTTACAAAAATTGATCAATATTTATTTTAAACCCAATAAATATGGTCAAACCAAACCAAACCAAACCAAACCAAGCCTTAAGTCCCATCAAATGGGGTCGGCTACATGAATCCTTCTTCTCCACGCGGCCCTATCAAAGGCCATTTCATTAGTCAAATTAAGTAGATTCATATATCTATTTATAACACTAGTCAACGTTAATCTAGGCCTACCCCGTCCCCTAACACTACCATCTACCGTTACAGCATCGCATCTCTTCACTACTGCCTCTGTTGGTCTCCGTTGAATATGACCAAACCATCTCAAACGATTCTCTCTCAACTTATCTTCTATCGGTGCTACTCCTACCCATCCCCGAATACACTCATTCCTAATCCTGTCTTGTCTAGTCTTACCACACATCCACCTTAGCATCCTCATCTCAGCCACACTCATCTTATCTACATGTTGTTTCTTGGTTGCCCAACGCTCTGTCCCATACAACATAGCCGGTCTAATAGCCGTTCTATAAAACTTACCTTTTAGTCTAGTGGGTATTCGTTTATCGCACAAAACCCCAGACGCACTTCTCCACTTACACCATCCCGCCTTAATCCTATGGGCCACATCTGCATCAATCTCTCCCGCTGTTGTGATAATCGACCCTAAGTAACAAAAATGTTTACTCTTAGGCAGTTCTTGGTTCTCAATCTTCACTTCTCCTCTGCTTTCATTATTACTGTTACTAAATTTACACTCCATGTACTCTGTCTTAGTTCTGCTTATTCGGAATCCTTTAGTTTCAAGAGCTTTTCTCCAAATCTCTAGCTTTGTGTTAACTCCTTCTCTAGTCTCATCCACTAGCACAATATCGTCTGCAAAAAGCATGTACCATGGCACGTCATCCTGAATATTTATCGTCAACTCGTCCATAACTAAAGCAAAAAGATAAGGACTTAAGGTAGATCCTTGGTGTAACCCTACAGTGATAGGAAATTCATTTGTCTCTCCAGCTGGCGATCTAATAGTGGTCACCACCCCTTCATACATGTCCCTAATCACGTCAATGTAACCTTTTGTCACCCCTTTCTTCTCTAACACCCACCATATTATATCCCGGGGCACTCTGTCATATGCTTTCTCAAGGTCAATAAACACCATATGAATGTCTCTTTTCTTTTCTTTATACTTTTCTATTACTCTCCTCAAAAGATAGATCGCTTCTATTGTTGACCTACCAGGCATAAACCCAAATTGATTCTCTGACACCTCTGTTATATCTCGCAATCGGCGTTCCATCACCCTCTCCCACACTTTCATTATATTACACATCAGCTTGATTCCTCTATAGTTGTTACAATTCTGGACATCACCTTTATTCTTATAGATTGGCACTAAAATACTCTTCCTCCACTCATCTGGCATGTTCCTAGTCAACAAAATTTTGCTAAACAACTTAGTCACCCAAGCAACTCCTTTTTTGCCCAAACACTTCCAAGCTTCAATAGGGATATCATCAGGTCCTAAAGCCTTATTAGATTTCATCTTCTTAAGTGCAAACTCCACTTCAAAGTTCCTAATCCTGCGATAGAACCTATAGTCTTGGTTTATCGTATTATTGGCTATTTCTTCCCTTATTGTCGTACCTCCATGCTCCTCATTTAATAGTTTCTCAAAATAATTCTTCCATCTTTCCTTAATCTCATCATCCTTCACCAATACCTTAGAATCCTCACTCTTGATGCACTTTACTTGATTAAAATCTCTTGTTTTCCTCTCCCACCTCTTAGCAAGTTTGTATACCCTCTTCTCTCCCTCCTTACTATCTAGTCTAGTGTATAAGTCATCATAAACTTTCAACTTAGTCTCTCTCACTACTTTCTTGACCTCTTTATTAGCCAATCTATAGCTCTTAAGGTTTTCCTCAGTTCTATCATTCTGCCACTTTTTAAAGCACTCTTTTTTTGCCTTAACTACCGCTTGAACCTCTTCCCTCCACCACCAAGTTTCCCTAGAGCTGGGTCTCGTTCCTTTCGACTCTCCAAGCACTTCCCTTGAGATTCTCCTCATACAATTGGCCATCGAGTTCCACATAGTGTTAGCATCACCTTCTAAGTCCCAAGTACCTTCCTTATCCATTCGATTCTTAAATATTTCTAATTTATCCCCTTTTAGGTCCCACCATCTCGTCCTACGACGCCCACCATCCCTCTTAGCTTGGTATTGCCCTCTAAAACATAAATCTAGTACCAAAATCCTATGTTGAGAGACCAGACTCTCTCCAGGAATCACCTTACAATCATTGCATTTTAGGCAGTCCACTTTTCTCACTAAGAAGTAATCTATTTGACTCTTAACTAATCCACTCTTAAAGGTTATCAAATGCTCCTCCCTATTCTTATACATAATATTGGCCACCACCAGGTCAGAAGCCAACGCAAAATCTAAGATACTCTCTCCAGCCTCATTTCTGTCACCAAAACCGTATCCACCATGTACCCTTTCATAACCTAATTTATCTATGCCCACATGACCGTTAAAATCTCCACCTATAACCAGGTTATCTCCTACGGGTATCTCCTGTAAGATCTCATCCATTTGCTCCCAAAAATCCCTCTTAGTCTGATCATCTAACCCTACTTGAGGGGCGTATGCGCTAATAATGTTCACTATATTCCCTCCAATAACTAGTTTAACTAGCATAATCCTATCTCCTTTCCTATTGGCCGCCACTACACTTTCCACAAGACCCTTGGCAATTATGATTCCTATCCCATTCCTACGTCTATCCTTACCACTATAATATAGTTTAAAACCGGTATCCTCAATTTCCCTAGCTTTCTCTCCCGTCCATTTAGTTTCTTGTAAACAAGCTATACTAACTCTCCTCCTAATCATGGAAAAAAAAGATGCCTATCGGTAAGTTTTTTTCAAATTGTGCAAAAATAAAAAAATTCACGGTTCTGGTTACCGCAACCGTTACGCTACGGCCTTTACACCCCGCAACCGCAACTGCGCCACCGCCACCGTTACGGCGACCACAACCGCTTTCCAGAACCTTGCTTGCATGTCTTTGCAACATCTCAAATTAACTGGTGTTGATTAAGTAAAGAGTGTTTGGGGATTTTCTTCCAAAGATACGAGACATATCTTCAATTTTCAGTCACATTAATAGGATAAGGTTTTCCCATGTCCAGTAGAAATGAACAGCAGAAACATGAAGGCATGTTGAAGCTTATACCTTGAAGTTTCTATTTTGTAACATCTCTGGTTGCACGTAGCTCATTATTTTTATATTGGCCATGCAAAAATATATTTTCTAAGTGGATACCTATGTTAGTGTTTAGGAACTCAAACTAATTTCTTCCTGATGTTATTTTCTAGAGAAGAATATCCAAGCCATGATTTTTAACTTTTTATTTTAGTTTAATATATAATATACATTTGACTGGGGCTAGGTTGTCCACAAGGTCTTCTAAATTAACAAGACCTTATGCATTTTGGTAATTTCTGTTTTACATGGAATTTCTTGGCTTTCCCAGATATGAAGAAATGTTGCAGAGCTTCTTATTTAGAATATTGGGAATGGCCTAATAGGTGGTCTTTTTGAAAATGGTTTTTGGAGCATTTGAAAAGGAGTAACAGAAGGTCTTTTGAAGGTTTTGAGTTGCCGAATCACAAATTAGAGCACTTGTTTGGCAAGGGGAGGGTTTTCTTTTTCCACTCATTTATATCTTGATTTTTGCTCTTAGCAAGGATGCAGCTTAATTTTAGGTGCTCCAGAATACATCACATGTACATAAAATTCATTAAATATATATGTGCTTATGTCTTCTCTTAGTGTCTGTGTACAGTTGTCGTCAACATAACCTTTGCAGATAATTTTGTTTTAGAATGATGTAACATGAGTGTAAATGCTTTTATGCTTTGAAATTTATCCTGTTTTGATATTAATTCTCAGTAGAAAAGATGATGGTAGAATATCTAGCTGTGGACATGCGGGTTTAGAAGGTTCAGGAATGTTAGAAGATGCTTCAGCTTCATTCGAGTCCTTGAATGGGTTTCCTCAAAGAACTGGTGATAATGGAAAACTGAGTGGAAACATATCAAAAAAGAGGAAGATGAGGGGGCGTATCATTAATCAGCAGAATCATACTTCAAAAGTATGGTATTAACTCTCTAGCATTCATGCCTTAACTTACCTGTCTTCCTCTAGTTTTTGTTATTGAGCATTTGGTATGATTTCAGTGTCTCAAAGCTTCCTTTATCTAGGCTTCCTCAAATCTAGATATTTAAAAATTTGACTTGGATCCTATATTACTTGTAAGATATATGAATTTATTTAAGGGGAAACTTCACTTTACCATGGTTTGGGCCAGGTGCGGATTACCCTCTTGATATTTGGAAATCACCGCATAACCCCCATGTGGTTTGTGGATTGAAGTGCACACTAACTTCTGTTAACAGAAGATGTAAATTGACAGTTATACCCTCATCTTCTTCTATTTTTTATTTATTTATAATGTTTCCCAATCTGAGCGGAGAAACACCAACAACCTCCATTTCCGGCGAAACCCACACCCTTCTTTCCCTCGGGCAAGCCCTCACTTCGCCTCATCTCTGCCTCCATTTCTGGCAAAACCCACACCTTTCTTCTTCATCAAACATCACCAAAATTATATTTTACACACACACACACGCGCGTGTGTGTATATGTATGTATATGCAGACTGAAGAAACTGAAATCAAAGAACACAATTTTGAATTTCCATTCATCAAACACATCACACACACACACACGCACACACACACACACATATATATATATGTAGATGTACAGTGAAGATTGAAAAAAAACTTAGATTGAAAAAAAAATCTTTGTATGCTCATGTTTTATCTATATATATATGTGTTATTTATTTATTTATTTTTAAAAAACTTTCATTTTTCTTTTGGTTCTCTCTTTACACCTACCTCTTTCTTCTTCTTTTCAACTTCATCCTCTCTTTTAACAGAATTTGCAACAATGGCCAATGAAGGAGAGAAGGAGACAAACAATTGGGAGTAACGTTACACGGACTCGTCAGTTTTGGCGAAGTACCCGTGTCGATACGACATGACACGGGTACGGGTACGGGATACGGACGGGATACGGCATGGAAGAAGTGGATACGGCATGGAAGAGAAGACGAAGAGTAAAGGAGAAGAGAAAGAAACCTGGTCGGCGACTTCGAACCAGTCGACTTCGATGACCTTTGAACCAGTCGCACCAGTCGACTTCGATGACCTTCGAGCCAGTCGATGACCTCCATCCAGTCGCGTCTCTCACTCGATCGCCTCTTCGACCAGATCTCGTCTCTCGCCGTCTCGCCTTCTCGCACTCTGTCTCTCGCCTTTTCGCCTTCGATCTCTCTCTCTCTCTCCCCTTTTCGCCTCTGTCTTATCTTATACATATAAGATATAATACTTATAATATATATAATATATAATATATAATACTTACTTATAATATATATAATATATAATATATAATACTGCTGGAAATCTGATTATTATTGTTAGTGGCTGTTAGTGGACATATAGTGGCTGTTAGTGGGTTATGATAATGTCTATACACTATGTTAGTGATCTAGATAGTGGCTATAATGGATGTATATAGTAATCTAGATAGTGGCTATAATGGATGTATATATTATGTAAGGAGATAGGTAGTGGCTCTTAGTGGTGATAGTGGATCTCTTAGTGGTGATAGTGGATCTTAGTGGCACAAATAGTAGCTCTTGTTCTCTCCTATATAAGGAGCGTAGTTTTCTCTTCACAAGATAAGAAGTTTTGAATATAACAGCAATATATTCCTTCTTCCTCATATTTTCTGAGTTCTTCTTCCTCATATTTTCTAAGTTGGTATCAGAGCAATAAAAACACAGCAGCCCTAAAACCGTCATAGCCATGTCGGAAGTCACGTCCAACATTAAGTTCGATGAAGTGCGAGGAAGAATTATTGGCAGACCTCCTCTCCCATCCATTGGCGAAGTATTTGCCGAAGTCAGAAGGGAAGAGAGCCGAAGGAGCGTCATGCTTAAGAAAAAAGGTACTGGTGAGTCAATTGAAATTTCTGCTTTAATTAGCGATGCTGCGGCCAACAAGGCTGCAAATTACCAGCGCAGGTTTGATGATAAGCCACGGGTCTGGTGTGATTTTTGCAACAAGCCTCGCCATACATGCGAAACGTGTTGGAAGATCCATGGCAAACCTGTCAACTGGAAAAGCAGCAAACAAGGAGAGAAGAATCGTGGCTTTCCTACTGCTAATGAAGCCGATTCAGGTCCCTTCAACAAAGAGCAGATTGATCAACTCTTAAAGCTGATAAAATCCAACTCCTCATCCGGTACTCCTAGTGTTTTTTTGGCATAAACAGGTAGAAATCCTAAAGCCTTCTCTTGCCTAAACTTCTCTCCATGGATCATAGATTCCGGTGCTTCCGATCACATGACTAGTTTTTCCCATTTATTTAGTACCTATTTCCCTTGTTCTGGTCATGACAAAATCAGAATAGCCGATGGTAGTTTTTCACCTATTGCAGGAAAATGATTTATTAAACTAACTGAGAAAATTAATCTCAATGCTGTTCTTCACGTCCCCAACTTAGCCTGTAACCTTTTGTCTGTCAGTAAACTATCTAAGGATTCTAATTGTCGTGTTACATTTTTTGAATCCCATTGTGAATTTCAAGACCAGAACTCGGGGATGATGATTGGGCGTGCTAGGATGCTTGAAGGTCTTTACTACTTTGATGAAGTACCTGTTAGTAGTAAAAAGCTCAGAGCTTTAATAGTACTAGTTCAATCTCTGTTCGAGAAAAAATAATGCTATAGCACTATAGGCTAGGACATCCTAGTTTTCTTTATCTGAAACATTTATTTCCAGAATTATTTAAAGGGATTGATTGTTCTTCTTTTCATTGTGAAAGTTGCATTTTTGCAAAATTTCATCGCTCTACTTATTTGCCAAAACCTTACCAAGCTTCCAAACCTTTTTATTTGATTCATAGTGATGTTTGGGGCCCTTCTAAAATCACTACTCTTTCTGGTAAAAGATGGTTTGTTACATTTATTGATGACCATACCCGTTTATGTTGGATTTATTTGATGAATAAAAAATCTGACGTGAAAAATTTATTCACAAATTTTTACAATATGATTGAAAACCAATTTCAAACCAAAATTGGTATTTTACATTCTGATAATGGAACAGAATATTTCAATGAGCAGTTGGGTGAGTTTTTGGCAAAAAAGGGGATTTTTCATCAATCTACATGTCGGGATACCCCTCAACAAAATGGCATTGCAGAACGAAAAAATAAACATTTACTTGAAGTAGCACGTGCTATAATGTTTTACATGCATATTCCTAAATATTTATGAGGTGAAGTAATTTTAACAGCCTCTTATTTGATAAACAGGATGCCTACAAAGGTGTTAACATACAAAATACCTTTTGATTGTCTCAAAACTTTTTTTCCTGACACGAGGTTGTTTTCTGATTTACCCGCCAAAGTTTTTGGATGTACTGCTTATGTTCATGTTCCCAGTCAATTTCGTTCAAAACTTGACCCCCGTGCTATAAAATGTGTTTTTTTGGGTTATTCCTCAAACAAAAAGGGGTATAAGTGTTTCGATCCTCAAACCAAGAAATTTCATGTGAGTATGGATGTGTCATTTGTGGAAACAAAATCTTATTTCCCCAACACTTCTCTTCAGGGGGAGACAAGTGGAGTAGTAGAAGACAATTTTTGGGATATTTTTATCCCGCTCCCCAATGTCATTTATCCTACACAAAAACCACATCTGTCTGATAATGATCACTTAGGAGAACCAAGTTCTATGGTGCCTAGTCAAGAAGATTCTTGTTTAGGGGGAGAAGTACTACCAAATGATCTAAATTCTGAGCTTCAGGTTTATACTAGAAAGCGATTTCATCTGAGGAATAATGACCCGAATGTCCATCCTAATGACCCGAATGTCCACCCGAGTTCTGGCATCGAAATTTTAGGTAATCCTATTCCTTCTATTTCCGACCTTGATGTTCCTATAGCAATTAGGAAAGGTGTCCGAAATTGTATTAAACATCCTATTGCAAATTACCTCTCCTATCAAAGACTGTCTAAAAACCATAGAGCTTTCACATCTAGGATTTCACACTTGTTTGTTCCAAGGAATATACAGGAAGCTTTGGATGATCCGAATTGGAAATTAGCAGTCATGGAGGAGATGAATGCTTTAAGGAGAAGTGGTACTTGGAAGATAGTTGATCTACCCAAAGACAAGAAAACAGTTGGGTGTAAATGGGTGTTTACGATAAAATGTAACGCAGATGGAAGCGTTGAGAGATACAAGGCGAGACTTGTGGCTAAAGGCTTCACTCAAATTTATGGGATCGACTATCAGGAGACGTTTGCTCCTGTTGCTAAAATAAATTCCATCAGAGTACTGTTATCTCTTGCAGTAAATTCAGATTGGCCTCTAGATCAACTTGACATTAAAAATGCATTTCTCAATGGTGATCTTGAAGAGGAGGTGTTCATGAGCCTACCGCCGGGATTTGAGCAGAGACTTGGTAGCAACAAAGTATGCAGATTGAACAAGTCATTATACGGACTCAAACAATCACCAAGAGCGTGGTTTGAATGCTTTGGGAAGGCAGTTATCAGTTGTGGCTTCTCGCAGAGTCAAGCAGATCACACAATATTTTATAAACATTCAAAAGACAGTAAAATTGCAATTTTGATTGTTTATGTTGATGACATCATTTTAACTGGTAATGATGAAGCAGAGTTAGCAGCCCTCAAAGAGAAACTCGCAAAAGAATTTCACATTAAGGATCTGGGAGCCCTCAAGTATTTCCTCGGAATGGAATTTGCAAGATCCAAGGAAGGTATATTCGTTAATCAGAGAAAATATGTTCTTGATCTCCTTGGAGAAATAGGTATGCTTGGTTGTAAGATGGTGGAGACTCCGATCGAGCCTAACTTGAAGTTACAAGCTGCTAAGGCTGAAGAAGTCAAAGAGAGGGAACAATATCAGCGACTTGTAGGGAAATTGATTTACTTGTCTCATACGCGGCCTGATATTGCCTTTGCAGTCAGCATGGTAAGTTAGTTCATGCACTCACCAGGGGCAGAGCACTTTGAGGCCGTTTATAAGATCTTAAGATATTTGAAAGGAACTCCAGGGAGAGGCTTACTGTTCAAGAAACATGGACATCTTCAAGTTGAAGTATACACAGATGCAGACTGGGCAGGAAGTGTTACAGACAGGAGATCAACATCCGGATACTGCTCCTTTGTAGGTGGGAACCTAGTTACATGGCGGAGTAAAAAACAGAATGTGGTAGCTAGAAGTAGTGCAGAAGCAGAGTTCAGAGCTGTTGCCCATGGAATCTGTGAAGTAATGTGGATTAAAAGAATTCTTGAAGAATTAAAGCTTTCTCACCTGACACCTATGAAGGTCTATTGTGACAACAAAGCAGCTATATCTATAGCTCATAATCCAGTTCTACATGATCGCACAAAACATATAGAAGTGGATAAACATTTCATCAAGGAGAAAATCAATGCTGGCATAATCTGTATGACCTACCTTCCAACAGGTGAACAATTAGCTGATGTGCTAACGAAGGGACTACACAAGAAGCAATTTGATAAGCTGACTAGCAAGCTGGCTATGGAAGATATCTTCAAACCAGCTTGAGGGGGAGTGCTGGAAATCTGATTATTATTGTTAGTGGCTGTTAGTGGACATATAGTGGCTGTTAGTGGGTTATGATAATGTCTATATACACTATGTTAGTGATCTAGATAGTGGCTATAATGGATGTATATAGTAATCTAGATAGTGGCTATAATGGATGTATATATTATGTAAGGAGATAGGTAGTGGCTCTTAGTGGTGATAGTGGATCTCTTAGTGGTGATAGTGGATCTTAGTGGCACAAATAGTAGCTCTTGTTCTCTCCTATATAAGGAGTGTAGTTTTCTCTTCACAAGATAAGAAGTTTTGAATATAACAGCAATATATTCTTTCTTCCTCATATTTTCTGAGTTCTTCTTCCTCATATTTTCTAAGTAATACTTATATTATAAAACAATACTTATATTATAATATAACACATATTTTGTATTTTATATATTTATACATATTAATAAAAAAAATACATATATAATATAAAATAAAATAAAATAAATTAATAAAAACACATTATTTAAAAAATAAATTAAATAATTAATATGTATTAAAATAAAATATTTATATAAAAAATATTTATTCCTTATTTATTATATTTTTGTTATTTATAATATATATGTCAATTAAAAGTAAAAAAAAATTATATAGATGAATCAAAAAAATTATCAATAAAAGTAATACATAAGATAAAAATAATAAATATATTTAAAAAATATCTATTTAACTTATCTTTATATAATAAATATATTTTAAAAATTAAATATTTAACGTACCCCTGTACCCGTATCCTCGTTTGGATCCATATCCACGTATCCTCAATTTTTAATTTTGAAGTACCCGACCCCTAGATACGTACCCGCACCCGAGTCCGTGTAACATAGGGAGTAAGAAGAAAGGTAATCAAACCCACCAACCATAAACAAAAATTGAACAAAGAAATCAAACCCACTACCATAAAATTAAATATCTAAACAGATCAAAAATCCCAACTCACGATTTATATGAATCTAAACAGACCAAAAATTCCCCCATTCTTATGAGAACCAAAGATCTAAATAGAACCCCCCCCCCCCAAAAAAAAAGAAAATAAATAAAATAAAATAAAAAGTTACAATATTTAGTATAGATATACAAATCCCAACTCACTGTTTATATGAGATCTAAATAGACCAAAAATCCCCCATTCTTATGAGAACCAAAGATTTAAATATACCAAAAAAAAAAAAGATGAAAAGTTATAGTCTTTAGTATAGATATACAAATCCCAACTCATTGTTTGTATATATATACACTTTAGTAGCAGGAATTGTGGATGATACTTACGAATCTGAGCAAGAAGCGTGATTCTGCGCTTTTGAGGAAAAATCGGAGAAGAATCGCGAGTTTGAGGAGTGAGAAATGCGAATCTGATGCGAGAAGGAAGCGATCAAGCTCTCGATCTCTCTGTCTTCCCTCTCTGTCTCTCGATCTTCTTCTCTCTCTCAATCTCTCTGTCTCTCAATCTTCTTCTCTCTCTTTTCTTCTCGATCTCTCTGTCTCTCGTTCTTTTTCTCTCTTCGATCATCTTCATCACTCTCTTCTCTCACTGTCGATCTCGATTGTATTCGTCTCTCTCTGTCGATCTCGATTGTATTCGTCTCTCTCTTCTTTCACTCTCAATCTCTTCTTCGTCTCTAAGCTTCTCCCTCTCTTCGTCTCTCAATCTGTTCTTTGCTCTCTCTCTCATTCTCTTTGTTTTAATATAATTTACTTTATATAATATAATTGATCATATATAATATAATTGATCATATAATATATGTAATAAAATTCATAAATTATAATTTTTATCATATATAATAGAATATCTAATTGTTATTTCTTAAAATATTATATATAATAATAATTTTTGTAAATTATTATTTCTTAACTTTTTAACATATAATAAATAAAATAAATTATCTAATTGTTTAAAAGAAATCTAATTAAATCATATATAATAATATCACTCCATTATCACTCGGTAAGCGCTCCTAATCTACAACTCTTCTAAGTTATAAGTGGCCACGTTCCCCCGCTCCCGCTCCCGCTTCGTGCAATTATGATATACACACATGTGCTGCACTCATTTTGGTTACAAATCCCATCCTTCAATCATAAATATGTATATATATATGCATATATGTTAAGAGATGAGCTGCCATTGACATTAAGATAGATTTTAATGGAAATTATTTAATTTCTATATATATATATGAGTCCTATTATTTAATTGCAAGAGTAGATAGAAACAATATAAATAAAGGGAGAGGGAAAATAATGGCATCTTTGGTAAATTTGAAGATGTAAAAAGGGTATTTTCGTCTTAAAAACTGACTTACTCTCCACAGAGGCGCGTGACTCTCACATTTTGTTATCTTGGATGGAAATATTGACTGTGCATTTTAGTCCATAAACCGCATGGGGGTTAACTTATGTGGTGATTTCCAAATGTCAAGAGATAATCTGCATCCGGCCCAAACCACGGGGGGTAAAGTGAAATTTTCCGTTTATTTAATTTAACTGAGCAAATAGCTTTAGATATACCAGAATGGTTAAAAGATTCACGTAACTAACCCACTTGATTGAGATACAAGGCTTAGTTTGGCTATCTCGTTACTTGGACTGAGCATAGTGGATGACTGTCTTCTATGCCACTTACACATTGCATTAACATAGAACTTCGTTTGAAAAGGGTTATTGATAATTTTGAGATGCTTGGAGTTAGTTGACAGTGGTTACTAAGTTCTCACTTTTGGTTGTAGAATTTAAATAGACTGCTTGATATGCTGGTTGTTTGGTGAGTTTGATTTGACAGTGGTTAAAAAAAAAAAATAAAATAAAATAAAAATTTCTGTGTCTCTGTATGATTACTTGTGCTGAATAATTAGCTGCAATTATGTGTTGCTGCCTTGGCAAAATGTGGTGTCTGTGCTTTCTTGTATACTGATCTTCCTATTGCATTTCAGGAAAGTTATATCAGAAAGGTGGAACAACTTGCAAAGATTAAACAAAAACAAGATGAAGACAAAGCAGCAGCAAGACTGCACTCATTCAAGTATGTAAAGGATTGTTGTTCTACACTCCCCCTGAGTTGACCTTGTCCTACAAAAAAATAAAAAATAAAATCTAAACTTCCTATTCTGATGCTGACCTTGGTTTTTGTTAGTGTGGTAGGTAGATGTGAGTGTGTTAGGTGAGTATTAGTGTGGTAGGTGAGTGTATAGTGTGGTAGGTAGATGTGAGTGTGTTAGGTGAGTGTATAGTGTGGTAGGTGAGTGTGTTAGTATATTTCTCTTCCTCTCCTATATTGATTGTTGTTTTTGAATGTATACAATGACTCTCCTATTTATAGGAGAGGAAGAGAAATATACTAACACACTCACCTACCACACTATACACTCACCTAACACACTCACATCTACCTACCACACTATACACTCACCTACCACACTAATACTCACCTAACACACTCACATCTACCTACCACACTAACAGCCCCCCTCAAACTCAAGGAGGATAGGTACTAACCAACTTGAGTTTGGAGAGAAAGTAACAAAACAGGAAAATAATCTGACAAATAAAATAAAAGTGGATAGGAGACACTGTATGGGCGTGTCAGACCGTTGTAGAAGACCGTATTATGGCAGACCGATGTAGAAGACAGTTTATGGGTCATGTCGGACCGTTGTAGAAGATAGTTTATGGGGTCATATCGGACCGATGTAGAAAACAGTTTACGGGGTCATGTCGGACCGTTGTAGAATACAGTTTACGGAGTCTTGCTGGACCCATGTAGGAGACAGTTTAAGGGGTCATGTTGGACCGTTGTAGAAGACAGTTTACGGAGTCTTGCTGGACCCTTGTTCAAACTAACCGGAATCAATATCGGGACAGTTTACAGAGTCTTGTCGGACCCATATAGAAGCTAACCGGAATCAATGTCGGGACAGTTTACAGAGTCTTGTCGGACCCATGTAGGAGCTAACCGGAATCATTGTCGGGACAGTTTACGGAGTCTTGTCGGACCCTCAAAAGTCGCATCCTCAAAAGGCGTGCCCAATCTTATCAAAAGGCGTGCCATCAAAAGACGTGCCCGACAGCCATCAAAAGTCGAGCCATCAAAAGGTGCGCCGATTTGTCGTCTGGCGTTGAGAGGCGCGTGATACGCGTGTCTGCCTTGCCTATTTAAACCAAGGCAAGGTTGCCGCTGATGCATAACAAACCAGCTGAAAAACCTCTGAAAAAAAAGAACTCGTCGTTCTCTGAGAGCTGTTATCTCTGAAACACTCTACAACCAACCCTGAATATGGCCTCTTCCTCCGTGCAGCTACCCAGAACATAGCCTCTTCGTCCCGTGGTCTCACTCTCTTTCCCGACCTCAAGGAGGCCACTACAGAGATAGCCGGGGCAGTTGCCCTTGAACCGCAACCAAGTGCCCTGGACCAAGCGCCCCTGGTTTTACGCCGTTGAACTTTCCAATGTTGTCAGTTGAGCAGATAATGGCTGCTCAATCTGATATTGAGGCCAATTATTATACTCTGAAGTCATGTGTTGAGGCAATGACGGCGGTCAACAACCTGTCGCACCGGCTTCAGAGTAGAACAAATGAGGTGCAGCAGGTAAAACCCAACTGGCCCTGCTCCAGAGCATGTATACGGATGCCCGAGCAGAGATATGTGTGCTGAGGCAGAAAACAAGGAACTGAAGCGGAAGGCCACCGTGATGCTCAGATTTGGAGGGCCACCATATGTGACGGTTGAGGAGCAACGGGAAGTGAACGTGCTCGGCGGCGTGGGAAACACGGAGGTAGCACCGGCAAAGGACGCCCAAGACAAAGACAAGAAGAAGAGAACAGCTGAAGAGGCGAAGAAGTGAGGCCGGTTGTTTGTGGTGGTTATGGGTTGTGGTTGTTTTTTTTTTTTTTTTTTTTGGTAAAATGGTGATCGGGTTTGATCCCCGGCATGAATAAAATAAGGTTGGTGTGCAAATCTGAATGGTATGAATTTGATTTGAAAAAGATTAAAATAATGTGAAAGAAAAATAAAGAAAGAAATAATGTGAAAGAAAAATAAAGAAAGAGATAATAAGAATATAGTGAGAAATCAAAACGAAAGGTGGAGAGTGGTTGACATGGTTTTGGGGCCCACGGTTTTGTTAAAATCAGTAAGTTTTTTTTTTTTTTTTAAAAAAAAAAAAAATAATAATAATAATAATAATAATAATAGAAAAGCATGTGCGGTGGAGGAAAGTGGACAAACTAACAAGTTGGTGGTGCTTAATGTAAATAAAAGAAAAGAGTGGGTAAAAGAAAGTTGGTGGATGGTTGGATGAAGAGAAAGTTGGTCCACTGTTCCATTCCCTTCTGTCCTGTCCGACAGTTTAGGCTTCGAGCTCGTGATGGGTTACAGAAACGACAGCTTTACGTCTCACGTGGAAGAGAATGCAGTGGTTCAAGAAGCAGCCTCTGGGCTCGAGAGTGTTGAGAAGCTCATTAGACTTCTTTCTCAGTCTCAACAACAATAACAGAGACAAAGCACGATGAGTGAGGCAGACCAAGTCGGCGAGGCGAACGAGCCAAGTCATTTCACGACGCCGGGTTAAACCAAGCAGTGCTAGTGGGCGACGACGTCCGATGCAGAGAAGCTCAGATCTGCAGCTCGCGTCGAGGCGACTTCGAAAATCACTGAGGCATTCTTGATGATCTTGTCAAGGGCTGGGATGAGGACTTGGTTTAGGTCATAATCGGCATCGAAGAAGCCATTTTCGGCGGCGGAGTAAGGTGGTACAAGGCCAGGGCCGAGTCTTGCCTGGCTCGCTCTGAGTCCGATCGGAGCGCGGAGAAGCGGTGGCAACGCGTCGAGCACTCCGATGGCGGTCTTCTTCTGATCATCAAGGGCTAGGCTGAAGAGTGCACCGGCGGCGTGATCCTGCGCCTCAGGGAATCCCCCTTCAGAACGTCGATCAAGGGTGGGACTATCCCCGATCGTACGATCTTCACCTTGTTTTGATTCTTTAAGGACAGGTTCACCAAAACAGCTACGGCGTTCACCTGAAGGGTCGAGTATCTGGATACGATGAGAGATCGGAGGGCTGAGAGCAATCGAGGAAGCAGAGTTGAACCCTGGAGTCTTCTCTGGTTCTCGAGATCCTTCGCAGTGACATCACAGCCTCCTCTTGTTCAAACACCTGTGAACTGTTTAGCCTACTGATAAGATCGTCCTCTTCGGCCAAATCAGGGAAATTTCAAGCCTTGTTTCATAACCCTCAAATCCAATTGCGGAGAGTTAGAAGATGCAGGGAATTAAAGGTATGTGTAGAAATCCCAGCGGGCAGCGAAGGCAAGGTTGCCGGCCGGCTGCCCGCCGGTGAGAAAACAAAATACAGGCCTAAATCTTATAGCTCTGCTCTGATACCATGTAGGAAATTAATGTATTGATATTATTGATTGTTGTTTTTGAATGTATACAATGACTCTGCTATTTATAGGAGAGGAAGAGAAATATACTAACACACTCACCTACCACACTATACACTCACCTAACACACTCACATCTACCTACCACACTATACACTCACCTACCACACTAATACTCACCTAACACACTCACATCTACCTACCACACTAACAGTTTTCATATTTCATTTGGCCCAGTGGTAGTTGCAGGATTATTGATTGTGCGACCTTGTCCTCTGATGGATCTGAGAGGATGAAAGCCCTCAAGTCGTTAAGTTCTACAACAAAGGTTTGCTCAAAAAATGTTTTTTTCTTCTTGATTCTATATACTATTTCTTCAGATAATATTGAACCACGATTTTTGTAATACAACTTTCATTTGTTTATTATTTATTCATTTTTTAAGAATTATTGTAGCTTTCCCCTAATGCATCTTGTTTTTAAATTTCTCAATTGACCTAATCTATTCCACTATCAGACCCAAGGTTGTTTGATCGACTCTTTAATGCCATTTTCCCCCCTAAGAACCCAAAAGTGTTTAGTATGATTCTACAAATTAAGGGCAGGCATGAGAGGCGCGTAGGATTATGCAGATTGGTAATGAAACCATCCTTGGTTAGGGAGGACCTTAACCACTAGGTGATGCAATCTACATGAAGAGCAAGTAAAAGCATAGTTAAAGAAGTGACAATATTTGGAAATTGCCATGGTTTTAAGCTACTAATGTTAGTAGAGTCTTATTTTATGGTTCTTTTATGTTTTTTTTAGTTGGTTTTTGTTTATGTTTCTTATTTTGGTCTTAGATGAGTTTTGGAAGTCAAAATTTTAGTAATTTCCTATTTTGGAATCCCAGCTAGTAAAGTAAATTTCTAAAGTCTATCTGAAGTCATGCAATGCTTATAATTTAATAGAGTTAATATTTTAGAGAATTTCAAGAGCTTTGAAGCTTTCTGATAGATTGTGTGATGCAATCAAACCCTAGGTGTGATGCCTAAGGTCTCTAGGAGTGATTCCTAGAAATTAGAAACTATCTTCTTCTTTTCCTTTCTTTCCCTCTTGTATTTTCTGCACTTTCACAGCCCAAACACCATTTACAGTCCTTGAAACAGTACCTAAAGAGCATGTTTGATTGACAGGATTAGAGCATGGGATTGAGATTATTAATCCGTAAATCCAATAATCCTGTGTTTGTTTTGAAATTTTGTTTTAGGATTATTAATTCAACAAGTTTGTAGGATTATTAGTAATGGGTTAGGGGTGGGATTATATATACTAAGTTGGGAAATAAAATAAAAGGACTTTTACCTATTAATCCAATGCAAATCAAACAATGGACAAGGGGATAATTTATCCTACTAATCCAATTGAATAGTGAATATCACACTAATCTGATGGGATTATTAATACCTTCACTATTAGTCTTGTGAATCAAACAAGGCCAAACAGTGCTAAAATCTCATATTTTCATGCTTAAAAATTAAAATCTTACCCCTTTATTACTCCATACAAACCCTTCAAAATCCTATATTCTTATTGCGATTTCGGCTACAAAACCCACTTAAAATCAGCCCCAAAAGCCAAATTTGCTGCTGTCTCTACTTGTCCTACTCCTACATCACTAGGCCCTTTTAGTCTTCGTCAAGACTTAATTAATTTATGTAATTTTCAAGTCTTGGACGGTTGAAGGTTGTGCTGTGTGTGTCAAAGCCTTGCACTGGCTTGGCCTTCATCGTTGAACTTTCAATGTCTTTTTCTTTACAATGAGAAAAAAAATCCATTCCATAATTATTCGTTGACTGATGCTAATGTTTTGTTTTATTTTTTTGTTTCTCATGTTACTGAAAACAATGTGTTGATGGTCCGTTTACTTCACTTTTGGTTTAACTGATATTCACTATTTAAATTTTGACCATGTATTTTGTTTTAATGGCCTTCTTTCTTGGAGTCACCATATAGCAAAGCTTGAATCTGATTCCAGTGCTATGAGTATTGAAGTCTCTGTGCTGCACCTGTGCAAGCATGTAAGAAATCAATGTATTGATATTATTGATTGATTGATAATCTACATTTTACAAGACCAAATGACACTCCTTATATAGGAGATATTACAAACATCATCATAACCCATTAAACCATTATATACCACTTACATATTATATATTTCCACTATCTACACACTATATATTTCCACTATCTACCACTATATTCTAACCTAACACACTCACATAATATACTAACTCACTCACCTACCACACTAAGGTAGAGTAGGTGTGGAGTTTGTATTTTTACATTCAACAGCCCCCCTCAAACTCAAGGGGTTAAGACTAACCAACTTGAGTTTGGAGAGAGTAACAAAACAGGAAAAATAATCTGACAAATAAAATTAGATAGGAGACACTGTATGGTCGTGTCAGACCGTTGTAGAAAAGTTACGGGGTCATGTCGGACCGTTGTAGAAAACAGTTTACTGGGTCATGTCGGACCGTTGTAGAAAACAGTTTACGGGGTCATGTCGGACCGTTGTAGAAAACAGTTTACTGGGTCATGTCGGACCGTTGTAGAAAACAGTTTACTGGTCATGTCGGACCGTTGTAGAAAACACTATACGGCTGTGTCGAACCGTTGTAGCTGAGAACCGAAATCAATGTCGGAACAGTTTACCGAGTCTTGTCGGACCCATATAGAAGCTAACCGGAATCAAAGTCGGGACAGTTTACAGAGTCTTGTCGGACCCATATAGGAGCTAACCGGAATCAATGTCGGGACAGTTTACAGAGTCTTGTCGGACCCATATAGAAGCTAACCGGAATCAAAGTCGGGACAGAGTCTTGTCGGACCCTTATAAGTTGCACCCTCAAAAGGTGTGCCCAATCTTATCAAAAGGCGTGCCATCAAAAGGTGTGCCCGACAGCCATCAAAAGTCGAGCCATCAAAAGGCGTGCCATCAAAAGGTGTGCCCGACATCCATCAAAAGTCGAGCCATCAAAAGGCGCGCCGCTTTGTCGTCTTGCGCTGAGAGGCGCGTGATACGCGTGTCTGCCTTGCCTATTTATACCAAGGCGAGGCTGCCGCTTATGCAGAACAAAACATCTGCTGAAAATCCTCTGAAAAAAACTCTTCATTTTGCTGATAGAGATACTCTGTAACACTTCTGCCCAGATACTCTGTAACACTTCTGTCCAGAAAATGGCTTCTTCTTCCCGTTCCGCTACCCAGAACATAGCCTCTTCTTCCCGGGGTCTTACTCTCTTTCCCGACCTCAATGAGTGCACAAGAGAGATAACCGGGGCAGTTGCCCTGGAACCGCAACCAAGTGCCCTTGGACCAAGCCCCCCTGGTTTTGCACCGTTGAACTATCCGATGGTGGCAGTTGAGCAGATAATGGCTGCTTAATCTGATATTGAGGCCAATTATTATACATTAAGGTCATGTGTTGAGACCATGACTGCGGTCAACAACCTGTCGCACCGGCTTCAAAGTAGAACAAATGAGGTGCAGCAGGTAAAAGCCCAACTGGCTCTGCTCCAGCGCATGTATACAGATGCCCGAGCAGAGATATGTATGCTGAAGGCAGAAAACAAGGAACTGAAGCGGAAGGCCACCGTGATGCTCAGATTTGGAGGACCGCCATATGTGACGGTTGAGGAGCAACGGGAAGTGAACGTGCTCGGCGGCGTAGGAAACACGGAGGCAGAACTGGCAAGGGCCGCCCAAGACAAAGGCAAGAGGAAGAGAACATCTGAAGAGGCGAAAAAGTAAGGCTGGTTGTTTGTGGTGGTTATGGGTTGTGGGTGTTTTGTTGTTGTTGGTTTTTTTTTTTTTTTTTTTTTGATGTAAAATGGTGATCGAGTTTGATCCCTGGCATGAATAAAATAAAGTTGATGTGCAAATCTGAATGGTATGAATTTGATTTGAAAAAGATTAAAAATAATGTGAAAGAAAATATATTGAGAAATCAAAACGAAAGGTGGAGAGTGGTTGACATGGTTTTGGGGCCCACGGTTTTGGTCCACGGACAGCAGGGACTGGTTGGGAGTAGAATTTCCTGGCCCAACTGAAATTCCAGATGATGCAAATGAGGAAGTATTTTGAGTTGAAACCTGTTGATTTGGTTTCACCAGTGCCTGGGTGTGCTGCTGCTGGTTTCCTGTAGGCTGCCGCGTTAAAGTTTGCAATGAATCAAATGCAAATGGATCCGGTTTAGATGAAGATGGGGCCCAGTAGACACTGGAACAATGGCGGATGAGGCCGGTGCACTACTCACAGAATATGTTGGCGAATCATGCTTTGATAAAGATTGGGCAGCAGAAAACACATCACCTCCAAATACAGGGTCAGAAGCAAACCCATTTCCAGAGCCAACTGTTGCTTTAGAATCCTTAGCTGAGGCTGACAAAAAAGGATCTTGTGTTTAGCTGCAGTAGAGGACATTGGCTGACTAACACCTTGGTTAGGGACATGAGATGCACCAGTTGAAACTCCAGTCATCCTTCCACCAAGCCAATTGTTTGCAGTGACTGAGTTTGGAAGAGCAGGACCTGCTACACTACCTCCTCTTGAGAAATCAGGACTTGCAACACCCTGTGGTGGACGGAGAGCATTACTAGAAGATTGGGGAAGAGGCGGCCTCAATGACTGATTACCTTGAGATGGGAAATACTGCTGGTTCATAGTTGCATTAGGAGGTACTTGTCCTCCGAAACCAAGGGTTTGAGATGCTGTTGGTGCAACTGGACCCATCTGTGGTGTAGGTGCAGCAGCTATTGAATTTAAATGAGGTGCTGGGGTAGCCGCAAGATTAATTGGTGGAGCAGGGATTTTAGCTGAAGCAGGACCATGTAATGCCGCCTTGACGATATCAGGAGTTAACTCTCGCTTACTCTGGGCACCAAAAGCCCAAGCAATCCCTTGAATACCCACAGAGGCACACTTGGTAGGTGCCTTAACAACACCCATGACAGTCAAAAGAGTGATGTATAAGAAGAGGAAAGTGGCCATGAACTCTGTTTTTCTCCCCCTTTAGAGACTGAACTAAACAGTAGTAGAAAGAAACGCTTGAGAAGGTGGTGTGTGTCGAAAAAACAAGCGGAATAGGTTGAGGTCCGGCGGGCGGCCAAGGCGAGGTTGCCGCCCGCCGGTGAAGCGAAAATATTAGGTTTTAAACCCGCTCTGATACCATGTAAGAAATCAATGTATTGATATTATTGATTGATTGATAATCTACATTTTACAAGACCAAATGACACTCCTTATATAGGAGATATTACAAACATCATCATAACCCATTAAACCCATTATATACCACTTACATATTATATATTTCCACTATCTACCACTATATATTTCCACTATCTACCACTATATTCTAACCTAACACACTCACATAATATACTAACTCACTCACCTACCACACTAAGGTAGAGTAGGTGTGGAGTTTGTATTTTTACATTCAACAAAGCATATTCTTGTTAGCAGTTTTAAAACTAGGAAATAATGAGAGTTAGTTTAACACTGCTGGTGGCCCATCAACTTAAACATGTAAATTTCACCGAACACCTAAGGGATGGAAATTTTCAATTTATAGGTGCATTGTCACTTGTTTTTCCTTTTCTTTTAATTTACTAAATTTGAATTTTTAAATGATTAAACATTGCATACTTCTTTCAAATTCATATCAGGTCAGATCATCAAACATTCATGATCATGTACCAGTGCTTCACCCAGAAACTGTTCTTTGTGTTGAAGTTTACCATAGCAAACGAACATGGGCAAAGGTAAACCATTTCTCCCCTTTGTAACTTCTTTGATATCATATCTGAAATGACAGTTTGGTTGGTGTTCCAATTTATTAATCAATTTTGATAATTGTTTATCTAGATCAAACAATGTGTGATGCATCATTGAATGTGAATATTCTATGGACTACTTTTATGATATGTTATGTTTTTAGGTGTTCTGGTTTTGTTTTTGTTTGTTTTAACTGTACATATATATACATAGGCAGTGTTTGGGAAGGCCTGGGGTAGGCTATTTTAGCCTCAAGTTTCCAAAAAGCCTTTTAGCCTTGAACAGTAGCTGAACCATTGGTTTTTATTAAAAAAAAAAAAAAAATGTAGCTTGGCAGCCTACATTCAGTGGCACTGCAGCCTACCACTGTCACCATTCCGGCTGTCCCACTGGTAGTAAATTACACTTTTGCCCCTTTACATCAATTTTGAAAAAAGTGGGATTAGGGACAAATTTGTCATTTCAACCTCAAACATAATTTCAAACATATTTTTCAATACAACAATTCAAATAAAAATTCATCCTATCTTTCCAAACACAAAAACTAAAATAGCCAAAAAGCCTAAAAAATAGCCACTTCCTAAACACCCACATAATGTACATATATTTACTAACAATGTTTGCCACTGACAATAAATTGAATTGTTTGTAGACCCAAGAATTCTTGGTCTTAGGATGTCAACCTTTGACTGAACTGAGAGACAGCATATATTGCTTGACAGATAAGGTTATGGAAAAGGCAGAGCAACATGATCCTTCTGGATATTTCCTCATAGAGGTGATTAACTGAATTAATTCACTTTAATGAGAAATATG